>CM077009.1:45379218-45979218 GCA_039090855.1 Macrothele yani
GAGCCCAAAGAGGCTCTGACTAATAAACATCCCCCTATTCCAAGCCCCGCTAGCCAGAGCTCTTTGGGCTCTGACTATTGTCGAGCCTCTGTTAGTCAGAGACCAAAGAGGCTCTGACTAATAAACATCCCCCTATTCCAAGCCCCGCTAGCCAGAGATCTTTGGGCTCTGACTATTGTCGAGCCTCTGTTAGTCAGAGACCAAAGAGGCTCTGACTAATAAACATCCCCCTATTCCAAGCCCCGCTAGCCAGAGATCTTTGGGCTCTGACTATTGTCGAGCCTCTGTTAGTCAGAGACCAAAGAGGCTCTGACTAATAAACATCCCCCTATTCCAAGCCCCGCTAGCCAGAGCTCTTTGGGCTCTGACTATTGTCGAGCCTCTGTTAGTCAGAGACCAAAGAGGCTCTGACTAATAAACATCCCCCTATTCCAAGCCCCGCTAGCCAGAGATCTTTGGGCTCTGACTATTGTCGAGCCTCTGTTAGTCAGAGACCAAAGAGGCTCTGACTAATAAACATCCCCCTATTCCAAGCCCCGCTAGCCAGAGATCTTTGGGCTCTGACTATTGTCGAGCCTCTGTTAGTCAGAGACCAAAGAGGCTCTGACTAATAAACATCCCCCTATTCCAAGCCCCGCTAGCCAGAGATCTTTGGGCTCTGACTATTGTCGAGCCTCTGTTAGTCAGAGCCCAAAGAGGCTCTGACTAATAAACATCCCCCTATTCCAAGCCCCGCTAGCCAGGGATCTTTGGGCTCTGACTATTGTCGAGCCTCTGTTAGTCAGAGACCAAAGAGGCTCTGACTAATAAACATCCCCCTATTCCAAGCCCCGCTAGCCAGAGATCTTTGGGCTCTGACTATTGTCGAGCCTCTGTTAGTCAGAGACCAAAGAGGCTCTGACTAATAAACATCCCCCTATTCCAAGCCCCGCTAGCCAGAGATCTTTGGGCTCTGACTATTGTCGAGCCTCTGTTAGTGAGAGACCAAAGAGGCTCTGACTAATAAACATCCCCCTATTCCAAGCCCCGCTAGCCAGAGATCTTTGGGCTCTGACTATTGTCGAGCCTCTGTTAGTCAGAGACCAAAGAGGCTCTGACTAATAAACATCCCCCTATTCCAAGCCCCGCTAGCCAGAGATCTTTGGGCTCTGACTATTGTCGAGCCTCTGTTAGTCAGAGACCAAAGAGGCTCTGACTAATAAACATCCCCCTATTCCATGCCCCGCTAGCCAGAGATCTTTGGGCTCTGACTATTGTCGAGTCTCTGTTAGTCAGAGACCAAAGAGGCTCTGACTAATAAACATCCCCCTATTCCAAGCCCCGCTAGCCAGGGATCTTTGGGCTCTGACTATTGTCGAGCCTCTGTTAGTCAGAGACCAAAGAGGCTCTGACTAATAAACATCCCCCTATTCCAAGCCCCGCTAGCCAGAGATCTTTGGGCTCTGACTATTGTCGAGCCTCTGTTAGTCAGAGACCAAAAAGGCTCTGACTAATAAACATCCCCCTATTCCAAGCCCCGCTAGCCAGAGATCTTTGGGCTCTGACTATTGTCAAGCCTCTGTTAGTCAGAGCCCAAAGAGGCTCTGACTAATAAACATCCCCCTATTCCAAGCCCCGCTAGCCAGGGATCTTTGGGCTCTGACTATTGTCGAGCCTCTGTTAGTCAGAGACCAAAGAGGCTCTGACTAATAAACATCCCCCTATTCCAAGCCCCGCTAGCCAGAGATCTTTGGGCTCTGACTATTGTCGAGCCTCTGTTAGTCAGAGACCAAAGAGGCTCTGACTAATAAACATCCCCCTATTCCAAGCCCCGCTAGCCAGAGATCTTTGGGCTCTGACTATTGTCGAGCCTCTGTTAGTCAGAGACCAAAGAGGCTCTGACTAATAAACATCCCCCTATTCCAAGCCCCGCTAGCCAGAGATCTTTGGGCTCTGACTATTGTCGAGCCTCTGTTAGTCAGAGACCAAAGAGGCTCTGACTAATAAACATCCCCCTATTCCAAGCCCCGCTAGCCAGAGATCTTTGGGCTCTGACTATTGTCGAGCCTCTGTTAGTCAGAGACCAAAGAGGCTCTGACTAATAAACATCCCCCTATTCCAAGCCCCGCTAGCCAGAGATCTTTGGGCTCTGACTATTGTCGAGCCTCTGTTAGTCAGAGACCAAAGAGGCTCTGACTAATAAACATCCCCCTATTCCAAGCCCCCCTAGCCAGAGCTCTTTGGGCTCTGACTATTGTCGAGAATCTGTTAGTCAGAGGCCAAAGAGACTCTGACTAATAAACATCCCCCTATTCCAAGCCCCGCTAGCCAGAGATCTTTGGGCTCTGACTATTGTCGAGCCTCTATTAGTCAGAGCCCAAAGAGGTTCTGACTAATAAACACACCGTATTCCAAACCCCCTAGCTAGAGCTCTTTGGGCTCTGACTATTGTGGAGCCTCTATTAGTCAGAGCCCAAAGAGGCTCTGACTAATAAACACCCCCTATTCAAAGCCCCTAGCCAGAGCTCTTTGGGCTCTGACTATTGTCGAGCCTCTGTTAGTCAGAGCCCAAAGAGACTCTGACAAATAAACACCCCCTATTCGAAGCCCCCTAGCCAGAGTTCTTTGGGATCTGACTATTGTCGAGCCTCTGTTAGTCGATAAGTGTTCAAATCCTAATCCTCATAATTATTTGGTATCATGTTATCAATAGCATGTGCCTAAAATTTAGAAAAAAAAGTTACTTCTATTACTTAACAATTAAAAATTAAACTTCGCAATTTAAAAAAAACAGCACTAGGGGGAGGGGGTGAGATAGCTCACTTCTCGGACCCAAGATACGCCACTAGCGTGATCGTTTGTTCGACTCCCGATAAGGAAACTTTTTTCTTTTTGTTTCAAATCAGAAGTATGTTTTCCTCTTGACGTTTAAATAAAAAAAAAAAACGGTGAATGTAAAACAGCAGCTTTTAAACGGCGCGCAGAATGTCGTATGACTCATTGCTTCTATGACCAATATCATCCTGCCTCATGTACTGGACCACTGCTTCCAGCGATTAATAAAACATATTTTTTATTTATTTGTGCTTTATATATCAAACACCTGGCCGAATTTATTAATTCTATGACCAATATCATCCTGCCTCATGTACTGGACCACTGCTTCCAGCGATTAATAAAACATATTTTTTTATTTATTTGTGTGTTATATATCAAACACCTGGCCGAATTTGTTAATTCTATGACCAATATCATCCTGCCTCATGTACTGGACCACTGCTTCCAGCGATTAATAAAACATATTTTTTTATTTATTTGTGCTTTATATATCAATCACCTGGCCAAATTTTTTAATTCTATGACCAATATCATCCTGCCTCATGTACTGGACCACTGCTTCCAGCGATTAATAAAACATATTTTTTATTTATTTGTGCTTTATATATCAATCACCTGGCCAAATTTTTTAATTCTATGACCAATATCATCCTGCCTCATGTACTGGACCACTGCTTTCAGCGATTAATAAAACATATTTTTTTATTTATTTGTGTTTTATATATCAAACACCTGGCCGAATTTGTTAATTCTATGACCAATATCATCCTGCCTCATGTACTGGACCACTGCTTCCAGCGATTAATAAAACATATTTTTTTATTTATTTGTGTTTTATATATCAAACACCTGGCCGAATTTGTTAATTCTATGACCAATATCATCCTGCCTCATGTACTGGACCACTGCTTTCAGCGATTAATAAAACATATTTTTTTATTTAATTGTGTTTTATGTATCAATCACCTGGGCGAATTTGTTAATTCTATGACCAATATCATCCTGCCTCATGTACAGGACCACTGCTTCCGGCGATTAATAAAACATATTTTTTTATTTATTTGTGTTTTATGTATCAATCACCTGGGCGAATTTGTTAATTCTATGACCAATATCATCCTGCCTCATGTACTGGACCACTGCTTCCAGCGATTAATAAAACATATTTTTTTATTTATTTGTGTTTTATATATCAAACACCTGGCCGAATTTGTTAATTCTATGACCAATATCATCCTGCCTCATGTACTGGACCACTGCTTCCAGCGATTAATAAAACATATTTTTTATTTATTTGTGCTTTATATATCAATCACCTGGCCAAATTTTTTAATTCTATGACCAATATCATCCTGCCTCATGTACTGGACCACTGCTTTCAGCGATTAATAAAACATATTTTTTTATTTATTTGTGTTTTATGTATCAATCACCTGGGCGAATTTGTTAATTCTATGACCAATATCATCCTGCCTCATGTACAGGACCACTGCTTCCGGCGATTAATAAAACATATTTTTTTATTTATTTGTGTTTTATATATCAATCACCTGGCCGAATTTGTTAATTCTATGACCAATATCATCCTGCCTCATGTACTGGACCACTGCTTCCAGCGATTAATAAAACATATTTTTTTATTTATTTGTGTTTTATGTATCAATCACCTGGGCGAATTTTTTAATTCTATGACCAATATCATCCTGCCTCATGTACTGGACCACTGCTTCCAGCGATTAATAAAACATATTTTTTATTTATTTGTGCTTTATATATCAATCACCTGGCCAAATTTTTTAATTCTATGACCAATATCATCCTGCCTCATGTACTGGACCACTGCTTCCAGCGATTAATAAAACATATTTTTTTATTTATTTGTGTTTTATGTATCAATCACCTGGGCGAATTTGTTAATTCTATGACCAATATCATCCTGCCTCATGTACTGGACCACTGCTTCCGGCGATTAATAAAACATATTTTTTTATTTATTTGTGTTTTATATATCAATCACCTGGGCGAATTTGTTAATTCTATGACCAATATCATCCTGCCTCATGTACTGGACTACTGCTTCCAGCGATTAATAAAACATATTTTTTATTTATTTGTGTTTTATATATCAATCACCTGGCCGAATTCGTTAATTTTTAGAAAAAAAAAAAAAAAGATCTTTAAGCAAATTTATTTTTTATCTGGAAACGGATTTTCAAGGCAGAGGGTGTAAAGGGGAAATGCACTTTTTTAATGGAAAATAAATAGAAAAAATGTATAAACCCTTGTGCTTTACAATTATTTTATTTAGAAATCGCATTCTGATTTAAGAAATTAAAAAAAAAAAAGAAAAAAAGTTCACTCATCGACCCAGCGATCTCGCGAATATGAGTCATGCATGTTGCCGCCGAACGACGCGACCTTCGGTTAGATGGTCCGTAAAATTTACTAGTAAGTCCCTAGGTACTTCTTAACTTCGATTTTCTCGAAGACGTTTGAGAACCGCGCTTTCCCCCTTTGTTCACTAAAGGTTCATATCAAGGCTTATCCACGCAAACAGTATTATTGAAATCCCTGATCGGAACGTCGTAAAGTCCCCTTGTTAGTGAAGGTTTAGAATTTTTTTTTTAACTTAAACATAAGAACTTATTTGGAGATTATTATACATATACTGTAAACACCCAGGTGTCTCTCTATCTGGAACGCTTGACGTCACAGCAACGTCTGCAATGTTGTGCCATGACGTACGATTAATTCGTGTATTCGTGTGTGCTCTCGAGATGTCAAAGTGATTGCCTGCTATTTCTAGGTATAATAGCACGCGATCGCTTTTAGATGTCAAGCTGATCGCGGGCTATTTTAAAAACACTGGATTATCAATTACTCGAGTTCTATTTTTCTGATCTACAAAATTCTAATTGAATTCTTAATATCAGAGCAAGTTGAGTTTGTTTTGACATTAAGAATTCGATCACATCGAGATATCAAGATGATCGCGTGTCAATTTAAAAACATTGAATTATCAATAATGACTCGAATTCTATTTATCCAATCTAAAAAATCCTAATTGAATTCTTAATATCACGGCAAGTTGCGTTTGTATATTTATTTAATTTATCACAAATTGAATATTTATTTGTACGCTTTAATTTTTTTTAATTTGACTAACTTTCCGAATTTAATGCTGATGATATTATACATTTTGCAAACTATCGATCTATCTAAACGCTCAAACCTACAATAAAAACTGAAATCTTGAGATGTCAAAGTGAGCAAGATTGCATCTTAAAGCAGATATTTAGAAGCAAATATATGCAATGAAGAAATTAATCGGCGTACAAAACTTGCCTGGAGAGCTTTTGGAAGAAACAGCATAATTTTCAAGAGCAATATGCCATTATGTCTTAAAAGAAAAGTGTTTGATCAATGCATCCTTCCAGTGCTTACGTATGGTGCAGAGACGTGGACCTTAACTAAAAGAGACATACAAAGGCTGCAGACTACTCAAAGTAGCATGGAGAGGTGCATGCTTGGTGTAACCAGGAGAGATAAGAAGAGGAACTCGTGGATCCGAAAAATGACAAGAGTGGAAGACATCATGATCAGAGTTAAATTCCTGAAATGGCAATGGGCTGGACATACTGCCAGAAGGACAGACCATCGATGGACAGCCGAAATTCTAGATTGGATTCCAAGGGACAGGAAAAGACCCAGAAGAAGACCACATGGGAGATGGGTGGATGAAATTCGAAAGTGTGCGGGAGTGACATGGAGGAGACTGGCACAAGACAGACCGTTGTGGAGGAAACTTGGGGAGACCTTCGTCCAGAAGTGGATTGATAATGGTTGACAATGATGATGATGATGATGATGATATGCAATAAAATGTATTTTGAATTCGATGTCACCTGCATTAGCGGCGAAATTATGCGTCGAATAAAAAAAACGGAATGCAAGGATCATCATTCTCACATTTCAATCTTCTCAACGCAAAAATATTTTTTTTAGTGGGACTAGTAGTTGCACAGATATGGTGTTTACAGACGGACGGACAAACCTATAACATAAGCACGATCTCTTTTACAAAAGACGCGCTAAAAATGACACAGGTCTCTGTTTCTTCGTCACCGCGAAGAACACTTTGTAGTTCATTATACCGTATTCTGAAGGATATGTAGTTATGTACCAACAACTGAAATACAAAACATTTTATCCTCATTGTTTAAAAATTGCGAACTAATATTTCTTTCACTTTCTCTGGTTAATATACATGTGTAGAAACTAATGCTATGGCTGTCAAAGGGCGCCTCAAGTTCTCTAGAATATCTGCTTTTCCGTCATCCGGTTGTTTTAAACTAAAACGGAAAAAATTATTTCTAGACACAGTATTTTACTTATTCACTGAAAAAAAATTACTTTTCTTTTTAAAATTTTATTCAAATTTGACGTCAAAATTTCTGGCTATGTCTTTAACTAGTTTCATGTGAAGTTTCCCTCAAATTTTTTTTTTTTTTTTAATTTTGCTGAAGCTAGTTGCCCTCTTAGTTGTGAGCCCCCACCCCACCCCACCCCTCGGTGGGTTAGCAGGGCTATCAGTACGCCCCTTTTTAAACAAACAAACAAACAAAAAGCACATTTGTCCTGAATTACCAATAGAATTTGCTGCTACGTATGAATTTTGCTTTGTCAGTTCATAAGTGTGATATAATATTTACTCTTATCGTGAAATATTAAAACGATTTTCATAGACTACGAGAAATAAAAGCTCCTAAACTGCATCTATTTTTTAAAGCCCTGCAACAAGGAGCAGATTTTACGTTTCAGATAAAAATGGTACCTGATTTGCTTCATTTTCATTCATTAGATTTCTTTAGTTTCATGTCACTGAATGACGTCATTCTCCCAAGGTCAGTGGTCCATTGATATTCACGTGAGTCATTGTAGATAACGACAAGAAAGACGTGCATAGCTGGCAGGAGGGCGGTCTGAAAAAGGAGCGCAGTCGGTGGGATCAAAATAAAGTTAAGTGCCCTTCCTTCGGTATTTCAAGAATTTTTATTTGTTATTATGATCAGGGAAAAAACGTCAGAGCACTATCTACTGTACAGTGGTGCCAATTCTGTTGGGAGCATCCCACTAGCTGTACTAAGGAATCTAGGAGTGATGTGATAAGAACGAGCTATGCATACATCCAAGAGGAAACATTAGAAAATCAGAAACTTCAAGAATTTTACGATTATTTTGTGACCCAGTGATTAGAAAATTCATCACTGGATGTTAGTACGTGGAACTGCTACAAGAGACGACATCGAACAAATAATAGCGTTGAAAGATGTCTCAAAAATTCGACTACTGTTTTAAATAAAAGTCACCCGAACATCTTAGAGCTGATGAAGCGCTTTAAACAGGAGGAGAAAATAGCGACTTCGTATACCGAAGAACTTCCTTGAATTTAGAAACTAAGAAGAGGAAAAAACAAGAAATATGACACCGAATTTTCCGTTGTAATGAATACGTCTTTTGAATCCGTTCTGACACCAATTAAATTTATATCAGAGCTACTCAAAGTCAATGGCGCCGGTTAGAAAAACGATCAACCGGTTTTTAGAATCGATAAAATATGCTCAAATAGAAACATTTACTTAGTTCCACCAGCGGTCAAAAAGCATGTTACGAAAATTAACAAATGCCGCACCAAAAGTTTCTCATAGCACAAAGAAGATATCAGAGACAAAGAGATTTTCAAATCGAACAGTTAAGGTGGACGTAAAGTAATTTTGCTTCCTATACTTCCAATGGAAAAACTTCTGTACACATTTTCTTCACAATTAATGCGTTCCCGAGGATGAAAATTTGAACATCGATTAAAATAACTTCATATTATAACTTGGAATACTTTATATTTTCTAAAACATAACCATAATTGCGTTAAAAATCAATAACTTTTCCTTTGGTGGTGTTGAAACCTGAAAAAAGATGGCGCGACCTGTACTTTGATGACGTCAGTAGACAAACAAATGTTGTATTGCATAATTATGGTTATATTTTAGAAAATATTAAGTATTCCAAGTTATAAAATGAAGCTATTTTAATCGATGTTCAAATTTTCATTCTTGGGAACGCATGTGAAGAAACTGTGTGCAGAAGTTTTCCCATTGGATGTATAGGAAGCAAAATTACTTGAGGTCCACCTTAAAAGAAGAAATATAAAAAAGAAGACATGAAATAAGTCTACGTATACTAGCGAAAGAATTTTACATAATGGAAAAGTTGAAAATAGGCGAAAAATATTCTTCATCGGAAAAGCTATGCTAAGGAAAAATAATTTTTCAAGTGTCTCCCGGAAGCAGATGTAGTGAAAAAAAGTTTCGATCTTTACGCACCTACCGGAAAACCCTTGCATTATTTAAAGAGGATAATGCTCCACTTCTCTGTTGTAGTGAATGACATACAGTTTAAAAAAA
The DNA here is from genome assembly GCA_039090855.1 of Macrothele yani. Classification (NCBI taxonomy): domain Eukaryota; kingdom Metazoa; phylum Arthropoda; class Arachnida; order Araneae; family Macrothelidae; genus Macrothele; species Macrothele yani. The sequence goes on from CM077009.1 coordinate 45,388,497, forward strand.
AATTCTCAATAGTGTTTTTAGAAACTGCGGTGCAGCTGTAAACTGAAGTACACAAACATAAACTACCGACAGAAATGTGAAGTACAGAATTCCTTATATAATATCCTAAAGTGTCCTACAAGGTACATGGCATCCGGTGTTGAAAGGACTTTTTAAATCGAACATGTAGAAGCAGAGATATTGAGGAAAGCAGATCAAGCATCTGTGCCTCCTAGCGGCGAATTCGGGCATTATTTCGGGAAGAAAATATGCACACAGAATTAACTTCGTTAGTAGTATCTGATTGGAAAAGAAGTTTTTCAATCGGGTTTTTAACCCCGAATATATTGCTGTAGATGAAAACGTAAACTTACGCCCTCTGTTGGCAGATTTGTGCATCAAGAAAAATTCGAAATTATATGAGAAACATTTTTCAGAGGAAAAGTTCTCCAACAAAGAAAAAAATTTCAAATCGGACTCTTAGGACCAGAGATCGTCATCATCATCATCATCAATGTTAACCATTATCAATCCACTGCTGGACGAAGGTCTCCCCAAGTTTCCACCACAACGGTCTGTCTTGTGTCAGTCTCCTCCATGTCACTCCCGCATGCTTTCGAATTTCATCCACCCATCTTCCATGTGGTCTTCTTCTTGGTCTTTTCCTGTCCCTTGGAATCCAATCTAAAATTTCGGCTGTCCAGCGATGGTCTGTCCTTCTGGCAGTATGTACAGCCCATTGCCATTTCAGGGATTTAACTCTGATCATTATGTCTTCCACTCTTGTCATTTTTCGGATCCACGAGTTCATCTCTCCTGGTTACACCAAGCATGCACCTCTCCATGCTTTTTTGAGTTGTCTGCAGCCTTTGTATGTCTCTTTTAGCTAAGGTCCACGTCTCTGCACCATACGTAAGCACTGGAAGGATGCATTGATCAAACACTTTTCTTTTAAGACATAATGGCATATTGCTCTTGAAAATTATGCTGTTTCTTCCAAAAGCTCTCCAGGCAAGTTTTGTACGCCGATTAATTTCTTCATCAATGTGACCCTCACTTGATATCTTCTGTCCAAGATAAACGTACGTGTCTGTTATCTCCAGCTTTTCTCCATCAATCGATAAATCTTCATTTCTTGTAAAAGCATTGAACATCACTTTTTGTCTTCTGAAAGTTCATTTTTAATCCCACTTCTTTACTCTTGTCAGCAAGTTCCTGGATCATACTCTGCAGCTCTGATGGGCTAGTTGCAAAAATGACTACGTCATCAGCAAAACGAAGGTGGGTTAGATAATCTCCATTAATCTTTATCCCCTTGTTTTCCCAGCTCAGCGACTGAAAAACACCCTCCAATGTGGCATTAAAGAGCTTCGGAGATATGGTGTCACCTTGTCTCACTCCCTTTCCAATTTTTACGTGTGTTGTATTTTCAAACAGCCTAATCTTTGCACTTGCATTTTCATAGATGTTATTAATAATATTAATGTATGCATCTTCAATACCGCAGGTTTTCAGAGCCATTGTAACTGCTGATGGTTTCACCGAATCAAAGGCTTTTTCATAATCGATAAAAGCCATGCACAATGGAAGTTCATATTCCCTCGCTCTTTCAATTAGTTCTCTCAGCACATGGATATGATCTATTGTGCTGTAGCCACTCCTGAATCCAGCTTGTTCTCTCGGTTGAGCCATGTCCAGTGTTACCTTCAAGCGGTGTGAAAGAACTTTAGTGAAGATTTTATAAACTACTGATAGGAGGCTGATAGGTCTGTAGTTTCCGAGATCCTCAATGTCACCTTTCTTATGTAGCAGGATCATTGTAGCGGTGTTCCAATCTTTCCTTCATTAAGGCATCGAGTGAAAATTTGGGCGAGTACTGTTTCGATTTCTCCACTTGCTTCTTGTATGATGTCTACAGTAATTCCATCTTCTCCTGGAGCTTTTCTCCGCTTCATGTTCTTGATTGCATGTGCAACTTCTGCTGGAAGGACTGGAGGAACTCTGGTACTGGTACCTTTCATGATGTCTGGAGTACATGTATCATCCCTTTCATATAATTTGGAGTAGAAATCTTTCACTCTTGTCAGAATTTCGCCTCTGTTTCTTGTTACAGAACCATCTTCTTTTCTCAGTGCCATAATCTGTTTTCTTCCCTTACTGAGATGTCCCTTTGCTATATTTAGGCTTTGGTTGTTTTCAATTGCTTTCCTCACTAGTTCACAGTTGAATTTCCTTATGTCTTCAGTGATACTTTTTCGTACTGTCTTGCATAGCTCTATATATTCCACTTTGGAAGTCGCATCTTCTTTAGTTGTCCTCATCTCTCTTCTTTTTTGCATCAACATTTTGGTTTATCCTGATAATTTGTTTACATGCAACTTGTTCTTAGACCCAGCTATTTTTGTTGTTGTTTCCATAAGAGCCTTGGTTACTTTTCTGTTAACTTAAGAAATATCCACTTCTTCAGATGTTAGGCCTTCTAAAGCAGAGAATCTGTTCTTCAGTTCCAACTTGAAGGTATTATGGTGTTTTTTAAGGTTGGTTATGTCAATACATTTTGTTTGTCTTATGAGCTTGCTACGTTCGAGTTTAGTGTTGAGGTGCATCTTACATCTCACCAATCTATGGTCACTACCTGTGTTGAACTTATTTAGCACACTGCAGTCTTTTATGACGAATTTTTTGTTACACATAATAAAATCAATTTCACTTGTCGTCCCATTTGGATGTCTCCATGTCCATTTCCTGTGTGGCTTTTTCTTGAAAAAGGAGTTCAAGATGAAAAACCCTTCTGCTTCTGCAAACTCTACGGGAGTATTTCCACGTTGGTTTCTGTTGCCGTGACCGAATTTACCTACTGAAGTTTTATTCTGTTGCCGTTGCCCTATTTTGGCATTGAAATCTCCCGTAATTATCTTTAAGTGCTGCTTACCTTTATTATTTAGATCACGAATTTCCTCATAAAATTCTTCAATTTCTTCTTCAGGATGACTTGTGGTGGGTGCATAAGTTTGAATAATCTGAGCCTGGTATCTTCTCGAGAGTTGGATAACGAGTCGTGCAGCTCTGTCAGAGGAACTTTCAACTTCTACAACTTTATCCTTCAGTTTCTTGTTTATTATAAAACCAACACCACTGGTTCTGCCAGTATCAATCCCACGATAGTAGAAGAGATGTCCACTTTTCAGTTCAATGAGATCTTCTCCTTTTCCCCTTACCTCACTTAGCCCCACGATGTCCCACTTGATCCTTTGTAGTTCCTCTTCCAATTCAAGAAGCCTTGAATCAGAAGATAGGGAGCGTCCGTTGTACGTAGCCAAGGTCAGCATCAGATGGCAGCCTAGTCCGGTCCTCTGGGGATTCTTAGCACCCTCTGCCTTCATGTCGCACTGGCCGCTGCCTTGGCCAGGTACATTCCAGCTGCCGGAGACTGAGGGCCAAGATTTAAGTTGTGGAGTCATTTTGGAGGGGTTTGGCCATAACTCACCACGCTGGCCAAGCGGGTTGGTGAGTGTGGGATAGCATTTCCTCTAATCCCGATGGTATAGTTATACCGCTATTGGCGGTCGTCAGAGCCCCTTTAGTGGGAACAAAGTGTACCACGAGAAGGCGGTGCTGACATTTGTCAAGGAGAGGCTGTGATGTTACGCATCACCTGACCTTACATCCCTACAGGATGTAAGGTCAGGTGATATCTCTGGTCCTGTAATTACATCCCTACAGGATGTAATTACAGGACCAGAGATATCGACAAAAAAATAAGCTATGTATCTGTGCTCCCTGGCGGGATAAACCATGCATTATTTAAAGGAGAAAGTGTTCTCGAAACGTTTTTCGATGTGAGCGATATCGGTGCACGAAAGAATTTTTTCAATCGAGTTTTCAGGATCTCTTTCAGATTTTCCTGCAAATGCATTAGAAGCAGAAATAAAAACGTACGCCCATTGGTGGCAAACCATTTTAACCAAATATTAGAAACTATATGCAAAGCATTTTCCATCAGGAGCTGTATCCGATGCAGAAAGAATTTTTCAAATCGGAGTTTTAGAAGCTTAAAAATATCGGGAAAAATGAAATTTACCTTTACGCCCCCTAGCGGAAAGTCTATGAAGTACTTGAAATTTTTGAAATTATATGAAAAACATTTCCCACAGGAAACTCTATCAAACAAAGAAGGAATTTTTCAAATCGGATTCTTAGAAGCAGAGATATTAACAACAATAAGATATACATCTGAGCCCCCTGGCGGAAAAATCATGCAATATTTTAAGAAGGAGTATTCCGAAAAGGTTTATCGACGTGAGTGGTATCGGTCCAAGAAAGAAATTTTTCAATACTGATTTTAAAAGCTCGGATTTTGCTGCAAATGTGTCAGAAGCCGGAATTAACACGTAAGAAACCCTGGTGGCCAAACGATTTTTATTTTTATTTTTTTCAGAAATAAAAAAATATATGTAAACGATTTCCCATCAGGAGCTGTATCCGCTACAGAAATAATTTTTTAAATCGGTGTTTTCGAAGGAGAGATATCGGGGGAAACAAAATTTCCCTTTACGCTCCCTAGCGGAAAATCTATGCGTAACTTGAGAAAAATGACTGTGCTTAAAATAGTGTTCGACCTAAATGGAATCGAAAGGTAAAGGATTTTTTTTCCAATCGGATGTTTAGAAGCAAATACATGGAATAAAATGTATTTTGAATTCCGAATCATATGCATTTACTCCCTTTAGAGTAGTATACAGTATATACACTGAAGAGCAATTGAATTAGAGATACCTGTCTAGTAACGTATAGCACCACTTTTCGCAATGATGACGGCTGCGATTCGTCTCGGCATGGACTCGACAAGACACCGGAAGCGTTAGGAAGCCATACGGATCCACGACCCCTGTATAAGCTCCCACAGTTCACGAAGATTTGATGAAGGGGGGGGGTCAGAGCCTAGAACATCTCTCTCGATGGCATCCCAGATGTGCTCGACGGGAATGAGGTCAGGTGACCTAGCTGGCCAAGGAAGCGAGGTCACGTCGGTGGAGTGTTCATCCAACCATTTGGATACAATTCGGGAGCGATGTCACGGTGCCTTATCTTGTTGCTGGATGAGGTCCCCAGTGGGATGTTGAAGACGCACAAACGGGAGCAAATGGTCGTCCAGGATATCCCGGTAAGGTTGACCTGTGAGGGATGATGTCACACGTACCAGGGGCCCCATTTCAGTCCACGTAAACAATCCCCACACGAGAATGCCACCCCCACCAGCTCTAAGAGTACCCTGCTGGCAAGAAGGATCTATCGCTTCATGTGGTTTGCGCCATACTCGTATCCTGCCATCCGCATGTACCAACGTGAATCTCGACTCATCAGTCCAGGCAACATTTTTTCACATGTCTCGGCTGCAGTGGGGATGTTCCCGCGCCCATTCTAATCTTTGCACCCTCTGATGTGCGGTCAGCATCCATCGTCACACGAGGGTACCCCTCGTGGGACGATGGCTTCTGTAGCGAGGAGATGGTTCTGGATGGTGTGGCTGCTTACACGATCTTGTGCACCAGCGTTAAATTGCCGAGTGATTTCTTGCACTGTGGCCCGTCTATCCGCTGTTACAATGCGAGCAAGCCGACGATGACCACGCTCATTCACACGCTGTTGTCCACGGCAGTTGGCCCTTGCAGGGATGGTTTTACCGGATTCGATGTACTCACGGTGCACTCGTGACACAGTGGCTCGTGAAAACACCAGTGGCTGCACGACTTCCGAGATGGAGTGGCCTATTCGTCGGGCCCCGACAATTTGCCCACGATCAAATGCGCTTAGATCTTTCGTCTCACCCATACTGCGTCCGACTCTTACTGATTCCCGTCGCATCACTGCTTATATTGTCGGATCGCTGCATACGTCATGTCGTTTCCGTTTACAGGGCTGCCCACAGCGCCACATTTCCATAACGCCAGCTGTCTCTAATTCAAAGGATATCCTAAAACTAGCCTGCAGCCCGTCCGGCTACTTTTAAGCTTTAAATAAATATTCACATATAGAAGATGTTCCCCAACCTAGGACGGGGTGAAATTTTTGATTGAAGCAGACTGAAAACATATCAAATAGACGCCGTATTTATATAAGGAAATATAGTGAAAACTAATTCATGTAGGAGCTGAAAATATTTTTAGATGCGATTTTGCTCACTTTGACATCTCAAAATTTCAGTTTTTATTGTAGGTTAGAACGATTTGAATAGATCTGAGTATTTATATTTATAATAACGCTGATTACTTTTATGAAATTACTCTGCAATGCGAAGAAAATGAAATAAAATACGACATAACACCTACGTAACAGAACAAACGTCGCAGACAGTTGTTCGAGCACGTGCGAGTTGCCACAGATGAAGTTGTTTGTCAGTAACTTTATTTTATTTTCCGGTATTTCTCCTTGATTTTACGTATCGTGCGATAGTGTTGAGCTTAGTTCCGATATCTGCCACCGGATGGCGCTACAACTACTGAATGACATCAGAGCGTTAGGGAGAGACGTAGCCTATTATATAGGTATTATTCCACTTAGTATGTGCCAGCCTATGGTTCGGTGTTGTCGTGAGTGACTGGAATAAATGCTAGGTGCTGTACGTTGCGACGTACTACAGAGGTAAAAACACGAGTCAAGATGACAAATCTGCAGCGGGACATTCTGTCCGCGTAGCTCAGTTGAGAGAGCGACTTACTCCGGAGTGAGGGGACACGGTTTCGATGTCCGTCGCAGACAAACTGGTTTTCACAACGTATACTGTATATACGTATACTCTCGAATCACTCATTCTACTTCACACCCACAAAGTTATGGGCATGCGAAAGATGCATAGTATACATTAATCTACAAACAGTTAAATGGTACTCTCTCTCTCTCTCTCTCTCACTCTCTCTCTCTCTCTCTCTCTCTCTCTCTCTCTCTCTCTCTCTCTCTCTCTCTCTCTCGAGGCATTCAAAATCACAATAATACACTGCTGGCCACCCAAAATGCAACACCAAGAAGGAAGCATCCGATTGGCCTGAAATTTGCAGCATGCGTCGCCCGCGAGAGGACATGCAAACGATTAGCATTGCAGGACATATGCAAATCATGTGCGCCCGGCACGCCACCGAGAAGCACTATAAGAAGGGTGCACAGAAGGCAGGGTGTAAGTAGTGGAAGTGAGTTGTGCTGCCGGACCTGTTCGTGGGAAGCTTCTTGATGCCTCGTGGCAGAATACGACAGTCATTCCAGCACGTTTCGTAGTTCGACAGAGGACGAATAGTGGCTTATTGCGACAGAGGTTTATCGTAGCGAGACATCGGCGCCCGTGTGGGACGACATCCGGCCACAGTGAGGCGAGTTTGGATTCGGTGGGTGCAGGGGGGAACGGACGGACCAACGTGAGTGATTGCCGCACCCGCGGCACACCACCGAGCGAGAGGACCGGCATGTTGTGCGGCGGGTATTGATGGCTCGCACCGCCACAGCACGAACGTTAGCGCAGGAATTAGGGTGTGTTGCGCAACAACCTGTGTCAGAACGTACCGTTCGACGCCGTCTGCATGAGCGGGGACTTGTCGCACTGCGCCCATTGCTCCTATTACCATTGACGTTACACCACCGGCGAGTGCGGCGGCAGTGGGCCGTTGAACGCCGCACCTGAACTACGGAATGACACGACATTGTTTTCTCCGACGAATCCCGCTTCTGCCTGCAACACCACGATGGTCGTATCCGCGTGTGGCGGCACCGCGGCGAGAGACTGTATGACGCCTGCATTATGCATCGCCATACCGGTCCATCGCCTGGCGTTATGGTTTGGTGCACAATTGGATATGACACCCGCACCCCTCTGGTACGCATCGCCGGTACACTCAACCGCCATTGCTACATCTCCAAACTTTTGGAGCCTGTAGTCCTCCCTTACCTGCAGAACCTGCCAGCGGCCACGTTTCAACAGGGCAATGCGCGCCCGCACGTGGCACGCATCGTGCAACAATTCTTCATTGCCCACCAGGTGTCACTGCTGCCGTGGCCCGCCTGTTCTCCCGATATGTCGCCCATCGAACACGTCTGGTCGCTGATCGGCAACCGAGTGGCCCGGCAAGTACCACCCGTGGCTACGCCTGATGAACTGTGTATAAGCAGCCTGCACCGACATACCCCAAGCCCACATCCAAAGCCTCTTTCGTTCGATGCCGCGGCGTGTAGCGGCCGTTATTGCCAGCCATGGGGGCCACACGAACTATTGATGTCTGCGTGTTCCGCAAGTCGCACGGGCCTGTAAGCTCAATCGTTTCATCTTTGTATCTGTTGTTATGTGTCCAGGAAATCTGGCTTTGCTATCTCGTGTCCTTCTTGGTGTTGCATTTTGGGTGGCCAGCAGTGTATGCAACATTTCGAAATTTCTTTTATGCGTCTATACGTTTTTCAATGCCATCCCCTAAAAAAAACATATCACCAAGGTTCCACCGTAATTCGGATAATGATTCAAACATATTACAATATTACTTGTCCAAGCTCTTACGTCTGAGATATTGTAAACTCTGGGTTTGCGGTGCGCTTAAGCCTGTGAAGCTCTTACAAGAAATCTGTTTCCTAAATAGCAAATTCTACCCATGTGGCCCTTGGGCTGAAAATTACGGTGTTTAGCATTGTCACATTGATGTCGGAAGTGTGGTTTGAACAGATCATATGCTTCTTCATTCCCCATCAACATTAAATGCCCTTACGTATATGTTAACGGTGCATTAATGGTTTGAGGAAGTTAGGAGATAAAACATAAGCTCCTTTTCTTTCTTGCTTTAATTTAAAGAGTAATTAATGGGTCGGATTTACATCTTATTAAATAGTTGTAACAAGTTTTCATAGCCGGATATCCTTGAGACCGAGGCTACGAATATACTGATTTATTCACAGAGATGTTATTCCAAATCGATTTCAACCAGATCGTGTGATCACCAAAATGCATGATGATGGTGGGAGATAAGTTTGACAGAACAGACGGCATTTATCGAAAGAAGTTAATAGCGGTTCTTAAAGAATTACACTTTTCTCATAAACTGAATATATATATATATATATATCATCATCATCATCATTGTCAACCATTATCAATCCACTGCTGGACAAAGGTCTCCCCAAGTTTTCTCCACAACGGTCTGTCTTATATATATATATATCATCATTGTCAACCATTATCAATCCACTGCTGGACGAAGGTCTCCCCAAGTTTCCTCCACAACGATCTGTCTTGTGCCAGTCTCCTCCGTGTCACCCCTGCATACTTTCGAATTTCATCCACCCATCTCCCATGTGGTCTTCTTCTGGGTCTTTTCCTGTCCCTTGGAATCCAATCTAAAATTTCGGCTGTCCATCGATGATCTGTCCTTCTGGCAGTATGTCCAGCCCATTGCCATTTCAGGGATTTAACTCTGATCATGATGTCTTCCACTCTTGTCATTTTTCGGATCCACGAGTTCCTCTTCTTATCTCTCCTGGTTACACCAAGTATGCACCTCTCCATGCTACTTTGAGTTGTCTGCAGCCTTTGTATGTCTCTTTTAGTTAAGGTCCACGTCTCTGCACCATATGTAAGCACTGGAAGGATGCATTGATCAAACACTTTTCTTTTAAGACATAATGGCATATTGCTCTTGAAAATTATGCTGTTTCTTCCAAAAGCTCTCCAGGTAAGTTTTGTACGCCGATTAATTTCTTCATCAATGTGACCCTCACTTGATATCTGCTGTCCAAGATAAACGTACGTGTCTGTTATCTCCAGCTTTTCTCCATCAATCGATAAATCTTCATTTCTTGTAAAAGCATTGAACATCACTTTTGTCTTCTGAAAGTTCATTTTTAATCCCACTTCTTTACTCTTGTCAGCAAGTTCCTGGATCATACTCTGCAGCTCTGATGGGCTAGTTGCAAAAATGACTACGTCATCAGCAAAACGAAGGTGGGTTAGATAATCTCCATTAATCTTTATCCCCTTGTTTTCCCAGCTCAGTGACTGAAAAACACCCTCCAATGTGGCATTAAAGAGCTTCGGAGATATGGTGTCACCTTGTCTCACTCCCTTTCCAATTTTTATGTGTGTTGTATTTTCAAACAGCCTAATCTTTGCACTTGCATTTTCATAGATGTTATTAATAATATTAATGTATGCATCTTCAATACCGCAGGTTTTCAGAGCCATTGTAACTGCTGATGGTTTCACCGAATCAAAGGCTTTTTCATAATCGATAAAAGCCATGCACAATGGAAGTTCATATTCCCTCGCTCTTTCAATTAGTTCTCTCAGTACATGGATATGATCTATTGTGCTGTAGCCACTCCTGAATCCAGCTTGTTCTCTCGGTTGAGCCATGTCCAGTGTTACCTTCAAGCGGTGTGAAAGAACTTTAGTGAAGATTTTATAAACTACTGATAGGAGGCTGATAGGTCTGTAGTTTCCGAGATCCTCAATGTCACCTTTCTTATGTAGCAGGATCATTGTAGCGGTGTTCCAATCCTCAGGAATCTTTCCTTCATTAAGGCATCGAGTGAAAATTTGGGCGAGTACTGTTTCGATTTCTCCACTTGCTTCTTGTATGATGTCTACAGTAATTCCATCTTCTCCTGGAGCTTTTCCCCGCTTCATGTTCTTGATTGCATGTGCAACTTCTGCTGGAAGGACTGGAGGAACTCTGGTACTGGTATCTTTCATGATGTCTGGAGTGCATGTATCATCCCTTTCATATAATTTGGAGTAGAAATCTTTCACTCTTGTCAAAATTTCGCCTCTATTTCTTGTTACAGAACCATCTTCTTTTCTCAGTGCCATAATCTGTTTTCTTCCCTTACCGAGATGTCCCTTTGCTATCTTTAGGCTTTGGTTGTTTTCAATTGCTTTCCTCACTAGTTCACAGTTGAATTTTCTTACGTCTTCAGTGATACTTTTTCGTACTGTCTTGCATAGCTCTATATATTCCACTTTGGAAGTCACATCTTCTTTAGTTGTCCTCATCTCTCTTCTTTTTTGCATCAACATTTTTGTTTTTCCTGATAATTTATTTACATGCAACTTGTTCTTAGACCCAGCTAATTTTGTTGCTGTTTTCATAAGAGCTTTGGTTACTTTTCTGTTAACTTCAGAGATGTCCACTTCTTCCGATGTTAGGCCTTCTAAAGCAGAGAACCTGTTCTTCAGTTCCAACTTGAAGGTATTATGGTGTTTTTTTAAGGTTGGTTATGTCAATAGATTTTGTTTGTCTTATGAGCTTGCCACGTTCAAGTTTAGTGTTGAGGTGCATCTTACATCTCACCAATTTATGGTCACTACCTGTGTTGAACTTGTTTAGCACACTGCAGTCTTCTATGACGAATTTTTTGTTACACATAATAAAATCAATTTCACTTGTCGTCCCATTTGGATGTCTCCATGTCCATTTCCTGTGTGGCTTTTTCTTGAAGAAGGAGTTCAAGATGAAAAACCCTTCTGCCTCTGCAAACTCAACGAGAGTATTTCCACGCTGGTTTCTGTTGCCGTGACCGAATTTACCTACTGAAGTTTCATTCTGTTGCCGTTGCCCTATTTTTGCATTGAAATCTCCCATAATTATCTTCAAGTGCTGCTTACCTTTATTATTTAGATGACAAATTTCCTCATAAAATTCTTCAATTTCTTCTTCAGGATGACTTGTGGTATGTGCATAAGTTTGAATAATCTGAGCCTGGTATCTTTTCGAGAGTTGGATAACAAGCCGTGCAGCTCTGTCAGAGGAACTTTCAACTTCTACAACTTTATCCTTCAGTTTCTTGTTTATTATAAATCCAACACCACTAGTTCTGCCAGTATCTGTCCCACGATAGTAGAAGAGATGTCCACTTCTCAGTTCGATGAGATCTTTTCCTTTTCTCCTTACCTCACTTAGCCCCACGATGTCCCACTTGATCCTTTGTAGTTCCTCTTCCAATTCAAGAAGCCTTGAATCAGAAGATAGGGAGCGTCCATTGTACGTTGCCAAGGTCAGCATCAGATGGCAGCCTAGTCCGGTCCTCCGGGGATTCTTAGCACCCTCTGCCTTCATGTCGCACTGGCCGCTGCCTTGGCCAGGTACATTCCAACTGCCGGAGACTGAGGGCCAAGATTTAAGTTGTGGAGTCATTTTGGAGGGGTTTGGCCATAACTCACCACGCTGGCCAAGCGGGTTGGTGAGTGTGGGATAGAATTTCCTCTAATCCCGATGGTATAGTTATACCGCTATTGGCGGTCGTCAGAGCCCCTTTAGTAGGAACAGGATGCACCACGAGAAGGCGGGGTTGACATTTGTCAAGGAGAGGCTGTGATGTTACGCATCACCTGACCTTACATCCCATATATATATATATATATATATATATATATTTGTTTTTCAATACCGCAGGTTTTCAGAGCCATTGTAACTGCTGATGGTTTCACCGAATCAAAGGCTTTTTCATAATCGATAAAAGCCACAAGTGCAAAGATTAGGCTGTTTGAAAATACAACACACATAAAAATTGGAAAGGGAGTGAGACAAGGTGACACCATATCTCCGAAGCTCTTTAATGCCACATTGGAGGGTGTTTTTCAGTCACTGAGCTGGGAAAACAAGGGGATAAAGATTAATGGAGATTATCTAACCCACCTTCGTTTTGCTGATGACGTAGTCATTTTTTGCAACTAGCCCATCAGAGCTGCAGAGTATGATCCAGGAACTTGCTGACAAGAGTAAAGAAGTGGGATTAAAAATGAACTTTCAGAAGACAAAAGTGATGTTCAATGCTTTTACAAGAAATGAAGATTTATCGATTGATGGAGAAAAGCTGGAGATAACAGATACGTACGTTTATCTTGGACAGCAGATATCAAGTGAGGGTCACATTGATGAAGAAATTAATCGGCGTACAAAACTTGCCTGGAGAGCTTTTGGAAGAAACAGCATAATTTTCAAGAGCAATATGCCATTATGTCTTAAAAGAAAAGTGTTTGATCAATGCATCCTTCCAGTGCTTACGTATGGTGCAGAGACGTGGACCTTAACTAAAAGAGACATACAAAGGCTGCAGACAACTCAAAGAGCATGGAGAGGTGCATACTTGGTGTAACCAGGAGAGATAAGAAGAGGAACTCGTGGATCCGAAAAATGACAAGAGTGGAAGACATCATGATCAGAGTTAAATCCCTGAAATGGCAATGGGCTGGACATACTGCCAGAAGGACAGATCATCGATGGACAGCCGAAATTTTAGAATGGATTCCAAGGGACAGGAAAAGACCCAGAAGAAGACCACATGGGAGATGGGTGGAAGAAATTCGAAAGTATGCAGGGGTGACATGGAGGAGACTGGCACAAGACAGACCGTTGTGGAGGAAACTTGGGGAGACCTTCGTCCAGCAGTGGATTGATAATGGTTGACAATGATGATGATGATGATGATATGTATTTGTTTAAGTTTAATTTGAGCTCTAAACAATGCCTGATTTATGCACGGGTTTCTGGGACCCAATTTTTGGGGAGCCCCAAATTTTTTTCAAATTGAATTGTGAACGAAAGCGTACTGTTCCATATGGGTCCGTAAAAAGTAAGTGCCCTGATTTGTACATAGGAGCTGGTCATGTCTAAGTCTGCCACTGGGTTTAGATATTCATCATCATCATCATTGTCAACCATTATCAATCCACTGCTGGACGAAGGTCTCCCCAAGTTTCCTCCACAACGGTCTGTCTTGTGCCAGTCTCCTCCATGTCACTCCCGCATATTTACGAATTTCATCCACCCATCTCCCATGTGGTCTCTTTCTGGGTCTTTTCCTGTCCCTTGGAATCCAATCTAAAATTTCGGCTGTCCATCTATGGTCTGTCCTTCTGGCAGTATGTCCAGCCCATTGCCATTTCAGGGATTTAACTCTGATCATGATGTCTTCCACTCTCGTCATTTTTCGGATCCACGAGTTCCTCTTCTTATCTCTCCTGGTTATACCAAGCATGCACCTCTCCATGCTTCTTTGAGTTGTCTGCAGCCTTTGTATGTCTCTTTTAGTTAAGGTCCACGTCTCTGCACCATACGTAAGCACTGGAAGGATGCATTGATCAAACACTTTTCTTTTAAGACATAATGGCATATTGCTCTTGAAAATTATGCTGTTTCTTCCAAAAGCTCTCCAGGCAAGTTTTGTACGCCGATTAATTTCTTCATCAATGTGACCCTCACTTGATATCTGCTGTCCAAGATAAACATACGTATCTGTTATCTCCAGTTTTCTCCATCAATCGATAAATCTTCATTTCTTGTAAAAGCATTGAACATCACTTTTGTCTTCTGAAAGTTCATTTTTAATCCCACTTCTTTACTCTTGTCAGCAAGTTCCTGGATCATACTCTGCAGCTCTGATGGGGTAGTTGCAAAAATGACTACGTCATCAGCAAAACGAAGGTGGGTTAGATAATCTCCATTAATCTTTATCCCTTTGTTTTCCCAGTTCAGTGATTGAAAGACATTTTCCAATGTGGCATTAAAGAGCTTCGGAGATATGGTGTCACCTTGTCTCACTCCCTTTCCAATTTTTATGTGTGTTGTATTTTCAAACAGCCGAATCTTTGCACTTGCATTTTCATAGATGTTATTAATAATATTAATGTATGCATCTTCAATACCGCAGGATTTCAGAGCCGTGGTAACTGCTGATGGTTTCACCGAATCAAAGGCTTTTTCATAATCGATAAAAGCCATGCACAATGGAAGTTCATATTCCCTCGCTCTTTCAATTAGTTCTCTCAGTACATGGATATGATCTATTGTGCTGTAGCCACTCCTGAATCCAGCTTGTTCTCTCGGTTGAGCCATGTCCAGTGTTACCTTCAAGCGGTGTGAAAGAACTTTAGTGAAGATTTTATAAACTACTGATAGGAGGCTGATAGGTCTGTAGTTCCTGAGATCCTCAATGTCACCTTTTTTATGTAGCAGGATCATTGTAGCATTGTTCCAATCCTCAGGAATCTTCCCTTCATTAAGGCATCGAGTGAAAATTTGGGCGAGTACTGTTTCAATTTATCCACTTGCTTCTTGTATGATGTCTATAGTAATTCCATCTTCTCCTGGAGCTTTCCCCCGCTTCATGTTCTTGATTGCATGAGCAACTTCTGCTGGGAGGACTGGAAGAACTCTGGTACCTTTCATGATGTCTGGAGTACATGTATCATCCCTTTCATATAATTTGGAGTAGAAATCTTTCACTCTTGTCAAAATTTCGCCTCTATTTCTTGTTATAGAACCATCTTCTTTTCTCAGAGCCATAATCTGTTTTCTTCCCTTACTGAGATGTCCCTTTGCTATCTTTAGGCTTTGGTTGTTTTCAATTGCTTTCCTCACTAGTTCACAGTTGAATTTCCTTACGTCTTCAGTGATACTTTTTCGTGCTGTCTTGCATAGCTCTATATATTCCACTTTGGAAGTCACATCTTCTTTAGTTGTCCTCATCTCTCTTCTTTTTTGCATCAACATTTTGGTTTTTCCTGATAATTTGTTTACATGTAACTTGTTCTTAGACCCAGCTAATTTTGTTGCTGTTTCTATAAGAGCTTTGGTTACTTTTATGTTAACTTCCGAAATATCCACTTCTTCCGATGTTAGGCCTTCTAAAGCAGAGAATCTGTTCTTCAGTTCCAACTTGAAAGTATTATGGTGTTTTTTAAGGTTGGTTATGTCAATACATTTTGTTTGTCTCATGAGCTTGCCACGTTCCAGTTTAGTGTTGAGGTGCATCTTACATCTCACCAATCTATGGTCACTACCTATGTTGAACTTGTTTAGCACACTGCAGTCTTCTATGACGAATTTTTTGTTACACATAATAAAATCAATTTCACTTGTCGTCCCAATTGGATGTCTCCATGTCCATTTCCTGTGTGGCTTTTTCTTGAAAAAGGAATTCAAGATGAAAAATCCTTCTGCCTCTGCAAACTCAACGAGAGTATTTCCACGCTGGTTTCTGTTGCCGTGACCGAATTTACCTACTGAAGTTTCATTCTGTTGCCGGTGCCCTATTTTTGCATTGAAATCTCCCATAATTATCTTCAAGTGCTGCTTACCTTTATTATTTAGATGACGAATTTCCTCATAAAATTCTTCAATTTCTTCTTCAGGATGACTTGTGGTGGGTGCATAAGTTTGAATAATCTGAGCCTGGTATCTTCTCGATAGTTGGATAACGAGTCGTGCAGCTCTGTCAGAGGAACTTTCAACTTCTACCACTTTATCCTTCAGTTTCTTGTTTATTATAAATCCAACACCACTAGTTCTGCCAGTATCTGTCCCACGATAATAGAAGAGATGTCCACTTTTCAGTTCAATGAGATCTTCTCCTTTTCTCCTTACCTCATTTAGCCCGACGATGTCCCACTTGATCCTTTGTAGTTCCTCTTCCAATTCAAGAAGCCTTGAATCAGAAGATAGGGAGCGTCCGTTGTAGGTAGCCAAGGTCAGCATCAAATGGCAGCCTAGTCCGGTCCTCCGGGGATTCTTAGCACCCTCTGCCTTCATGTCGCACTGGCCGCTGCCTTGGCCAGGTACATTCCAGCTGCCGGAGACTGAGGGCCAAGATTTAAGTTGTAGAGTCATTTTGGAGGTGTTTGGCCATAACTCACCACGCTGGCCAAGCGGGTTTGTGAGATATTAAAGGTATTTAAATAGGGTACATTTAATATATTGAGTTGATGCATAAGTTCATGCCGTTTTTTTCACCACACTACAGGAATGTATTACATCTGGAGGGAAAACTGAATCAATCAACTATGCATCCCCCGACCCTATTGTTTACGATGGTGTCCCAACGTCTGGATAGGCCTGCCATGCCATTCTTGAAAAAACGTGAAGGTTTTGCTGCGAAGAAATCATCAAGGAAATTCTAGAGATCAACATCATTCTTGAACGTTCTGCAACGGAGTGCATTCGACAGAGATTGGAACAGGTGATAGCCTTAAGGGGCGACATCTGGCCCTATTTCATGTCCTGAATGGCTATTTTGGTCATGTTTGCACTGTGAGGACGCGCGTTATCATGTTGGAGAAGGACACCATGGCCCCGATGAGGCCGTTTCTGCTGAATTGCTCCCTCCACATGACGGAGTTGCTCACAATAGAGTGCAGAATTGATGGTCCGATTCCTCGGCAGCATTTCCCAGTGAATAATGCCCTTCCATGTCCCACCAGACACACAACATGACCTTCGCAGGATGAAGGTCATGTTTTGGATGTGGTGTGGGCGTCTTGTTTGGGCTTAACCATTCCTCCTATGCCTGAAATTCCCGTACAGGCACCACGTTTCATCTCCAGTAACAACAGGTGACAGAAAGGGTTTGTGTTGCTGAGAACATTCGCGATAACAGGAGAGGAAGGAACCACATATGGCAACTTGCTGATTCTTGTTGTCCTCGGTGAGAGTGTGAGGCACCCAAGACCCCAATTTCTGGGCCTTTCCCATATGTTCCAGGTTTCACACCACTGTGGCCTGAGCACAGTCCATCTCAGTGGCCGATTCGCGTGTGGTTTGACGCGGATTCAAGTGGATGAAATGATTCAAACGATCCTCCTGAAAGCCAGATGGACGACCTGAGAGTGGAAAGTCGTTAAGGTCAAAATTGCCACCTCGGAACCGCTGAAACCATTTGCGGGCTGTCCTCGGGGCAATATCATCCTCTACATACACAGCACAAATTTGTCGAGTAGCCTCGGCGGCTTTGGATCCCTTGTAAATCTCGTAGAGGGGCAGATGTCGGAAATGTTCATTCCAATCCACTTGACACCCCATACTTCCAGACCTGCAAACCATTCATTAGCCACAATCAGACAACGCAATATGATTTAGATACACGATATTACTGGCTACATTTCGATACACCACTGGTCATCTGCACCCTAACTACTGACCCTGGAGACACTCTTGAAATAAAACGGCATGAACTTATGCATCAACCCAATATGTCCAATTAGAGCTTATTTTTATGACTACTTTGCAAGTAACATTCTGTATTTCAATGTATAAATTGAAACACATTGGTAATTACGTAGCGCAAATAATAGGAATACACACACACAATGAATAAGCTAAAATTGCAGCAGCTACAAGAACAAGGGTTTCAAGACATACTGTTTGTATGTTCGTGAACAATGCCTTTACGCAAGAAGATTATTTATTTGTGTCCCTCTAGCTTACGCCTCCCGGCGAGCTCTCTAAACGCGGCGTCGCCATCATCACACTTCAGACGAGTTCAAATTAGTGGATTAATGTTCTTTTACATATGAATTTTGACTCAGTTTAAGAACTACCTCACAACGTATTGTCACCTGGAGACAACCAGTGCCCCGCAACAGTCCCTCTAATATCAGAGAAAGTAGCTACTCTGGTTGGGGTGGCGTGATGGTCTGCGCAGGAATCATAGCCAACTGGCGCACAGACCTGCACATCTTTTAGTGTCGCTGAGTTACTTCCCTGAGGTATAGAGACCAAATCTTAAATCTGTATGTCAGGCCACTCAGGAGAGTCGTCGATCCAGATTTTATTCTTATGAACAATAATGCCCAACCTCATCTAGCTCATTTGGTCGACGATTTTTTCGAAGAGATAGATATTCGCTGAATGGAGTGGCCACAAAGATCCCCAACCTCAATTCCATCTAGCATGTATGGGATGCTCTGGGGAAACACATTGCAGCTCGGCTGCCTCCTGCCAGAATACTTCAGGAATTCAGAACAGTTCTTCTTGAGGAGTGGTCATCAATCCCTGAAGACCTCCTCAATACCTTCACAAACATTGTGAGGAGTCGTTGCTTGAGCTGCATGGCTGTCAGGGGGATCCTACTCCATATTGAAACACCACATGTCTCTAAGAACACTTCACGAACTGAGAACAGCTCTTGTTGAGGAGTATTCATTAATCCCTCAAGACCTCATCAATACCCTCACAAACAGTATGAGGAGTCGGGACAATGGCTGTCAGGGATGATCGCATGCTTCTTATTGAAACACCACATGTCTGCAAGAACACTTCAAGAACTGAAAGCAGCTCTTGTTGAGGAGTGGTCATTAATCCCTCAAGACCTCATCAATACCCTCATAAACAGTATGAGGAGTCGTTGGCTAAGCTGCATGGCTGGGAGGGATGATCATACTCTGTATTTCAAGAACTGATGACAGCTCTTGTTGAGGAGTGGTCATTAATCCCTCAAGACCTCATCAATGCCCTCATAAACAGTATGAGGAGTCGCTGGCTAAGTTGCATAGCTGGGAGGGATGATCATACTCTGTATTTCAAGAACTGATAACAGCTCTTGTTGAGGAGTGGTCATTCATCCCTCAAGACCTCATCAATACCCTCATAAACAGTATGAGGAGTCGCTGGCTAAGCTGCATGGCTGGGAGGGATGATCAAACTCCGTATTTCAAGAACTGATAACATCTCTTGAGGTGTGGTCATTAATCCCTCAAGACCTCACCAATACCCTCATAAACAGTATGAGGAGTCGTTATTTGAGACAACGGCCGTCAGGGGTGATCGCATACTCCATATTGAAACACCACATGTCTGCAAGAACTGATAACAGCTGTTGTTAAGGAGTGGTCATTTATCCCTCAAGATCTCATCAATACTTTCATAAACAGTGTAAGGAGTCGATGCCTGAGCTGCACGGTTGTCAGGAGTGGTCACACTCCATATTATATATGTCTTAAGCAAAAGACTGAATATTGTTTCATGGACTGCCCTTTCATGTAAATTACAAGATTAGGATATTAAGATTATATTTTCAAAAAACATTATAAGATTATGATTTTCTTCTACTTAAGTTACATAAGTAATATAATCATTATCACAAAATGTTATTAAATTTCCTCATACATACTTCGACGTATGTACGAATTTATAAATTGTCCTTTAACATTGAGCACCATAATGCATGCAACACCAGTGTATACTGTATACGTATATCACTGTGATCGGCAGCTTCGATGAGAGTATTTCAAATGATGCATGCAACGCCTCTGTGGCCGAGTGGTCAGAGTCGTAGTCTTCCGGCTAATCTTCCAAGCTGGCTCCGGGCTTAAGTCCCGGAGGACGATTACTCGTGCGCCTATCCCACGGCGGCGCCTCGCTCTCCTCCCTGGGACCAGTGACGCCACGTTTGAGACGGGAACTTCTAATTCCCTAAATGCTCACCTGGTCGTTAAGTCCTTAGAAAAAAACAGTGGTGTTACATGCATTAGTACTATGGTCGAGATGACGCCAACTAAGCTTTTAACCTATAAAACTCGGGTGCTATGATCATTAAGACAGTTTTTCAAAACTTTTAATTAACTGCATGGATATGTAAAATGAGAAGAACTTTTGACATTTTTGGAACAAAAGTTGGGGGTTAAAATACGGTAATACATTAAAAGCGCGAGCCTTTAGATTTCCTCTGTATTTCTTATTCTTAATCTTTTCCTGCTACCTATTTTTCTTCTGAATTTCGCAAATGTGCATTTATAGTTTCTATGATAACTTTTTACAGAAAGTTTTTCTCCTAAAATAAAGTAAA
The DNA here is from genome assembly GCA_039090855.1 of Macrothele yani. NCBI lineage: Eukaryota > Metazoa > Arthropoda > Arachnida > Araneae > Macrothelidae > Macrothele > Macrothele yani. The sequence goes on from CM077009.1 coordinate 45,409,059, forward strand.
TAGCTCTTTTTAGAAACTCTTTCTCCCAAGATAACGTAAATAGCTCTTTGTAGAAAGTTTTTCTTCCAAGATGATGTAAATAGCTCTTTGTAGAAAGTTTTCTCCTCAGATAATGTAAATAGCTCCTTCTAGAAACTTTTTCTCCCAAGGTAATGTAAATAGCACTTTCTAGGAAGTTTTTCTCCTAAGATAATGTAAATTGCTTTTTCTAGCAATTTTTTTTTCCGATATAATGTAAATAGTTAATTTCCAGAAAGTTTTTCTCCTAAGATAATATAAATAGCTCTTTGTAGAAAGTTATTCTATAGCTCTTTCTAGAAATTTTTTTCTCTCAAGATAAGGTAAATAGCTCATTGTTGAAAGTAATTCTATAGCTCTTTCTAGAAAGTTTTTCTCCCAAGATAATGTAAACACCTATTTCTAGAAATTTTTTCTCCAAAGGTAATGTAAATAGCTTTTCCTGGAAAGTTTTTCTCCCAAGGTTATATAAACATCTCTTTCTAGAAAGTTTTTCTCCCAAGGTTATATAAACACTTCTTTCTAGAAAGTTTTTCTCCCAAGATAATGCAAATAACTCTTTGCAGAAAGTTATTCTATAGCTCTGTCTAGAAAGTTTTTCTCCCAAGATTATGTAAGTAGCTCTTTGCAGAAAGTTATTCTATAGCTCTGTATAGAAAGTTTTTCTCCCAAGGTAATGTAAATGTGCGTTTGCATTCTTACAATATCTCTGCTTTTGGGAGACGATATTGGAAAATTTATTTTTGGTTGAGCAAACGTAGAAACCCATTTCTATTTTTCTTAATACACTGCCTGACAGAGAAAATGCCACACCATGAAGGAATGCTCGAAAACAGACCAAACTGCACACACAGATAGTCAAGTAGGTCCTGAACAAATGATAAATTGTCACATATACAGGATGATCATATACAGGATGATCGAATATACAGGATGATCAATAAGGAGTGTGGCCCCCAATCTGAGCGATACAGCGTTTAATCCGACGTGGCAATGAGAGTCCGAATAGAGTCCTCGGGTATCGTGGACCATGTGATGTTGATCCGAGTCCACAGTTCATCTTCATTTTGCGGGAGTAGGAGGGTTCTCAACCGGCGTCCAATCGTGTCCCACAGATGCTCGATGGGCGTTAGGTTAGGGGATTGTGTTGGTCACGGAAGCATCCGCACACCGTGTAAAGCATTCATGCTGATCCCAGCGGTATGCGGCCACGCGTTATCCTGTTGAAATGCCTTGTATATACGGTAGTGCCACGGGCCGCAGCACCTCGTCAACATAGCGGTGTGACGTCAATGTGCCTGTAATGCGTACCAGCGGTTAGGGGCTGTATGCGCTGATAGCACCCCACACCATGATTCCACGTTGCCGGGCCGTGTGGCGCTTTACAGTGGAGAAGGAATCCACCCGTTGTTCACGTCGTCTCCAGATTCTCACACGGCGATCATCCGTGGTGAGACAGAACCGCGATTCGTCGTTGAACACCACACGGTTCCATTCGGCACCCCACGCAGCTCTGGAGCGACACCACGCCAAGCGGTGACGATGACTGCTCGCTTTTAAGGGTAGCTTTCGCAACGGACGGCTGGACAGCAAACCAAACGCAGTCAATCGGCGTGACACTGTCCGTGTCGATATCGCAGCATCCAAACTTCCCCGCACACTCCGCAAAATGTCGCCCGTTGTAGCCTGTGGGTCCGCTACGGCATAACGTCGGATGCGACGTGATCGGTGCACTTGGACGTCCGTCTCCGTGCTCCGGTCTCCCTATGACGTTGCACAGATCCTTCTTGGGACCACTGTCTACAAATGCGACTGACGTTTGTGGCATCACGTTGCGTTTCTTCCGCAATACGACGCAAGGACGATCCGGTGCTGCGAAGGCCTACGATGACACCTATCGTGAACTCATCCGTTTGACAAAATCGCGTACGACGGCGTCTTAACTGCGTTGGCACCCCTTGTTCGTTCTCCAGACTCTGATGCAGCAGAACCACTCACTTCTCACGGCCGTGACGACGTCTCGACTGATGGCCTAACGGGCTGGTTGTCCGCTTGTATCCTGCGCGCCGTTCGTGCTGTTGGCCTGCAAATGCAATCATTTACATAACTTGTACGTGTGCACTCAACGTTCAATTTGCATGGCTTTGCGTTCGCTTCTTTGTGGTGTGGCATTTTCTGTGTCAGGCAGTGTATATAGTTTGCTTCTTCGGTAGCAGTAGCGTTAAAAAAAGTTTCTCAAGTGTTCAACTGGGCGTGATATCTCCGCTGCCTAACTAGCAGCCTTCTAGAAGGGTTTAACAACCACCGTTGCCATTTCAGATTATAAGTAGTTGCAACGCTTCGTACCTCTTGGTGGAGAAGTTGAAGCTTTGGCTTCTGATCATTCGTCTGAGACCGGTTAGGATTCCCCTGAGGTATGGACACCCTTCCAGGAACCACTGCCCCTAAGTTAGGGACGAGCTACAACTTTTGGCCTATTGAGTTGTTCACGGTGGTCGTTGAAAACCACCGCAGAAAAAATTATTCTCAAATCATGGTTGCTACTCCGGGGCATTGGCAGAGATATCTCACTAAGAAATATGGCCCAGGACCTGTTCAAAAATATCGGCCAAAATCCTGTGCCTCTGGCCGTTCAGCCTCCCGAGGGCTACTAGAAGGTTCCATATGATTTTTGAATATTGTTGCAGCACTTTCGAAATTAGACATTTTATGTAAGCCAAAAGACACGTCCGTTATATCACAGATTTCTTTTTTTCTCTTTTTTAATTATTATTTTTCTCTTACAACCTCTGCTTTAGGAAATGCTAACCACATCCGTCGAGGAAACAGGAAGCTGAGTGATACATTTTTAAGACGTAATATTCTTTTACTACCAAACTGGTAAACATCATAGCCAAACATTCTTCATTTTTAACCCTTTTTTTGCCTGCGCAGAAAAAGAAATCCAGCTTTACGCTTATCTCGCTCGGCCAATACACCTGTGAAAACATTCCTGATAATTCTATTTAAATCTTCAACCTTTGTAAGGGTTATTAGACTTAGTCTATACGCATAAAGCGAAAGTGGAATCGCGGACTCTAGATTACAATCGTTGTCCTTGCCGCTTTAATCTTTACGAAGCAACAGATAAGCGTTATAGCGTTAGATATCCTTTTGTTCGATTTTACGTGCAAATTAATTTTCCGTCATAATTGTTCGATGAAATGAAGCTTCTTTAATTTCAGTATTAACTTCGCACTGTTAAATAATAATACCTCATTGCGTAACGACACTCTTCGTTTACAAAACGTCTCAATATACAGGGATTTTGGCACTTCGAGCTTTACTGACATGTCACAAGAACTTATGTGCTCTGTGCTCATCCTTTTTCTTTTTTTAAGGCATTTCTTAACCCTTTAAGCGGCCGTTGTATGTGGACCAAATGCTGCCCACACTTTTCTGCGGTTCTTTAACCTATATGTTCTCGTACAGATCTGGATTTACAAAAGCTGGGGGATAAAAGATTGCTTTCACCTTTTCATCTGAGAAGTACCAACCACAAACCTGTCACTGATCGTAAATTCTCTTTCTCTGTATCTCCGTCTTTTTCTCTCTGTCTCTGCATCTCTCAGTCTCTCTCTCTCTCTCTTTCTCTCTTTCTCTTTATCTCACTGTCTCTTTCTCTCTTTCTCTTTATCTCACTGTCTCTTACTATCTCTCACTGTCTCTAACTATCTCTCTTTGACTCTCCCTATTTTTCTCTGTCTCTCTCTGTCTCTGCATCTCTCAGTCTCTCTCTCTCTCTCTCTCTTTCTCTCTTTCTCTTTATCTCACTGTCTCTTTCTCTCTTTCTCTTTATCTCACTGTCTCTTATTATCTCTCACTGTCTCTAACTATCTCTCTTTGACTCTCCCTATTTTTCTCTGTCTCTCTCTGTCTCTGCATCTCTCAGTCTCTCTCTTTCTCTTTATCTCACTGTCTCTTACCATCTCTCACTGTCTCTAACTATCTCTCTCTGACTCTCACTATTTCTTTCTGTCTGTCTCTCTCTCTGTCTCTCTCTCTCTCTCTCTCTCTCTCTCTCTGTAACTCTTAGTCTCTGCATCTCTCAGTCTCTCTCTCTTTCTCTTTATCTCACTGTCTCTTACTATCTCTCACTGTCTCTAACTATCTCTCTTTGACTCTCCCTATTTTTCTCTGTGTCTCTCTGTCTCTGCATCTCTTAGTCTCTGCATCTCTCAGTCTCTCTCTTTCTCTCTTTCTCTTTATCTCACTGTCTCTTACTATCTCTCACTGTCTCTAACTCTCTCTCTCTCTGACCCTCCCTATTTCTCTCTGTCTCTCTCTGTCTGTGCATCTCTTAGTCTGTGCATCTCTCAGTCTCTCTCTTTCTCTTTATCTCACTGTCTCTTACTATCTCTCACTGTCTCTAACTATCTCTCTCTGACTCTCACTATTTCTTTCTGTCTCCCCCCCCCCCTCTCTCTCTCTCTCTCTCTCTGTCTTTTACTCTTCCGCTATCTCTCTCTCGCTCTCTCTCTCTGTTCTAGTACCTTATTCCGTGCTTCATGACTGAAGTCCCGATGGGGAACGGCTAATTTTCCCTGGCGCGAACATAATGTCATTGGGTAGAAACGAGTGATTCAAACATGCAACGCTCTCGATGGGTAAGATCACTCGTTTCAGCCTCGTTCGGTCCACTTCTTAGACAGCGAATTCATTCATTCGAGCTGATACCAGCTCATTTTGCTAACACCGAGTTAATTCGTTCCAGCCAGTTAAGGGGTTAATATGATCCTCCTATCATTTCCTCTGTTGCTTTCGTACCACTTAAGAGTTGAATTAATTTTCTTATTACTCAACCAATGTTCCCTCTAAGCTGGCCGTGCGCGGAGCCGCTCAGCGACTTGACTTCCTCCGCGCAGTAAGCATTTTAGATTAAAATTCCCAAATCCCTAATTGATTTTCATAAATCGAAAATCAATTACCTGCAGAAATATTAAAAAAATAAATAAAATTCGGGCTTTCAAAAGTTAAAACAACATTTTTCTTAAATGCCGTTCACCCCCTTCTAAGTTCGTCTCATTGTCCTTTTCATTCTCAAAGGCTTTTTGCGAAGTAGCCTCGTGCGATCAGATAGTGAACGCGAAGAATGAGGATTATTAATTGTCCCACGTTGAGAAAGAGGAAGATATTGAGACTTATCTCAAAACAAAAATAACAAAAAGCGCCAGCCAATCACAGCAAAAGATGTGGGAGGCTATGTATTCTCGGAAGAAAAGTTTTCAAACTTATCAAAGTTGGTTGAAATATGCGGCACTTTTCAAGCTTCCAGTGCCGATGCTGAGAGCGGATTTATTAGCCTAATAAACAGCATCAAAACTAAATCACCCAACAGACGAAGTGAGCCATCTGGATATGCTAATGAGAATAAAATACTATCTCGCAAGTGGACAACACATCGATCTTGAGACAGTCTACACGTTTCGGAAAAGCGACAAAAGCCGAAAACATCAGCCAACAACTTCCTCATAAACGGTAAACAATATTTCCCGAGTACTCACTCTCAAAGACGGTCGAGTCTTCGGTTTGGGTCGAAAAAATTGAGAGGCGATTTATTCTTTGAAAGGACTGTCAGATCAGAACGATTTTGTACTTGCTCTATTTGAACTAATTATTTTGCATTTAGTTGTTATTTTGTTTCTTATTCTCCTTGGTACTTTGATATGTAAAGAAACTGTAATATGCGTAAACATGCTTTTCCTAATTTCCAGTGTTTTATTCCACATTTTTTTATACAAGTTAGTAAAATCATGCAATGCATTGATTATGATACGCTTTCCAACATACCAGAAATCATTACTCAAATTATGAGGATAATAGGCTGCGGGATAAATCTCGCTCTTGTGCCCTGACCTTTGACCCCATTCCGATAATATTAAACAGAATTTGTTCAGTATACGTCCGGAACAACATACTAAAGTTTTGCCGCAATAGAAGAAATTTTAGTCAAGTTATGAGGATAATGGCTGTGGAAATAAATCTCGCTCCCATGCTCTCCCCTTTGACCCCATTTCGATGATATTAAACAGAATTTGTTCAGTATACTTCCGGAACAACATACTAAAGTTTTGTCGCAATAGAAGCATTTTTAGTCAAGTTATGAGGATAATGGTTGTGGAATAAATCTCGCTCCTGTGCTCTGACCTTTGACCCCATTCCGATTATATTAAACAGAATTTGTTCAGTATACTTCCGGAACAACATACTAAAGTTTTGTCGCAATAAAAGCATGTTTAGTCAAGTTATGAGGATAATGGCTGTGTAATTGATCTCGCTCTGTGCCCTGACCTATGACCCCATTTCGATGATGTTAAACAGAATTTGTTCAGTATACGTCCGGAATAACATACTAAAGTTTTGTCGCAATAGAAGCATTTTAGTCAAGCTATGAGGATAATGGCTGTGGAATAAATCTTGCTCCTGTGCCATGACCTATGACCCCATTTCGATGATATTAAACAGAATTGGTTCAGTATACCTCCGGAACAACATACTAACGTTTTGTCGCAATAGAAGCATTTTTAGTCAAGTTATGAGGATAATGGTTGTGGAATAAATCTTGCTCCTGTGCTCTGACCTTTGACCCCATTTCGATGATATTAAACAGAATTTGTTCAGTGTACTTTCGGAACAACATACTAACGTTTTGTCGCAATAGAAGCATTTTTAGTCAAGTTATGAGGATAATGGCTATGGAATAAATCTCGCTCCTGTGCCCTGACCTAGATGAACTTGGTTTTTTAGGTCAGGGCACCTTCGGAACAACATGATAATGTTTCGTCTCAATCGAAGCATTTTCACGTAAGTTATGACGCATAAGAACGATAGAATAGATTCCGCTTCTATGACCTGACCTTTGACCCCATTTCGGCCATTTTCAATAGGGTTCGCCCCCAGTTGTCCCCTACCACATACTAAAATCTCATCGAAATCAAACCATTTTTACGCGAGTTATCGTGCGGACAGCCAGACAGACAGACGGACAAAGCTGAAGCATATACGCTTCTTCAACCTACTTTTGGAAAGCGTAAAAAATGAAAATTTTTAATTAATGAAATGTTTTTAATGATTTTATTTTATTTAAAATCAAATAGGAACGGTGATAAAAATGGGTAGGATTAGAAGAAATAAGGGTTCCAATCCAAGTTCCAATTTCTACTGCATTAGTAAGAGAAGCTAAGCAAATAATGTTTTTTGCCCGAGGGGCATTGATGCCTGCCCAGGACATTGGGTTAGGCGCGCATCGCTCACGGCCGCTTTGAGGAAATATTGTACTCAACGTTTTAACATGACCAAACCCCGTTGGTTTCTACTCTACCAACAGCATTTTGTTTGACATCAGCAACAATTGTTGCTATCCAATGTAAAACTAATTTTGTGAATCCAACTTTTATATGGAGAGACATGTCTTCATGGACGGATAAAGTAATGCAATTAAGCATGTATTTTCTTTCAAAAGATGTTCCAAAGGGTCTGTAGTGCCTGCAATATTTTGTGTGAGGGCGAGTCAACGACCACCGTGAACAAATCAATGGACTTTAAGTAGTCACATGTCTCTAATTTAGAGCCAGGTGACTAATTATAGGGAGAGGACAAACTTTAAGCCAAGCGCACCACATTTGTCTCAATTCGGGGCTCGAACCCATCTCAGACGAATGGTCAGAAGCCAGCGCTTAGACTACTGTGCCGCCGGGGCTGCCAATATTTAGAAAACTACTACATATGGGCTTAGACTTGTCTCAAAAGTTGGGGATACAGTTGTTATGAACAAACAAATGTTTCAAGTAATGTGTTACTTGAATTTTGGAATTTTTTAAAGGATTTTAATGAATTCATTTTCAAGTAAGCTCAGACGGCATGGGGTTATTCGAAGACAACGAGGCGGAAAGGCGCTGTAAAATAGTATCCACGCGAAGCCTTTCTTACGTGCTTAAATCGTTTTATTGGCCTACCCTGCGATCATGGGCATTGTCATCAGTAAAGCAATCGGGACGGCTAAATTGTTTTACTAAATCAGAGGTGTCCAGCGCTTCTGGCCTTCGAGCTAGGAGGGACACAGAAGGATTAGAGGAGGGGGAGTCTATGAAGAGGACAGAGATCTGGGAAGGCGTGTTGACGGTATGATTCGTTGAAAAGGAATATTGTCCGGATCTTCCGAAGAGGACAGCGGAGTAGAATACATAGCAGGTAGTTACTCGTACATTGGAGATGAATGAGAAACAAGTGGTAATACGAAAGAGCGAACACACACATTTGAAACATAAAACGGGCAACAAGAAGACAGAAATGTTGAGATATGATTTTCATCTAAGATCAATCCTGGATAACCTGAGAGTGAGTATAAGTTAATAAAGAATTCGAGACTACAACTTTCTTAACTATTCACTTGCTACGTATTTTCCGCAGTGAGGTGCAACAAGACATGAACAATCGGACTCAGTAGCAACCTCGTAACAAATGCGTGCGTGCGTGCGTGTGTGCGCGTGCGTATGTGTATATTATTTTCCTGTGGTTCGAGGTGAAATCATCGAGCGAAGGGGATGATCGAATGGCATGCCATATAAAAAAAAAATAGGAGGATCGCTCTGTGTCTGCAGATTGCATAAGACATCCGGAGCAAGAAAGGAGGATTAGGAAGGGTACAATGCCGGAGGGTGGAAGCTTAGAACTCGGACCATGCCCTGCCCACTCACGTCATTCATCAAATACCGTTTCCATGCGATTACATTGCGCACATTAGTATGAACACACACACACACACAAATCTGAATTTTAATTTTAATTCTTTTGAAATTGAAATATTTAGAGATGCATAGCAAGTGATCATATGTAGAGGATTTTAGGAAGGTAGAGTCTAAACCCAGGTCTTATAAACAATCCTTAGAAATAAAAAGCTATGAGATTTGGGCTAGAGTGCCCGATAGGAAAGTGACACGGAAGCGAGGTAGAAAGGGGGAGGGGGTAGACGCCCTTATTTATTACCCGGGGACCGACGGCTTGACGTGCCCATCCGAAGCACGGCGGATATTTAGTGGTTCGAGCGTTCGTACCTGCCAGGAATCGAACCCGCGGTCTTCTCCGTGGTAGTCACGAACGTTGACCACTAGGCCACCCGCGGCCCAGAGATGCATAGCATGTTGACGTGCCACTCTAAAGCCAAAAAGTTGAGGGGAACGGTCTCTACTTAAGAAAAAGTTGAGAAGACATGCCCCCTCCCCTCCCATCCTCATACGATTGTACGCTCGTGCTACTGCAGGCCCATAAAATCCTTGAACCTTTTGGAATAATACACCCTACAATACGGAAGTATCCTCCTCTTTCTTTGTCTCGGTCAGTACTAGTGTTTCTCTACGTATCTGTGATCTTGATGTTTGTGCATCTGTTGTAGATTATGATACATTTTTACGTCTGTGTTTGCATACCAGTTTTATACAAAATAAAAATAAAAAATACTACTTTTATTATGTCTGAGGCTCCTCGTAATCCATATGGAAGCTGACGTTCTTTGTTTTTTGACGGAATTCCGTGCCAATAAATACTACGAACAAACTGAATTACGAAAATTTTCGCTTTTGGAAAAGTTGACATTTAAATGCAACTGCGCTGTTAAAAATCTTTATTGCTCTGTAAATCAATTTTGCAGGCAATGCGTGAATTATTACAATGATGGTTTATTATTAGTACATAGAGTTTGTTCTTGTTTCGTTTATGGATGCTATTCCAAAACATACATTGCAGTTCTTTCTTGTTTCAGTTCATATATATCTGAGAAACTGATGGATGAGGTACGATCTGTGATTTCCTCTAAACACATTAGTGTTAATGGTTATTTATACTAAAAAAAAAAAAAATCCTGTATAGATAACAATTTTTTATCCGTTATTTCCTCCCTCTGTTTGCTTTCGTTTCTCGTTAGTTATGTCTGAGGAAGTCGATGAGGTACAACTTACGGTTTTCTGCAAACACTATATAAATAACGTTATTTATCCATTCTCCATAAAATTCGTGATTATTTAAAGAAAAAAAAAAGTACCTAAAATACAGAGTACGTTCAGTTCCAGAGTTGTTAACCCCTCTGATCGCTTTACCTAAACTTCACTTTGTCTAAATGATCTCTTTACCGAAAGGTTCTTTCACCGAAAAGTTCACTTTATTGAAATGATCACTTTATCGAAGGATTGCTTCATCGAGAAGTTCACTTAATCGAAATGCTTGCTCTCTTTACCGGAGAATCCGCATACCGAAATGTTCCCTATGCTGTAGTGTTGTTTTACCGAAAATTTTACTTTATTGGAAGATTATTTTATCGAAATAAAGACACTTTACCAAAGTGTTCTTTTTTTTTTTTTTTGCGGGGGAGGGTTTTTGACCACCATGAGCAACTCAGTGGGCTATAAGCAGTCGCCCGTCCCTAATTTAGGGCCACCGGTTCCAGGGAAGGAAGAGAGCCAGTGTCGTGAGACACAAACAACTTCCATGCCTCAGCGGGATTCGAACCTGGTCCCATCTCGGAAAAAGGGTCAGAAGCCATCCTTTTCGCAACTGCGCCACTGAGGCAGCAAAGGGTTCTTTCACGAAATTTTCACTTTGTCGAAAGATCGTTTTATTTACGCTTTCCAACCGTAAGTTGAAGAAGCGCATATGCTCCAGCTTATTCCGACCGTCCATCTGTCCGCACGATAACTGGCGTAAAAATGGTCCGATTTCGATGAAATTTTAGTATGTGGTAGAAGACCACCTGGGGACGTACCCTATTGAAAATGGGACAAATGGGGTCAAAGGTCACGACGTAGCAGAGAGATCCATTCTGTCGCCCTTATGCGTCATAACTTGCCTAAATATGACTCGATTTCAATGAAACTTTACTATGTGGTAGGGGACCGCCTGGGGACAACCCCTTTTCAAAATGGGTGAAGTGGGGTCAAAGGTCAGGACATAACAGCGGGATGCATTCCATTGCCCTTATGCGTCATAACGTGCGTAAAAATGGTTCGATTTCGATGAAATTTTAGTATATGGTAGGGAACCACCTGGGGACGAAACCTATTGAAAATGGACGAAATGGGGTCAAAGGTCAGGATGTAGGATTGGGATCCATTCCATCGCCCTTATCCAATATTATTAAGGTGGACGTCAAGTAAATTTGCTTCCTATACTTCCAATGGAAAAACTTTTGTAACCATTTCCTTCACAATTAATGTGTTCCCAAGCATGAAAATTTGAACATCGATTAAAATAACTTAATATTATAACTTGGAATACTTAACATTTTCTAAAACATAACCTAAATTATATTAAAAAGCAATAACGGTTCCTTTGGTGGTGTTGAAACCAGAAAAAAGACTGCGCGACCTGTACTTTGAGGACGTCAGTAGACAAATAAATGTTGGATTGCATAATTATGGTTATGTTTTAGAAAATAATAAGTATTCCAAGTTATAAAATGAAGTTATTTTAATTGATGTTCAAATTTTCATCCTTGGGAACGCATTAATTGTGAAGAAAATATGTACAGAAGTTTTTCCATTGGAAGTATAGGAAGCAAAATTACTTGACGTCCACCTTAAAGGAGCAATTCTTGTATCTATGTAAATTTTATTTTGAAAACGGCTCTAAGGATTTTGATGAAAGTCGTTAACCAACTGTTTTCTGGTACTAGAAATCGATTTAGCTTCATCTCGACTGTAGGAAAATTGGTTTAGTGCGTTAAATAACCACCCCGAATTACCACGTTTTTAGTGTCATGGCGTCGTTCCATTAATGTTACACATGCTTAGAAATCTTATGACGTCACAATCTCGCGACTGAGATGTTGGCTCGCGGTCACACCATCTGTCTCATTACGTCACGCGTTGTGTGTGGATCATATTAAAGTTTTATAACGTCACATTCTTTCGAGCAGATGGTCGCGATTCCCATCTGCCTCATTACGTAACGCGTTGTGTTCGTATGTCCGTCCGCACGATAACTCGTGTAAAAATCGTTCGATTTCGAGAAATTTTAGTATGTGGTAGGAGAACACTTGGAAAGGAACCCTATTGAAAGTGAACGAAATGGGGTCAACGGTCAGGACATAGAAGCGGGATCAATTCCACTGCTGTTATGCGTCATAACTAACGTTAAAACGGCTCGATTTCGATGAAATTTTAGTATGTGCTAGGGGACCACTTGGGGACAAACCCTATTGAAATGAGATCAAAGGTCAGGACATAGGACCGGAATCACTTCCATTGCCATTATGCGTCATAACTTACGTAAAAATGTTTCGATTTGGATGAAATGTTAGTATGTTGTGGGGGCCTGCCTGGGGACAAATCCTATTAAAAATGGGCGAAATGGGGTCAAAGGTTAGGACACAGGAGCGGGATCTATTCCATAACCCTTATGCATCATAACTTACTTAAAATTGCTTCGATTGCGACAAAACTTTATCATGTTATTTCGGAGGTATACTGAACCAGTTCTGTTGAATATCATCGAAATGGGATCAAAAGTCATGGCACAGGAGCGAGATTTATTCCACAGCCATTATCCTCATAACTTGAGTAATGATTTCTGGTATGTTGGAAAGCGTATCATAATCAATGCATTGCACGATTTTACTAACTTGTTTACGCTTTCCAACTGTAAGTTGAAAAAACGTATATGCTCTGGCTTTGTCCGTCTGTCTGTCCACACAATAACTCGCGTAAAAATGGTTCGATTTCGATAAAATTTTAGTATGTAATAGGGAACAACCTGGGAACGAACCTTATTGAAAATGGGCAAAATGAAGTCAAAGGTCAGGACATAGGAGCGGGATCCAATCGATCGCCCTTATGCGTCATAACTTACGTAAAAATGCTTGTATACTGAACCGGTTTTGTTGAATACCATCGAAATGGGGGTCAAAGGTCAGGACACAGGAGTGAGATTTCGTCCGCAGCCATTGTCCTCATAACATGACTAAAAATGTTTCTATTGCGACAAAACTTTAGTATGTTGTTCCGGAGGTATACTGAACCGATTCTGTCGAATATTATCGAAATGGGGTCAAAGGTCAGGGCACAGGAGCGAGATTTGAGGGAGGGCACGCTCCTCCCCCTCTGAATCCGCCCATGACGCCGAGAAAGTAATTGATAGGTAAAGTCAGAACTGAATGTTTTGCGAAATTTCAGTAAAAATACGGAAAAACCCAAACGGATTTTTATGAAATAAACGGAATTGCTGACTGCGGAAATTCTGACGAAATACTGAAGTTGGAAAAAGCGGAAACTTTTGAAACGGAAAACATAAACACTTACCGGCAACGATGATGCACGTTGTTTTTATAAATTTTCCGTGATCACACCAATTAGTTTGTACAGATAATCGTCCCCGGAGAAATCAGATGCGGCTTCGAATCTCACAACAGGCGAAATGGGACTTTATTTTACAGGTACTTCAAAAGAAAATAAAACGCGGCGTACATCAGCCACACTTGAACTCGTATAAAAAACTGAACGTGAATTTTCAAGACGTAAAGTTATTAATTAATAACAAGTACCTATACACCAACTATACTTAAAATAGTATAACTGTACTAGTAATCCGAATTTCTTTTTTTTTTTTTTTTTTTTTTATTGGAATTTTAACGACCACCGTGAGCAACTCAATGGGCTATAAGCAGTCGCCCGTCCCTAATTTAGGGTCACTGGTTCCAGGGAAGGGAGAGAGCCAGTGCCGTAAGACAAACACAACATCCATGCCTCACCGGGATTCGAACCCGGACCCCTTTCGGACGAATGATCAGAGGCCATCGCTTAGACCACTGCGCCACCGGGGCGGCAATCCGAATTTCTTAGGCGTAGAATAGAAATCAAAGTTTCCAAGCTTTCGCACGTCAACCAGATGGCTTTTTTCAAGGAAGGTAAACAGCTAACTGCAGACTGAATAATACTTCAAGAATTTTGACTTGACAACAAACTAATAGATGTGAATGTAATTATTCATTCAAGGACACCAGGCGTCATTTTCCTTTAGCACGCGGAATCATCGAAGGGAAACAAAAGACATTCACTATTTGAAGAACTGGTTCCAAACTCGTGGCATCTCCAGAGAGGCGCTATCATTGCATGACTCGCTGCCGTCATCAGGGCGAAAGGTGGTGCTACACGTTACTAGACAGGTATCTCTAATTCAATTGCTCTTCGGTGTAGTCCGAACCTTGACCCGTTGAATTATTACTTGTTCCGGTCCATGGCCCACTTACTTCGCGGGCGGAACTTCAACAACCAGGAAGAGGTGACAGCTGAGGTGAAGGAATTCTTGGCCTCGAAGGATAAGAACTGGTACCGCTGCGGAATCGAAGAACTGGCAGGCAGATGGCTAAAGACGGTGCAACACGATGGCTAATACTTTGAATGCTGGTCAGCTTTCGTCGTAAAGGTACGTATGAAGACATGAACCCTCTGTATACTATTTTACGTAAACTTATTGTTGCTAACCGTGTCCTGCTGAAATGTGTTTAGAATTCCGCACGAGAAAGGTATGGGTAAATACTGCGTCGATGAAATGGTCCGTGAAATGAATAAAATGTGCTTTAAAAAGTAAGGAAGTTCCAACGTCGCTCGAATGTTAAGTACAAAATATTTAAGAGTGGAATAACCGTGACATGTAATAAACTTTGGTTATCAGCAGTTATTTGAAGATGAGATAATTAAAACTGCACAAACTAAAGAAGAAGACCACAGATTAGAAATAACATGACGATGATAAATTTTACGAAGTGTCATTACACGCTGACACGCTGAAATGCCTAAAAATATGATAAAAGTAGATTTCAACGAAAGTGTGACGCCGCTCTGTTGCTTAGACTGAAAAAAATTCTAGCTGATTCGTCTGAAAATGATAACGTAAGCTGCTAAAAATTGCGACTTCTTCAATTTAATAAATGAATAGCAATTTGAAACGCCTAAAGGTCGCATTGTGATTCAGTATGTTATAAACGAAAAATAAAAATGGCATTGCGTGGATACAAAGTCATGACGTATTTTAGCCATGTTTTGCAAAGGTCATTTATTGATAGAAAGAACAAAGATCAATCAATGATATAATGCCCGTTTTGTTCGATAACCTTTTGCCATCTGTCAGTGAACTACAGAATGCCTCGTTCACAGAAGGACCTGTCTTTCGTGGCGAAAAACTATACAAGGTGCTGATTTACAGACTCATCTGAATTGAACGTTATACCACGCAAGGACTGTTGAAGAGAGCGAAACAAGAGGAAGTCTGACGGCGCAAGGTCAGGCGAGTATACCAGGAATTCAGCTTGAAGCACCTATAGCCAACTAATATCTTCTGATGAGTCCCGATTTGCACAATTTTAATTTTAATACAGTGGCAGGGCCTGGGTGTGGCGATTGCCCAGCCAAGGAATTCAACTTGAAGCACCTGCAGCCAACTGATATTCTCTGATGAGTCCCGATTTGCACAATTTTAATACAGTGGCATGGCCTGGGTGTGGTGATTGCCCAGCCAGGAATTCAGCTTGGAGCACCTACAGCCAACTGATATTCTCTGATGAGTCCCGATCTGCACAATTTTAATACCGTGGCAGGGCCTGGGTGTGACGATTGCCCAGCCAGGAATTCAGCTTGAAGCACCTATAGCAATTGATATTCTCTGATGAGTCCCGCCCGATTGGATTGGTACAATTTTAAGACAGTGGCAGGGCCTGGGTGTGGCGATTGCCCAACCAGGAATTCAGGTTGAAGCACCTATAGCCAACTGATATTCAGTTTGAAGCACCTATAGCCAACTGATATTCTCTGATTAGTCGCGATTTGCACAATTTTAAGACAGTGGCAGGGCGTTGGGGTGGCGATTGTCGTTCAGTCCTCATAGAATGTGAAGGTAATTTTATCGAACTTTGAGAAAGGCCTGCTATTAATATTCTCCAGTGATCAGATGTCAAAGGCTACCTCGTATTTTATGGAAGATGGCGCTCCATGTCATAGAGCAAAACGTACTCAAACATGGCGCGAACTAAACGCCATCCAGAAACTGTCGTGGCCGAGCCAGAACCCTGATATGAACACCTGTGGGCCATATTGGATTAAAACTACGATGGATGTCACAGAAACCAACCAACAAGGAACACCTGCTGTCCTTGTTACGTGAATCATGGATTCAAATTCCGCAGAGCACCATTGCCGATTTCATTTTTTTGTTGTTGTTGTTGTTGTTGGAGGTTTAACGACCACCATGAGCAACTCAATGGGCTATAAGCAGTCGCCCGTCCCTAATTTAGGGTCACTGGTTCCAGGGAAGGGAGAGAGCCAGTGGCGTAAGACAAACACAACATCCATGCCTCACCGGGATTCGGAACCGGACCCCGTTCGGACGAATGATCAGTGGCCATCGCTTAGACCACTGCGCCACCGGGGCGGCGCCGATTTCATTTTCACAATGCCCGACAGGATGAAAGCCCTACGTATTGCAAAGGGTATGGCTACCAGATATTAAATCCAGCTACAACTACAGCTCCTTCCATTCCACGAGGACAGAAAATAAATATTATTAACAAATCAGGAGAGGGTATGGCTACCAGATATTAAATCCAGTTACAACTACAGCTCCTTCCATTCCACGCGGACAGAAAATAAATATTATTAACATATCAGGAGAGGGTATGGCTACCAGATATTAAATCCAGTTACAACTACAGCTCCTTCCATTCCACGCGGACAGAAAATAAATATCATTAACAAATCAGGAGAAGGTATGGCTACCAGATATTAAATCCAGCTCCTTCCATTCCACGAGGACAGAAAATAAATATTATTAACAAATCAGGAGAGGGTATGGCTACCAGATATTAAATTCAGCTACAGCTACAGCTCTTTCCATTCCACGAGGACAGAAAATAAATATTATTAACAAATCAGGAGAGGGTATGGCAACCAGATAATAAATCCAGCTACAACTACAGCTCCTTCCATTCCACGCGGACAGAAAATAAATATTATTAACAAATCATGAGAGGGTATGGCTGCCAGATATTAAATTCAGCTACAACTACAGCTCCTTCCATTCCACGAGGACAGAAAATAAATATTATTAACAAATCAGGTGTCTATTTACTTATGTCATGTCTGTGTACATATATAAAGGACGTAAATGCTCTTTCTTTTTCGCTAAATTTCTCCTCTTCTGTATATCCGCTTTAAAGGGTTTTTTCATAATGGAAAGTATCAAAAGACGTGCTCGTTACACCCTCAAAATTCGATATCATCCCCCCCACCCCGCAACCCGTTTTTGATAATTCCATTTTTCACTGTCCTTTGTTCAGAATACTAACGTGCAGAACCACCGCTGTATTGTTTGCGGTTGTTGCAACGGTGTTGTGTTAAAAACTATTTCGTTTCAGGAAACCGGATATTGTGTGTATAACCTTGAAACCATGTCCGAATCGCTGAAGCTACCTTGATACAAGTTGAAGAGATAACGACAACAGACGGTTTAGTTTTAGTTTAGTAATTCGGTTTTCCTTTTTCTTCCTATTTTTTTTTTCTTCCATGAAAAGGTTTGAAGACACTCTTGACTTCGTAGTGATGACAGTTTTATCTCCCACAAGTAACATGTGACTTCTTCATGAAGTATTGCATTAAGTTTCTAATGACACAAAAGGAAAAGGTGAAATTTCTTCTGCGTTTTCATTTTTTCTCGTTCTCAAAATGACGACCTGATAACAGAGATGTCGTGACATGTGTGCTAAATAATTGACAGCCTTTCTTCTTCTCACCTTACATGGTTGCGACAGAAATGACTATCTATTTCCCACGTGTTGCATAAAAACGGAATTTGCTTTGTTGTCTTGCTAATAATAGCTCTTGTTTGCGCTTACACTGTACTTCCTTTAGATTAATTAAAGTAAATTATGTTGTGTCATTAGTCGAAATCACGAAGCATTGCTTCAGGAATTCACCTATGAATACACGTGTAGCATTGCCATGGCCATCGCTAGACCAAGAAAATTGGGGATGGGGAAGGGGGGGGAGGTGAATGGGACTTAATTTTTTTCACTACCTTTTACTCGCCCCCATCCCCCTCTTTCGTAATGAAAAAAAGAACAACATACAATTGCACAATTTTAAAAATGATAGTTGTCACTTTTAATTTAAATACTTTTTAAATTTAAAATAATTACAACAAGTGTACCCTAGATATTCAATTTTAGGATTAATTTAAGCGCAGCATTAATTTTATTTAAACGTTGATCTCTGCCCCCCATCCCCCCCCCCCCCCAAAAAAAAACAAACTTAGGTGGGTCTTTGAAAATATGGAGCCCCGACTGCTTTGCTGCAGTGTAGTGTGCTCGGGTTTCTGGTGCTTAGGAGGATTTTTATTTGCGGCGTTTTTTAACACGAGCAACAAATTCTACATTCACAGAGCATGAAAGCCAAACTTTTTGGTTTTATACCTCCGCAATTTGAACAAAGAACAGAGTGAATCCTATGTGTTCTTTAAGTGCTGGAGGGGTTGTGCGGTTTTCTGGGATGGCGATGCCAAGGGGTGCCGGAATTTTTTTTTTTTTTTTTTTGGATTGGAGGTTTAACGACCACCGTGAGCAACTCAATGGGCTATAAGCAGTCTCCCGTCCCTAATTTTGGGTCACCGGTTCCAGGGAAGGGAGAGAGCCAGTGCCGTAAGACAAACACAACATCCATGCCTCACCGGGATTCGAACCCGGACCCCTTTCGGACGAGCGATCAGAGGTCATCGCTTAGCCCACTGCGCCACCTGGGCGGCACGGGACTTCGGAGACAGACAGAGCATGCTAAGTTAAAGGAAACTTAAACAAGGGACGGAGTGAATAGTGGATCCTATGTGTTCTCTGAGTGGTGGATTGGTGATCTGGTTTATTGGGGTCGTGAATGGTAGGAATCGGAGACAGAGTATTGCTGCGGATTATGAATTTCGTATTCAGCAGTTTTGTAGTGGCGATAAGGGCAATTAAAAGCAACATAGAGAAGGGAGGGATCCACTGCAGGGGAAGAAAACTAGCCCTATAACACCAGCTTCAGCGTATGCAAAACCCAAAATCTCTGAGCGTCCAGTTGATCTCGACTTCCACCGGTCGGTTACAGTGTTGCCAACCCAGTGGCCTTGTGGTTTGAGGTACAGGCTTCTAACCATTCGTCCGAGATAAGCCTGGACTCGAGTCTGGAATGAGGCACGGGTGACGCTAGCCCTGTTCCCTCTCTGGAACCAGTAGCCTCTATAACGAAGTGAATTTCTCCGTCATTTTTATCCGCGCCGGGGTTCGAACCCGGGTCCACTCATTCCGGAATAAGTTGCTCTACCAATTAAGCTACGCGGACATTGATTCTAATTGCTATCTGCCTTTATGTCGTGTGCGTCCTTCTGGCAGGTACGTCACATCTCCTGGTACGTTACATCATCTCCCCCTTATTTGTCTTTCGAAGTGCTGCTCATATTTTTCCTATCTCGCGGTGTGGAAATAACATCACACCAATGCGAGATGTTGAACGGTCGGGTTATCCGGATAGTTCGGGCGCCATTATAACGAAGTGAATTTCTCCGTCATTTTTATCCGCGCCGGGGTTCGAACCCGGGTCCACTCATTCCGGAATAAGTTGCTCTACCAATTAAGCTACGCGGACATTGATTCTAATTGCTATCTGCCTTTATGTCGTGTGCGTCCTTCTGGCAGGTACGTCACATCTCCTGGTACGTTACACCTCCCAAGTTAGGGACGAGAGACTACTTATAGCACTTTGAATTGCTCACAGTGGTCTTTAAGCACCCCCCCCCCCTCCCCTCCAAAAAAAAAAAAAAAAACAAGGAAAAACTTCACAAGATCTGGATTAAATAGCAGACACATTTTTTTCTGGAGGGTGAGTAAAGTCGACCCTCTGGCGCATTGGTCAAAGGTCTGGACCAGTCGTCCGAGATGTGTCTGGGTTCAAATGTCGGCGAGGCATGGATGGATGTTGTTTTTGTCATTCGGCACTGGCTCTCTCTCTCTCTCTCTTTCCTGGAACTCATGACCCTAAATTAGAGACGGATGATCCCATCCAGTTGCTCACAGGGAGTGTAAAACTCCCAAACAACAACAACAAAAAAGAGAAAGATTTTCGTTTTAAAACGGGAAAAAATGTGGATGCTTAAAAATTCAGTTTTTAAGTTTCCTCATAGTTCATTTCATTTTTCTTTGTGATCGATAAGTTTATATGTTTACGGTAAAACGTAAAAAAATCATTATTAATTTCGTAATAAAAGGTAAAACTGATTTAGAAATGAAAATAATTATCGCTAAAAAAATCATTTGTCACGTTTTTGTTCTTGAATAGAGATCCTTTTTCGTAAGAGGCGAAAGCTAAATTAGTTAGCCGGGTTGGGTCTCCCCAACAAAACTTTACATAATCTGCCGCCTATGATCGTTTAAATATATTGATATATACACTGATGAGCTAATGATCACCTACCTAATAAGCTGTAGGACCCCCCCCCCCCTTTTTTTTCCGAAAAACAGTGGCCACTCAGCGAGGCATCGATTCGACGAGGTGACGATAGGTATCCCGGGGTTTCTGGTACCATAATGTCAACAGCAGGTCCTCCAGTTCTCGCACATTTCGGGGTGGTGGTGATTTAGCGCGAACCCGCTTTGCCAAGTCGAACCGCAAATGTTCGATTGGGTTCACGTCAGGTGAATTTGAAGGCCAGGACATTAACAGAAAGTTATCAGCATGTTCCTCGAATCACTCCTTGACGATTCTGGCAGTGTAGAATGTCGCATTATCCTGTTGGTAATGGCCATCACCAGAACACAGTTGCCATGAATGGGTGAACTTGGTCCGCAACGATGTTCAGATACCTGACAGCCGTCAGGGATTGTGATTTTTTGTGATAATGCGGCCTAAAGGGTCCCAAGAAAACATCGCCCACATCATAACACCGCCGCCGCCGCCGGTCTGTTTCCACCCAACAGTACATCCAGGTGCCATAACCGCCGGCCTCTTTCCGCCCAATAGTACATCCAGGTGCCATAACCGCTGGCCTCTTTCCGCCCAACAGTGCATCCAGGTGCCATTACCGCCGGCCTCTTTCCGCCCAACAGTGCATCCAGGTGCCATTACCGCCGACCTCTTTCCGCCCAACAGTACATCCAGGTGCCATAACCACCGGCCTCTTTCCGCCCAACAGTACATCCAGGCGCCATAACCGCTGGCCTCTTTCCGCCCAACAGTACATCCAGGTGCCATAACCGCCTGCCTCTTTCCGCCCAACAGTACATCCAGGTGCCATAACAGCCGGCCTCTTTCTTCCCAACAGTATATCCAGGTGCCATTACCGCTGGCCTCTTTCCTCTCAACAGTACATCGAGGTGCCATAGCCGCCGGCCTCTTTCCGTCCAACATTACATCCAGGTGCCATATCCCCCGTTAGTAATCAGCGTATCCGCACTCAGTCGTCTACGTAATGCCCCAGGAATCTTGATTCGTCAGACAAGGCCACTTTCTTCCAATCATCTACTGTCCAAACTCGGTGATCTTGGGTCCATTTCGTGTGTTGTTGGCGATGACGTGCAGCGAGCGTGGGGACCTGGCTGGGTCTTCGGCTGCGCAGGCCCGTGCGCAGAAGGTTGCGATGAACTGTGCACTGTGACTCATCGCCCTGATCGCCATGCACTGTTGTAGCTACGGGTGATTTGTCGCACGGTGGCCTTGCGGCCGCTGTGAACAATGCGCGGCAGTCTCCGCTCTCCTCTGGCATCAACGAGTTGCGAACGACACACAGATGGACCACGGCTTATCGTTTCGCCATCTGTGCGCCACTTTTGATACGTACTCACTACAGCGTCACGTGAACAACCCACAAGCCGCGCCGTTTCCGAGATCGTGGTTCCGAGGTGCCTTGCCGTCACAATTTGTCCTTTATCAAACTCCGATAAATCGGCAGCTTTGCCCATTCTGACTCCGAACACTCTACTAACCGAAATCCGGTCCTCGGGTTGTATATATACTGCTCTGTGAACTTCACCTGCGCACTGTTCAGTCTCCAGGGAGAGCTCATTTCCCTAGGATGGGGGTGTTCATAATATAATGGCTCATCGGCGTATGACCGACCGCTAGGGGTTCTCTTTTCTTCAGGATTACACCGACTTCGTTGTTACTTTTGTTGCCACCCCAATGCTCGGAAGTGTAGTATTCTGGCTAGTCGGCCGAACTTGGTCCGAAATTCACTCGATGGATTCGAATTCAGCGTGAAGTAGTAGTAGTGTGTTGGTCTTACGCGGCTCTGGCTATCTCTCTTCTCTGGAATTAGTGCATGTCCTAAAATTAGGGACGGGTGACCGCTTATACACTATCTACCAACAAGTAATTGGACACCCCTGCAATCGACGATATCTGCGGTCCTGATACACGTCACGGCCTCCGCCGTTAAATATCGCGTGGGAAACAACAACGCAAGCAGTCGCATGCAACATGCCACGCAGTTCGGAGCTCTCTGATTTCGAGAAAGGTGTAATCGTCGGGTATCACAGAAATGGCCGATCCATACGTGACATATCCAGCGATGTTGAAGTACCCAAAATCGACAGTGGCCTACGTGATTGGCAAGTGGAAGATGAGAGGTGAATGTCGGAATGTGCCCCGACCCGGCAGAACCACTTAAAACTGGGAGTTAGAGACCGACGGGTGCTGGCCAGAGAAATTCGGAAGAACCGCACCAAATCGATAGGCCACATCCGCGAGGAGTTTCAACAGGCATCCGGGAGTGTTCTTTCGATGAATACCATCCGTAAGGAAGACCATCTGCTCGGTTATCATGGACGTGCTGCCGCCCACAAGCCTTTGATCACCAAGTCCAATAGCGCTGCTCGGCTAACATGGTGCAAAGAACGTCGACAGTGGACCGTTGAACAGTGGAAATATGGAGCGACGAATCAAGGTTCACCCTCTACTGTTCGGATGGCAGGGTCTGGGTTTGGTGTCTGCCTGGAGAACGCCTCCTGCCGGAATGTATTGTGCCAACTGTGAAGTTCGGCGGCGGTTGAATTATGCTATGGGGGTGTTTCTCCTGGTATGGCACGGGACCCTTATTCGCAATTCCTGGTAGACTCAACGCCGAGACCTACTGCACCATTTTGGATGACCATGCTCTTCTTACGTTTTGGCAGTTTTACGGGGTGGACCCATGTTACTTTCAGGATTGACAATGCCACCTGTCATGTTGCGAGGTCCACCATGGCTTGGTATGGTGACAATGGGGTTAACCGAATGGACTGGCCTGCGCAGAGCCCGGACCTTAACCCTATCGAGCACCTCTGGGACGAGTTGGAGCGTCGACTTAAGGGGTGCCCCCACCGTCCGAAATCAGTGAAGGAACTGACCTGTCTTTTCCAAGCCGAGTGGAAGAAAATACCGCTAGCCGTCGTACAACGCCTGGTTGAGAGTATGCCCCGGAGGGTCGCAGCTGTAATCGCCGCTCGTGGAGGCTCCACCAACTATTGAAGGTGAATAAACTTCGTTTTCCTTTTGCCATCACAGGTGTCCAATTACTTGTTGGTAGATAGTGTAGCTCATCGAGTTACTCACGGTGGTCGTTAAATCCCGAATGAAAAAGACATACAATCGTGGTCAAAAGTACTTGCACCAGTGAACGGAAAGTCAATTTTTTGATGTTTGAAGTCAACTTATAAAGTCAGGAATACATATTATACATCACTTTAAAAGAAATTTTATGCTGAATTCAAATATTTTTACAGAATGTTATTACCAGTAACGGAAGTGAAGTCACAAGAAAAAATGTGCGAGTGAGGAAACACAAATCCAGTTCTGAAATAGAGTTCGCGCCCCCTCTAATCCACTAAGGTTTTCTCCGACGCCCGCTACTGAGATACAAAAAGATGGAGAATCGTCTGCCGACTTAGAACGCAGCTGCCTGTAGTCAGTTGACGGAAGTTTATGCAGAATTCCTGGTGATATTTGAATTTCGGAGTGTGGAAGACCCTAAAATTGGTCCTGCCTCTTCATAACAGGGCAAAATTTATTACTTTGCATGAACTTAGATTCAGTAGCCGAAAAATTGCTGTTAATTGTGGCTGTGATCATTCCACTGTCTTGCGCACATTAGAAAGAGTTGCAGAAACTGGTTGTGTGGGAAACAGGAAAAGAAAACAGGTCGACAAAGGCTGTGTACAGAACGTGATGATCGCATGTTGGTTCGTCGTTCCTTAAAATCAAGGTTTTAAACAGCCACTGATTTAATAAATGAGTGAGAGAACGAAGTAGGCATTGTTGCATCTGCACGTACAGTACAGTTCGTCGTAGGCTACAAGAAAATGGACTGAGTTCACGAAAAGCTGCGTGAAAACCTTTCCTTACTAAACAACAACGGCTCAAAAGATTTGCTTGGGCCAAGGCACGCAAGAATTTGGACTGTTGATGAATGGAAAAATGTTATTTTCAGTGGTGAAACAACTGTTACTATTTCCACTAATAATGGAAATAATTATGTACGTCGTCGGGCTCGTGAAAGAAATAAGGCATGCTGCACCCAGCCAACAATCGGTGAAGTTATGGTCCTTTATTTCAGCCAGTGGTGTTAGCTATCTGCACATTGTTGATGGCACATTGAATGGATCAAGATATATGGATATTTTGGAGGCCAACCATATGCACGAGGCATGGGTTTGCGGAATTTTATCTTTCAGGACGATAACGCGCCATGTCATCGGTCAAAGTTGGTTGACGAGTGGTTTAATCGAAAAAGTAATAAGAAAACTTCGGTGGCCGGCACAGTCACCCGATCTTAATCCCATAGAGAATCTGTGGTGAGATTGAAGCAAAAAATTCGTCAACATGGATCCACATCTAAAACAGCATTAATTGAGTCTGTGAGGGCCGTATGGTACCGTGTTATCACCAATGGACAACTAGAGAAGCTCATTAGTTCCATGCCTAGAAGGTGCACTTTGTTACTAAGAAATCGTGGTTATCCAATTAAATATTAAAGCAGATGTTGCTTGTTGGTAAGTTATTTCAAGTGTCCTGCAAGTTTCAGTAATGTACTGTATAATATCTTTACGTTAAATGCATTGCACACTAATTTCACAAATTCCACTATTTCTTGCTTTTTATGACTAGGCGCTGTACTTTTGCTTGTAACTTCACTTTTGTTACTGGTAATAACATTCTGTAAAAATACACTGCTGGCCACCCAAAATGCAACACCAAGAAGGACACGAGATAGCAAAGCCAGATTTACTGGAAACATAACAACAGATACAAAGATGAAACGATTGAGCTTACACGCCCGTGCGACTTGCGGAACACGCAGACATCAATAGTTCGTGTGCCCCCTCCCCCCCCCCCCCCCCCCATGGCTGGCAATAACGGCCGCGGCATCGAACGAAAGAAGCTTTGGATGTGGGCTTGGCGTATGTCTGTCCAGGCTGCTTCCACACACGTTGCCACAGTTCATCAGGCGTAGCAGCGGGTGGTGCTTGCCGGGCCACTCGGTTGCCGATCAGCGACCAGACGTGTTCGATGGGCGACATATCGGAAAAGCAGGCGGGCCACGGCAGCAGTGACACCTGGTGGACCGTGAGGAAATGTCTCACAATGCGTGTCACGTGCGGGCGCTCATTGTCCAGTTGAAACGTGGCCGCTGGCAGGTCCTGCAGGTAAGGGAGGACTACAGGCTCCAAAACGTCGGAGATGTAGCGGTGGCTGTTGAGTGTACCGGCGATGCGTACCAGAGAGGTGCGGGTGTCATATCCAATTGCACCCCAAACCATAACGCCAGGCGACTGACAGGTATGGCGATGCATAATGCAGGCGTCATACAGTCTCTCGCCGCGGTGCCCCCACACGTGGAGCCGACCACCGTGGTGTTGCAGGCAAAAGCGGGATTCGTCGGAGAAGACAATGTCGTGCCATTCCGTAGTCCAGGTACGGCGTTCAACGGCCCACTGCCGCCGCACTCGCCGGTGGTGTAACGTCAATGGTAATCGGAGCAATGGGCGCCGTGCGACAAGTCCTCGCTCCTGCAGACGACGTCGAACGGTACGTGCTGACACAGGTTGTTGAGCAACACACCCTAATTCCTGCGCTAACGTGGATGTCGTCCCACACGGGCGCCGATGTCTCGGTACGATAAACCGCTGTCGCGATAAGCCACTATTCGTCCTCTGCCGAACTCCGAAACGTGCTGGAATGACTGTCGTATTCTGCGGCGAGGCTCCTGGAAGCTTCCCACGCACAGGTCCGGCAGCACAACACACTTCCACTACTTACACCCCGCCTTCTGTGCAGCCTTCTTGTAGTGCTTCTCGGTGGCGTGCCGGGCGCACATGATTTGCATGTGCCCTGCAATGCTATTCGTTTGCATGTCCTCTCGCGGGCGTCGCATGCTGCGAATTTCAGGCCAATCGGATGCTTCCTTCTTGGTGTTGCATTTTGGGTGGCCAGCAGTGTATTTGAATTCAGCATAAAATTTCCTTTAAAATGATGTTTTAATATGTGTTCCTGACTTTACCATTAACGCTGTATAAGTTGACTTCAAACATCAAAAATTGACTTTCGGTCTACTGCTGCAGGACTTTTGGCCACGACTGTATTTTGAATGCATGCTCACCTGCGTTGTCTGAGATTTCATCACGTGATTACGTCATCTGAAGCATTCCTGCGTCTAAGCCGTCAGGAACTGTGGCGTAAGTACTTTTAAGCGCGGTTAAGCAGTGATTAGATGCCGCTACGTTAGGGAGCCCAAAGAAGATTAAGAAAATAAAATTTTAACTCAGATCCACTGATAAAAAAAAGAAAGATATGAGGAGCGAAAGCAACTACAAACATCAAACAAGAGTTGGGGGGAGAAGAGCTGTTTTCAGTCCGCGCGTCTGAAATGACGTCAGCAGCGCAGGGGATGCCGTTGGCATGAGACCAAATATTGAAATACAGATTTAAAACAGCTGAAAACGGATTGAAGGTGAATGCGTTGTACAGAATTTTAAACATTTTAGTGACACAATTTGGAGAAAGATTTATCGGTATGAATATAATTAGCAATAATTTAGCATTTTTGGACACTCAGGGCTTGGAAAGTGATGTTTTAAAATAAGCAGACAATTTGAAAAAAATATTAATATATGATAAAGATTTAAAATTTATCCATTCAACTTTTGTAAATAGTTCAAATAGCTATATAAACAAAGAAATTAAATCAATAAATTCAATAAAAGAACTCGGATTGTTACTGATAGAGTTTAAGAATTTGTCATGTAGTTAGTTACCTGGAGGTTTCTACGGACTTATTTTATATGTAACACTATCTCTTACAGTAGCTACTTCTAAAAAGACTTTGCCAGTGCAAAAAGTAGGAAAAAAGATAATTTATTTTAATATTTATTATCTATCTATTCGGTGACGTTGGGTTATCTAAAATTTACCCTGAGCTAAATATTTTTAAAGTTGTTCTCAACCTTGCTCCGCACTGTGAAATATAATTTCAGTGGATCGGGTGAATTTCCGAACGCCACCTGCTGAAATCATACTTAACCACGTAAAATGAATTAGGAATTTTATTTACACTGACGGAAAAAAATCCCAACACCACGAAAAAATAGTTGTAGAGGAATGAAATGGCGGCAATACATTTGTATAGGTAACATATTTAATCGATTAAGGTTTCAAGATCACAGCTCAATGTAAGCGCGAGAAGAGCCATTTTAAATGTGAAATGCTGGCACATTAATAACCGGTGTAACCGCCAGAATGTTGAATGCAAGCACGCAAACGTTCATGCATTGTGTCGTACAGGTGCTGGATGTCAGTTTGTGGGATGGAGTTCCATGCCTGTTGCACTTGGTCGGTCAATACAGGGACGGTTAATGCTGGTTGGGGGTGACGCTGGTGTTGTCATCCAATGATGTCCCATACGTGCTCGATTGGAGAAAGACCTTGTGATCTAGCAGGCCACGACAACATGTCGTTACTCTGTATAGCATGTTGGGTTACAACAGCGGTATGCGGGCGAGCGTTATCCTGTTGGAAAACACCCCCTGGAATGCTGTACATGAATGGCAGCACAACAGGTTGAATCACCTGACCGACGTACAACTGTGCCGTCAGGGTGCGTGGGATAACCACGACAGTGCTCCTGCTGTCATAGGAAATTGCTCCCCAGACCATAACTCCAGGTGTAGGTCCAGTGTGTCTCGGCCGCAGACAGGTTGGTTGCAGGCGTTTACCTGGTCTCCTTCTAACCAACACACGGCCATCACTGGCACCCAGGCAGAACCGGCTTTCATCAGAAAACACAACAGATCTCCACTCCGTCCTCCAATGGACTCTAGCTTGACACCACTGACGTTGCAAACGGCAGTGGTTTGGAGTAAGTGGAATGCACGCTACAGGGCGTCTGGCTCGGAGCTGTCCTTCAAGTATCCGATTTGTAACAGTTCGTTGTGTCATTGTGGTGGCAACTGCAGCTCGAATCGCTGCCGCAGACGCAGTACGATGCGCCACGGCCATGCGCCACGGCCATACGCCGTACACGGCGGTCTTCCCTCTCAGTAGTGTCACGTGGCCAGCCAGAACCCGGTCTTCTTGAGGCAGTGCTTTCCCTTGACCACCGCTGCCAACAATCATGCACAGTGGCTACATTCCTGCCAAGTCGTTCTGCAATATTGCGGAAAGAACATCCACCTTCTCGTAGCCCTATTACACGACCTCGTTCAAACTCCGTGAGCTGTTGATAATGGCTTCTTCGTCTTCTTAAAGGCATTCTTGACTAACATCAACACACTACGTCGAATCTCAACGATAACTAACGCTCACGAACGTTACAGCGCGTATTTACAGCAAACCTGCTTTGCATGTTCTGAGGCGCTACCAGCGCCACACGTATGCGCCGAGCGCGAAATTTGCATAGACGTCATCTTACAGATGTACTCTCACCGCCTACCAACTGTCGTTTATCTAACACAACCCCTTCTTGGTGTTGGGATTTTTTTTTTCCGTCAGTGTATATAATGTATATGCAGTGCTGTATAACATTTTAGGGGACACAATATAAATTACATTATTACTGAAACTAACACTTACAGCTATACTCAAACTGGCTAACTACTAATAGTGTTTCTTTCAGGACTTTTTGGCAGCCGGGGGGGGGGGGGCAAATGGAACCTTAGAGGGGTCAAGTTTTTCATTTGCTATATATATAATTTTAATTACTATATTTATATATATAGAAGTAATTATTGTATATCTAGCACAGGAGCGCATTTAGAGAGGGCGTTGCCCCCCCCTCCGGAAAATGCGTCATTTTTGGTTTTTTGGTTAAAATGCCACTTACATTAGAAAAAAATGCCTTAATTTAATAAAAATGTATCGACTTACATTGAAAAATAAATGCTTTAATTTTTCTTCAATTTTTCATTAACTTTGATTTTGTTCCAGATGGTGGATTTCAAAAAGTTCCTATTTTCGCCGCCCCCCCCCCCCAAGGAAAATTCTATATACATCTCTGATATAGTTATTACTTCTTCAAACATTTCAGGAATAACAAACTTTCTTCAGCTAAAGGATGAAAGGGATTTCCACAGGTTTGAAATGTTCATATATTAATATGCATTCAACGCACTCTTTATCCTGAATCACGATTCCTAGGCAATTAGGCATGATTAGTCTACTTATTATATTTTGAAGAATACCATGAGTCTCAATGCACTTTTTAATAAAATAAACTGAAACTAGTACCATTTGAACAAATATTTAAAGAAATATAATTGAAGAAATATTTGTAGCATAAAAAGAAACGAAACTTCCTTTTTCATCACAGCCTGAATTTATTAAAATTTGGCTCGGTATCCTAACCTAAAATGTCTCGCGGGGGGGGATTGGTTGTTTCCGGGAGGGCTTCGTCTCCCTGGATGTATGCCTGAAAGAAACACTGACTACTAATGAACTGATAATTAACACTTCTAAAACTAAAACCTATGGTCTTCTCCAGACAGGGATCTAAATGGGCCCATACTATATATTTATTATTAGAAAATAAAATAATTGATATAATACCACTTTTTAATTATTTGGGAGTGAATCTTACTAATGACTTACGATGGACTGAACATATAGAAATACTTTCGAATAAATTATCTAGAAATATTGGCCTCATTAATAAAATATTAGCAACTCTTTCAGTTAAAACACTACATCTCTTGTATTACTCATTAATTCAGACTCACATTAACTACTGCTTTTTATCTTGGGGTCAAACAACTAAAGCAAGTTTAAATAAATTACAGGTATTGCAAAATAAATATATTAGATTAGTAGACCTACATTCAAAGCAAAGTAATACTCTGGCTACACACATACATCCACATCTTCATCCTCCAGTTCACCCAAATCATTTCCAAATACTGACAATACATCAACTTTTCTAATACACTGACGAGCAATTGAATTAGAGACAGCTGGCGTTATGCAAATGTGGCGCTGTGGACGGCCCTGTAAACGGAAACGACATGACGTATGCAGCGATCCGACAATATAAAGAGTGATGCGACGGAAATCAGTAAGAGTCGGACGCAGTATGGGTGAGACGAAGGATCTAAGCGCATTTGATCGTGGGCAAATTGTCGGGGCCCGACGAATGGGTCACTCCATCTCGGAAGTCGTGCAGGCACTGGGATTTTCACGAGCCACTGTGTCACGGGTGCACCGGGAGTACATCAAATCCGGTAAAACAATCCCTGCAAGGGCCAACTGCCGTGGACAACAGCGTGTGGATGAGCGGGGTCATCGTCGGCTAGCTCGCATTGTAACAGCGGATAGACGGACCACTGTGCAAGAAATTACTCGGCAATTTAACGCTGGTGCACAAAAACGTGTAAGCAGCCACACCATCCAGAGCCATCTCCTCGCTATGGGGTACAGAAGCCATCGTCCCACGAAGGTACCGCTGCTGACCGCACATCACAGGGTGCAAAGATTAGCATGGGCGCGGGAACATCGCCACTGGACCCTAGACATGTGGGAAAATGTTGCCTGGACTGATGAGTCGAGATTCACGTTGGTAAATGCTGATGGCAGGATACGAGTTCGGCACAAACCACATGAAGCGATGGGTCCTTCTTGCCAGCAGGGTACTCTTCAAGCTGGTGGGGTTGGCATTCTCGTCTGGGGTCTGTTTACGTGGACTGAAATTGAACCCCTGGTACCTGTGACATCGTCTCTCACAGGTCAACGTTACCGGGATATCCTGGACGACCATTTGCTCCCGTTTGTGCGTCTTCAACATCCCACTGGGGACCTCATCCTGCAACAAGACAATGCAGCTCCCGAATTGTATCCGAATGGTTGGATGAACACTCCACCGACGTGACCTCGCTTCCTTGGCCAGTTAGGTCACCTCACCTCAATCCCATCGAGAGAGATGTTCGAGGCTCTGACCCCCTCCATCAAATCTTCGTGAACTGTGGGAGCTTGTTCATGGGTCGTGGATCCGTACGGCTTCCCAACGCTTCCGGTGTCTTGTCGAGTCCATGCCGAGACGAATCGCCGCCGTCATTAGGACGAAAGGTGGTGCTACACGTTACTAGACAGGTATCTCTAATTCAATTGCTCTTCAGTGTATAAACTTGGCAAAATCATGTTTCATAGACTTTTTCAAGAAAAATTTGCATGTAGACTTAATTGAAATTAATTGCAATAGACACAACTATCATACAAGACAGTGGCGAATCTTTTTTCACAACGGTGGCAAGATGTCGCAGAACAAAATATTTTATCATGGCATAAAATTTATCATATTACTGTAGACGTGCTGACCTCATTAGGAAAATTTGCTGAACAAAATTTCTTTTCTCGATTAAACATCCTTTAAAAAAAAAAAAAAAATACACTTTCATATCCATGTAGTTTCTCAGTGTAAACTAACTGAACACATAAACGGCGTTAAACTATAGATTTAGGAATTGTAGCCGTAGACGATGTAGTTAAACATTGAAGGAACTTATATCTCATTCCTCATCCTACTTCCATTTCCCTATTTATTTTTACTCATTTTTTTAGACTAATTTTTTACACCTAATGAGACACAAAACGTTGCTGGTCTTCAAACGGGAACCAGCACTCTGGACTGTTTATTGGGACTAACATTTCTTGGCCTCTCAGAAGTGGAATTAAAAAATCAAATTAGATTTCTAGATAGTTAGTGGTAAAAAATGAAGAGCAATACTCAATTTTTATCAAAATGAACTAAAAAAAAATGTGAATGTTTGAGATTTCCAATCACGAACATATGTAATTTGAAAAGGAAGAAAACTGAGGGGGGCAAATGTGATGTTTTGCCCCTACACTCTTTTGGGTGCGTGGGCAACTGCCCCCTCTGCCTCCTCGGTTCTGCTGCCGCTGTTAGAGTTGATAAAATTTAATGAATTTATGAGAAAAAATAATGATAAAAAAAAATAAAGACTTTTTTTCTGTTGTCCTTTTAAAATAACTTGAAAATTCTTATTCGTTGATTAAGCGAGTAACTGAGACCTGCGCTTATAGACTGGGTAAGTCAGCCTGCAGTTAATCCGACACGCATGCGCACATCTGTCGAAAAACTGCCATAAATCTACGTAGTAGGCAAGTCAGCGTCGCCTGTGGGCGGTACAAAACTTAAGAAAAATGGATTCTGTCTTATGCGGCTTTCAGTGGAAATATCAAGACTCCTCTTCTGTAACAAACAGTGGCAATTCTCAGCGCCTAGACTAGAGGTCAGCAACTGTTACACTCCGACTTATTTTCTAGTGAAACTAGGGGTAAAAGTAAGAGGCGCTACCACTAAATTAATCTCGCTGGAATTTTTTAAGGTTATATACGTTGTCGATAGAACATGGTATTCCCCGTGACTTAGATTTGAAGAAGTTGGTGATTTTGCGAATACAAAATGAAATTTTGATTTACGTTGGACCAGACAAGTAAATCGATGAAGTTCCCATTAGTTTCTTTCCATTTAGATCACATCGTATTTTTTTTTTGTTTGCATCTTGAAAATATTGAATAAATACTGTGATGCCACACAAATGAATTACATAGATTTTTTTGAGCCATTGCCTAAGGCGCCAAGCAGCCGAGCACCGGTCTTCGATGGTAGAATTTGAGCTAGAAAATGCATAAAAGCATGTTACTACCCTTATTGAACAGCATTTTTTTTTACTTTATACTTATATAAAAAAAAAAAAGTCTGCTCTCTACCTTGAAAGAATTGAATAAATACTGTGATGCCACACAAATGAATTACATAGATTTTTTTGAGCCATTGCCTAAGGCGCCAAGCAGCCGAGCACCGGTCTTCGATGGTAGAATTTGAGCTAGAAAATGCATAAAAGCATGTTACTACCCTTATTGAACAGCATTTTTTTTTTTACTTTATACTTATATATAAAAAAAAAAAAGTCTGCTCTCTACCTTGAAAGAATTGAATAAATACTGTGATGCCACACAAATGAATTACATAGATTTTTTGAGCCATTGCCTAAGGCGCTAAGCAGCCGAGCACCGGTCTTCGATGGTAGAATTTGAGCTAGAAAATGCATAAAAGCATGTTACTACCCTTATTGAACAGCATTTTTTTTTTTTACTTTATACTTATATATAAAAAAAAAAGTCTGCTCTCTACCTTGAAAGAATTGAATAAATACTGTGATGCCACACAAATGAATTACATAGATTTTTTGAGCCATTGCCTAAGGCGCTAAGCAGCCGAGCACCGGTCTTCGATGGTAGAATTTGAGCTAGAAAATGCATAAAAGCATGTTACTACCCTTATTGAACAGCATTTTTTTTTACTTCATACTTGTATAAAAAAAAGTCTGCTCTCTACCTTGAAAGAATTGAATAAATACTGTGATGCCACACAAATGAATTACATAGATTTTTTTGAGCCATTGCCTAAGGCGCTAAGCAGCCGAGCACCGGTCTTCGATGGTAGAATTTGAGCTAGAAAATGCATAAAAGCATGTTACTACCCTTATTGAACAGCATTTTTTTTTTTTACTTTATACTTATATAAAAAAAAGTCTGCTCTCTACCTTGAAAGAATTGAATAAATACTGTGATGCCACACAAATGAATTACATAGATTTTTTTGAGCCATTGCCTAAGGCGCCAAGCAGCCGAGCACCGGTCTTCGATGGTAGAATTTGAGCTAGAAAATGCATAAAAGCATGTTACTACCCTTAATGAACAGCATTTTTTTTTTTACTTCATACTTGTATAAAAAAAAAGTCTGCTCTCTACCTTGAAAGAATTGAATAAATACTGTGATGCCACACAAATGAATTACATAGATTTTTTTGAGCCATTGCCTAAGGTGCTAAGCAGCCGAGCACCGGTCTTCGATGGTAGAATTTGAGCTAGAAAATGCATAAAAGCATGTTACTACCCTTATTGAACAGCATTTTTTTTTTTACTTTATACTTATATAAATAAAAAAGTCTGCTCTCTACCTTGAAAGAATTGAATAAATACTGTGATGCCACACAAATGAATTACATAGATTTTTTTGAGCCATTGCCTAAGGCGCCAAGCAGCCGAGCACCGGTCTTCGATGGTAGAATTTGAGCTAGAAAATGCATAAAAGCATGTTACTACCCTTATTGAACAGCATTTTTTTTTTACTTTATACATATATATAAAAAAAAAAAAGTCTGCTCTCTACCTTGAAAGAATTGAATAAATACTGTGATGCCACACAAATGAATTACATAGATTTTTTTGAGCCATTGCCTAAGGCGCTAAGCAGCCGAGCACCGGTCTTCGATGGTAGAATTTGAGCTAGAAAATGCATAAAAGCATGTTACTACCCTTATTGAACAGCATTTTTTTTTTACTTTATACTTATATAAAAAAAAAAGTCTGCTCTCTACCTTGAAAGAATTGAATAAATACTGTGATGCCACACAAATGAATTACATAGATTTTTTTGAGCCATTGCCTAAGGCGCCAAGCAGCCGAGCACCGGTCTTCGATGGTAGAATTTGAGCTAGAAAATGCATAAAAGCATGTTACTACCCTTATTGAACAGCATTTTTTTTTTTTACTTTATACTTATATATAAAAAAAAAAAGTCTGCTCTCTACCTTGAAAGAATTGAATAAATACTGTGATGCCACACAAATGAATTACATAGATTTTTTTGAGCCATTGCCTAAGGCGCTAAGCAGCCGAGCACCGGTCTTCGATGGTAGAATTTGAGCTAGAAAATGCATAAAAGCATGTTACTACCCTTATTGAACAGCATTTTTTTTTTTTACTTTATACTTATATATAAAAAAAAAGTCTGCTCTCTACCTTGAAAGAATTGAATAAATACTGTGATGCCACACAAATGAAATACATAGATTTTTTTGAGCCATTGCCTAAAGCGCTAAGCAGCCGAGCACCGGTCTTCGATGGTAGAATTTGAGCTAGAAAATGCATAAAAGCATGTTACTACCCTTATTGAACAGCATTTTTTTTTTTTACTTTATACTTATATATAAAAAAAAAAAGTCTGCTCTCTACCTTGAAAGAATTGAATAAATACTGTGATGCCACACAAATGAATTACATAGATTTTTTTGAGCCATTGCCTAAGGCGCTAAGCAGCCGAGCACCGGTCTTCGATGGTAGAATTTGAGCTAGAAAATGCATAAAAGCATGTTACTACCCTTATTGAACAGCATTTTTTTTTACTTTATACTTATATAAAAAAAAAAGTCTGCTCTCTACCTTGAAAGAATTGAATAAATACTGTGATGCCACACAAATGAATTACATAGATTTTTTGAGCCATTGCCTAAGGCGCTAAGCAGCCGAGCACCGGTCTTCGATGGTAGAATTTGAGCTAGAAAATGCATAAAAGCATGTTACTACCCTTATTGAACAGCATTTTTTTTTTTTTTACTTTATACTTATATAAAAAAAAAAGTCTGCTCTCTACCTTGAAAGAATTGAATAAATACTGTGATGCCACACAAATGAATTACATAGATTTTTTTGAGCCATTGCCTAAGGCGCCAAGCAGCCGAGCACCGGTCTTCGATGGTAGAATTTGAGCTAGAAAATGCATAAAAGCATGTTACTACCCTTATTGAACAGCATTTTTTTTTTTTTACTTTATACTTATATATAAAAAAAAAAAAAGTCTGCTCTCTACCTTGAAAGAATTGAATAAATACTGTGATGCCACACAAATGAATTACATAGATTTTTTGAGCCATTGCCTAAGGCGCTAAGCAGCCGAGCACCGGTCTTCGATGGTAGAATTTGAGCTAGAAAATGCATAAAAGCATGTTACTACCCTTATTGAACAGCATTTTTTTTTTACTTTATACTTATATATAAAAAAAAAGTCTGCTCTCTACCTTGAAAGAATTGAATAAATACTGTGATGCCACACAAATGAAATTACATAGATTTTTTTGAGCCATTGCCTAAAGCGCTAAGCAGCCGAGCACCGGTCTTCGATGGTAGAATTTGAGCTAGAAAATGCATAAAAGCATGTTACTACCCTTATTGAACAGCATTTTTTTTTTTACTTCATACTTGTATAAAAAAAAAAAAAGTCTGCTCTCTACCTTGAAAGAATTGAATAAATACTGTGATGCCACACAAATGAATTACATAGATTTTTTTGAGCCATTGCCTAAGGCGCTAAGCAGCCGAGCACCGGTCTTCGATGGTAGAATTTGAGCTAGAAAATGCATAAAAGCATGTTACTACCCTTATTGAACAGCATTTTTTTTTTTACTTTATACTCATATAAAAAAAAGTCTGCTCTCTACCTTGAAAGAATTGAATAAATACTGTGATGCCACACAAATGAATTACATAGATTTTTTTGAGCCATTGCCTAAGGCGCCAAGCAGCCGAGCACCGGTCTTCGATGGTAGAATTTGAGCTAGAAAATGCATAAAAGCATGTTACTACCCTTAATGAACAGCATTTTTTTTTTTACTTCATACTTGTATAAAAAAAAAAAAGTCTGCTCTCTACCTTGAAAGAATTGAATAAATACTGTGATGCCACACAAATGAATTAGATAGATTGTTTTGAGCCATTGCCTAAGGCGCCAAGCAG
This sequence comes from Macrothele yani, assembly GCA_039090855.1. Classification (NCBI taxonomy): domain Eukaryota; kingdom Metazoa; phylum Arthropoda; class Arachnida; order Araneae; family Macrothelidae; genus Macrothele; species Macrothele yani. The sequence continues at coordinate 45,446,228 of CM077009.1, forward strand.
CCGAGCACCGGTCTTCGATGGTAGAATTTGAGCTAGAAAATGCATAAAAGCATGTTACTACCCTTATTGAACAGCATTTTTTTTTTACTTTATACTTATATATAAAAAAAAAAAAAAGTCTGCTCTCTACCTTGAAAGAATTGAATAAATACTGTGATGCCACACAAATGAATTACATAGATTTTTTGAGCCATTGCCTAAGGCGCTAAGCAGCCGAGCACCGGTCTTCGATGGTAGAATTTGAGCTAGAAAATGCATAAAAGCATGTTACTACCCTTATGGAACAGCATTTTTTTTTTACTTCATACTTGTATAAAAAAAAAGTCTGCTCTCTACCTTGAAAGAATTGAATAAATACTGTGATGCCACACAAATGAATTACATAGATTTTTTTGAGCCATTGCCTAAGGCGCTAAGCAGCCGAGCACCGGTCTTCGATGGTAGAATTTGAGCTAGAAAATGCATAAAAGCATGTTACTACCCTTATTGAACAGCATTTTTTTTTACTTTATACTTGTATAAAAAAAACAGTCTGCTCTCTACCTTGAAAGAATTGAATAAATACTGTGATGCCACACAAATGAATTACATAGATTTTTTTGAGCCATTGCCTAAGGCGCTAAGCAGCCGAGCACCGGTCTTCGATGGTAGAATTTGAGCTAGAAAATGCATAAAAGCATGTTACTACTCTTATTGAACAGCATTTTTTTTTTTTTTTTTACTTTATACTTATATAAAAAAAAAAAAAAAAGTCTGCTCTCTACCTTGAAAGTTTAGGCGGGCTTGGAAGATCTGCGCATGTGCATTTAAGCTGTTAGATGCAAAGTATTTTGTTTCTTAAAATCACTACTAAGAGCGTAAGACTTGTCTCAAAAGTTGGAGGAGGGCTTGGTGGTTGCTATGATAAGTTTGGGGGGAATGGCGCAGTTATAAAATCATATTCTGTTCCTTAAAGAATTGACGTAATAATTTCATTTCATTTCATTTATTGCATTTTAGTTGTTACAGACATGGTATTACATAATCATAAATATATAACACAAATAATATATTTTTGTAACAACAGGGAATGAGGAGGGAAAAGGCCTGATAGGCGTGACGTGCTCTCTTCTCCCACAGCATGAAAATTTTCATGAAAATAAAAAAAACGCCAAAAAACATAAACAAGTCAAGTCCACATAATATCAAACACGTGGTGCTATCAATTAATAAATAGGACATTATGAGCTTTTGGTCAGTAAGAAGTGCCTGAGTTTTCCTTTAAATATATTAATATTATTAAGTAATATAATATCAGTAGGAAATGTATTCCATAATGCAGGACCAATATAATTAATAAATGATCTGAATCGTTCTGTTAGTGGAAACATGGGGATTAATGTTGTTTTATGTCTCGTGGAATAATCATGACTGTGAGTACTTATTGTAGTTAAATCTTGGTAATAACCATTTTTAATTCTCAAAAACATTAGTAGTAAGAGATGTGTGCAATATTTTGTTTTATTCACACAACTAAGGGGCATACGTTTTGCAAGGTAAAGGTAATTAAAAAGTCTATGAAAAAATGAATTTTTTTACGAAGCATTTCCAACGTTAAGTCTCCTTTCAATCAAACTTGGTAAGATTACGTAAAAAATAAACGTAATACCTGAGTGCACCTGACCCTTCATCTGGACTCCGAGTGCACCTGACCCTCCACCCGGAAAATTCAGCTGGTGGCGTTTTTAAACCTTACAATCCCCTGAAATTATATTTCACACTACGGAAGGTTGAGAGCAATTTTAAAAATATTTAGCCACGGACAAATTTTAGGTCACCCTACGCCACTAGTAGTTGGTGGTGCTTGGTCTCTCTCTCTCTCTCTCTCTCTCTCTCTCTCTCTGTGTGTGTTTCGTACAACGCTGCCGAATAAGTGTCTATATTATCTAAACACACCGATTGATTCCAGATCGCAGAAATCCCCCATTTGCATGGAATTGGTTTACACGGGGACAGCTAGAGAAAATCTCGATATTTACGCCTCATCTCAGTTTCAGCTGCGTTTAAAACGCAGTGCCTAAAACACATTTCAAAAGTTTTTTATCGTATTTCTTGAGATGAAAAAGATAAGATACCTGGCAATATTTCTAAATTTTAGATGAGATGGAATATATTGTATGTTAATGCGCGGTGCGGAAGGGAGGGGGGTGGACCTTGTGCCACCACGCCCCGGCGGTCTCAGAGGTTCTTAAATCGTTCCTGGGATTAAGGCCTTAGTGGGGGTCCGCGGGTGGCCTAGTGGGCAACGTTCGTGACTGTCGCGGAAAGGGCCTCAGGTTCGATCCCAGGCAGGTACGAACGCTCGATCCACTAAATATCCGCCGTCCGTCGGATGGGCACGTTAAGCTGTCGGACCCCGGGTACTGACCCCCCGGTAATAAATAAGGGCGCCTTCCTCTCCCTTTCTACTTCGCTTCCGTGTCACTTTCCTATCGGGCACTCAAGCCCAAATCTCCTAGCTTCTATTTCTAAGGATTGTTTAAGACCTGGGGTCAGACACTCCCTTCCTAAAATCCTCTATATATGATCATGATCAAGGCCTTAGAGGGGCCCTAGACCAAGACATCTGAGTGGGCCCCTAATAACTTATGACGAAAATTCATTGAATTCCGTTAAAATACGCAGTGCTTGTAATAATACGTATAGTGCATTCTTCAAACTAATAAATTACCTGCAGTTTTCATAAAAACTCACTATTTTCCACTTTTCTCACAAGAACATGAGTTAAAAGCTTAAGATTCCTACATTTTGTCTTGGAATTCATTAATTTAGCATTTTATACTTTTCTTGGTGCATCTTTTTTGTTATGCAATGTGCAGTCACAGTGGATTTAGTGGAAAAGCTAAAACTGTCACGCAGACCCCGCTGTACAAAGCGACACGAAACGTTTGCCCATAGTGACTCACTGCCTTGAAATCTGTTCTACTTCTTGTGATGACTCGCTGCCTTGAAATCTGTTCCACTTCTTGTGATGACTCACTGCCTTGAAATCTGTTCCACTTCTTGTGATGACTCACTGACTTGAAATCTGTTCTACTTCTTGTGATGACTCACTGCCTTGAAATCTGTTCTACTTCTTGTGATGACTCACTGCTTTGAAATCTGTTCCACTTCTTGTGATGACTCACTGCCTTGAAATCTGTTCCACTTCTTGTGATGACTCACTGCCTTGAAATCTGTTCCACTTCTTGTGATGACTCGCTGCCTTGAAATCTGTTCCACTTCTTGTGATGACTCGCTGCCTTGAAATCTGTTCCACTTCTTGTGATGACTCGCTGCCTTGAAATCTGTTCCACTTCTTGTGATGACTCGCTGCCTTGAAATCTGTTCCACTTCTTGTGATGACTCGCTGCCTTGAAATCTGTTCCACTTCTTGTGATGACTCACTGCCTTGAAATCTGTTCCACTTCTTGTGATGACTCACTGCCTTGAAATCTGTTCTACTTCTTGTGATGACTCACTGCCTTGAAATCTGTTCTACTTCTTGTGATGACTCACTGCCTTGAAATCTGTTCCACTTCTTGTGATGACTCACTGCCTTGAAATCTGTTCCACTTCTTGTGATGACTCGCTGCCTTGAAATCTGTTCCACTTCTTGTGATGACTCGCTGCCTTGAAATCTGTTCCACTTCTTGTGATGACTCGCTGCCTTGAAATCTGTTCCACTTCTTGTGATGACTCACTGCCTTGAAATCTGTTCCACTTCTTGTGATGACTCGCTGCCTTGAAATCTGTTCCACTTCTTGTGATGACTCACTGCCTTGAAATCTGTTCCACTTCTTGTGATGACTCACTGCCTTGAAATCTGTTCTACTTCTTGTGATGACTCACTGCCTTGAAATCTGTTCTACTTCTTGTGATGACTCACTGCCTTGAAATCTGTTCCACTTCTTGTGATGACTCACTGCCTTGAAATCTGTTCCACTTCTTGTGATGACTCGCTGCCTTGAAATCTGTTCCACTTCTTGTGATGACTCGCTGCCTTGAAATCTGTTCCACTTCTTGTGATGACTCGCTGCCTTGAAATCTGTTCCACTTCTTGTGATGACTCGCTGCCTTGAAATCTGTTCCACTTCTTGTGATGACTCGCTGCCTTGAAATCTGTTCCACTTCTTGTGATGACTCACTGCCTTGAAATCTGTTCCACTTCTTGTGATGACTCACTGCCTTGAAATCTGTTCCACTTCTTGTGATGACTCACTGCCTTGAAATCTGTTCCACTTCTTGTGATGACTCACTGCCTTGAAATCTGTTCCACTTCTTGTGATGACTCACTGCCTTGAAATCTGTTCCACTTCTTGTGATGACTCACTGCCTTGAAATCTGTTCCACTTCTTGTGATGACTCACTGCCTTGAAATCTGTTCCACTTCTTGTGATGACTCACTGCCTTGAAATCTGTTCCACTTCTTGTGATGACTCGCTGCCTTGAAATCTGTTCCACTTCTTGTGATGACTCACTGCCTTGAAATCTGTTCCACTTCTTGTGATGACTCGCTGCCTTGAAATCTGTTCCACTTCTTGTGATGACTCGCTGCCTTGAAATCTGTTCCACTTCATGTGATGACTCGCTGCCTTGAAATCTGTTCCACTTCTTGTGATGACTCGCTGCCTTGAAATCTGTTCCACTTCTTGTGATGACTCACTGCCTTGAAATCTGTTCCACTTCTTGTGATGACTCACTGCCTTGAAATCTGTTCCACTTCTTGTGATGACTCACTGCCTTGAAATCTGTTCCACTTCTTGTGATGACTCACTGCCTTGAAATCTGTTCCACTTCTTGTGATGACTCACTGCCTTGAAATCTGTTCCACTTCTTGTGATGACTCACTGCCTTGAAATCTGTTCCACTTCTTGTGATGACTCACTGCCTTGAAATCTGTTCCACTTCTTGTGATGACTCACTGCCTTGAAATCTGTTCCACTTCTTGTGATGACTCACTGCCTTGAAATCTGTTCCACTTCTTGTGATGACTCACTGCCTTGAAATCTGTTCCACTTCTTGTGATGACTCACTGCCTTGAAATCTGTTCTACTTCTTGTGATGATTCACTGCCTTGAAATTTGTTCTACTTCTTGTGATGACTCACTGCCTTGAAATCTGTTCCACTTCTTGTGATGACTCACTGCCTTGAAATCTGTTCCACTTCTTGTGATGACTCACTGCCTTGAAATCTGTTCTACTTCTTGTGATGACTCACTGCCTTGAAATCTGTTCTACTTCTTGTGATGACTCACTGCCTTGAAATCTGTTCCACTTCTTGTGATGACTCAGTGCCTTGAAATCTGTTCCACTTCTTGTGATGACTCACTGCCTTGAAATCTGTTCCACTTCTTGTGATGACTCACTGCCTTGAAATCTGTTCCACTTCTTGTGATGACTCACTGCCTTGAAATCTGTTCCACTTCTTGTGATGACTCACTGCCTTGAAATCTGTTCTACTTCTTGTGATGACTCACTGCCTTGAAATCTGTTCTACTTCTTGTGATGACTCACTGCCTTGAAATTTGTTCCACTTCTTGTGATGACTCACTGCCTTGAAATTTGTTCCACTTCTTGTGATGACTCACTGCCTTGAAATCTGTTCTACTTCTTGTGATGACTCACTGCCTTGAAATCTGTTCCACTTCTTGTGATGACTCACTGCCTTGAAATTTGTTCTACTTCTTGTGATGACTCACTGCCTTGAAATCTGTTCCACTTCTTGTGATGACTCACTGCCTTGAAATCTGTTCCACTTCTTGTGATGACTCACTGCCTTGAAATCTGTTCCACTTCTTGTGATGACTCACTGCCTTGAAATCTGTTCCACTTCTTGTGATGACTCGCTGCCTTGAAATCTGTTCCACTTCTTGTGATGACTCGCTGCCTTGAAATCTGTTCCACTTCTTGTGATGACTCGCTGCCTTGAAATCTGTTCTACTTCTTGTGATGACTCGCTGCCTTGAAATCTGTTCCACTTCTTGTGATGACTCGCTGCCTTGAAATCTGTTCCACTTCTTGTGATGACTCGCTGCCTTGAAATCTGTTCCACTTCTTGTGATGACTCGCTGCCTTGAAATCTGTTCCACTTCTTGTGATGACTCGCTGCCTTGAAATCTGTTCCACTTCTTGTGATGACTCGCTGCCTTGAAATCTGTTCTACTTCTTGTGATGACTCGCTGCCTTGAAATCTGTTCCACTTCTTGTGATGACTCGCTGCCTTGAAATCTGTTCCACTTCTTGTGATGACTCGCTGCCTTGAAATCTGTTCCACTTCTTGTGATGACTCACTGCCTTGAAATCTGTTCCACTTCTTGTGATGACTCACTGCCTTGAAATCTGTTCCACTTCTTGTGATGACTCGCTGCCTTGAAATCTGTTCCACTTCTTGTGATGACTCGCTGCCTTGAAATCTGTTCTACTTCTTGTGATGACTCACTGCCTTGAAATCTGTTCTAGCTACTTCTTGTGATCGAGTGTTGTACGAGAGAAAAACTATTTTACACTTCTCTCTACATAAGTATATGCACTATATTGATCAAAAGTCACCGGACACCTAGAAAAGAAACACAACATAGCATTTATTGAGATACATTAGTATGGTGTCGGTCCACCTTTGGCCTTAATCCATGCACTGACCCTTCGAGACAAGCTTTCGACAAGGTTTTTAAACACAGAGATAGATATGTGCTTCCATTCAGTACATAATGCTGCCGCTAGCTGTTGCTTAGTAGTAGGCCTTGGTTCCAAACTTTTTGTGCGGCGCTCTAATTCATCCCATAAGTGCTCTATGGGATTAAGATCAGGGCTCTGTGCTGGCCAGTCCACACACGATACGGAATTGCACGCCGTAAAATTCCTTGCTTTACCGCTCGGCGCATTATCCTGCTGGTACCAACAAGGCTTGGTTTCATAGTATTGCCAAAGAGTTTGTAGGGCATAATTGTCCAAAATATCGAGGTGTGCGTGCTGGTTAACTGGTTTGTCCACGATAATCAATGGACTGGGACCATACCACGAGAAACACCCCCGCACGAGTGCACTACCAGCTCCAAACTTCACCGTAGGAACAGTACACTGTGGTAAATAGCGTTCCGCCTGCTCCAGCCATACCCACACACCGCCATCAGACTGATGGATCGTGTATCTGGATTCATCAGTCCATAGGACCCGTTTCCATCAATCTACGGTCCAAGATAAATATTGTTTACATCATGCTAAACGACGAGTAGCATTCCGAGTGGAGATAAAAGGCTTATGAGCAGCCGCACGACTACGGTAACCCATGGAATGAAGTTCTCTGCGAATGGTACGTGTACATACCGAGGTTTCAGCATTTTTACTGACCTGTACGGTGAGGTCTTGTGCAGTACTCCGTCGATTAGCTGTCACGACTCTTCTGTGGCTTCGACGTCCTCTATCACTGATTTCCTTTGGTCTGCCGGTACATTTTGCTGCTTTAGACACGCCATGTGTCTTCCACTTATTCAGTACATCCAAAACAGTTGAATTGGGTACGTTTAAACGCCTCTAGGTTTCTCTTACGGACAACCCACTAATATAACACCCAACAGTCTTTCCTTTCTCAAAGCCAATTCTCCCCCACCGCGGCATTCTCACTCAATCCCACAGTGCATTATGATCGCGGTCAGCTGCAGAATTGTTTTTATACCGTTTGCAGCGGTACCGCGCAGCTTTTTAGCACGTCTTTTGTAAAAAAAGATCGTGCTTATGTTATCGGTTTGTCCTTCCGTCCGTCTGTACCCACGGTATCTCTGCAAATATTAGTCCGATTTGAAAAATTCTTTTTGCATTCGAAAGCTTGAAATATGCGAATGATGATCCTTCATTTCGTTTTTTTTTTACGATGTACAATTTCGCCTCTAGAGGGCGTAAATGCAGATGATGTCGAATTCAAAAATAGGTTTTATTCCACATATTTGCTTCTAAACATCCGATTGAAAAAAATCTTTTATCTTTCGATTTCATTTATGTCGAAGAGTATTTTGGATATAGTTTCTTTTTCAAATTAAGCATAAATTTTCCGCTAGGGGGCGTAAAAGTAAATTGCATTTTTTCCGATAACTCTTCTTCTAAAACTTCGATTTGAATTTTTTTTCAGCGGATACATTTCCTGATGCGCAATCTTTTGCATATAATTTCGAATTTTTGGTAAAGAATACTTTGGCCACCAGGGGGCGTAAGTGTTAATTTTCGCTTCTGATGTATTTGCCATAAAATCTGAGCTTCTAAAATATCGATTGAAAAAATTCTTTTGTGGACTGATGCCACTCACATCGATAAACGTTTTCGGAATATTTTCTTCCTAAAATATTCAACACTTTCTCCGCCAAGTGGCGTAGATGTATATCTTATTTTTGTCAATATCTCGACTTCTAGGAGTCCGATTTGAAAAATTCCTTCTTTGTTGGATAGTGTTTTCCGTGTGGCATGTTTTTCATATAATTTCAAAATTTTAAAGTAATTCATAGACTTTCCGTTAGGGGGCGTAAAGGTAAATTGCGTATTCCCCTATATCTTTGCTTCTAAATCTCCAATCTGAAAAATTCTTTTTGCACCGGATACAGCACCTGATGAGAAATCGTTTGCACATGATTTCTAATTTTTGTAAAAAAATGGTTTGGCCACCAGGGGGCGTAAACCTTAATTTCCGCTTCTGATGTATTTGCAGCAAAATATGAGCTTCTAAATTCTCGATTCAAAATAACGTCGTTTGTAGACCGATACTACTCATGCCGACAAAATTTTTAGAAACATTTTCTTCTTATAATAGAGCACGGTTTATACGCCAGGGGGCGTAGATGTATATCTTATTTTTGTCAATATCTCGACTTCTAGGAGTCCGATTTGAAAAATTCCTTCTTTGTTGGATAGTGTTTTCCGTGTCGCATGTTTTTCATATAATTTCAAAATGTTCACGTAAATCATAGACTTTCCGCTAGGGCGCAAAATGGTAAATTGCCTTTTCTGCACCTAAAACTCCGATTTGAAAAAATCTTCCTGTATCGCATGCAAAACCTGACGGAAAATATTTTTCACGTAATTTCTAATGTTTGGTAAAGAATGGTTTGGCCACCAGGGGTCATAAATGTTAATTTCTACTTCATATGTATTTGTAGCAAAATGTGAGCTCCTGAAAACACGACTAATTTTTTTTTCTTGGACCGATACCGCTCTTAAGGATAAACCTTTTGTGAATACTTTCTTTCTAAAATAATGCATGGTTATCCCACCAAGGGACGTAAAGTCACGTCTTATTTTTGTCGATATCTCTGTTTCTAAGAGTTCGTAAGCTCACGATTCCGTTTACAGCAATATCTGAGGGATTAAAGACCCGATTGAAAAACTTCTTTCTTCCGTCAGATACTATTGTTTTCCATACCGGTTCCATTGACTTTGAATAGCTTTGATAAATTTAATTTGCGTCAAAACGGATTCAAGAGACGTGCTTATTACACCCGAAAATTCGGTGTCATCTTTCTTGTTTTGTTTTTTTTTAACAACGCAGTGGATGCGTTCATTTGCTTTTGAAGCGGTGTCCGGTGACTTTTGTCAATATAGTGTATTCGTATTATTATTTGCGATGTGGCAGCCTACCTCCTGGGCCTTTGATAATGGTGGGCCCCTAGCTACAGCTCTGTTAGACCCCCCTTAATTTGGTCCTGGTGTTGCTCCGGTCCACGGACCTTTCCGCGAATGGCCTAGTTGTCAGCGTTTGTAACTGCAAAGGGGGAACCTCAAATTCGATCCCAGGTATGTACAAACGCTCGAACCACTAAATATCCGCCGTGCGTCGGATGAGCACGTTAAGCCGTTGGACCCAGGGTACTGACCCCCCGGTAATAAATAAGGGCGTCTTCCTCCCACTTTCTACTTCGCTTCCGAGTCACTTCCTTATGGGGCACTCTAGCCCAAATCTCCTAGCTTCCTATTTCTAACGGTTGTTTAAGACGTGGTGTCAGACACTCCCTTCCTAAAATCCTCTACATATGATCTAATCTGGTCCATGGATCCCCCAGAAAGTTGAAATTCATGGGAAGAGTTGTTTATGCTGTGGCACACGAGGAATGTTGCCCAGATTTCGGGGTGGTTTCACAGCAGAACCGGTTCGTTCAACCACTGGCGCACTAAGCAACTGCCTAGTGCGCCGAGATTTAGAGTTCAGTGGCGTCGAAACACCTTTTTGACAGCGGGTCAAGTTATTGGAGAACAAAATATTTCATCTGGGATGATGTCGGAGAACAAAAATATTTTATCATGGCATAAAGTTTATCGTACTACTGGAGAAGAAGACGTGCTGACTTTAATAGGAAAATTTGCTGAACAATTTTTATTTTTCGATTAAACTTTCATCTAAAACAAAACAAAAACACTTTCATGTCCATATAGTTTCTCAATGCAAACTAATTGTATACATAAACGGCGTTAAATTATAGATTTTGATACTTCCTGATTGGTACGAATTCCGCAGGAATTATAGCCGTAGACGCTATATTTCAACATTGAAAGAACTTATATCTCATTCTCCACCCTACTTCCATTTCCCTATTTATTTTTACCCACTTTTTTAGAGTCTCGCTTCAAACGAGAGTTCCAGACTGATTCTTACGTTTTTGCACTAAGCAAATATTTGGTCGATATAAGCCTAATTCTGTACCTTTTTTTTTTTATTTTCTTCATCCCTTAACAAACTAAAAGGGTGTTCCAATGAAATGTCCTTTTTTATTCATGTTACTTATATACGAGCGAACGTAACAGCTTTACCCACAAACGAAAATCAGCTGCTCACTGCGCAACGACGCGAAACCAAAATTGCTGCTGTTAAACAGAAAGGCGACCAGCACCGAGTGGCAGTTTCACGCATGCGCAGTTCAGCGCGCATCTGCTTATTCGCTACTGTTCTCTGAAAATTTGAAAGGCGATGAAATGACTACAGTCGACTTTCCCAAGCACGCGGTATTAAGCCACGATTCAGCGAGCTCTAGTAAACTGATATGGAAAGCTGTAATGTGTTACCCAGTTACTCAATTTTTCTAATGGCTCAAATTTGCGTTCCGGAAATCTGGGGACTGGCTACTAATACCAATTTTCTTTCAGAATTTTTCCAGTTAAAAGAAGAAACAATTTTCTTCTCATTTTCATGCGTGTTCATCCCCGATGCCCACAATCACCTGAGGCCACTGTATCTATCTATAAAAATATAACAATTGAAGTGTTTTTAAAAGTATACACGGATGATCCATCACATCATGACAACCTACCTAATAACCTGTAGGCTCCCTTTAGCCCGCAAGACAGCGGCCACTTGGCGAGTCATTAATTCGATGAGGTGGCAATAGGTATCCTGGGGTATCTGGTACCATAATGTCAACAGCAGGTCCTCCAGTTCCCGTACATTTCGGAATGGTGGTGATTTAGCGCGAACCCGCTTTTCCAAGTCGAACCACGAATGTTCGATTGGGTTCATGTCAGGTGAATTTAGAGGCCAGGGCATTAACAGAAAGTCACCACCATGTTCCTCGAACCCCTCCTTGACGACTCTGGCAGTGTGGCATGGCGCATTATCCTGTTGGTAATGAACATTACCAACAGGGAACACACTTTCCATGAATGAATGAACTTGGTCCGCAACAACGTTCAGATACCTTACAGCTGTCAGTGATTTTGCTATTGAGATAATGGGTAGTGGTGGTTCTAGTCAGGGTCAGGGGGGCCCAGGCCCTCCAAAAATAACCGGTTTTGGGGGAATCTCTCCATATATAAAACAGACTGTGTGTGTGTCTGTCGGTCGGATTTCACATAGAATTAGGCGACATAGAGCGACGAAATTTGTTATGAAGGTACCTGTAGACATCTTCTGGTGCACCTCGAAGCGATTTTTTTTTATTTGAATTTGATTTTTAGTTATTTAATGTTACGCGTTTCTACCCGATCTGAGTGTGTCTTTTGATCAGGTTGACATCAACCTGATCACACCGAACGTTAAGGCGTGCAGAAAAGTAGTTCACCATAAATTTTAAGCGTTTCTTTTTTATAATTCTGTTACGACTATTTTCATTCGTAAATACATTTATTACGACCTTTTTTGTAAGCGTTGTTTGCCGATTGTAATATGACCTTGAGGGCGGAGAAGAAGAAAAAGAAAATAGAACGTAGTTTTTCAATCTGCGTTATTAATTCAAAAGTGTCATACGTCAGAAGGTCATCATACTATGACGACGTTGTGAGCTAGAAAATAGAACGTTGTTTTAACGTAATTCTAAAAAAAAATGGCTCACATTTATCGTGAACTACTTATCTTCGCGTTGATTTTGAACAGGTTGCATGTAAAGAAAGCGGTAAATATACAGAATACAGACGATGCAATGCAGTCAACTACCCAACTGAGTTTCTTAACTCTTTGGGGCCACCTGGAGTACCTTCACATATTTTAAAGTTGAAGATTGGTGCAACTATTATGCTTCTGAGAAATTTGGATCTGCCTTCACTTTGCAACGGCACGAGATTATCTGTCAAGAAACTAATGAAGAATGTTATTGAAGCTACTATAATGACTGGACATGCAGCAGGCAAAAACGTTTTTATTCCAAGGATCCAGATCATCTCATCTTCTGTCCCGTTTCAATTTAAACGTCTTCAATTCCCGATTCGTTAGAGTTTCGCCATGATCATCAATAAGGCACAAAGGCAGTCTCTAAAAGTTGTTGGACTGGATCTACAAAGTCCATGTTTTTCCCATGGTAAACTGTACGTTGGTTGTTAAAGAGTCGGAAATGGGAAAAATCTTTACATCTTTGCTCCGAATGGAAGGACTGTTAATATTGTTTATCCCGAGGCTCTACATGAAAAAGGTACTTTTCATCTCAATCAATTTCATTGCATAAGCCTTCTGCTTTCAAACTTTTTGAATTATTTACATTGTACGTGACAACTACTAAATAATTCAAATTGAATTTTTATCCTAATATTCTATTCCGGAAAGTTGTACTATACAAAGTTGTATAAACCTTGATTTACCAGTCTTAATTTAATTGCCGATATTGCTTTTACTTTATACTATTACTAGCCCGTCAACGACGGGTACAACAGACTAGTTATATATAAATTTTGATTAATTACGGGCACGTGCAGGAATTTTTCCCCTCAAATGAATTATGCCCACCCCACCAATTTTTTATTTTTTAGAACTGCCACTGATAATGGGGCCTAAAGTGTCCCAAGAATGCATCTCCCAGAGCATAACACCACCGCCGCCTGCCTGTTTCCGCCCAACAGCGCATCCAGGTGCCATAGACTCCTTTGGTAATTGGCGTACTCGCGCTCGGCCGTCTACGTGATGCACCAGGAATCTTGATTCGTCAGTCCAGGCCACTTTCTTCCAATCATCCACTGTCCAATCTCGATGGCCTTGGGCCCATTTCATGCGCTGTTGGCGATGACGTGCGCTGAGCATGGGGACCCGGCTGGGTTTTTGGCTGCGCAGGCCTATGCGCAGAGGGCCGCGATGAGCTGTGTGCTGTGACCCATTGCCCTGATCACCGCTGCTGTAGCTGCAGGTGATTTGTCGCACTGTGGTCCTGCGGTTGCTGTGAACAATGCGCGACAGTGTCCTCTCCTCTCTGGCATCAACGAGCTGCGGAAGACACACATCTGGACGACGGTTCGTCGTTTGGCCATCTGTGTACAATTTTGGATACGCACTCACTACAGCGGCACGTAAACAACCCTCATGCCGCGCTATTTCCGCGATCGTAGTTCTGAGGAGCCGTGCCATCACAATTTGTCCTTCATGAAATTCCGATATATCTTCAGCTTTTCCTATTCTGACTCCGAACGCTCTACTAACCGAAAGCCGGTCCTCGGGTTGTATACCGTATATATACTGCTCCGTGAACCTCACCTGCGCCACCGTTTGGTCTCCAAGCGAGCTCATTTCTCTAGGCTGGGGGTGGTCATAATGTAATGGCTATCTGTGTATGTATTTTGATTTTTATTCTCTTTGTTAGTTTTGCAAACAGAGTAGAAACGACGGGGGCAGGAGGTATTTGCTTAAAGGCAGACATTTTGTAGTTAGGTCACTGGTTAGGAAGCTCAACTTTGATGCTAAAATGCTACAAGGTTCCCGAAATAGAAGAAAGCAGTTTTTCTTCAATCCTCTTTAGTTTAGAAACCTACTCGTGAATTGCCGATTCTTTGTAAGTCCTAAACCCAATGGCGTATTCACATAGGGGTTAGTTCGACCCCCTGGTCTATGTCAGGCGTTTTTATTTAAAAAAAAAAATTTTTGACAGAAAAAAAGTGAAATTTAGATTTAAAAAAAAATTGAACTATTTAGCGGAAATGCGAAGTTAACACAAACTCAATTTAAACTAAAGTGAAAAAAAAAATCAGTTTGATTTTTATCTAATCGGTGGAGTACCGGGACAGTGGGAAATCCACCACGAGGCAGAAGTACGTATTCCACGTCGAACTGCAAGGCAAATACAGCGTTGTAATATTATGAAGGACACTCCGGAGGAATATTACCGCATCTCAATCTTCATTTCTTTTCTTGATTTCGTCACGAACCAAATTCACGGCCGACTACTCAAGCACAAAACGATTTTGCAAAGTTTTCTTTGTCTTTTGCCAAATAAGACGGGTTTTTACCATAAAGCAAGAAAATAGCGCCAAAAAAATAGAGAAAAATACGGCAGTATTTTTGTTTGTGGTATAGAGGAAACTATCGAGAACAAAAGCTGTGGTGACGGCGTATTCTCAATATTGAAAATATTCCGAGAAATGATCGCGACGCATTTCTCATATGCGATGAAAATGTATTTACGACAGTAAGAAAACTTCGAATACTTCCAACATTCCCAGTAACTACCGCAGTGAATGAACGATCATTCTCAACGCTAAGAGAATCACCAATCGTGTTGAAGTCACTATATACAAACTTTGCCGTTTTTTTTACACGATAAAAAATATGTCGATGATGGTGATAGTTAAAACTTTATTTAAAAGGTTAAAATTAGATACATTAGTACTTTCGGGCCTACTACAGACCCATCATCAGATGTAAATAAAACCGTACGTTGAGGTTACACAGGGTTATATACCATGACTGATGCCAAATTACAACTTCGAAGAAATAAAATAAAGACACAGTAGTGAAGTAGTCAATCACAAAAACCTTTACACAAGAGTTAACCTTTTAATGGCAAGAGGATGACGTTTGTTCAAAATAAAAGTCCTCCAGATTTCAGGAATGAAAGCAGGAAAATCATCATTCCAACAAAAGCCTAAATTCTTAAGTATAAACAAACTTTCTGTGAATAACACAGTTGACTTACATGGTGAAGATGCTAGAATCGACACATTGTCCCAGTCTGGAAAAAACTTACCAGCATCACTAACTGTTCTTGCTAAAGCAGTTGTTGGGGACCCGTTCCGAACATTGTACAGGGTGATTCATAAAGAAGTAGACAGTTTCAACGCACTATAAAACAAGAACAATGTAAGATATTTTATTTTACCTGTAACAGAATTGTAGGGGAATATTTCTAGTTTTTTTAGAGACGGTTACATATGTTCTATGTGTGCACCCTTAGTCACACGACACACATCGAGCCGGCAACCCATTTCCGCTCAAACACGAGGTAAGATATCTGAATCACGTGCAGTGATAGTGGCTGTGATACGCTGTTTCAGCTCCGCTAGATCAACAGGAAGAGGAGGAGCGAATACCTTGTCCTTTACGTACCCCCACAGGAAAAAGTCACAAGGTGTTAAGTCAGAACTTCTGGGTGGCCATTAGGTAAGTGGCATGTTGCAGTCCGCGGCTCGTCCAATCCATCGGTGAGGAAGATGTTAATCGAGATAATCTCGCATGTCGCCTAACCAGTGCGGTGGTGCACCATCCAATTGGAGAATAAAGTTGTCACTGTCGTCCTGCAACTGTGACATCAACCAAAGATAACATATCCAGAAAAGAGCCTCCCGTGACAGTTTTCTCGTGAAAAAAGAAGGGGACGTACACTTTCTTTTTGGACACAGCACAGAACGCATTTACCTACGGGGAATCTCGCACGTGTTGCACTGTAAATCTGTGATTCTCCGTTTCCCAAAAGCGAACATTGTGCTTGTTTACCTGACCACTCACGTGAAATGTAGCTTCATCGGTGGAAACTAAGTGATCGGCAAAATCGTCATTTTCAAAACGGTGCTGCATTTCGGCACAAAATTGAAAGCGCTTTGTCTTGTCAAGGTCAGTGGGATTTTGCAACATCTGCACTTTGTATGGAATCATTTTCAGCTTCTTTCTCAAAATTCTCCAGACGGTGGGCTGTGAAATCTGCACTTCACGACTCACCCTCCGCGTTGATTTTCCCGGGCTTCGTTGAATGGCGGTGCAAACATTATCGACAACTTTTTCCGATACACGCAGTCGTCCAGGACTTTTAAGTTTGCACAAAGAGCTCGTAGTTTAAAATTTTTTTTATGCCGGTCGTAGATAGATTTTCTGTTTGGAGGTTATTTTCCAAATCGTGATCGAAAATACCGTTGCACAATAGTTACAGATTCCGTTTTGCTCAATTCAAGAACACAAAACGCCTTCTCCACTACAGACTCTGCCATTTTGACTGACTAGTCACGTGACACGCGCGCTATCGCCTACGTCACTTCCCTCAGTAGCGGGACACAAACTTTATGAGTACATCTACCTAACGGTTTGCAGTTGTGGTTCGTGTCTTCAACTGTTACTGTTTTACAGCATCTGGAAACTGTATACTTCTTTATGAATCAGGGTGTATTTATGTTTCATAAGTCTGGTCTGTATCTTCCTATTCTCAACGCTACAACGACTCAAAACGTAATTTCGAAATACAATCGGTGAAAATCGATTAAATGGATCAGCAATATTAAATAAACACTATTTACCAACAAGTAATTGGACACCTGTGATAGCAAAGGAAAACGAAGTTTATTCACCTTCAATAGTTCGTGGAGCCTCCACGAGCGGCGATTACAGCTGCGACCCTCCGGGGCATACTCTCAACCAGGCGTTGTACGACGGCTAGCGGTATTTTCTTCCACTCGTTTGAAGAAGACAGGTCAGTTCCTTCACCGATTTCGGACGGTGGGGGCACCTCTTAAGTCGACGCTCCAACTCGTCCCAGAGGTGCTCGATAGGGTTAAGGTCCGGGCTCTGCGCAGGCCAGTCCATTTTATTAACCCCATTGTCACCATACCAAGCCATGGTGGACCTCGCAACATGACAGGTGGCATTGTCATCCTGAAAGCAACGTGGGTCCACCCCGTAAAACTGCCACAACGTAGGAAGCGCATGGTCATCCAAAATGGTGCAGTAGGTCTCGGCATTGAGTCTACCAGAAATTGAGACCAAGGATCCCGTGCCATACCAGAAGAAACACTCCCATAGCATAATTCCACCGCCGCCGAACTTCACAGTTGGCACAATACATTCCGGCAGGAGGCGTTCTTCAGGCAGACACCAAACCCAGACCCTGCCATCCGAACGGTAGAGGGTGAACCTTGATTCGTCGCTCCAGAGAACCTGTTTCCACTGTTCAACGGACCACTGTCGACGTTCTTTGCACCACGTTAGCCGAGCAGCGCTATTGGACTTGGTGATCAAAGGCTTGTGGGCGGCAGCACGTCCATGATAACCGAGCAGATGGGCTTCCTTACGGATGGTATTCATCGAAAGAACACTCCCAGATGCCTGTTTAAATTCCTCGCGGATGTGGCCCATCGATTTAGTGCGGTTCTTCCGAATTTCGCTGGCCAGCACCCGTCGGTCTCTAACTCCCATTTTTGTGGGTCTGCCGGTTCGGGGCACATTCCGACAGTCACCTCTCATCTTCCACTCGCAAATCACGTAGGCCACTGTCGATTTTGGGTACTTCAACTCGCTGGATATGTCACGTATGGATCGGCCATTTCTGTGATACCCGACGATTACACCTTTCTCGAAATCAGAGAGCTCCGAACTGCGTGGCATCTTGCATGCTACTGGTTGCGCTGTTGTTTCCCACACGATATTTAACGGTGGCGGCCGTGACGTGTATCAGGACCGCAGATATCGTAGATTGTTGTGGTGTCTAATTGCTTGTTGGTAGTAGTGTACATGTTACCGCTAAAGTGCAGAAATCAGTTATTCTACAGATGATCTAGGTAATGCGCAGATTAACTACGGTGATCCGTTAAAGCGCTGAAAATTGTTTCATTGCTCAAAAGTACCTAGGTAATCTGCAAATTACCTAGATAATCTGCACATTACCTACTAGGCACTCGTTAAAGTGAAAATAATATCTTTGCTGGAACAACAGCAACGTTTCTGTAGGTGTAGGGAAAGGAAATGAGAGAACAAACTTTTGAACTTTAACGATACCGAAGCCGTTAATGTGCACATTACCTAGGTAAAATGCGGAAAACTCTTGATTCCGCACGTTAACGGAGCAAATCAGTTAATCTGCATATTAGCTAGGTAATGTGCACATTGACGGCTTTCGAGCTTTAGCGGTAACATACATACTTAGAGATATCACGACTACAACTGATGCAATATTTCATGAACTATTTAAAACAGCACGTCGAATTGAGTTACGTTTGAAGTCAGGAAATAAATATTTCATTCTGTAATGGGGGGATTGTTTATTTACAACATTTAAGATTGCGTATATATTGCGTTGAGTTTGCAGAGGCAGAAGGGTTTTTCATCTTGAACTCCTTCTTCAAGAAAAAGCCACACAGGAAATGGACATGGAGACATCCAAATGGAACGACAAGTGAAATTGATTTTATTATGTGTAACAAAAAATTCGTCATAGAAGACTGCAGTGTGCTAAACAAGTTCAACACAGGTAGTGACCATAGATTGGTGAGATGTAAGATGCACCTCAACACTAAACTTGAACGTGGCAAGCTCATAAGACAAACAAAACCTATTGACATAACCAACCTTAAAAAACACCATAATACCTTCAAGTTGGAACTGAAGAACAGGTTCTCTGCTTTGGAAGGCCTAACATCGGAAGAAGTGGACATCTCTGAAGTTAACAGAAAAGTAACCAAAGCTCTTATGGAAACAGCAACAAAATTAGCTGGGTCTAAGAACAAGTTGCATGTAAACAAATTATCAGGAAAAACGAAAATGTTGATGCAAAAAAGAAGAGAGATGAGGACAACTAAAGAAGATGTGACTTCCAAAGTGGAATATATAGAGCTATGCAAGACAGTAAGAAAAAGTATCACTGAAGACGTAAGGAAATTCAACTGTGAACTAGTGAGGAAAGCAATTGAAAACAACCAAAGCCTAAAGATAGCAAAGGGACATCTCAGTAAGGGAAGAAAACAAATTATGGCACTGAGAAAAGAAGATGGTTCTGTAACAAGAAATAGAGGCGAAATTTTGACAAGAGTGAAAGATTTCTACTCCAAATTATATGAAAGGGATGATACATGCACTCTAGACATCATGAAAGATACCAGTACCAGAGTTCCTCCAGTCCTTCCAGCAGAAGTTGCACATGCAATCAAGAACATGAAGCGGGGAAAAGCTCCAGGAGAAGATGGAATTACTGTAGACATCATACAAGAAGCAAGTGGAGAAATCGAAACAGTACTCGCCAAAATTTTCACTCGATGCCTTAATGAAGGAAAGATTCCTGAGGATTGGAACACCGCTACAATGATCCTGCTACATAAGAAAGGTGACATTGAGGATCTCGGAAACTACAGACCTATCAGCCTCCTATCAGTAGTTTATAAAATCTTCACTAAAGTTCTTTCACACCGCTTGAAGGTAACACTGGACATGGCTCAACCGAGAGAACAAGCTGGATTCAGGAGTGGCTACAGCACAATAGATCATATCCACGTACTGAGAGAACTAATTGAAAGAGCGAGGGAATATGAACTTCCATTGTGCATGGCTTTTATCGATTATGAAAAAGCCTTTGATTCGGTGAAACCATCAGCAGTTACAATGGCTCTGAAAACCTGCGGTATTGAAGATGCATACATTAATATTATTAATAACATCTATGAAAATGCAAGTGCAAAGATTCGGCTGTTTGAAAATACAACACACATAAAAATTGGAAAGGGAGTGAGACAAGGTGACACCATATCTCCGAAGCTCTTTAATGCCACATTGGAGGGTGTTTTTCAGTCGCTGAGCTGGGAAAACAAAGGGATAAAGATTAATGGAGATTATCTAACCCACCTTCGTTTTGCTGATGACGTAGTCATTTTTGCAACTACCCCATCAGAGCTGCAGAGTATGATCCAGGAACTTGCTTACAAGAGTAAAGAAGTGGGATTAAAAATGAACTTTCAGAAGACAAAAGTGATGTTCAATGCTTTTACAAGAAATGAAGATTTATCGATTGATGGAGAAAAGCTGGAGATAACAGACACGTACGTTTATCTTGGACAGCAGATATCAAGTGAGGGTCACATTGATGAAGAAATTAATCGGCGTACAAAACTTGCCTTTAGAGCTTTTGGAAGAAACAGCATAATTTTCAAGAGCAATATGCCATTATGTCTTAAAAGAAAAGTGTTTGATCAATGCATCCTTCCAGTGCTTACGTATGGTGCAGAGACGTGGACCTTAACTAAAAGAGACATACAAAGGCTGCAGACAACTCAAAGTAGCATGGAGAGGTGCATGCTTGGTGTAACCAGGAGAGATAAGAAGAGGAACTCGTGGATCCGAAAAATGACAAGAATGGAAGACATCATGATCAGAGTTAAATCCCTGAAATGGCAATGGGCTGGACATACTGCCAGAAGGACAGATCATCGATGGACAGCTGAAATTTTAGATTGGATTCCAAGGGACAGGAAAAGACCCAGAAGAAGACCACATGGGAGATGGGTGGATGAAATTCGAAAGTATGCAGGGGTGACATGGAGGAGACTGGCACAAGACAGACCGTTGTGGAGGAAACTTGGGGAGACCTTCGTCCAGCAGTGGATTGATAATGGTTGACAATGATGATGATGATGATATATTGCGTTGGTCGATTAATCGGGAAGCGTCTGACCAGTGGAACTGTGGAAAAAGTACGTATATATTTCCTGATGTTCACATAATTTGGCTGCAACTTCTATTACAATCAGTGTCTCTCAGGGCCGGATGGAACTTCCATTTCAATTAGTGTCTCTCAGGTTCAAATTGAGGCCCTAGGCTAAGATATTTGAGTAGGCCCCAAGGGCAAGGGCGCCCATATGGGGGGTCGACCCCCCCCTCCAGTTTGTATAGCCAATTTTTTTTATAAATTTAGAACACTAAAATAGACGAAACCTTTTTTCAAAGCATTTTTAAAAATAATAAGATATTAATGATTGATTGTATCAATTATTTTTTTTGTAATTTAGTATCTTGTACATTTACCAAAATGTTTGACAGCCTTGAAGGAGGTAAGGACTTTTCTTAGCCCCCCCTTACCCTCCGCTTCCTAAGACATCTGAGTGGGCCTCCACAGAACTTATGACGGGGAATCATTATGAAGTCCGTTAAAACACGAAACTGTAACCACTAAATTATCTGCCGTGTTTTCAGAATAAGTCAGTGCATTTTTCAGTGTTCTCATAAGAACGTGAGTTAAATGCTCCAGATTCCTAGATTTTTTTTTTTTTTTTTGGATTTTCTAATGATTTAGCATTGCATACTTTTCTTAGTGCATCTTCTTTGTAATGAAATATGAAGCCACGGGGGACTTCGATCATTAACGGTTCCAAGTGCAAATTGGAAGGCGTGGGTGGATGGTAGTGAAAAAGCTGACACTGTCTCGCCGAACCCGCTGTACACAGCGACATGAAACCATTTTTCCCTTGGTGAATCACTGCCTTGAAATCTGTTAGTCTTCCAGCGTATGTTTCTGGAAAAGTGGAAATACCACGAGACAAAACTAAAGCTATTTTACACTTATGAGCCATTGCATTATGACCATCCCCAGTCTAGAGAAATGAGCGCGCCTGGAGGCCGAACGATGGCGAAGGTAAAGTTCACAGATCAGTATATATACAACCCGAGGACCGGCTTTCGGTTGGTAGAGTGTTCTGAGTCAGAATGGGAAAAGCTGCCGATTTATCGGAGTTTGATAAAGGACAAATTGTAACGGCAAGGCCCCTCGAAACCAAGATCTCGGAAACGACGCGGCATGTGGGTTGTTTACGTGCCGCTGTAGTGAGTGCGTATCCAAAATGGTATACAGATGGCCAAACGACGAACCGTCGTCCAGCTGTGTGTCGTCCACAGCTCGTTGATGCCAGAGAGGAGCGGAGACTGTCGCGCATTGTTCACAGCAACCGCAGAGCCACAGTACCACAAATCACCCGCAGCTACAACAGTGGTGATCAGGGCAATGTGTCACAGCACACAGTTCGTCACATCCTTCTGCGCATGGGCCTGCGTAGCCGAAGACCCAGCCTGGTCCCCAAGCTCACTACACGTCATCGCCAACAACGCATGAAATGGGCCCAAAATCATCGAGATTGGACCGTGGATGATTGGAAGAAAGTGGCCTGGTCTGACAAATCAAGATTCCTGGTGCAGCACGTAGACGGCCGAGCGCGGATACGCGTATTACCAAAGGAGGCTATGGCACCTGGATGCACTGTTGGGCGGAAACAGGCCGGAGGCGGTGGTGTTATACTGTGAGCGATGTTTTCTTGGAACACTTTAGGCCCCATTAGCACAATCCCCAACAGCTATCAGGTATCTGAACGTTGTTGCGGACCAAGTTCACCCCCTCATGGCAACTGTGTTCCCTGCTGGTGATGGCCATTACCTACAGGATAATGTGCCATACTACACTGCCAGAATGGTCAAGAAATGGTTCGAGGAACATGCTGGTGACTTTGTGTTAATGCCCTGGCCTCCAAATTCACCTGACATGAACCCAATCAAACATTTGTGGTTCGACTTGGAAAAGCGGGTTCGCGCTAAATCACCACTACACCGAAATGTACGGTAACTGGAGGACCTGCTGTCGATATTATGGTACCAGATACCCCAGGATACCTATCGCCACCTCATCGAATCAATGCCTCGCCAAATGGCCGCTGTCTTGCGGGCTAAAGGGGGCCTATATAGGTTATTAGGTAGGTTGTCATGATGTAATGGCTCGTTGGTGTATACACCATAAACCTCTCTCTCTGTATCAGTGGAATGTTAGTATATCTATCTATCTATCTATCTATCTATCTATCTATCTATCTATCTATCTATCTATCTATCTATTATTTTCCCAGGCATGCCTCCTAGGCCCCAAGGATATGTATATCCCCTATAGAGTATAGACCTCCCCTTAATCTGACCCTGATGTCTCTAGTGGAAGATTCAAGAAGTGGAACTCATCGATGAGTATAAACATGATGAAGATATTCGACGTCATTTTCTAATGTGTGCTTCCTTAGCTTTTTTCCTATCTGCATAGTGGTGAATGGGCGGTTATGCACCCAAGAGGAAACAACAGAAAATTCGAAACTTGAAGAATTTTACGATTATTTTGCGACCCAGTGACTAGAAAATTCACCAGTGGATGTTGTTAGTATGTGGAAGTGTTACAAGAGACGACAGCGAACTAATAATGTCGTTGAAGGATGGCACGGAAAGTTGGCCACTGCTTTGAATAAAAGTCAACTGAATATCTTAGAGCTGATCAAGCGCTTTAAAAAGGAGGCAGAAAACAGCGACTTCGTATACCGAAGAACTTTCTGGAATTTAACAACTAACAAGAAAGATGACAGCAAATTTTCGAGTGTAATAAGCAAGTCTTTTGAATCTGACGCAAATTAAATTTATCAAAGCTATTCAAAGTCAGTGGAACCGGTATGGAAAACAAATAGTATCTGACGGAAGAAAGAAGTTTTTCAATCGGGTTTTTAATCCCTCAGATATTGCTGTAAACGGAATCGAGAACTTACGCCCTCTGGTTGCAGACTTGTGCTTTAAGAAAAACATGAATTTATATGAGGCACATTTCGCACCGGAAACGCTCTCCAACACAGAAAGAATTTTTCAAATCGGTTACTTAGAAACAGAGATAGCGACAAAAATAAGATGTGACTTTACGTCTCGTGGTGGGAAAACCATGCATTCTTTTAGGAAGAAATTATTCTCAAAAGGTTTATCCATATGAGCCGTATCGGTCCAAGAAAAAGAAAATTTAGTCTAGTTTTCAGGACCCCAGATTTTGCTACAAATACATCAGAAGCAGATATTAACACTTATGCCCCTGGTGGCCAAACCATTCTTTACCAAACATTACAAATTATGTGAAAAATATTTTTCATCAGGTCTTGTTTGCGCTACAGGAAGAATTTTTAAAATCGGAGTTTTAGGAGCTGAAATAACGCAATTTACCTTTGTGCCCCCTAGCGGAAAGTCTATGATTTAGTTGAAAATTTTGAATTTGTAGGGAAAACATTTCGTATCGGAAACACTATCCAACAAAGAAGGAATTTTTCAAATCGGACTATTAGAAGTAGAGATATTGACAAAAATAAAATATACATCTACGCCCCCTGGCGTAGAAACCATGCATTATTTCAAGAAGAAAATGTTCCTGAAAGGTTTGTCGACATGAGTAGTATCGGTCAACAAACGACTTTTTTTTCAGTCGAGATTTTAGAAGCTCATATTTTGCTGCAAATACATCAGAAGCGGAAATTAAGACCTACGCCACCTGGTGGCCAAACCATTTTTTACAAAAATTAGAAATTATGTGCAAAGGATTTCCCATCAGGAGCTGTATCCGGTGCAGAATGTTTTTTCAAATCAGATATTTAGAAGCAGAGATATAGGGGGTAGGCCATTTACCTTTACGCCCCTAGAGGAAAGTCTATGAATAACTTGAAAATTTTGAAATTATATGAAATACATGTCACACTGGAAACACTATCCAACAAAGAAGGAATTTTTCAAATCGGACTCCTAGAAGTAGAGATATTGACAAAAATAAGATATACATCTACGCTCCCTGGCGGAGAAACTGTGGAATATTTTAAGAAGAAAATATTCCGAAAAGGTTTACCGATGTGAGTCGCATTAGTCCACGAAAGAATTGTTTCAATCGATATTTTAGGAGCTCAGATTTTATGGCAAATACATTAGAAGCAAAAATTAACACTTACGCTCCCTGGTGGTTAAAGTATTCTTTACCAAAAATTAAAAATTATATGCAAAAGATTTTCCAGCAGAAAGTGTATCCGCTGAAGAAAAAAATCTTCAAATCGGAGCTTTAGAAGAAGAGTTTTCGGGGAAAATGTAATTTACTTTTACGCCCCCTAGCGGAAAAATCTATACGTAATTTAAAAAAGTAACTATATCTAATTTACTCTTCGACATAAATGGAATCGAAAGATAAAAGAATTTTTTCAATCGGATGTTTAGAAGCAAATATGTGGAATAAAACGTATTTTTGAATTCGACATCATCTGCATTTACGCCCTCCAGCGGCGAAATTCTACATCGTAAAAAACAAAACAAAATAAAGGATCATCATTCGCATGTTTCAAGCTTCCCAATGCAAAAAGAATTTTTCAAATCGGACTAATAGTTGCAGAGATAGCGTGGGTACAGACTGACGGACAAACCGGTAACATAAGCACGATCTTTTTTTACAAAAGACGTGCTAAAAAACAGGGTAAAAGAGCAACTGTCAAGTTGGACGAAATAATCAATAGATGTCGTAATGAACTGGAAGCTACTGGAGATATTACGTAGAAAGTGTTTACAGACGACGTTTTCCTCCGTTCATAAATTAGAGCAAAAGGACTAAATTCCATACGTATGACACTGTTCCATAGATAAATATTGTTTACAGCAATATATAAAATAAATTACTGTCGAGAACAAAATATAAAATAAATTACATAAATTACTGTTTAGCACAAAATATAAAATATTGGTTAAGTAAATCTGATGCTTCGAAAGTCACGTATGTCATTAAGTTTTGTGCATTTGCACTAAGATCTGTGAAGAGCTACTTTTTCGCGTAACTTAGGTAGCCGCCGCCGACGACGACTACGCCGTCTACTTTTCTTAGTTCCACTAGTGGTACGTTTTTCCGCTCTTGGGAATTCCGCTCGTAGAACTAACTCGATTAGTCGTTCGTTTAAAAAAAAAAAAAAAAAAAAAATCGCCTGCACCACTATTTCTGGGAAGAATTTCTTTTTTTTTTTTTTTTTCGCTAAAACTTCCCGATATCAACATCCTGTATTCGCCACTGACTAATCAATTGTCATGGAATTCGAACAACTACTTTTTTTTAAAAAAGTAGGGACTTTAGCTTTATTACAGTCAATTATTTCATTATCTTCCTGCAAACGGCTACGGTTTGAGTTCATTGAACAGCAATTCGAATGTAGAATTCTCGACGCTCTTCCTCTGTTTCCGTGGCTTGATTAGATATGAAGGTCACCGGAAATATGAAAGGAGAAAAACCCATCACACTGCACTCCAGACATTATTTGATTTTCGTTTTCGTTATTTTTATTTGTGGCATCCCCCTCCCCTCCTCTCTCGGTAAAGACCCCAACCAACAGCGCTTCATCTCCAAGCATGCGCCTGCAGAAGAACTAACTCGTTCGTTCCTTGGGAATTTCTGATATGGCTCTGTTGAACGCTCAGACAATCACAGGCAAACAAACGGGCATTTCACGCTGTGTGATACTACAAAAAGAAAAAAAAAAAAAAAAAATTGCGTTAAGGTCACCCGACGCAATACACCGCCTGTCAGTGGTGCAACACCGCGTTGTTATGCAACGCGTCTACACGTGCCGAAGTTACAGAAGAAAAACAGCATTCCCAGCTGGCATTGACGGCAGATAGCAACAGTGAAAAAGCCTACCTTTTTCCCTGTTCTTGATTAGCGAACGCACAAAGCTACCTGCTTACAGAAAAACAGCTGGAGCGGGATGACGCCTTTCGCTCGCTTCTCGCTTTTTCCTGTGCCGCTTTTTAACTGTCACAAAGACATTGTTTTACTGAGATAACACCAATAGCAACGTTTCCTTTCCTTTTCAGCATGTTATTAAAAAAAAAAAAAAAAGAGCAAGGTGCATATGCTGTCAGTATGCTAATCCGTCAGGCCGTATCTCTGCACATATCAGTCCAATTTGAAAAATTGTTTTTCTCTCGGAGGGAACTCATGTTTTACAGCATCACGCGCACTGTATTGGTGCTAACATCCATCGCAATTTTTTTTTTTTTTCTGGGCCCTTTTCCGAAAATCCATTAGCTTTAATTTACTCAAAATTTTAACTTCCATACTATTAACTAGGCTTTACGAGTGTTATAATGAAATCCAATTCTTTGAAACTTACGAATATTTTTCGTAAAATCAAAATCATTACGCTTTATTTTGTGAAACACAAATGAGTACGTTGTAATTAATAATATAATCGCCCTGGTTTTATACCGATACAAATTACTACACCAAATACTTACGTCGAAGTTAATCATATCATGCAGAACTTATTTTAAAGAACTAAGGCGTGCGTTTTGGAAAGCCTCACGATTGCACACACAAAACATGGAACTTCTGCGTGACAATGCCTAATAACTTCCCGTTTCATACGAAATGTCCCAACAAAAGTAAGAAAATACCTAAGTAATTATTAAGAACTGTAGCACAAAAAACGTAAAACTACTTAAATTATTTACTCTGGACATAAAAAACGTACTTAATATAATGCGGCAATGTTTTCCACGCAGTAAAAAACGCGGGTCTCTGATTCTGTTTTGGCTCTGTTATACATAAAAAAAAGTTAGTAAAATCATGCAATGTATTGATTATGATACGCTTTCCAACATACCAGAAATCACTACTCAAGTTATGAGGATAATGGCTGTGTAATAAATCTCGCTCCTGTGTCCTGACCTTTGACCCCATTTCGATGATATTCGATAGATTCGGTTCAGCATACTTTCAGTTTTGTTGCAATCGAAGCATTTTTACGTAAGTTATGATGCATAAGGACAATGGAATAGATCCCGCTCCTATGCCCTGACCTTTGACCTTATTTCTCCCATTTTAAATAGGATTCGTCCCCAGGTAGTCCATTGCCATATACATCATCGAAATCGAACCAGTTTTACGCAAGTTATGATGCATAAGGGCAATGGAGTGGATCCCGCTCCTATGCCCTGACCTTTGATCCCATTTCACCCATTTTCAATAGGATTCGTCCACAGGTGGTCCTCTACCACATATTAAACTTTCATCGAAATCGATCGATTTTGACGCAAGTTATGACGCATAAGGGCAATGGAATGTATCCCGCTCCTATGTCCTGACCTTTGACCCCATTTCGCCCATTTTCAGTAGGGTTGGTCCCCAGGTGGTCCCCTACCACATACTAAAATTTCATCGAAATCGAACCATTTTTACGCGAGTTATCGTGCTGCCGGCTAGACAGACAGACGGACAAAGCGGGAGCATACATATACGCCTCTTCAACCTACGGTTGGAATTGGAGAGCGTAAATAACGATCCAAGTTTCCTTTAATGTTCCTCCACAGGTGTTCAAAAAAATTAAGATCTAGATTCCCTCTTACTTTGATCAACTCCATTTCGATTCAGAAGAAAAATAAACAAATTCATTCGTCTCCCGCGGACCGGCGGTTGGGAAACACTGAATTAAAACAATGTTAATTTTTTTGAGTTCTAAGCGAATAGTCCTTACAAGAGCTCTCCTGTCACGTTCTCTTTTTTGGGGGGGGGGAGGGGGGCGCTAAAATTTTACAAATGTTTTTTTTTTTTTTTTAATCTTTTCCATTCTTACCTGCCTATGTAAAGCATCTGTGTGCAGGCAACACAGCAGGCAGTAAACACCAATGCTCGGGAAGAAAGGGGGTGGGGGGAGGCTGTTTAAAAGGGTATACATCAGATCAGACGACCATCACTCTATAAAATAACCGGCGTAAGTTCACGGAAAATTTCTGAAAATAACGCGCAGCAATGTTGCTAGTAAGTGTGCGTCTTTTGATGAAATTTCCTTTTTTTAAAAGTGCCCGTTTTCTACGCTTTCCAACCTTAGGTTGAAGAAGCGTATATGCTCCAGCTTTGTCCGTCAGTCCGCACGATAACTTGCGTAAAAATAGTTCGATTTCGATGAAATTTTAGTATGTGGTAGGGAACCACCTCGGGACCAATCCTATTGAAAATGAACGAAATGGGGTCAAAGGTCAGGACATAGGAGCGGGATCCATTCCACTGCTCTTATGCGTCATAACTTTCGTAAAAATGGTTCGATTTCGATGAAATTATAGTACGTGGTAGGGAACCACCTGGGGACGAACCCTGTTGAAAATGGACGAAATTAAATCAAAAGTTGGGACATAGGCGCGGGATCAATTCGATTGCCCTTATGCGTCGTAACTCGATGAAATTTTAGTAAGTGGTAGAGAACAACCTGGGGACAAACCCTATTGCAAAAGTGAGAAATGGGGTCAAAGGTCAGGATATAGGAGCGGGATCCATTCGATATGCCCTTATGCGTCATAACTCGATGAAATTTTAGTAAGTGGTAGAGAACAACCTGGGGACAAACCCTATTACAAATGTGAGAAATGGGGTCAAAGGTCAGGACATAGGAGCGGGATCCATTCGATTGCCCTTATGCGTCCTAACGTGCAGCTCTCTCATAGGAATTTTCAACTTCTACAACTTCAACCTTCAGTTTCTTGTTTATTATAAATCCAACAACACTTGTTCTGCCAGTATCTGTCCCATGATAGTAGAAGATATGTCCACTTTTCAGTTCAATGAGTTTTTCTCCTTTTCTCCTTACCTCACTTAGCCCGATGATGTCCAACTTGATCCTTTGTAGTTCCTCTTCCAATTCAAGGAGCCTTGAATCAGAAGATAGAGAGCGTCCATTGTAAGTAGCCAAGATCAGCATCAGATGGCATCCTAGTCAGGTCCGCCGGTGATTCTTAGCACCCTCTGCCTTCATGTCTCACTGGATGCTGCCTTGGGCCATGTACATTCCAGCTGCCGGAGGCTGAGGGCAAAGTTTGAAATTGTGTAAGCATCTTTGGGGGATTTGGCCAATGTGGGATAGCATTTCCTCTAATCCCGATGGTATAGTTATACCGCTATTGGCGGTCGTCAGAGCCCCTTTAGTGGGAACAGGATGCGCCACGAGAAGGCAGTGTTGACATTTGTCAAGGAGAGGCTGCAGTATGTTGCGCATCACCTGACCTTATGTTAAATGTTACATATGAGTATATTTTGAAGAAATTCTGACTGAAAAGTGAATTTCTGCTGCACGGCGAAGTTGCTAATATAGGAATTAGGATGGAAGAAGATTCCTTTTCTTCAGCAATGTACTTAGCAATCTTCTGCCCATTCGTCCAAGATGGGTCCGGGTTCGAATCCCGGTGAAGCATGGATGTTGTGTTTGTCTTACGGCACTGGCTCTCTCCCTTCCTTGGACTCAGTGACCCTAAATTAAGGACGAGTGATTGCTTATAGCCCATTGAGTTGCTCACTGTGATCGTTAAACCTGAAAAAAAAATGCTTGGCAAATATTTTCCCAGCTGCTGTTGTTAGTGACAAAGGTCTGAACAAGGTGGAATTGGAGTTTGCCTTATATCAGATTGATCAATTGGAAGAAGGTGTTTCGAGTAATCCTACTATTGATACCGCATTGGTCAGACATTTTAAAAATGACTGGTGCAATTGGTGCAAAAAAGTGTGAAGTTTTATCACACCTGATACATACTATTCTTGTTGTGCCACTGAGTAATGCAACCGCATAAAAATTTTTTAGCATTGTTCGTTAGAGTCAAACAGAATTTAGGCCAAGCCTAGCCACTGAAACTTTAGGGGTGTTTTAGCCTTAAAAGTGAAAAAATTCCTGCTAACAACTGGGCAATAATTTAGATAGCTTTTTAGAAAAAGAATAACATTTCTGCATTTATACCAATATTTGATTTAATTTACGTGCCAGGTCTGCCAAAATATGTCCTGAAATGGTCCTGAAATTTAAGAAAAATTGCGTCCTGAATTATTTTTTATCGCTCCTACCCGTGCGCCGGGGATTGTTGGCACAGTAGCGTAAGGCAAACGCACTCGGCTAGTTATCGAGGTGTCGAAATATAATTTTTCTTTTGCTGTGTGTTTATTAAAGCAAAACGTAGGAAGAGCGATGACTTTGTCTATTTTCATAAGTTTAATGGTTTGACCTTGCTAAATTACCTACCTACTGACCAAACGACAGCACACAGATATGCTAATTAGGTTACTAAAATACCTACCTACTGACCAACCGACAGCGCACAGATATGCTAATTAGGTTACTAAAATACCTACCTACTGACCAACCGACAGCACACAGATATGCTAATTAGGTTACTAAAATACCTACCTACTGACCAACCGACAGCACACAGATATGCTAATTAGGTTACTAAAATACCTACCTACTGACCAACCGACAGCACACAGATATGATAATTTGGTTACAAAATACCTACCTACTGACCAACCGACAGCACACAGATATGCTAATTAGGTTCCTAAAATACCTACCTAGTGACAGCACACAGATATGCTAATTAGGTTTCAAAAAGTCCTTGAAAAGTGCTTGAATTTATTTTGCTTGGAAGAGTAAAAACAGTAAGCTAGGTAAAAATACATGCTTGACATTTTTTTTTTTTTTAAGATTTGGGTAAAGTTTGGGTTGCCCGAATGGGCGTTAAGTTTAAGGCTAGGAACGAAAATGGGCGCAAAATAGTTCTGGAGAAGGGGGCGCAAGTCCTTCGACGCATATTACATTCATGGTCGTGTTACTGTCTCGCAGGGATGGGAATTCTGCGCCAATTGTACCAAAACTAAAATATTGCGCCATCTTGGCACAAAATGCAGATTTGCGTCATTGTGTGCCAAAAAAATTGCGCCATCCTGCTATAAAATGCCGATTTTGCGCCATTGTGCACCAGGACCACCGTGTCCCGTTGTCATTGTCGGGACTTTGGCAGAGTAAATTCTCCGTGCTCACCGTTCCGCTTGACGCTGAGTAGAAACCATGCGGTGGGAAGGAGTTCAAAATTCGCTTTATTCCAAACAGGGGCGCCCAAAGGACGTGGAATACAAAAATCAGGGAAAACATGCAGGAAGGTAAACAACATGGCACAACTTGGGCATAGTAAAAATAGTGGGAAGAAAAAGATTTCAGCAACTCCTAGTGCTACAGGTTTTACGTAGTTATTATGGAAAACATCGGTCCGCTATGGACGACGGAAAACGTCGAGTATGCAATGGAAATTGAAAATCTCAGCCAAATAATGTTATTAAACATGAGTGTAAAGTTTATTTTCGTATTTTCAAGATTCTAACATCTTGAAAATACGAAAATAAACTTTACACTCATTTTCGGGAATGTTTATTGGGTGTTGAGAATGTCATGTCGTTTTCCCTTTCCACATATTAAATTTTTCCGACCAGGTTTCCTCTCTCTCTCTCTCTCTCTCTGCCTGATTATATTTTTATTTTTGATGTGTTCTTACTTTTTTCTTTGTTTTTAATATCTTCGGTAATAGTAAAAAGGAGAGACTTCGTATTTAAGAATTTTTTTCTAATGAAATGCATGTTACCCTATTTCTAATACATACTTCTTCAAAACTAATCAATAAAGAGCAATCGGGTTTTTTTTATTGCATCAGGTTTAACGACCACCGTGAGCAACTCAATGGGCTATAAGCAGTCGCCCGTCCTTAATTTAAAGCCACTGACTCCAGGAAGGGAGAGAACCAGAGACGTAAGACAAACACAACATCCATGCCTCATCGGAATTTGAACCCTCTCGGACGAATGAGCAGAAGCCATCGCTTAGACCACTGCGCCAGCGGGGAGGCCAATCGTTCTTGCCCCTTTCCCTTTTGTTAAACGAAATTAAATTTCTAGATCGGTATTTAATCTGTCTAATCCTCGCCGTTTCTGTGCCCCGTAAAACTGTTTCACGGCAGAGTGAGCAACGTAGTATCGATTTTTCACTTTAATTTTACATAAAATTCCTTGTTTTCCATTCCTTAGTCACTTCTTATCATTCGGGTTATTCTCGAGTTCGATGCAAAATTGGGAAGCTGTTTTGCTTTTGTTTTTGTTTTTGTTTTTTGTTTTCTGGAAGGGGGAGGGGAGGGTTTTGTTTTTTGGAAGGGGGAGGGGAGGGTTCTTTCTTTCTGTCTGCGAACGGTATTTCAATTTTCAAAACTTTCGAAAACGGAAGTTAAACGAAGTGAAGAATTTCCCAGAATCCTAATTTCTTTTTCTGGCGATGCTTCTTCTGCCCGGTATTGTTCTTAAATATAATTTTAATGCATAAATATTTGTATT
This sequence comes from Macrothele yani, assembly GCA_039090855.1. Taxonomy (NCBI): domain Eukaryota; kingdom Metazoa; phylum Arthropoda; class Arachnida; order Araneae; family Macrothelidae; genus Macrothele; species Macrothele yani. Next base: position 45,479,635 of record CM077009.1, read on the forward strand.
TCAGTTTGAAAATGGAAGGAAAATGTCCGAAAATGGAAGTCAGAGGGAGCGAAGATTTCGCTGGTAATCGCAATCCCCCCCCCCTCGCACGAAGTTCCCTCTATCCTGTGTTGTTGTTAAATGTCAGTAATTTTATGCTTTGGATACAATGATATGCACCAATTTAATATTTACATAAATAAATTACAATGAATAAATCTGTCTTGCTCATGCTGCCTCATTTTCACACTGTTTCGCCGCGCGTTCTGTTTCGAAACCCGGTTAAAAAGTTCAGCCGGATTTTGTTCTTTTTTTTTTTTTTTTGTCATTCTCATGTACACTATCTACCACCAAGTAATTGGACACCTGTGATAGCAAAGGAAAACGAAGTTTATTCACCTTCAATAGTTGGTGGAGCCTCCACGAGCGGCGATTACAGCTGCGACCCTCCGGGGCATACTCTCAACCAGGCGTTGTACGACGGCTAGCGGTACTTTCTTCCACTCGGCTTGGAGAAGACAGGTCAGTTCCTTCACCGATTTCGGACGGAGAGGGCACCTCTTAAGTCGACGCTCCAACTCGTTCCAGAGGTCCATTCGATTAACCATATTGTCACCATACCAAGCCATGGTGGACCTCGCAACATGACAGGTGGCATTGTCATCCTGAAAGTAACATGGCTCCACCCCGTAAAACTGCCACAACGTAGGAAGCGCATGGTCATCCAAAACGGTGCAGTAGGTCTCGGCGTCAAGTCTACCAGGAATTGCGACCAAGTATCCCGTGCCATACCAGGAGAAACACCCCCATAGCATAATTCCACCGCCGCCGAACTTCACAGTTGGCACCATACATTCCGGCAGGTGGCGTTCTCCAGGCAGACCCCAAACCCAGACCCTGCCATCGGAACAGTAGAGGGTGAACCTTGATTCGTCGCTCCAGAGAACCTGTTTCCACTGTTCAACGGTCCACTGTCGACGTTCTTTGCACCACGTTATTCGAGCAGCACTATTGGACTTGGTGATCAAAGGCTTGTGGGCGGCAGCAAGTCCATGATAACCTAGCAGATGGGCTTCCTTACGGATGGTATTCATCAAAAGAACACTCCCGGATGCTTGTTGAAACTCTTCGCGGATGTGGTCCATCGATTTGGTGCGGTTCTTCCGAATTTCTCTGGCCAGCACCCGTCGGTCTCTAAGTCCCAGTTTTGTGGATCTGCCGCGTCGGGGCTCATTCCGACAGCCACCTCTCATCTTCCACTTGCGAATCACGTAGGCCACTGTCGATTTTGGGTACTTCAATTCACTGGATATGCCACGTATGGATCGGCCATTCCTATGATACCCGACGATTACACGTTTCTCGAAATCAGAGAGCTCCGAACTGCGTGGCATCTTGCATGCGACTTGTTGCGCTGTTGTTTCCCACACGTTATTTAACGGCGGCGGCCGTGACGTGTACCAGACCGCAGATATCGTCGATTGCAGGGGTGTCCAATTACTTGTTGGTAGATAGTGTATCTTACTACGTACATCAATAGACTGAGAATTGTTTGTTTTGTTTAAAGCGAAATTGAAGTTCAAAAACGCTACCACGCGCGTTTTGTGTAGAGAAAAATGACATTACACGGAACAAAAGACGGCGGCGGAGAATTGAAGCTCCTACTTCTTATTTGAATTCCTTTTTAAACAAAATTGAAAACGCTTGTTTTGTTTCTTGATATGGCATAAAGTGATAGAAAACCATGCATTTTCAACAAAATTACTCAAGTTACTGTATTACTGAAGTTATGAGGATAATGGTTGTGGAATAAATCTCGCTCCTGTGCCCTGAGCTTTGACCCCATTTCGATGATGTTCAACACAACTGGTTCAGTATACCTCCGGAACAACATGAGAAAGGTTGGTCTCAATCGAAGCATTTTTTTCGCTTTCCAACCGTACCTTGAAGAAGCGTGAATGCTCCAGCTTTGTACTTCTGTCCGCACGATAACTCGCGTAAAAATAGTTCTATTTCGATAAAAATTTTGTATGTGGTAGGGGACCACCTGGGGACGAACCCTATTGAAAATGGGCGAAATGGGGTCAAAGGTCAGGACATAAAAGTGGGATGCATTCCATGCCCTTATGTGTCATAACTTGAGTAAAAATGGTTCGATTTCGATGAAATTTTAGTATGTGGTAAATGGCAACTTGGGAATGAACCCTATTAAAAATGGGTGAAATGGGGTCAAAGGTCAGAACATTGGAGCGGGATGCATTACATGCCCTTATGCGTTATAACTTGCGTAAAAATGGTTCGACTGAGACAAAACTTTATCACGTTGTTCCGGAAGTATGCTTTACCTGTTCTGTTTAATATTATCAAAATGGGGTCAAAGGTCAGGTCATAGGAGCGGGATTTATTCTACAGCCATTATCCTCATAACTTGAGTAATAACTTGAGTAATGATTTCTGGTATGTTGAAAAGCGTATCATAATCAATGCATTGCATGATTTTCCTAACTTGTTACCTTAAGTTATGATGCATCACGGCGGTGTAATGGATCCCGCTTCTATGCCCTGACCTTTGACCCCATTTTCCCCATTTTCAATAGGGTTCGTCCTCGGATTCTCCCCTACCACATACGAAAATTTCACCGAAATCGAACCATTTTTACGCGAGTTATCGTGCGGACAGACAGACAGACGGACAAAGCTAGAGCATATACGTTTCTTCAACCTACGGTTGGAAAGCGTAAAAAAGCGATGTGACTCCTTACTTAGCCGTGGAAACTTCACAGGCCATGGTAATAATGGTAATGATGCAATTTTGCAGCAAGGACAAACGTGACGACTTTCAATTTGAATTTGGGCATAACTAAAAAGCAAAAATACTAACTCGATTGACTGATATAGAAACAAAGTACTGTAACGAATAAGAAAAGTGCATTTCACCAGAAAACTTTTCTGAAAATATAAGGTCACTTTTCTGCACTATTACCATTTTTTTATGATAATGTTCCGCATTTTTTTATTCTTTCTGTTGTTTTGGGGTCTAAAGACCACCATGAGCTATTTCCAACCTGTGTAGACACTATTTCAATTTACTGCAGGATTCGTGTTGGTGTTCGAGGAAAACTAGAACAAGTTAGTAAAATCGTGCAATGCATTGATTATTATACGCTTTCCAACATACCAGAAATCAACACTCAAGTTATTACTCAAGATATGAGGATAATGGCTGTGGAATAAACTTAACTGCTGAGCCCTGACGTTTGACCCCATTTCGATGATATTCAACAGAACCGGTTCAGTATACCTCCGGAACAATATGATAAAGTTTTATCGCAATCGAAGCATTTTTATTTAAGTTATGACGCATAAGGGCAATGGAATGGATCCCGCTCCTATGTCCTGGACCTTTGACCCCATTTCGCCCATTTTCAACAGGGTTCGTTCCCAGTGGTCCCCTACCACATACTAAAATTTCATCGAAATCGAACAATTTTTACGCGAGTTATCGTGCGGACAGACAGACGGACGGACAAAGCTGGAGCATATACGCTTCTTCAACCTACGGTTGGAAAGCGCAAAAAATAAAAATGTTGGCTTCACTTAGTGTTTCTCAACTTCAGAAGCAGGTCTCTGTCCCTGATAATGTAAACTAAAGCAGAAGAAAACATTAGTGTAGGTTTGAAAAGAAAAAAATTGCGGACATTCAAGTTGCCAGATTCTTAAGGAATCAAAAACAAAAAATAATATCGAATATCCTGGCACGTGATGAAAAAAGAAAAGCAAGAAAAGAAAAAGGCAGACAGTAGCAAGAAAAAAAATGAAATTCTGTGTAGGTATCCAAAACAATAAAATTTTATTGCTGACTTGTTTGGATGGAGTGTTTGGAAATCTAGTAAATTATACATAATGGACTTCTTTATTAATCTTTCCCATGTTTTATTGAAGTGCATATAAGAATTCGTGTGTAACTATTGCAAAAACAAGATACACTCAGTGTGGACATATTCCAAAATTAATGCTGTGTAGAACGGACATGAAATGATTTTGGGTGTGTGTGTGTGTGTGTGCCATCATGTTTGCACTAACCTCAATTGTGAAATACAAATGTTTATAGTAATATTGCAATTTTATAAAGATGTCTTAAAATGTCATACACATGTATTCTTGTGATATTAAAACTGCTCCAATAGTCAATTCATCTGCAGCAAAGTTACAATTTCCCTGCTCCAATAGTCAATTCATCTGCAGCAAAGCTACAATTTCCCTGCTCCAAAAACTGCTCCAATAGTCAATTCATCTGCAACAAAGTTACAATTTTCCTGCTCCAAAAACTGCTCCAATAGTCAATTCATCTGCAGCACAATTTTCCTGCTCCAAAAACTGCTCCAATAGTCATTCATCTGCAGCAAAGTTACAATTTCCCTGCTCCAAAAACTGCTCCAATAGTCAATTCATCTGCAGCAAAGTTACAATTTTCCTGCTCCAAAAACTGCTCCAATAGTCAATTCATCTGCAGCAAAGTTACAATTTTCCCTGCTCCAAAAACTGCTCCAATAGTCAATTCATCTGCAGCAAAGTTACAATTTCCCTGCTCCAAAAACTGCTCCAATAGTCAATTCATCTGCAGCAAAGTTACAATTTTCCTGCTCCAAAAACTGCTCCAATAGTCAATTCATCTGCAGCAAAGTTACAGTTTCCCTGCTCCAAAAACTGCACCAATAGTCAATTCATCTGCAGCAAAGTTACAATTTTCCTGCTCCAAAAACTGCTCCGATAGTCAATTCATCTGCAGCAAAGTTACAATTTCCCTGCTCCAAAAACTGCTCCAATAGTCAATTCATCTGCAGCAAAGTTACAATTTCCCTGCTCCAAAAACTACTCCAATAGTCAATTCATCTGCAGCAAAGTTACAATTTTCCTGCTCCAAAAACTGCTCCAATAGTCAATTCATCTGCAGCAAAGTTACAATTTCCCTGCTCCAAAAACTGCTCCAATAGTCAATTCATCTGCAGCAAAGCTACAATTTTCCTGCTCCAAAAACTACTCCCGAAGATGTCGCAGTCACTCCCATCCCTGGTCTCGTCATATCCTTACTAGCATATTTATAGTTGGATCTCTCACGTGGTATTATGTAAGACCGAATTCATTGTCAATAGACACGTGTTCGAAACTGTGTACGAACAATACATTCTCTTGAGTAATCACTGTTTATGTAGAATCTGTTATGACAAAAATTCAAATGTTTATGTTTCAATGGCAGTCGAGGCCTGGCGGGCACTTTTTTTTTTTTTTTTTTTTTCCCAAATTTTTCAAGATTCAGTTAGTTAAAAAGTAGCCTGGCGCCGTCAGGTTACTTTTTTACCTAACTGAATCGGACTTTTTTAAATTTATTTATTCAACCGTCACCCATCGAAATCTTTTTTTTTAGCACAAATAATCTTAACCGAGTTATTTCTCTTTCAAGATTCAGTTAAGTAAAAAGTCTATTTATTTATTTATTTATTTATTTATTTTTCATGGTGTCTATGCACAAATCTGTAGTAGATCTTTTGTTTTCCGAAACCACCTTAGAAATAGCCAGTGAAGTGGGTACCAGAAAGTCATCATCATCATCTTCAACCATTATCAATCCACTGCTGGAAAAAGGTCTCCCCAAGTTTCTTCCACAACAGTCTGTCTTCTGCCAACCTCCTCCATGTCTCTCCCGCATGCTTTCGGATTTCATCCATTCATCTGCCACGTGATCTTTTTCTGGGTCTTTTCCTGCCCCTTGGAATCCAGTCTACAATTTCAGTTATCTTTCGGTGGTCCGTTCTTCTGGCTTGTCCAGTCCATTGCCATTTCAGAGATTTCACTCTGATGTCTTGCACTCTTGTCATTTTCCTTATCCATGAGTTCCTCTTCTTTTCTCTCCTGATTACACCAAGCCTGCATCTATCCGTGATTCTTTCAATGGTGTGGAGTCTTGAATTTTTTTTTTAGTTAAGGTCTGTCTCTGCTCTATACGTAAGCATTGGAAGTATGCATTAATTAAACATTTTTCTTTTAAAACATAATGGCATATTGCTCTCACAAATTGTACTGTTTCTTCCAAAAGCTCTCCAACCAAGTTTTATACGTCGATTAATTTCTTCATCAATGTGAGTTTTGCTTGATAGCTGCAGTCCAAGGTAAATGTATTATAGTTATCGAATATCTCCAGCTTTCCCCCATCAATCGACAAATCTTCATTTCCTGTAAAAGCATTGTACATCAGTGTTGTCTTCTGAAAGTTCATTTTTAATCCCCCTTCTTTACTCTTGTCAGAAAATTCCTGGATCATACTCTGCAGCTATGAAGGGGCAATTGGGAAAATCACTACGTCATCAGCAAATCGAACGAAGGTGAGTTAAATAATCTCCATTGATCTTTATCCCTTTGTTTTCAAAATTCAATGATTGGAAGACATTTTCCAATGTGGCATTAAAGAGTTTGGAAGATATGATAGATAGATATATACACTCATTGTCATAAAAATCCGCGCATCAAGAAGGAGGCGTCAAATTGAAATGAAATTTTAGTAGTGAGATGGTACATACCATGGACAGAAGTGATTGCAATGTCACAGCAGCAGGACGATTTCCCGCGGACATACGGTACACATTCCGGTCAGCGTTAGCATCGCGTCGGGCCTCCTCGTGCTCGGATAAATGCGGTGATACGGTCCGGCATGGAGTCAAACAGACTCCGTATGTTTTCCTGGGACAGATTGACCCACACTTCTTGCAACTGACGCTCTAAATCACGAACGCTGGGACATGGAAAAAGCTGGCGTCCCATCTGGTCCCACACGTGCTCGATGGGCGAGAGATCAGGCAATCTGGCATTCCGCGGAAGCGTCGAAGAGTGACGTAGACAGTCCTGGGAAACCCGAGCCATTTGCTGCGGACGGGCATTATCTTGTTGGAAAATGACCCCGGGCCACCCCTAGCAGAATCTCCTGTACGTAGCGCTGGGCTGTCAACGTCCCTCAGATCACTGCGAGGGAAGTCCGGCTGTCATACGCGATGGCTCCCCTGACCATCACGCCTGCAGTTCGGGACGTGTGCCGCTGTACAGTGAGGTTGGGATTGTAGCGCTCACCTGCTGTCCTCCACACTCTGACACGGTGGTCGTCCGCTCCCATACAAAAGCGGGATTCGTCGCTGAACACTACACGTCGCCAGTCCGTAGCATTCCGCTTTGCACGCTGCTGACACCACTGCAATCGACGCCGACGATGGTCAAGTGTTAATAGCAGAAAACGTAAGGGCTGTGCAGATATTCGCCTCTTCCAGGCGTCTGGAAATGGTTCTGGCGGACACAGGAGTCTCTTGTACAGCCGCCACATGTCTCTGGATATTGGACAAGGACGTCGTTGTATCTGTGCGTGCAGCTGTCATAATTCCACGGTCCTCTCTGCAGGTAGTGTGTCTGGGTCGTCCAGAGCCAGTCCGTCGTGTCTGGGTGCTTTCCTGTGTCCATTGCTCCCAACACGATACCACCGCACTGCCCAAATGGCGGCCGATTCGGCGCGCCGGCCATCCTGTCTCTCTCATCCCAACGATAAGGCATCGTTCAAACTCCGTCAGTTGCCCGTACGCACATCTATGGCGACTCCTGGGCATGTCTTATCGCTCAGGAATCTCACCTGACTCTTACCGTGCACTTCAGCACGAGTGTAGAGTCCCCTGCGCGGCGCCTTATAAGTGCCAAGGATTGCGATTGCAGCGCCTGTCTTGGACGCGCGGGCATGCGGAATGGCACGTAACTTTATTCATTTGCATGTCTGCTCTCCCCGTAGCTATTCGCCGAGTTTCGCGTTAATGGCGCGGTATTTTTTTTCTTGGTGCGCTGATTTTTATGACAATGAGTGTATTTCAACCGTTTGTTGGTGTCTTTACCCCCCCCCTACACCCCATCCGCAAACTTTCTGGAGTCGATAACGCCTTGGCCGGTTTTCCGAGCGCCAGCTTTTTTTTTCAGACTGCACCACTGAGGGAAATCTGTTAGAAAGGTTTCCCGTCTAAACCGGAAGATAGTTACTGTCTCTTGAATTCCATCGTGGACAGATTTCAGTGTATTTGTGTTTCCTACGGTATAACGAAGTAAATTTCTCCGTCATTTTTATCCACGCCGGGGCTCGAACCCGGGTCCCCTCATTCCGGAATAAGTCACTCTACCAATTGAGCTACGCGAACGTTCGTTATGACTGCTATCTGCCTTTATGTCGTGTTCGTCCTGCTTGGCAGGTACGTCACACACACACACACCCCAAAAAAGAGGGCCGGTAGGCATGGCCCACGGGTCAGCCGTGACCATGAATCGTCGTAGGCAGCATCCACTGAAGAACGTACATTCACTTGAGAACTCCCAGTCAATCTGATGTGTGGAATTCAACGTCACACACATTTATTTTTCGAAGCGCTGGAGAAGGGATTCTCTTATTTTTGCTCTCTCGCGGTGTGGAAAGAACATCACACCATTGCGAGATCTTGAACGGCCGGGTCATCCGGAAAGTTCGGGCGCCATTATAACGAAGTAAATTTCTCCGTCATTTTTATCCACGCCGGGGCTGGAACCCGGGTCCCCTCATTCCGGAATAAGTCAGTCTACCAATTGAGCTACGCGGACGTTCGTTATGACTGCTATCTGCTTTTATGTCATGTTCGTCCTGCTGGACAGGTACGTCACAGCGGTGATTCTGTATTTAGGGTTAACTTTCCAGGGAAGGTAACCCTAAATTAGGAATGTGCGACTCCTTATGAAATGACTAGGAATCAGGGACTCCGAATGAGAGTAGATGATCACGGGGTCGTTAAACCGCAAAAACGATTAAAAAAAATAAAGTTCTGCATGTAATGGAAAATACCTTGTAAAACAAGAAATGATTTTTTTAATCCTTTACTGTTTTAAACAGTTGTCCGTGCATTTTTACAAGATAAGAAAGATTACCTCTCTTTTGTTCACTTTTCTCCTTTCAATCCTCGTAAAACACAAAGAAAGAAAATGAAATTATACGATATCAATCTTTCGCGCATGTACCACGGTGTCATCGAATAACGCGAGATGAATGCTTTCTCCGTATCTCTGCGACACGTAATATCTGACAACTTGACTCCACCTATCAAAGGCATCGTCTCTCACTTTACCACTCGAAACAAATCCCGCAAACACCGGTCTGCCAAGGGTGATATCAGTTTCAGACCTTCTGCTGGAAAACCCATTGTTTCTTCATTGCCCCCTGCACGCGACCCTAGCGTTATCGACTTTCTCCTGGTAATCGCATACTTTCGCCTGAGCCATTATATACATATCGGCAATAAGCCCCTCCTTCTGCTCCTAACTGAGATGCACTATCTCTCATAGCCTAGCAGGGTTTTCTCTTCCGTGTTGCTGGAGGTGGTCCATTTTTGCCCTTGCGGTTGAGCTACCGTCACGAGGTGAGAATCTTCTAGACGGTGTGAGGACTCTAGATGGCTTGCCGGCGTATGCTGGTGAATTTATGAAAGGTAAACTGATTTCAATTTTTTGTTATTTGCCTCATCATCAAACAATCTCAATCCACTGATAATGAAAGTCTCCCCAAGTCTTTTCGAAAACTCTCTAACTTGAGAAATTCTCGCCGATATCAATCCAGCATGCTTTCAAATTTCATCCATCGATCACCCACGTGGTCTCTTGGGCCTTTTCTTGCAGTGGCGGCTTTTCAGGTGAAGTGCCTCTTCACCTATTTCATTTGAAATAAGGTTTTATTTAATAATTTCGTATAATACACTGCCGGACAATTGCTAAGGACGAATGACAATAGCAATGATAGCAACCATAAAATGGAAGGCAGGAAAATGTGGAAATTAGCATAAGTGCGGGATACAGTTAGACGTGTTGTGCGTATGCAAATTTTGGATTGCCGAATTTTTTTGTGACGTCATAGCGCTGATAAGAGATATAAAGGATTTGACGCGTATTGACCGTTTTTGTTCAAACCCAAAGTTGAATGGGAAAAAATCAATTGACGAACTTGCAATTTTCAGTATGTCTTCCCGACATCACCTAGATGATTTTACGCGTGGCCGTATTATTGGCAAGATTGAAGAAGGGCGAAAAATAACAGATGTTGCAAGGGAGTTCGACGTCAGCCACAGTGTTGTTTCAAGGCTTTGGAAATCATTTCAAACAAATGGAGAGTGTAGCAAACGTCACGGGGAGGTCGTGTTCGCAGTACGACACCTGCAGAAGATCGGTACATAGTGCTATCAACAAAAAGACACCGGCGCAGCTTAGCTAGTGAGGTAGCAAATCATTTTATGGCTGCTACTGGCAAGCGCATCTCCCGAAAAACTGTCGCCAGACGTTTGCATGAAGAACGACTATACGCCCGCCGTTCTGTTGTGTGCATCCCATTGTCCAGACGTCACCGTACCACCCGTTTGCAATGGTGCCATCAACATCGCAATTGGACTGATAACGACTGGTCTGCTGTCCTCTTCTCAGATGAGGGTAGATACAGTCTATCGTCTGATTGTCGACGACAACTGATCTGGCGTGATAGTGGTACTGCATATTGTCCAGCAAACATACAGGAAAGGGACCGATATCCGACAGTAGTGTCATGGTATGGGCTGGCATCATGATCAATGGCCGTACGTCCCTCTATGTGCTTCCAACTGGGAATATGACTGGCCGACGATACATTAATGATGTTCTGCTACCTCATGTTAGCATGTTCCGTGGTGCTGTCGGTGATAGATTCATTTTCATGGACGACAACGGAACATGTCGTCGAACAGTCGCTGTTCAGGAGTGTCTTGAGAGCGAGGATATTCAACGCCTCGTATGGCCAGCACATTCTCCAGATCTGAATCCTATTGAAAATGTGTGGGATGCTTTGTGGAGGAGTCTTGCTGGTCGCCAATGCCCTCCAATAAACAAGGACACCCTCATCCGTGCACTGACAGAGGAATGGGATAAATTACCCCAACAGCTGCTTGATAATGTTGTGCAAAGCATGGCACGACGTGTGGAATCTTGCATCGCCCTCCATGGTTGCCATATCCCGTATTGACATCTTGCGCCGGAACGCCTGCGGACGGTAATTGCATTTTTTTAACGTTTACGTATTTTGCACAAAATGGCCTGTTTGTCCCTTGAACACGTTCCAAAGCCTTCTGGATTTCAGAGCACAATAAATTGTCTTTCTTGTAATTTCCTGGCATTCTGACATTATTTTATTTCACTTGGCATCCAACCACACTTACTTTTATATGCGCTATATAGCCGTTTATGATCCGTCCTTAGCAATTGTCCAGCAGTGTATATTCTTTTTTTTTTTTTTTTTTTTTGCCTTTATTGAGTGCCAAAATACCCAAAATGTTGATCAGATATCAATTCACAATGCGCGTTCAATACGGAAAACAAGTCCTTATACGCCAAACAGTTCAAGTGAAGAGCAGAAATGAGAATGCTTGGAAGTCTGCAGTTTTCGTCCGAGTTGCCATGGTAACTGTGACGTCACCCTCCCTATCTGCCGGGCAAGTGAAGTGTTTTAGCTTGAGACGCCAAGGCTCTGCACCTGCAGTCGTGACCTTCCGAAGAGATCGCAGTGGAACGGGACAGATTGCCAAGGGTCTTTGCAATTCACTAGAGCTTTTTCCTTGCGGTGATTTTGGTACATACTTTCCGAAGGAGATTTGTTTTTTCGTGTTTTGTGATTGTTTTTTAAAAACTTCATTAGTTACTTTAGTTTCGTGTGCAGTTTAACTGATAGGGATAGTTTTAGTTTTCAGTATGTATCCTGTGAACGACATTGTCTGTAATTTATTGCAAACTCCGTTCAATCGGTGGAAAGATGAAAATAAAAGAGACATTTTACTTCAAGGAGGACCGACGGATTCACTGACAATTGTCACCAAGAAAGAAATGAAGAAGAGCGGTAAATCTTACAATATTAATTTTAAAAATTGTTGGTTTACTGAATATAAATGGCTTTGTAGCCCTTCTGTGTTACAAAAAGTATTTTGTTGGCCCTGCTTATATTTTAGTAATAAAATTCGGCGTGGAATAAAGACAATTTTCAGATTTCTTAAATATAAAACGGTCACTTCACAAACGTGGTGATTCTAGCGAACACCTGAAATGCGAATTAATGCTAAATAATTTTGAAAAGAATCAGAATACCATTGCCGATGCCCTGAGGGAGAATGCTAGGCTTTTGAAAATGCATTTCAACAAAAGCGTTCGTTTAAATAGACTTTTCCTGCAGACAATGATTGATGCAGTACTGTATTTGAGTAAACAAGAACTAGCATTCCGTGACCATGACGAAGTCACTGACTCGATAAATCGTACAAATTCAAGGAATTGCTTTCACTGTTGATATTAAGAAGTCCTTTAAAAATTCAAAATCAATACGAAACGATAAAAAAATGTCTTCACAGGTGACTCAAAAACTATTCAAAACGAATTAATTGAATGTATTTCTGAATATATAAACGATCACGTCAAAAATGAAATAAATGAAGTTCAATGCTTTTCTATTCAAGTAGATGCAAAGATATAACCAGAGTTCCGAGTGCTCTTTAACAATAAGATCTGTTGATTCGGAAGGTGTGTTGGTTCAGCGAGTTTTGGGTTTCCATGATGTGAGTGAAGATACAACGTCAGAAGCTTTATACAAAATGCTAAACAAAGTTTTGGAACAGTTTGATTATCAACACAAGTCAATAATAGGACAATGTTACGATGGGGCAAACGTAATGTCTGGACACTTGACTGGGCTCCAGAAAAAAAATGAAGCATAAAGCTTCTCAAGCTGTTTTTGTTATTGCTTAGTACATTGTTTAAACCTTGTATTACAGCAGAGTTTTTCTAAAATTTCTAAGTGTCGAATATTTTTTACAAGCCTCAGTGTAATTCCTTTGTTTTTTCACCACTCAGCGAAGCAATCGCTTTGCTGAGTGGTGAAAAAACCAATACATTCCCATCAACAACCGCAAGATGCATGCCAACCATTACAGAAACTCGATGGTCCTCCACTTCGAAGTTAGTAAGTGTAATAGTTGAAGATTGAGATAAATTGAAGGAAGTGTTCGAATTTCTCACAAATAGTGACCAATCAGACAAAAAATCAACTCAACTTGCCCAAGGGATTTTAAATTATATGAACACTTTTGAATTTACATTTTTGACAATAGCATTTAATGAAATATTTGGCTTCACCGATCTATTATTCCAAATTTTGCAGAAAAAATCACTAGACATAAACTACTGTGTTACTCAAATTAAAAAAAAATTATGAAATTTTGAGCCATAAAAGGAACGATGAGGTATTGGAAACACTGTTTGGAAAAGCTAGCAAAATCACAGAAATAAGCAGATCTAAACGGGAATATGCTACTCTTACACAAGAAACAATTTTTCAAAATTATAAGCAATTGTATTTTGAAATTTTGTACCACATTCTTATGGAAATGGATATAAGATTTCAAGATTGTGAGAAACTTAAACTTCAATTTGCCTGTCTTGCTGACACGACTAAATTCGACCAATTTAATTCATGCTTTGCCTCTGACGCTTTCGAAAATCTACAACATTTTTACGGAAAATATTTTACTAAACACCAGCGCCTTAAAAATGAACTGAATCTTGTATGTGCTGATGAAAAATTAAGGAATATATCGACTCATGAACTTCTTCGAGTGCTTCATGGAGATAAAGACATTTTTACAGAAGCTTATATATTGGTTCTCCGATTTTAACAATTGTATCTGCAAGTGTTTCAGTGGAAAGAAGTTTTTCTTGCCTTAAAAGAATACAAACTTACTCAAGAAACACTATTTCTCCACATAAACCTGCTTCTTTGGCAAATATTTCTATTCAGAAAGACATTTTCTTGATGTCACGAAGAAACAGCCATTTTATGACGAAATAATCGACAAATTTTCAGCTTTAAAGGGAAGAAGAATTGATCTAATATACAGGGTGGTTCAAAACTATATGTCAAAAATGTAAAGGCAGGTAGAGGGGATCTAAATAAGCAGATTTCGTATAGGAATGTGTGTGCGGTAATGCCGCATTAAAGCGCTAGCACGTAAAGCAGTATGAATCACAGGAAACTGAAAAGACAAGTACAGACAAAAGAAATAAAAAATGTATTAACAGTTTACAAGAGGTGCTCGAAAGAGTGGCCACCAACAGCGATACAAGATTCCCAGCGGCGGCGCAAGGATCGGCGTACATTAGAAAAGACGTCAGGCATGTCGAGCACATGTCCAGCAGCAACAGACAAGCAGGCAACAAGATCTTCTGCAGATGTGACGGGACTCTCGTACACGAGGCTTTTAATATGACCCCAAAAGAAGAAATCCAAGCAGGTTAAATCAGGAGAACGCGGTTGCCAGGGAACTGGTCCGCCCAGTCCTATCCAATGCTGACCGTAGACAGCATCCAGGTCATTCCTGACGTTTCGGCTGAAGTGAGCTGGGGCTCCATCGTGCTGGAACCACATTCGTTTGCGAACATCTGGAGGAATATCGACCAGAAGTTCAGGTAAGACCACCTGTAGGAAAATGCCGTATGTGTGGCCAGTTAAACGACTAGGTAGAATGTACGGTCCTACTAAATTATTGTGCACAGTGCCTGCCCAAACATTAATGGAAAACCTTTCTTGGTAGGCGTGTGTTATTGTGCCATGTGGGTTATCATGAGCCCACAGGTGAGAATTATGGATGTTAAACATACCCGACCGCGTAAAGGTAGCCTCATCAGTGAATAAAACATCTGCAGGGAAGGTTGGATTAGCTGCAGTCTGCTGTAGGTACCAACGGGCAAAGTTGAGACGTGGAAGATAATCGTCAGGGGTCATTGCTTGCACTCTCTGTAAATGATACGGATGCATTCCGTCTTCATGTAAAGTCCTCAAAACAGTTGGATGGCTCACACCCAATGCACGTCCTACAGCTCTCGAGCTTGTCGACGGATTATCCTCTACTGTGTTTAGTATTCTTTCTTCCACTGCAGGAGTTCTGCGATATCTTCCAATGCCTGTATCACGACTGGAAGCATAAAACAATCCACTCGGGCTTAACTCCCGATGAAGCCGCTCGAATGTTCGACGATCAGGCTGATTCCTATCCGGGAATCGCTCCCTGTACATCCGTTGAGCAGCTAATCCATTTCCTTGTGCAGCCCCATTCATGAAATGCATGTCGGCCAGCTCCGCATTGGTGTAACGATGCATGCTGCTCGAGATCCGTGCGGGAAATGAAGAATCCAGCTGGCGAAGCGCTTTTATACGCCGCACTCATCAGCGCTCTCTACCGGCTCAACGCGGCATTACCGCACACACATTCCTATACGAAATCTGCTTATTTAGGTCTCCTCTACTTGCCTTTACATTTTTGACATATAGTTTTGAGCCACCCTGTATAAAAAAATAGGTAAGTTCTCATTAACTGATTTTCATTGAAGACAGTAGATATCTTTTCATATTGCTCTTATAGCTCTTCACCTATTTTTCTTACCACGAGCCGCCACTAATTTCTTGTCCCTTGAAATGCAGTCTAGCATTTTATTTGTCGAACTATGGTAACTTCTATAGCAATATGTCCAATTGGCCCCTTGAGGGTCGTTACTTTGGGCCTTTTCTTGTCCCTTGATATGCAGTCTAGCATTTCATTTGTCGAACTATGGTAAGTTCTATAGCAATATGTCCAATTGGCCCCTTGAGGGTCGTTACTTTGGGCCTTTTCTTGTCCCTTGATATGCAGTCTAGCATTTCATTTGTCGAACTATGGTAAGTTCTATAGCAATATGTCCAATTGGCCCCTTGATGGTCGTTACTTTGGGCCTTTTCTTGTCCCTTGATATGCAGTCTAGCATTTCATTTGTCGAACTATGGTAAGTTCTATAGCAATATGTCCAATTGGCCCCTTGATGGTCGTTACTTTGGGCCTTTTCTTGTCCCTTGATATGCAGTCTAGCATTTTATTTGTCGAACTATGGTAAGTTCTATAGCTATATGTCCAATTGGCCCCTTGAGGGTCGTTACTTTGGGCCTTTTCTTGTCCCTTGATATGCAGTCTAGCATTTCATTTGTAGAACTATGGTAAGTTCTATAGCAATATATGTCCAATTGGCCCCTTGAGGGTCGTTACTTTGGGCCTTTTCTTGTTCCTTGATATGCAGTCTAGCATTTCATTTGTTGAACTATGGTAAGTTCAATAGCTATATGTCTAATTGGCCCCTTGAGGGTCGTTACTTTTGGCCTTTCCTTGTCCCTTGATATGCAGTCTAGCATTTCATTTGTCGAACTATGGTAAGTTCTATAGCAATATATCCAATTGGCCCCTTGAGGGTCATTACTTTGATCGTAATGTAATCAGCTCTTGTCATTTTCCTGATTGTGATGTTCTACAGAGGTGACGCACGTCGAGAGGGCAAGTAGCAGTGATTGGCTCTTGTCGGCGTAGCTTAATTGGGAAAGCACTAGGCTCCGGAGCAGCAGGACGTAGGTTCGATCCCTCTACCGACAAATTTGAGTTTTCACATTGGCACCCGAAGGTAAAAATGGATATACTGGCCAGGGTTCTTCGAAAAATGCGTGATGTTCCTTCCACACATCGTCGTCTGAACTTGACACGTCCTTCTTCGCTTCAAAAAAATGTGCGATGCTTCTTCCACACATCGTCTGAACTTGACACGTCCTTCTTCGCTTCAAAAAAATGTGCGATGCTTCTTCCACACATCGTCTGAACTTGACACGTCCTTCTTCGCTTCAAAAAAATGTGCGATGCTTCTTCCACACATCGTCTAAACTTGACACGTCCTTCTTCGCTTCAAAAAAATGTGTGATGCTTCTTCCACACATCGTCTAAACTTGACACGTCCTTCTTCGCTTCAAAAAAATGTGTGATGCTTCTTCCACACATCGTCTAAACTTGACACGTCCTTCTTCGCTTCAAAAAAATGTGTGATGCTTCTTCCACACATCGTCTAAACTTGACACGTCCTTCTTCGCTTCAAAAAAATGTCTGATGCTTCTTCCACACATCGTCTAAACTTGACACGTCCTTCTTCGCTTCAAAAAAATGTGCGATGCTTCTTCCACACATCGTCTAAACTTGACACGTCCTTCTTCGCTTCAAAAAAATGTGCGATGCTTCTTCCACACATCGTCTAAACTTGACACGTCCTTCTTCGCTTCAAAAAAATGTGTGATGCTTCTTCCACACATCGTCTAAACTTGACACGTCCTTCTTCGCTTCAAAAAAATGTGCGATGCTTCTTCCACACATCGTATGAACTTGACACGTCCTTCTTCGCTTCAAAAAATTGTGTGGTGCTTCTTCCACGCATCGTACACGTCCTTCTTCGCTTCAAAAAATTGTGTGGTGCTTCTTCCACGCATCGTACACGTCCTTCTTCGCTTCAAAAAAAAGTGCGGTGCTTCTCCCACGCATCGTCTGAACTTGACACGTCCTTCTTCGCTTCAACAAAATGTGTGGTGCTTCTTCCACACATCGTCTAAACTTAACACGTCCTTCTTTGCTTCAAAAAATGTGTGGTGCTCCTCCCACACATCGTCTGAACTTGACACGTCCTTCTTCGCTTCAAAAAAATGTGGGGTGCATATCGTCTAGAATTGGTGAGAACTCCTTCTACACAGAGTTACTTCAAGTATGGTTTGCGGAGCACACGAAACCTGCGATTTTGTGTTCTCTCCTTTCTCAAGGGCGGGGGACGCAATGTTCCCTCTAAGCTGCCGCGCAGTAAGCATTTTAGATTAAAATTCCCAAATCCCTAATTAATTTTCATAAATCGAAAATCAATTACCAGCAATAATAATGATTATAAATAAAATTAGGGCTCTCAAAAGTCAGAACAACACTTTTCTTAAATGCCGTTCGTCTCATTGTCCTCTTCATTCTCAAATGCTTCTTGTCAAGTAGCCTCCTGCGAGCAGATAGTGAATGCGAGAATGCGAATTGGTGATTTTCCCACGCTGTCTACAAGATTTGGAAAAGTCACAAAAGCAGAAGACATCAGCCGACAACTTCCTCATAAATGGTAAACAATGTTTTCCGAGTACTCTCAAAGATAGTCGAGTACTAAATTCCCATGGTCTTTGGTTTGGGGGGAAAAATTGAGAGGGGATTTATTTCTTGAAAGGAGTGTCAGATCAGAACGATTTTACACGTATTCTATTTGAACTAATTATTTTGCATTTAGTCATTTTGTTTCTTATTCTCCGTGGTACTTAGATATGCAAAGAAACTGTGTATTATGCGTAAATATGCTTTTCCTAATTTCCAGTGTTTTTATTCCAGTAGTAAGTTTGAGCTTCTCACATTTTATAAAATGAAAATTTTAATTAATGAAATGTTTTTAATAATTTTTTTTTATTTAAAATCAATTGCGGAAAGAACGGTGATAAAATGGGGGGATTAGAAAAAATAAAGGTTCCAATCCCAATTCAAACTTCTACTGAAATTTTTTGCCCAAGTTGTTTTGATGCCTGCCCAGCAGTGCTTAGACGGGCCGAGCCCGAACCAGGCTCGGGCTGCAAAATACTTACTGGAGTTCGGGCTCTGAGAGAATTTTTCTTCCTTTTTCTTTTACTGTGATTTTGTATAATTTAGCACACGAGACTTTTTTACACTTTCTAGTTGTTAAAGAGAATTCTTCGGAAACTGGGTCTGGATGGGGAGTAAAAAGTGGCGGGGCTATTCATTCCGGGCTTGGGTAGCAAATACCATAGACCATGGGTTACTGGATTTTGAAGGAAAAGTTTTTTTTTTTTTTTTTTGATTGAAGGTCTGACGACCGCCGTCCCTAATTAATTTCGAAGGAAAAGGGTTTTTTTTTGTTTTTTTTTGTTGTTTTTTTCGTCCCTAGTTGATTTTGAAGGAAAAGTTTTTTTTGTTTTTTTTTGATTGAAGGTCTGACGACCGCCGTCTTTAATTAATTTTGAAGGAAAAGTTTTTTTTTGTTGTTTTTTTCGTCCCTAATTGATTTTGAAGGAAAAGTTTTTTTTTGTTTTTTTTTTGATTGAAGGTCTGACGACCGCCGTCCCTAATTAATTTTGAAGGAAAAGTTTTTTTTTGTTTTTTTTTGTTTTTTTTTCGTCCCTAATTGATTTTGAAGGAAAAGTTTTTTTTTTTTTTTTTTTTTTTTTTTTTGATTGAAGGTCTGACGACCGCCGTCCCTAATTAATTTTGAAGGAAAAGGTTTTTTTTTGTTTTTTTTTGTTTTTTTTTTCGTCCCTAATTGATTTTGAAGGAAAAGATTTTTTTGTTTTTTTTTGTTTTTTTTTTTTTATTGAAGGTCTGACGACCGCCGTCCCTAATTAATTTTGAAGGAAAAGTTTTTTTTTGTTTTTTTTCGTCCCTAATTGATTTTGAAGGAAAAGTTTTTTTTGTTTTTTTTTGATTGAAGGTCTGACGACCGCCGTCCCTAATTAATTTTGAAGGAAAAGGTTTTTTTTGTTTTTTTTCATCCCTAATTGATTTTGAAGGAAAAGTTTTTTTTTGTTTTGTTTTTTTTTGATTGAAGGTCTGACGACCGCCGTCCCTAATTAATTTTGAAGGAAAAGGTTTTTGTTGTTTTTTTTCGTCCCTAATTGATTTTGAAGGAAAAGTTTTTATTTTTATTTTTTTGATTGAAGGTCTGACGACCGCCGTCCCTAATTAATTTTGAAGGAAAAGGTTTTTTTTGTTTTTTTTCGTCCCTAATTGATTTTGAAGGAAAAGTTTTTTTTTGTTTTTTTTTTTTTGATTGAAGGTCTGACGACCGCCGTCCCTAATTAATTTTGAAGGAAAAGGTTTTTTTTGTTTTTTTTCGTCCCTAATTGATTTTGAAGGAAAAGTTTTTTTGTTTTTTTTTTGATTGAAGGTCTGACGACCGCCGTCCCTAATTAATTTTGAAGGAAAAGTTTTTTTTTGTTTTTTTTTGTTTTTTTTTTCGTCCCTAATTGATTTTGAAGGAAAAGTTTTTTTTTTTTTTTTTTTTTTGATTGAAGGTCTGACGACCGCCGTCCCTAATTAATTTTGAAGGAAAAGTTTTTTTTTGTTTTTTTTTGTTTTTTTTTTCGTCCCTAATTGATTTTGAAGGAAAAGTTTTTTTTTGTTTTTTTTTGATTGAAGGTCTGACGACCGCCGTCCCTAATTAATTTTGAAGGAAAAGGTTTTTGTTGTTTTTTTTCGTCCCTAATTGATTTTGAAGGAAAAGTTTTTTTTGTTTTTTTTTTTTGATTGAAGGTCTGACGACCGCCGTCCCTAATTAATTTTGAAGGAAAAGGTTTTTGTTGTTTTTTTTCGTCCCTAATTGATTTTGAAGGAAAAGTTTTTTTTTTTTTTGATTGAAGGTCTGAAGACCGCCGTCCCTAATTAATTTTGAAGGAAAAGGTTTTTTTTTGGTTTTTTTCGTCCCTAATTGATTTTGAAGGAAAAGTTTTTTTTTGTTTTTTTTTTTGATTGAAGGTCTGACGACCGCCGTCCCTAATTAATTTTGAAGGAAAAGGTTTTTTTTGTTTTTTTTCGTCCCTAATTGATTTTGAAGGAAAAGTTTTTTTTTTTTTTGATTGAAGGTCTGACGACCGCCGTCCCTAATTAATTTTGAAGGAAAAGTTTTTTTTTTTTTTTTTTTATCGTCCCTAATTGATTTTGAAGGAAAAGTTTTTTTTGTTTTTTTTTGATTGAAGGTCTGACGACCGCCGTCCCTAATTAATTTTGAAGGAAAAGTTTTTTTTTTGTTTTTCTTTGTTTTTTTTTTCGTCTTTAATTAATTTTGAAGGAAAAGTTTTTTTTTGTTTTTTTTTTGATTGAAGGTCTGACGACTGCCGTCCCTAATTAATTTTGAAGGAAAAGGTTTTTTTTTTGTTTTTTTTCGTCCCTAATTGATTTTGAAGGAAAAGTTTTTTTTTGTTTTTTTTTTGATTGAAGGTCTGACGACCGCCGTCCCTAATTAATTTTGAAGGAAAAGGTTTTTTTTTGTTTTTTTTTCGTCCCTAATTGATTTTGAAGGAAAAGTTTTTTTTTGTTTTTTTTTTTTGATTGAAGGTCTGACGACCGCCGTCCCTAATTAATTTTGAAGGAAAAGGTTTTTTTGGTTTTTTTCGTCGCTAATTGATTTTGAAGGAAAAGTTTTTTTTTTTTTTGATTGAAGGTCTGACGACCGCCGTCCCTAATTAATTTTGAAGGAAAAGGTTTTTTTTGTTTTTTTTCGTCCCTAATTGATTTTGAAGGAAAAGTTTTTTTTTTTTTTTGATTGAAGGTCTGACGACCGCCGTCCCTAATTAATTTTGAAGGAAAAGTTTTTTTTTTTTTTTTATCGTCCCTAATTGATTTTGAAGGAAAAGTTTTTTTGTTTTTTTTTTGATTGAAGGTCTGACGACCGCCGTCCCTAATTAATTTTGAAGGAAAAGTTTTTTTTTTGTTTTTCTTTGTTTTTTTTTTCGTCCCTAATTAATTTTGAAGGAAAAGTTTTTTTTTGTTTTTTTTTTTTATTGAAGGTCTGACGACTGCCGTCCCTAATTAATTTTGAAGGAAAAGTTTTTTTTTGTTTTTTTTCGTCCCTAATTGATTTTGAAGGAAAAGTTTTTTTTGTTTTTTTTTTGATTGAAGGTCTGACGACCGCCGTCCCTAATTAATTTTGAAGGAAAAGTTTTTTTTTGTTTTTTTTTGTTTTTTTTTCGTCCCTAATTGATTTTGAAGGAAAAGTTTTTTTTTGTTTTTTTGTTTTGATTGAAGGTCTGACGACCGCCGTCCCTAATTAATTTTGAAGGAAAAGGTTTTTTTTGGTTTTTTCGTCCCTAATTGATTTTGAAGGAAAAGTTTTTTCTGTTTTTTTTTTGATTGAAGGTCTGACGACCGCCGTCCCTAATTAATTTTGAAGGAAAAGGTTTTTTTTTGTTTTTTTCGTCCCTAATTGATTTTGAAGGAAAAGTTTTTTTTTGTTTTTTTGATTGAAGGTCTGACGACCGCCGTCCCTAATTAATTTTGAAGGAAAAGGTTTTTGTTGTTTTTTTTCGTCCCTAATTGATTTTGAAGGAAAAGTTTGTTTTTTTTTTTTTGATTGAAGGTCTGACGACCGCCGTCCCTAATTAATTTTGAAGGAAAAGGTTTTTTTTGTTTTTTTTCGTCCCTAATTGATTTTGAAGGAAAAGTTTTTTTTTGTTTTTTTTTTGATTGAAGGTCTGACGACCGCCGTCCCTAATTAATTTTGAAGGAAAAGTTTTTTTTTGTTTTTTTTTGTTTTTTTTTTCGTCCCTAATTGATTTTGAAGGAAAAGTTTTTTTGTTTTTTTTTTGATTGAAGGTCTGACGACCGCCGTCCCTAATTAATTTTGAAGGAAAAGGTTTTTTTTTTTGTTTTTTTTCGTCCCTAATTGATTTTGAAGGAAAAGTTTTTTTTTTTTTTTTTTGATTGAAGGTCTGACGACCGCCGTCCCTAATTAATTTTGAAGGAAAAGTTTTTTTTTTGTTTTTTTTGTTTTTTTTCGTCCCTAATTGATTTTGAAGGAAAAGTTCTTTTTTTTTTTTTTTTGATTGAAGGTCTGACGACCGCCGTCCCTAATTAATTTTGAAGGAAAAGTTTTTTTTTTGTTTTTTTGTTTTTTTTTTCGTCCCTAATTAATTTTGAAGGAAAAGTTTTTTTTTGTTCTTTTTTTTTTGATTGAAGGTCTGACGACCGCCGTCCCTAATTAATTTTGAAGGAAAAGTTTTTTTTGTTTTTTTTCGTCCCTAATTGATTTTGAAGGAAAAGTTTTTTTTGTTTTTTTTTTTTTGATTGAAGGTCTGACGACCGCCGTCCCTAATTAATTTTGAAAGAAAAGTTTTTTTTTGTTTTTTTTTTTTGTTTTTTTTTTGGTCCCTAATTGATTTCGAAGGAAAAGTATTTTTTTGTTTTTTTTTTTGATTGAAGGTCTGACGACCGCCGTCCCTAATTAATTTTGAAGGAAAAGTTTTTTTGTTTTTTCGTCCCTAATTGATTTTGAAGGAAAAGTTTTTTTTTGTTTTTTTTGATTGAAGGTCTGACGACCGCCGTCCCTAATTAAGGTCCACTGACACCAGGGAAGGGAGAGAGCCAGTACCGTAAGACAAACACAACATCCATGCCTCACTGGGGTTCGAACCCGGGCCCTTCACGGACACAAGCCAGCGCTTAGACCACTGCGCCACCGGGGTGGTGGAAAGTTTCTTTAAGAACAACAGATAGTACATAGCAGGTTAACGAAATTTTGCTCCCAAAGTGGCAGCTCCCTGCTAATCCTATTGAGCAACGTACGACGTAGATTGTTGTGCCTCCCTATTTTTCCTGAGTTCCGGCCGCCAGAAACATTTCAGAAAGAAATTAATGGTCAAACTATAAAAATAAAAAAAAAACTATAGAAAATGGTCAAACTATAGAAATGAATAGAAGCTATAGAAATAGATATCCCTTCCTCACTCCGCAGTTGAGAAAGACATCGGTTTATTGCACGACGAGGAAAGAGAGGAAGTCTGATTGCACGGGGAGGAAAGAGTGGAAGTCTGGAAGAGGCAATTTTTTTTTAAATGCCTAAACAGGTTAATCATAGTTTTCGGGGACGGGCTCTGTCTTGCAATATAAAATTCTGGCTCAGGCTGACATACTTCGGACTCGGACGGGCTCGGGCGCTTAGAATTGAGCCCGAACTCAGCTCTGCTGCCTAGTTCATTGGCGCATTGCACATTGTCGCTTAGTGTGAATATTGGGAGGAAGGGGGGTAGAATATATCTGACGTACTACATGTCAAGGCGGCCAATAGTAGTGATAAGCCCTTGTCGGTATAACTTAACTGCGAAAGCATTCTGCTCCGGAGCTGAATGATGCAGAGTTCTATCTTCACCACTGGCAAATTTGGGTTTTCACACTCGCGCCCGAACATAAAAATGGATCAACTGACCGCTAAGTTCTTGGGAAAATGTGTGATGCTTCTTCCACTCATCGTCTGGAATGAATGAGAATTCCTCCCTCGCTTCGAAAAATGTGTGATTCTTCTTCCACTCATCGTCTGGAATGAATGAGAATTCCTTCTTCGCTTCGAAAAATGTGTGATGATTCTTCCACTCATAGTCTGGAATGAATGAGAATTCCTCCTTCGCTTCGAAAAATGTGTGATGCTTCTTCCACTCATTGTCTGGAATGAATGGGAATTCCTTCTTCGCTTCGAAAAATGTGTGATGCTTCTTCCACTCATCGTCTGGAATGAATGAGAATTCCTTCTTCGCTTCGAAAAATGTGTGATGCTTCTTCCACTCATCGTCTGAAATGAATGAGAATTCCTTCTTCGCTTCGAAAAATGTGTGGTGCTTCTTCCACTCATCGTCTGGAATGAATGAGAATTCCTTCTTCGCTTCGAAAAATGTGTGATGCTTCTTCCACTCATCGTCTGGAATGAATTAGAATTCCTTCTTCGCTTCGAAAAATGTGTGATGCTTCTTCCACTCATCGTCTGGAATGAATGAGAATTCCTCCTTCGCTTCGAAAAATGTGTAATGCTTCTTCCACTCATCGTCTGAAATGAATGAGAATTCCTTCTTCGCTTCGAAAAATGTGTGGTGCTTCTTCCACTCATCGTCTGGAATGAATGAGAATTCCTTCTTCGCTTCGAAAAATGTGTGATGCTTCTTCCACTCATCGTCTGGAATGAATGAGAATTCCTCCTTCGCTTCGAAAAATGTGTGATGCTTCTTCCACTCATAGTCTGGAATGAATGAGAATTCCTCCTTCGCTTCGAAAAATGTGTGATGCTTCTTCCACTCATCGTCTGAAATGAATGAGAATTCCTTCTTCGCTTCGAAAAATGTGTGATGATTCTTCCACTCATCGTCTGGAATGAATGAGAATTCCTCCTTCGCTTCGAAAAATGTGTGATGCTTCTTCCACTCATCATCTGGAATGAATGAGAATTCCTTCTTCGCTTCGAAAAATGTGTGCTACTTCTTCCACTCATCGTCTGGAATGAATGAGAATTCCTTCTACAGAGAGATACTTCACGCTTAGTTTGTGGCGGACCCGAAACCTCTGATTTTGTGCCCTCGCCTTTCTCAAGGGGTGGAGGGTGGACATATGTGACGTACTAAAGAAGTGACGCACATGCCAGGACAGCAAGTAGCAGTGATAAGACCTTGTCGGTGTCGATTAATTGGGAAAGCATTCGGCTCCTGAGCAGTAGGATTCGATTCTCGCCACTAGCAAGTTTTTGTTTTCATGTGATGTACGGGTTCTTTTTCTTATTTTTCTTGGCAGGCATGGCGCTACGGCTGAGCTAGGGTGGACTTCACCCCTTCCAACTGTTCTATGAGCTCACCCTTTAGCACCCCCACCCCTAAAAAAATATTTAAGCAGTTAAAACTCATGGTGAGTGCAACCATCGAAAATTTTAGGGAACTTGAATAAACGCATGTAAATTTTTCGAATGCACAGAAATTTCACAAAATGAATTTTTTGATAAATTTAGTGCTGAAAATGGAAGTAGTCCTCTGAGAGAGTAGCAGAATACCATTTTTGTAACAGAGAGAGAGAGAGAGAGAGAGAGGGAGCGAGGGAGGGAGGGGAAGAAAGGGGATATTCCTTGTGTCAAAGGTTACAAACTGAAATTCATCGACTGTCTTATGACAGTAAATACACAGTCAAGTCACATTAGCTGCCCCGGTGGCGCAGTGGTCTAAGGCGCTGGCCTCTGATCATTCGTCCGTAAGGGGTCCGGGTTCGAATCCCGGTTAGGCATGGATGTTGTGTTTGTCTTACGGTACTGGCTCTCTCCCTTCCCTGGAACCAGTGACCCTAAATTAGGGACGGGCGACTGCTTATAGCCCATTGAGTTGCTCACGGTGGTCGTTAAACCTCCAATCAAAAAAAAAAAAAAAAAAAAAAAGTCACATTATTGTGACCACCTCCTACTTTTGACGTCAACAGATTGTAGCCAATGAAAGAAGGCACGTGTCGTGAGCTGGCTTGGAGGACATATAAGGTGTGCTGTAGGCATTGTGAAAACATATCACTCGCTGCTGTCATGGATAAAAGGAGCGACTTATCAGATTTGCAAAAAGGAATGATTATCGGCTTTCGGGCCAAGGGTGGCACTATTTCTGAAACAGCGCAGTTTGTGAACTGGTCGCGTGCTGCTGTGGTTAAAGTGTACCATGATTGGAGAAATGGCACCATTGCGGATAAGCGACGTGCAAACTGCGGAGCACCACGTGCCATTGATGTGAGAGGTGTACGTCGGCTGTGAAGGTGCGTGAGAGCCGATCGACACGCTACAATGCAGCAACTGACTGGCAAATGAACCAGGGGGCTACCGGAAGCGTGTCTAAAACGACAGTTCAGCGAACCCTGCTGCGTATGGGGCTCCGATGCAGACGAATGGTCATTGCACCTATGCTAACGAAGGTGCATCGTCAGAAACGGTTTACATTTGCACGGCAGTATCGGAATTGGACATCCGCTGATTGGCAAAGGATTGCCCTTTCCAATGAGTCACATTTTCTGCTTCATCGAACGGATGGACGTTGGCGTATAAGGCGAGAAACATCGGAGAACAAACACTTTTCAATTATTGCCGGAAGAACACAAGCTGGTGGGGGCAGCGTTATGGTCTAGGGAATGTTTTCGTGGTATTCTCTGGGTGCACTCATACCTGTGGAAGGCACTATGGACCGAATTCGTTATGAATGCATCATTGCAGACCACGTACACCCATACACGCTGATTGTCTTCCCTGGGGCGGATGGGAACTTCCAGAACGACAATGCGACGTGTCACACAGCTAGAAATGTCCGAGAGTGGTTGGAAGAGCACGATGAAGACTTCAAAGTACTTCCCTGATGGCCACCTAATTCCCCAGACTTAAAACCCGATTGAGCATCTGTGGGACCACCTCGATCGTGTTGTTCGCTCTATGGATCCTCCACCACGCACCCTCCAGCAGCTGTCAGATGCACTGCAGTCAGCATGGCTCCGCATACCTGTGAACACCTTTCAGCACCTTATTGAGTCACTCCCAGCCCTTCTAGCTGCTGTCCGCGCTGCACAAAGCGCTTACTCTGGATGGTCACAATAATGTGAGCCAACCGTGTATCTCCTGGTCTCTTTCCAGTTTAGTAATTAGAAGACATTCTGTGGCGTTGAAGAACTTAGGAGATATGCTGTTACCTTTGTCTCACTCCCTTTCCAATTTTGATACATGTTTTGTCCTCGAAAAATCGAACTTTATTTATATATCCAAGATTAATTATATGCCGCCAACTTTGATGAGTGTACAGTGAGCTTCAGGCTCCTCCGGAGTTCTTTATCGAGCTCCTCCGGAGTTCTTTATCGAGCTCCTCCGGAGTTCTTTATTCTTGAAATTTTTAAAATGACACTGAGGGAGTATTAGCTTCATCATACCTTCTTTTTTTTTAATTAAAAAATATTATAATCTTAATGGTTTTTTGACTTCCTCTTGTAATATTTTTCGCTTAAAATATTCACCAAAGTTCTCTTAATTTTTGACATGAACGACTTAGTTCGTAAATCTGCTTAGTTCGTAAATTTTCTGCCAGGTTCTTTAAAATTCGAGAAAAATGTGGAACTCTAAATTGATTTTCGGAAAAGTCCGTTAAAAAGAAGTCTTCCGAAACTTCCCTTTTTGTCATTGGTGGGATTCACTTGCAGAAAAATTCCTTCTCGAAGCGTTGAAGAAGAATTTTTTATTAATTCCAGACAACGTGTGGAAGAAGCATCACATCTTTTTCGAAGTACTGAAGAAAGAATTCTCATTCATTTCAGACGATGTGTTGAAAGAAGCACCATACATTTTTCGAAGCGTTTTAAAAGAAATTCACATTAATTTCAGACGGTGTGAGGAAGAAACATCATACAGTTTTCGAAGCGCAGAAGAAGGAATTCTTGTGAATTCTTGTTAAGAAAAATTATTGTTATTTTAATTTTTTGTAAAAGAAATTCTTCTCATTAATTCTAGACGACGTGTGGAAGTAGCATCACACGTGTTTCGAAGCGTAGATGAAGAAATTTTAATTAATTCCAGACGATATATGGAAGAAGCATCACACATTTTTCGAAGCACTGAAGAAGGAACTCTCATTAATTCCAGTCAACGTGTGGAAGAAGCACCACACATTTTTGAAAGCGTTGTAGAAACGATTCTCATTAATTCCAGACGGTGTGTGGAAGACGCATCACTCCTTTTTCGAAGGACTGAAGAAGGAATTCTCATTCATTCCAGTCGATGTGTCGAAGAAGCATCACACCTTTTTGGAAGCGTTGTAGAAGAAATTCTCATTAATTCCAGACGACGTGTGGAAGAAGCATCACATCTTTTTCGAATCAGTGAAGAAGAAATTCTCATTAATTCTAGACGACGTGTGGAAGAAGCACCACACGTGTTTCGAAGCGTTGTAGAAGAAATTCTCATTAATTCCAGAAGATGTGTGGAAGAAGCATCACATATTTTTCGAAGCGAAGAAGAAATTCTCATTAATTCCACACGACTTATGGATGAAGCATCACACTTTTTCGAAGCGCTGAAGAAGGAATTCTCATTAGTTCCGGACGATGTGTGGAAGAAGTGTTTCGAAGCTTTGTAGAAGAAAAGTGTTTCGAAACTTTGTAGAAGAAATTCTCATTAATTCCAGACGACGTGTGAAAAAAGCATCACACGTTTTTCGAAGCGTAGAAGAAGGAATCACACATTACCCTCGAACCTCATTGCTAGAAGATTCATTTTATGTTCGGGCGCCAATAGAGCGTAAAACCTCAAATTTGTCGCTGATGGGATTCAAACTTATTGTGGCAACGGATATCTCCCCCTCACACACACACACACACAGACGGGTTCAGGGCTTTGCCGTCCCTATTCCCCTTTAAAATAAAGAATTTTATGGCTACAATTTCATGTAACTCATTGGGATCCAATCCAGCAGCAAAAACGAAATGTCAGGAGGAGGTGGGAGAACAATGTCGCCTATCCAAAGCTAAGTACAAATAAAAATAATAATTTAAAGCTTAAATGTGGTAAAACTATAAACAAGAATTTTTCTTTTAACAATTAATAACAAAATTTATTCTATTGTTGAAAAAAATTCCTTACTTTTAACTTTCTCCATCAGTTCTTAAATTAATTAAATATTTGTAATTACGAGGGGATGCTGATAAGTTCTCGGCCTCACCAAGAAGGAAATAGACTAGAGCCGTGAAGCTTACAGATTATTTCACATATTCACCCCGAAGTTTATTACACTTGGTACAGCGTTTCTGGAGTTTCTTTAACCCTTCCAAGAAGAAAAATTATGAAGTCTGATCACTCAAATGCTGCTCTGCTGCTATCATCTCCGACTCATTCGAAAAATGCTTCCCTTTCAAACCTTTTTTAAGGTTTGGGAACGGGAAATAGTCCGATGGAGCAAGAACTGGTGAGTATGGTGGATGGTCTATGCACTTCAACCCCAGATCCCTCAAAACATCCATTGTCTTGTGAGCCGGCGCATTGTCAGGGCGGGATTCAGAGGGGTCTGACGGGATAATAGTTTAGGGGCCCACCATTATCAAAGGTCCAGGTGGCATGCCTCTACACCGCAAATAACACGCAGCTTATGCATTTATACAGAAAGAGAGAGAAAGGTAAAATAATTTTTGGCCGCCCCGGTGGCGCAGTGGTCTAAGGCGTTGGCCTCTGATCATTCGTCCGTAAGGGGTCCGGGTTCGAACCCCGGTCAGGCATGGGTGTTGTGTTTGTCTTACGGCACTGGCTCTCTCCCTTCCCTGGAACCAGTGACCCTAAATTAAGGACGGGCGACTGCTTATAATAGCCCATTGAGTTGCTCACGGTGGTCGTTAAACCTCCAACCCCCCCCCCCCAAAAAAAAATAATAATAATAATAATTTTTGTCTCGTATGTTTTCCGCTATATCACAAACAGAGACTAGAAGACAAACATATTTGAAGGCAGTGACTCTCTAAAAGTAAACGTTTCATGTCGCTACGTAAACGTACGGCGGAGTCGATGGACAGTTCCCTGCTTTTTTTTTTTTCACTGCCATCCTCCAACATCTCCCTGCTTTGCACTTGGAATCGTTAATGGGCGAAATCTACTCTGACTTCACACTGCATAGTAGAGATGAGTTCGGGCTCAATTTTAGGAGCCCGGGCCCGGCCCGCTTTCTTTGATTACATGTGTTTGCTGAGCCCAGGCCCGGATTCTTGGAAAATTTTGCCTATCAAGGCTTGCATTTATGCATTATACACTGGCCAAAGATATGGCCCAAGCAAGGATTAGTTTAAAAATCATCAGTTTAAAAAGTTTAGTTCAGTTAATCCACTTCACAATATTAATATGTTTTTAGAAATACTACGCATAAAGCCAAATGTTCTAAAATGTGAATTTGAAAATAAATAAATAATCAACGTGCTCTTCGACCGTATCATGGGAATCAGTAATTTTGGTAAAAGCTGAAGAAAAAAAAAATCGTTTAGAAACAAAAAATTCCATTTGTTATTTCTTTTTGATTTCTAAATTTACTTTTATTTTGAATAAATTGCATTATAAAACGTACAACGCCGTACAGACAGTTGCAAGTGTTTGAAATTTTGACTCTAGAAAACTAATCTTTGCAATATAATTTACATTAATGCTAATTGGTAAAGGTAGTTTAGAGTGATGTAGTAGAATATAAAAAAAGTATGTAGGGAAATTTCCAAAATTAAAAAAAAAAAAAGAACGTAAAAGCATTCCAGATCTGATTATTCTGCATTTTGTAACATTAACAAAGCTTTGCGCTTAATAGTATAATAATCACAATATTATCATATGTGTGTGCAGTTTCCAGATCAAGTTCATCATGAAAAAAGAGAGAGAAAGAATTGCATCTAATGCCTCAGCGCTTCAACTTGGTTTTCTTTTGTCTAAAACTCGACCTGCTGCACTAAAAACCGTCACCCCAAAAATCGCGGGAGTGAGGAAATTTTAAAAAATAAATAACAATACTTCTAACTGCACAATTTTGGAAATTAATACATCATTTTAAAGATAAGATTCTTGATTTTTAATAAAATACAAAAAAATTGGATTGTGATTTTTTCCCAGTTTTTCGATAACAGACCTCCTTAAACTAATCCTTGCTTGGGCCATAGCTTTGGACAATGCATAATGCAAGTCTTGCTAAGCAAAATTTGTCTTGCAATGGCAGCTAGCTTAGGAAATTGAAAATCTTTCCACCATGGTAACAAATCCACAATGAAATTTAACACGTGTAATTCAACCGGGCTCGGAATTACACGTGTTGAATTAATTACAGCAATGAAATTCAGGTCGTGTAAGCCCGGGCCGGAGCTCATCCCTATTGCATAACAAAAAAGATGCACCGGGAAAAGAATACAATGATAAATTACTAAAAAATTCAAGACAAAATCTAGGAATATTAGGCTTCATGTTATTGTGAGAACAGTGGAAAATACAGTGACTTTCTATGGAAACTTTGAATATAATTTATTAATTTGAATATGCACTACGTATTAAATTATCAAAAACATATTGCTACAGTTTAGTGTGTTAACGGACTTTATAATGTTCCTTTTCATAAATTCTTTGGAGGGCTACTCAGATGTGGTAGCCCACTCAGATATCTTAGCCTAGGGGCCCACTAAGGCTTTAACCTGGCCCTGCGCATTGTCCTGCAAAAAGAGAACCCTTTTCCGCAGTTTTCCTCGCCTTTTTTTCCTTCAACGCGTCCTTTAATCGGCACAGCAAGTTGGAATTTATTGTCAGCATTTATTGTCTGACCCTTCGGGAGATAGTCAGTCAGTAAGACGCCTTCCGAATCCCAAAAAACCGTTGTCAAAATCTTTCCTTCAGATCTTTTGAGTCTTGAATTTCTTTGTCCGTGGAGAACCCGACTTCCGCCATTGCAGGTACTGTTGTTTCGTCTCTGGATCGTAGTGATGCAACCACGTTTCATTAACAGTGACAAGTCGCTGCAAAAAATTATCACTAGATCGCTCAAAATGCAGCATAGCAGATTTGGAAGTGCGTCCACTCGTTTTCGTTTCTCATCGGAGTCCAAACATTTGGGCACCCACTTCTCTGACATCTTCTGCATATCCAAGTGCTCATGAATTACGAACCCAACACGTTCCCTGGGTATCTCCAGTGTCTCAGCTTTTGTTTTAGCCGAGATTCGCCGATCTGATAAAATCAAGTCATGAACGCAATCAACAATTTGGGGTATTGTCACTGTTTGAAGGCCTCCGAGATCTTGCTGCATCTTCTGTCTCAAGGTGTCCACCCTGAAAGTTGGCTCACAGTGGAATATGAAGAACACTATAGTCACTTAATGTTTGCTTCATACCATCATAAATTTCCTTTGCAGTTTTCTTCTGCAGGAACAGAAATGTTATGAAAGCAAAAAAAGAGCTAGTTATATTTTATTTTACCGTCTATACACGATGAAGATTTTGAATCTAAATATTCAAATCTGAAAAAAGATCTTAAAACCACCTGCAACTAGATAAATATCTTTATTTGATCATTCACACACTACTAGATCTTTCAAAACGTCAAGCGTTTCATCTTCAGATATTAGCTGATCAACAAAGATTAGAAACATTATGTTTATAATAACCACCTTCACAATGCTGTCGTTACACGATTTAAAAAGCAGGTCTCAGTTGCAATTAAAAAATGAACTTTATTTACATCTAAAACCCTCACAGGAAACATGCTAGTACTTTCTGACCCACACTGGGTCCATCATCGGGCAACATATTGGGCCAAATTCCTGTTTATAAGGAGGTGGTTAGTCACCTAAAGTCACTGGTTGGATGACGTAGTTCCATTTGACGCAAGCGCACTTCAGCATGATATACACATACACAAATAAAAATCACTACCGGTTTATATGATAGTATGAATTGTGATAAAATGTACAATGATAAAAAATGAAATGTCTCCATGACGATGGTAATATACATGGTGAGTCATCGTTACAGCATTGGTTGGAGAATAAGTTGATAAAAATGCTCTCCATAATAGTAATTATACAAATAAAGAAGATAGCTGTCTAAGCACGAACACTTTAGCTCAAATCAATTACAACACTCAAATGAAGCTAAGACGTATCACCGGTATCAAAAGTATACACAGTTAAAACCATGACGACACAAATAACTCATTCCATTGAGGTTTAAAAAGGTTTAATGTTAAAAACTTGCGAGATCTTTCGAACCTACGACTTATCGGTTCATCATCAGGCACCAAAACGCGAGTTTTGGTGCCTGATGATGAACTTTTTTTTACGCGAGTTTTGGTGCCTGATGATGAACCGATAAGTCGTAGGTTCGAAAGATCTCGCAAGTTTTTAACATTAAACCTTTTTAAACCTCAATGGAATGAGTTATTTGTGTCGTCATGGTTTTAACTGTGTATACTTTTGATACCGGTGATACGTCTTAGCTTCATTTGAGTGTTGTAATTGATTTGAGCTAAAGTGTTCGCGCTAGACAGCTATCTTCTTTATTTGTATATCAATCAGCACGATAGTCTTTTCATCATATCTAATAGTAATTAGTTTTGTCGGATTGGAACAATGTTAAATACTTAGCAATAGCATCCAACAAAACTAATTTACTATTTATGGAGAGCATTTTTATCAACTTATTCTCAAACCAATGCTGTAACGATGACTCACCATGTATATTACCACCGTCATGGAGACATTTCATTTTTAATCATTGTACATTTTATCACAATTCATAATTCATACTATCATATTAACCGGTAGTGATTTTTATTTGTGTATGCTTTTTTGTTTTGTTTTTTATTGGAGGTTTAACGACCACCGTGAGCAACGCAATGGGCTATAAGCAGTCGCCCGTCCCTAATTTGGGGTCACTGGTTCCAGGGAAGGGAGAGAGCCAGTGCCGTAAGACAAACACAACATCCATGCCTGACCGGGATTCGAACCCGGACCCCTTACGGACGAATAAACAGAGGCCAGCGCCTTAGACCACTGCGCCACCGGGGCGGCATATTTGTGTATATGTATAACATGCTGAAGTGCGCTTGCTTCAAATGGAACTACGTCATCCAACCAGTGACTTTAGGTGACTAACCACCTCCTTATAAACAGGAGTTTGGCCCAATATGTTGCCAGATGATGGACTCAGTGTGGGTCCGAAAGTACTAGCATGTTTCTTGTGATGGTTTCAGATGTAAATAAAGTTCATTTTTTAATTGCAACTGAGACCTGCTTTTTTAAATCGTGTAACGACAGCATTGTGAAGGTGGTTATTATAATTTATTGATACGAATCTCCACGAATTTTGGACATTATGTTTATATTACAGCAGTTCAAAATGGGTAACGTATTTTATAATCATTCGCGCGATGTCAATAGGGCGTGAGTTATTACTGAGTATCATACAACTGCGAGTGTTATTGGCTCGTACATTAACTAGTCAAAAGTAAGTCTTAGCGAGTATTATGATTGGGTTTGACTTCACCGAAATAATGTTGTCCATGGAGTCTGGATCGTGATGGCTTGGTCCTCCTTGCAACACTTTTTATCATATTCGTAGATAAAGAGACTTTCCATAAGCAGCAGGGATCTTCGAGTGTTGGTTGTTGCCAATATTTTAGACTCATTCTATACTGGGGTGTGCGTTCCTTTGTTTACTGCTCTAGATAACGCAAATCCTTCAGAGTGAATTTTAACGGCATATTTATGTTCAGAGAGTCTTGTGTGAAAGGTACGCAGGGTAGATCCTATATATGCTGTTCCTTCATGCTCATCATTCGGTTTTATTGGTATGAGGTAAACGCCGTGTCGATGTTGTAGATCTTTTTCGGATTTGAATATTTAGATTTAAAATCTTCATCGTATATAGACGGTAAAATAAAATATAGCTAGGATCACTGATGCACGAAGTTAATTAC
The DNA here is from genome assembly GCA_039090855.1 of Macrothele yani. NCBI lineage: Eukaryota > Metazoa > Arthropoda > Arachnida > Araneae > Macrothelidae > Macrothele > Macrothele yani. The sequence goes on from CM077009.1 coordinate 45,514,579, forward strand.
TGTTAAAAAAAAGAGCTGTTAGTGTGAAAATAGGCACTTTACAGTACAAAAGAACACTTTTTCGAGCTGCAGTGACGAAATAATGCTACTATTACAGGAAGTGGGATAGGACTTAGGCCTAGAACTTTTCAGCATCACCTTGTAATCAGTTGTGTTAATAGAAGTTTCTATTGTTTTTCTTTCCCTCCTTCCCCCCCCCGTTTTTTGACAACTTTTATGCTCTCCAACCGTAGGTTGAAGAAACGTATATGTTCCAGCTTTATCCGTCTGTCCGTCCGCACGATAACTCGCGTAAAAATTGTTCGATTCCGATGAAATTTTAGTATGTGGTAGTGGACAACTGGGGACGAACCGTATTGAAAATGGGCAAAATGGGGTCAAAGGTCAGGACATAGCAGCGGGATCCATGCCATTGCCCTTACAGTTCATAACTTGCGTAAAAATGTTTCGATTTCGATGAAATTTTCGTATGTAGTAGGGAACAACATGGGGATTAATCCTATTGAAAATGTGCAAAATGGGGTCAAAGTTCAGGATATAGGAGCGGGATCCATGCCATTGCCCTTATGCGTCATAATTTGCGTAAAGATAGTTCTATTTCAATGAAATTTTAGTATGTGGTAGGGGACCACCTGGGGATGAACCCTATTGAAAATGGGCGAAATGGGGTCAAAGTTCAGGACATAGGAGCGGGATCCATTCCATCGCCCTTATGCATCATAACTTACGTAAAATTGCTTCGATTGCGACAAACTTTATCATGAAAGAAATACGGGATTACGCCATATAATACAAATTTTGAAGATGACAATCTGATTTTTGGCGTAAATGTGACAAGGATGGTAAGTCAGATAATATGCGAAAACTTGAAAATATTCATATTATCTGACTTACCATATCTGACTTACCATCCTTGTCACATTTACGCCAAAAATCGGATTGTCATCTTCAAAATTTGTATTATATGGCGTAATCCCGTATTTCTTTCATGATTTATCTGCTTCTCCGGGCAATCACGGGATAGGATTGTTAACCTCCAGATTCGCTAAACATGAATGCCGGTTGCTTCGACTAGCGAATCCTGTGATGGTTAAATTCAAATTGATCGGAAACTTGAAACTTGGTCGTTCTGGGTGGTGTAGTGGTTAGCATACCTAGGCGTTTTCTGGGAGACGCGGTTTCGAGTCCCGCTCCAGGACGATGAAAATTTTCAAGTTTTCGCATATTATCTGACTTACCATCCTTGTCACATTTACGCCAAAAATCGGATTGTCATCTTCAAAATTTGTAAACTTTATCATGTTGTTCCGGAAATATACTGAACCGGTTCTGTTGAATATCATCGAAATGGGGTCGAAGGTCAGGACACAGGAGCTAGTATTATTCCACAACCATTATCCTCATAACTTGAGTAATGATTTCTGGTATGTTGGAAAGCGTATCATAATCAATGCATAGCATGATTTTATTAACTTGTTTATGTTTTGATATAGGAGTGCGCAATTCAGCCCTTACCCTGCTCCCTATCATTGTATTCATTCTGAGGCAGGGCGCAGCTTCCGGGAGGGCGTTGGCCCTCCCAGGGTGATCATACCAGGGGCGTAATTTCGTACTCTGAGGAGCATAAAAAATAGAAATGAACAGAGTGTGAACAAATTTGCCGAACATTTAAACTCAAAAACGAAGTTGTGCACTTTAGTGTCTTCTTTTGTAAATACTTTAGTTAGCGGCATGGACGATTACGCACAGCTAATCAGTGTACAGAACTTACACTGTGTGCAAGGACCACCTCATATGGATGCATGGAATTGTCCGAAACAGTGGATGGAGGTATGTAAAACAATATGCGGATATGCCTAACCTCCGTAACCTTTCCGTATACGTCGTAGGGATGAAGAGCTAATTAGTCATTTCTGCTCTGTCGCCAAAAGTTTCCTTGATCGTTTAACATTGAACGGAAGTTTTCTAAGCCTTACTCCGAAAATATCTTCTTCTTATTATAATTTTTTTTTTTTTTTTTTGATTGGAGGTTTAACGACCACCGTGAGCAACTCAATGGGCTATAAGCAGTCGCCCGTCCCTAATTTAGGGTCACTGGTTCCAGGGAAGGGAGAGAGCCAGTGCCGTAAGACAAACACAACATCCATGCCTGACCGGGATTCGAATCCGGACCCCTTACGGACGAATGATCATAGGCCAGCGCTTTAGACCACTGCGCCACCGGGGCGGCCTTATTATGTTTACTACCTAACACTCATTCGTTTTGTGCTGGTTTGTTTTCATTCTGCATTTCTACACGTGTTGTGTTGTCCGATGGCGCACCCAGAAATTAATTTTCGGGGATACATATCGTCGCCACAATGTTAAAAATCACAAATGCGAAATTTTGTTGGTTGAATTATCGCTATTTAAAAATTAAATTTCGCCAAAGAATCAATCACTTTTTTTTTTTTTTTTTGATTGGAGGTTTAACGACCACCATGAGCAACTCAATGGGCTATAAGCAGTCGCCCGTCTCTAATTTAGGGCCACTGGTTCCAGGGAAAGGAGAGAGCCAGTGCCGTAAGACAAACACAACATCCATGCCTCACCGGGATTCGAACCCGGGCCCCTTATGGACGAATGATCAGAAGCCATCGCTTAGACCACTGCGCCACCGGGGTGGCACAATCAGTTTTGCAATTACATCAGACTGTTCAAGCACTGTACATAATATTTACATCTGTATTATGCATCAGTGAATAAAATTTTATACTAGACGAAACCCTTCGGAATCGACGGTAATTTTTTTAATTAATAAACTCATATGAAACAACAAATGTAGACTTTATTTGATTGACAAATCGTGATTCCTTTTTTTTTTTTTGTGACTGACGGTGGCGCAGTGGTCCAAGCGATGGCCTCTGATCATTCGTCCGAAAGGGGTCCGGGTTCGAATCCCGGTGAGGCATGGATGTTGTGTTTGTCTTACGGCACTGGCTCTCTCCCTTCCCTGGAACCAGTGACCCTAAATTAGGGACGGGCGACTGCTTATAGCCCATTCAGTTGCTCACGGTGGTCGTTAAACCTCCAATCAAAAAAAAAAAAAGTAAAAACAATAGACCAGGTTTGTGATTCTTTATTTATTTTTTATTTTTTGTGACTGATGATTTAGCGGGGTGGCGCAGTGGTCTAAGCAATGGGCCTCTGATCATTCGTCCTCCAATAAAAAAAAATAAAAAAGAAGATTTAATGACCACCGTGAGCAGCTCAATGGGCTATACGCAGTCGCCCGTCCCTAATTTAGGGTCACTGGTTCCAGGGAAGGGAGAGAGCCAGTGGCGTAAGGCAAACACAACATCCATGCCTCACGGCGTTCGAACTCGGACCCTTCACGAACGAATGATCATCAGCCAACGCTTGGGCTATAAGCAGTCGCCCGTACCTAATTTAGGGTCACTGGTTCCAGGGAAGGGAGAGAGCCAGTGGCGAAAGACAAACGCAACATCCATGCCTCACGGGATTCGAACCCGGACCCCTTTCGGACGAATGATCAGAGGCCATCGCTTAGACCAGTGCACCACCGGGGCTGCGTAATCTGTAATTCCATGGACGACTATTAGATGTGATTGTGTTGTGTATGTTAAAACAGAAGTTATTACAGCTGTCAAGAGTAAATTTTACACTTAGCAGATTTATGAAATACTACATATAAAGCAGTGCATTTGCCCTTGTCTTGAAGATAATGGAAGTCGGACTGCATACGTTCGCTTTCCTGCATACGATTTGCAACTAACTAAAATTTGGGAACACGCTTTTGTTCGAGACGAGTTGACGCATACCAATTTCGAAATTATAGCTGTAAAGGAAACAAGAACAATTAGAACTAAATGCAGTTAAAAAATATTAATTACGATCTGTTGATATTTTCTTGATCTTCAGCAAAATACTGTATTTCTTTGCCCAGAAACTGTAACTATAACGAGAATGTACTTTATTGTTATTAAAATATTATTCCAACAATGCACGATACGACTATTTTGCAGTGAAATAACTTTATACTTTTGTAAATCCCGATAAACTTACATGTGCTCGACACCTTTTTAGAATGCATGCACTTAACTCTGGGACGCAACTGAGCGTCATGACGTCGACATTGCTATCATAATAGCTAAGACAATCAGTCATTTCTTCTGACATTCTTGATACCCAAACGCTTTTGATGATAATCCGCTAATGGTTCCGCACGCTGTTTCGCTGCAATTGTCACGACGAGCATCGAATTACAGGCCTGTAAAGATGGCAGCGTTTAACATCAACATAAATGAGATATGACGACAGCGGCTTGTAATGGCAAACACAAAAGGGTGATTGACAGGACAAAAGCTATTATTATAGCTATCGCCTATCAAGAGTAAATTTTATACTTAGGTATTTATTGAAATACTATAAAGCAGTGCATTCACCCTTTTCTTAAAGATAATGGAAGTCATTTTTTTTACAGTGTAGCACACATGACGTGTGATGGACGTATCTAGACTCACGCCATTTAGCGTCTATACGTAACATCTAGTAAACGTAGATTAAACTCAATCGGGTGAGACATTGGACGGCCATTGGATACGTAGATTAAACGTAATCCGGTTACGTAGATTAAACGTAATCTGGATTATTTTTTTATTGGAGGTTTAACGACCACCGTGATCAACTCAATGAGCAGTCGCCCGTCCCTAATTAAGGGTCACTTGTTCCAAGGAAAGGAGAGAGCCAATGCCGTAAGACAAACACAACATCCGTGCCCCACCGGGATTCGAACCCGGAGCCCTTTCGGACGAATGATCAGGGCCATCGCTTAGACCACTGTGCCACCGGTGCTGCGTAATCTGTAATTTTTTTTTTTTTTTTTTGATTGGAGGTTTAACGACCACCGTGAGCAACTCAATGGGCTATAAGCAGTCGCCCGTCCCTAATTTAGGGTCACTGGTTCCAGGGAAGGGAGAGAGCCAGTGCCGTAAGACAAACACAACATCCATGCCTCACCGGGATTCGAACCCGGACCCCGTTCGGACGAATAATCAGAGGCCATCTGTGACGTACCTGCCAGCAGGACGCACATGACATAAAGGCAGATAGGAATCAGAATACATGTCTGCGTAGCTCAGTTGGTAGAGCGACTTGTTCCGGAATAAGCGCACTCGGGTTCGAATCCCGACGTAGACCAAAAATGACGGAGGAATTTACTTCGTTATAATGGCGCCCGAAGTATCCGGATGACCCGGCCGTTCAAAATCTCGCATTGGTGTGATGTTATTTCCACACCGCGAGACAGGAAAAATCAGAGAATCCCTTCTCCAGTGCTTCGAAAAATAAATGTGTGTGACGTTGCATTCCACACACCAGATTGACGGGGAGTTCTCAAGTGCACGTTCTTCAGTGGTTGTCTGCTGCAGCGATTCATGGTCACGTCTGAACCGTGGGCCATGCCCCCGGCCCTCTTTCGGGGGGGGGGGAGATGTGACGTACCTGCCAGCAGGACGCACATGACATAAAGGCAGATAGGAATCAGAATATATGTCTGCGTAGCTCAGTTGGTAGAGCGACTTGTTCCGGAATAAGCGTACTCGGGTTCGAATCCCGGCGTAGACCAAAAATGACGGAGGAATTCACTTCGTTATACATCGCTTAGACCACTGCGCCACCGGGGCGGCCGTAATCTGTAATTCCATGGGCGTCTATTATATTAGATGTGATTGTGTTGTGTGGGTTAAAACCAAAGTTATTATAGCTGTCAAAAGTAAATTTTATACTTAGCAGATTTATGAAATACTACATATAAAGCAGTGCATTCGCCCTTTTCTTAAAGATAATGAAAGTCATTGTCAGTTTAAAAAGATCTCGAGTTCCAAAGCATTCTGTTTTTTCGAAAAAAACATCAGGGTGAAAAAAATACGTAATTTGTAATAAATCCTCCAACAGAAAAAATAAAATTATAATAAACGTATTCAGAAAAATAATGAGGTCCAACAGAAAATAAAATGACTAACTCATCCACATTAATAACAAATAAATAAAGCATCGTGCAATTAGTGTTGTACATTGCACGCAAGTCGTGTTAACGGGAATTTGTGGCTCCGTGGTAAGGCATCCGCTTCACAGATCGCTGATTCAAATCCTGCAGCCGCGTGTGAGGAAAGTTCCGTTGTGGGAGACTTGTACGCTGGAAGGAGAAATTCCCGGTGAATTCACGCCTATTATTATTATTTTTTTTTTTTTACAGAGTAGCACGCTTGACGTTCATGGGCGGCGGAAGGTAGGGAACACGGGGGTCCGGAGTTTTTTTTTTTTTTTTTTTTTTTTTTTTTGAGGTTTAACGACCACCGTGAGCAACTCAATGGGCTATAAGCAGTCGCCCGTCCCTAATTTAGGGTCACTGGTTCCAGGGAAGGGAGAGAGCCAGTGCCGTAAGACAAACACAACATCCATGCCTCACCGGGATTCGAACCCGGACCCCTTTCGGACGAATGATCAGAGGCCATCGCTTAGACCACTGCGCCACCGGGGCGGCGGGGGTCCGGAGTCCCGACCACTCCTGGAATTTCATGGTCTCCTCACTGGAATAGGATCTTCCTATGAAACATCTTAAAAACTTGTGGTTCACATATGATATAAAGTTTTTTTTTAATGAAAATTTCCTGGAGACCGTCAACATTCGCAGTTTTCTGGAAAACGCTTCAAGTACAACTTTTTTTTTTTTTTTTTTTTTGATTGGAGGTTTAACGACCACCGTGAGCAACTCAATGGGCTATAAGCAGTCGCCCGTCCCTAATTTAGGGTCACTGGCTCCAGGGAAGGGAGAGAGCCAGTGCCGTAAGACAAACACAACATCCATGCCTGACCGGGATTCGAACCCGGACCCATTACGGACGAATGATCAGAGGCTAACGCCTTAGACCACTGCGCCACCGGGCCAAGTACAACTTTGAAAATTGATTTTGCAAAAGTAAGTTTTTTTTTGTTTTTTTTTTTGATTGGAGGTTTAACGACCACCGTGAGCAACTCAATGGGCTATAAGCAGTCGCCCGTCCCTAATTTAGGGTCACTGGTTCCAGGGAAGGGAGTGCCGTTAGACAAACACAACATCCATGCCCGACGGGATTCGAACCCGGACCCCTTACGGACGAATGATCAGAGGCCAGCGCCTTAGACCACTGCGCCACCGCGGCTTTTTTTTTTTTTTTTTTTTTTATTGAAGGTTTAACGACCACCGTGAGCAACTCAATGGGCTATAAGCAGTCGCCCGTCCCTAATTTAGGGTCACTGGTTCCAGGGAAGGGAGTGCCGTTAGACAAACACAACATCCATGCCCGACGGGATTCGAACCCGGACCCCTTACGGACGAATGATCAGAGGCCAGCGCCTTAGACCACTGCGCCACCGGGGCGGCTTTTTTTTTTTTTTTTTTTTTTTTTTATTGAAGGTTTAACGACCACCGTGAGCAACTCTATGGGCTATAAGCAGTCGCCCGTCCCTAATTTAGGGCCACTGGTTCCAGGGAAGGGAGAGAGCCAGGGCCGTAAGACAAACACAACATCCATGCCTCACTGGATTCGAACCCGGACCCATCACGGACGAATGGGCACAAGCCAGCGCTTAGACCACAAGTAAGTTGAAAAGTTAACTCACCGCTGTGTTTTTAACTTTAAAGAAGATCGTTAAAGAATGCCCAAATGGCAATGGGCTGGATTTATTGCTAGAAAAACTGACTACGTTAAACAACTGGGATATTAGCTTGGATGTTATCAAGGGGCAGGAGAAGACCCATAAGCAGACCACCTGGGAGATGGATGGATGAAATTCGAAAGCATGGTAAAGTCACTTGGAAGAGATATGCTTAAGGAAAAAAGTTATGGAAGAGACCTTCATCCAGCAATGGATTGGTAATAGTTGACGATGATTTGTACGAATACTTGTATATATTACCTACGGGTTTTTTCTCTTTTTTATTGTTTTTACTCTCGGAGAAGTTGCCCCTGGAGTTATGATGTTTCGCCGCCCATGATGACGTGTGATGGGCGTATATAGACACGTCCATTTAGCGCATATACGTAACATCTAGTGAACGTAGATTAAACGTAATCGGGTAAGACATTGGACAGCCATTGGATATCCCGATTAAGTAGATTAAGCTTAATGTGTAATTCCATGGACGTCCATTTAGGTTGTATACGTAACATAGTGAACGTCAGATGGAGGTCTATTAGATGTGATTGTATTGTGTGGGTGCTCGCTCGAAGTGATCAGTATCTAATCCTAAAATTCCAGTTACGAGAATGGCACATTACTTTAGGCCCGTATCCAGAAACGACGCACAATCTATGTTTCTTTTTACCCGTCCTAGTTATTCACATCCAAGGAGGTTAGAATAACAACTGTGGAGATGGCCTCGTCAATACAGCAGTACCACTTTGCGTGAAGCCTGCAACCGCGAGTAGCGGCCGTTAAAGTGTACGAAAGCTGGTGGTTTCCAAGGCTATTGCAATAAATTTTGTGTTGGCCAAATCTCATTGTTTCGTCGCAAATTTTTCTAATTTTGCATCGTAACTTGCTGCCGATGTGTGAGAAAATGCTGAATTTATAAAATTCTTAATTATTTTGAGGCACCTTCCATTTCCATTTTAAATTAAAATTCATGAAACGTTAGCACAAATTCAAAGCAAAATATAACGTTAAAATTACTAACTTTACTTGTGTATGAAGTATACTTTATTCCGGCAACCAAAAACCACGTAATTCAAAAATACACACAGCTGAAACTGCATGGATATCATGTAAAAAAACATCAAATTCCCACACTTTGCGGTTTTACTGTTAAGAAAACCAGGACATCTCCATCAGTGGCGGCTCGTGGTTGAAAAAATAGGTGAAGAGCTACAAGTGCAATATGAAAAGATATCTACTGTCTTCAATGAAAATCACTATATGAGGACTGACCTATTTTTTGTATATTAGATCAATTCTTCTTTCTTTTAAAGCTGTAAATTTGTCGATTATGTCGTCATAGAATGGTTGTTTCTTCGTGAGGATCAATAAAATATCTTTCTGAATAGAAATATTTGCCAAAGAAGCAAGTCTGTCTTGAGAAATAGTGTTTCTTCAGTAAGTTTGTATTCTTTTAAGGCAAGAAAAATTTCTTTCCACTGACACGCTTGTAGATGCAATGGTTAAAATGAGGGCAACCAATTTATAAGCTTCTGTAAACATGTCTTTATCTTCATGAAGCACTCGAAGAAGTTCTTGAGTCGATATATTTTATTAATTTTTTGTTGGCATGTACAAGACTCAGTTCATTTTTAAGGCGCTGGAGTTTAGTAAATATTTTTCCGTAAAAATGTTGTAGATTTTCAAAAGCGTGAGAGAGAAAGCTTGAATTAAATTGTTCGAATTTGTTTGTGTCAGCAAGACAGGCAAATTGAAGTTTAAGTTTCTCACAATCTTGAAATCTTATATCCATTTCCATAAGAATGTGGTCTAAAATTTCAAAATACATTTGTTTATAATTTTGAAAAATTGTTTCTTGTGTAAGAGCAGCATATTCCCGTTTAGATCTGCTTATTTTTGTGATTTTGCTAGCTTTTCCAAACAGTGTTTCAAATACTTTATCGTTCCTTTTATGACTCAAAATTTCACGAGTTTTTTTTTAATTTGAGTTACACAGTAGTTTAGGTTTAGTGATTATTTCTGCAAAATTTCGAATAATAGATCGGTGGGGCCAAAAATTTCATTAAATACTATTGCCAAAAATGTAAATTCAAAAGTGTTCATATCGTTCAAAAACCCCTTGGCAAGTTGAATTGATTTGTTGTCTCATTGCTCACTATTTGTCAGAAATTCGAATACTTCCTTCAATTTATCCCAATCTTCAACAATTACACTTACTAACTTCGAAGTGGAGGACCATCGAGTTTCTGCTATGGTTGGTATGCGTCTTGCGGTTGTAGATGTGAGTGTATAAAATCGCTTCACTGAGTGGTGAAAAAACGAAGGAATTCCAGTGAGGCTTGCGTAAAATATACGACGCTTTGAAATTTTAGAAAAACTTTGCTGTAATACAAGGTTCAAACGATGTGCTAAGCAATGAACAAAAACAGCTTGAGAAGCTTTATCCTTGATTTTTTCTGGAGCCCATTCAAGTGTCCAGACATTGCACTTGCCCCATCGTAACATTGTCCTATTAATTTGTGTTGGTAATCGAATTGTTCCAAAATTTTGTCTAGCATTTTGTATAAAGCTTCTGGCGTTCGATCTCCACTCACGTCGTGGAAACCCAAAAGCTCGCTCAGCCAATACACCTTCCGAATCAACAAATCTTATTAATAGAGAGCACTGAGAAGTCTGATTTATGTCTGTGGTGTCATCTACTTGAATAGAAAAGCATTAAACTTTATTTATTAAATTTTTAACGCGATCGTTTATATATTCAGAAATACATTGAATTAATTCATTTTGAATTGTTTTTGAGTCACCTGTGAAGATATATTTTATCTTTTCGCATTGATTTTGAATTTCTAAAGGACTTCTTGATATCAACAATGAAAGTAATTCCTTGAAATTTCCACGATTTATCGAGTCCATGCTTTCGTCATGGCCACGGAATGCTAGTTCTTGTTTGCTCAAATATAATACTGCATCAATCACTGCCTGCAGGAAAGGTCTATTTAAACGAACGTTTTCGTTGAAATGCATTTTCAAAAGCCTAGCATTCTCCCTCAGGGCATCGGCAATGGTGCTCTGACTTTTTTCAAAATTCCTCAGCGTTAACTCGCATTTCAGGTGTTCGCTAGAATCACCATGTTTATGAAATGAGCGTGTTATATTTAATCAATCTGAGAATCCGTCTTTATTCCACGCCGAATGTTTATTACTAAAAAGTAAGCAGGGCAAACAAAATAATTTTTGTATTACAGAAGTACTACAAAGCCATTTATATTCAGTAAACCAACAATTTTTTAAATTAATATTGTAAGATTTACCGCTCTTCTTGATTTCTTTTTGGCAACAATTGTCAGTGAATCCGTCGATCGACCTTGAAGTAAAATGTCTCTTTTATCTTCATCTTTCCTCCGATTAAATGGAGTTTGTAATAAATTACAATGTCGTTCACAGGGTAATACTGTAATTAAAACTATCACTAACTGTTAAACTGTACACGAAACTACAGTAACAGCTATACTTTTTGACAAATAATCACAAAGCACGAAAAACAAATCCCTTTCGGAAAGCATGCACCACAACACTGCAAGATACCCTGGGTAAACCGTTTCACCGTGATCTTCTTTGAAGGTCACGATTCCATCAGCAGAGCTTCGGCGCCGTAAGATAAACCACTTCACTTGCGCGCCAGGCCAGATAGGGTAGGTTGACGTCACGGTTACCATAGCAACTCGGTAGAAAGCTGCAGACTTCCAAGGGTTTTCATTTCGGCTCTTCACTTGCACTGTTTTGCGTATGAGGTCTTGTTTTCCGTATTGAACGCGTTATGTGAATTGATATCTAATCAAAATTTTGAGTATTTTGTAACACAATAGAGACAAAAAATAATATATTATACAAATTACTGAATAAAACTTTATTTTAAGTAAAATCGGTGAAGAGGCACTTCACCTACTTCACCTGAAAAGCAGCCACTGATTTGCATAAGTATTATTCTAAACTCCGTGCTCAAACCACAGTCCTATGCTCCGACTCTTTTTGTGTCCTTTGCCGGCCTCAATCACCAGCCGTCCCTATCCAAGCTTTACGGGACTTCTTTGCTTGAAAACTTCTGCAGCAATTTTCTCTACAATTAATGCGTTTTCAAGGATAAAAATTTAAACATCATATAAAAATAACTTCATATTATAGCTTAGTATATTTAATATTTCCTAAAACTTAACCATAATTACATTAAAAATCAATAACTTTTCCTTTAGTGGTCTTGAGACTAGAAAATAGATGGCGCGATTTTTACATTGATGACGACAGTAGACAAAAATGTTGGATTGCTTAATTGCTGTTAAATTTTTGAAAATATACTAGGCTATAATATGAAGTTATTTTTATCAGTGTTAAAACTTTCATCTTTTTTTTTTTTTTGATTGGAGGTTTAACGACCACCGTGAGCAACTCAATGGGCTATAAGCAGTCGCCCGTCCCTAATTTAGGGTCACTGGTTCCAGGGAAGGGAGAGAGCCAGTGCCGTAAGACAAACACAACATCCATGCCTCACCGGGATTCGAACCCGGACCCCTTCGGACGAATGATCATAGGCCAATGCCTTAGACCACTGCGCCACCGGGGCGGCTTTCATCTTTGGAAACGCATAAATTGTGCAGAAAATATCTACAGAAGTTTGCCCATTGGAAATACAAGGCAAAGATTTTAAGAGGATCCACCTTAATACCAAGCATGATGTCGTTTTCAATCGTTTAAAAGGTTTAAAATGCCTCCCCAGTGGTCTAAACGATGGCCTCTGATTATTCGTCCAAAGGGGTCCGGGTTCGAATCCCGGGGTGGAATGGATGTTGTGTTTGTCTTACGGCACTGACTCTCTCCCTTAACTGGAACCAGTGACCCTAAATTAGGGACGGGAGAATGCTTATAGCCCATTGAGTTGCTCACGGTGGTCGTTAAACTTTCAATAAGAAAAAGGTTTAAAATAATTTTTAATGCAAAGCAATTTCGTTGTTAACTTGCACCATTGCTTAAAACAGAAGTGGGCAGTCCCGGTGGCGCAGTGGTCTAAGGCGCTGGCCTCTGATCATTCGTCCGAACGGGGTCCGGGTTCGAATCCCGGTGAGGCATGGATGTTGTGTTTGTCTTGCGGCACTGGCTCTCTCCCTTCCCTGGAACCAGTGACCCTAAATTAGGGACGGGCGACTGCTTATAGTCCATTGAGTTGCTCACGGTGGTCGTTAAACCTCCAATCCCAAAAATCCCATTCGTCCGTAAGGGACCCGGGTTCGAATCCCAGTGAGGCATGGATGTTGTGTTTGTCTTAAGGTACTGGCTCTCTCCCTTCCCTGGAGCCAGTGACCCTAAATTAGGGACGGGCAGTCGCCCCGGTGGTGCAGTGGTCTAAAGCGATGGCCTCTGATCATTCGTCTGAAAGAGGTCCGGGTTCGAATCCCGGTGAGGCATGAATGTTGTGTTTGTCTTACGGCACTGGCTCTCTCCCTTCCCTGGAACCAGTGACCTTAAATTAGGGACGGGCGACTGCTTATAGCCCATTGAGTTGCTCACGGTGGTCGTTAAACCTCCAATAAAAAAAAACTGGCTCTCTCCTTTCCCTGGAACCAGTGACCCTAAATTAGGGACGGGCGACTGCTTATAGCCCATTGAGTTGCTCAAGGTGGTCGTTAAATCTCCAATAAAAAAATTCGTCTGAAAGGGGTCCGGGTTCGAATCTCGGTGAGGCATGAATGTTGTGCTTGTCTTTCGGCACTGGCTCTCTCCCTTCCCTGGAACCAGTGACCCTAAATTAGGGACGGGCTACTGTTTATAGCCAATTGAGTTGCTCACGGTGGTCGTTAAACCTCCAATCAAAAAAAAAAAAAAAAAATCCAGGGACGGGCAACTGCTTACAGTTCATTGAGTCGCTCACAATGGTCGTTAAACCTCCAATCCAAAAAAAAAAAAAAAAAAAAAAAAAAAAAAAAATCCAGGGACGGGCAACTGCTTACAGCACATTGAGTTGCTCACAATGGTCGTCAAACCTCCAATAAATAAAAAAAAAACAGAAGTGGCAATTTTTATTTTATTTTATAATAGACAGATTATTTAACAGAAAAAATTAAAGAATCCCAACTAAAGAATTTGTTAGGAAGCTCTTTGGTGCGACAAGGGGTCCATTTCTACTTGTCCTTCCGTCTCTTGTTACGGTGTCTGAATCCCTGGCATGTCAGTCTTCTTTCTTAGCTTCATCAGACCTCACCATATTCCCTTCAAACTCATGTATTTCACTGGAGGGTAATCTTAGGAATCTGAAGCTCGTGGAGTTACCTGATGTGCATGAGAACAAATGGGGCCCTGAAGAATTGCCTATTTCGGAGTAATTAAACTTTCTTATCATTGAAACACTCTTGTAGAATAAGTAAGAATGAAATAACAGAGCAAAGCTTAAATCCTTTCGTCTTTCTAAGTACATCAACTCCTAGCGTGAATACATATCATATCACGGCGCATGTTCGTTCAATCTGTTTATCTACGATTTTAATTTATGTCATAGCCAGTTTTTGGAATCTACTTCTCTGTATGACGTTTAAGAATACTAGACACGCTATTTGCAAGCAGTAAAGCGCTATCTGCAGTTCCGAACGCTAACGTGTTCTGAGTACGAAGATGAACATTTCGGCACTCTGACCGCGAGCAAAAATCCGCGAAATGGGTGTTTCGCAATATTGCGTTAGTCATCTGTTATCGGAGAGGTTTGGGAAGTGAAAGTGTCTGTGAATTACTTTCGATTTGGTAGGGATTCCATGATATTTTCGTACCAGTCCAACCGAAACATTTCAGAGGAATTGGTTGCACAATGAGAGGGTGGCAGTTTCCAATTCCAACTTCATAAGTTCGATAATTTCCATCGGAAAGTCGGTATGTACCTCATGTTGTGCAACGATGTTTTGACGAGTTTGCCTATCGTTAATTTGAAGCACTTTGTGCGAACGTCTTTTGCTATGTAGATCCGGTGTTTTAAATATCAGATATCTGACATTCGGTTATCAGGTTGTACGGCAATGTGGCCGTGCGTATACACAACGTATGTTTAAAAAGTGACAGGAAAAAAAAAAAAAAAAAAAACGGTTGAGATAGCGATCGTGACTCCCAATAGGTTGAAATATGGGTTAACGTGTAGATTATGGTGCAAACATAAGTCTATCAATGAAATTTTTTTTTATTTTACATCGTTTTTGATTTCAAATAAGATGTACGTCACAGTTTTTTGAAATTTTTCGTCCCTGAATTTTGCACCATAATCTACACGTTAACCGAAATGGGTAATATATCTTATTTCGCGGCATGTATAATTGGGACAAAGGAGTAGAAATGTCAGGGGCCAGATGTCTGTGTTGGCAAAACGAAAAGAAGCTGCTATATGTATTTTTAACATGTCCAGTTTAACATGTCGCAGGTGCGGATACAGAAATAGAATCAGAATTCTCCCTTGTCATTTTTTGCATGTTATTAAAAAAAAGAAGTCACCCCAACATGAAATTAAAAAAAAGAATGTTTTTTCCCTGTATACAGCATATGTAAAATGTATTCAGTCACAAAGTTTGGTCTGTACTATGCACTCTTGATGACTAGGTTGTACAATTATGTACATGTACAACTAACATCCAGGAAAAGTTCCTTTAAATTTCAGCAAGGTCAAATTCTGTTCTGCTGTCCTAGGTAGATTGCGTTTTTGGGGTATTTTCAAAAACTAGAGCACACAAAGATTCCATATAATTCCTGCGCACGTTTAATGACTGTAGGATGTTTGTAATGTGTTTCAGTTTAATCAAAATTTAAAGAATGAGACAGCTGCCTCAGTAGCGCAGTTGTCTGAGCAATGGCTTCTGATCCTTCATCCGAGATGAGTTCGGGTTCTAATCCCGGTGAGGCATGGATGTGTTTTTCTCGGGGTGCTGGTGGCTTTCTCCTTTCCCTGCAAACAGTGACCCAAAATTAGGGACAGGCAACTGCTTATAGCCCACTGAGTTGCTCATAGTGGTAATTAAACCTGCAATCAAAAAAAGAATGAGACGTATGTTTATTTGTGTGATAGTAATGTTTCAATTAAAAAGAAAAGGGAAAATGTTATTTTGATCAGTGCAAGTCTCATTTGTTTTGATCATATCATATTACATATGAGGTCTGTTAAAACAGTTTCCGAATATTTTTTTATAATTTTTTCTGGCGTACTTACAACTTATTCAGTAAATTGCTTTTGAAGTACTTTCCTCCTTGTTTGATACACTGCTCCCAATGCCAGTTCTTGAAGCAGTCCCAATGTAGGCTTTTTGGGGGATCACGCTTAGGTCTGCGTGCGAATTTTCTTTGACTTGGTCATTCATGTTCAGCCTTTCTAAATGGATTTTAACTTTGGAAACAGGAAAATGTCTGAGGGTGCCAGGTTAGGCAAGTAGGAAGGCTGGGGAAACACAGTTGTCTCCAATTTGTTACGAATCAGCACCTTTGCGTGTACCGAAGTTGTTGTGATGTAGGTACCAGGATTTGTTTCTCCACAGCTCTGGCCTTTTTCTCCTGGCGTTTTCTCGCGGATATTTTAGCACCTCAAGATAATGCCACCGATTCACTGTGTGTCCCTGAGGTAAAAATTCCTGATAGTGCCCTCAATGTCAAAAAGGACGGTCAACGTACACTCGCAGACAGGGAAATTTGCATACCTAGAAGAAAACATGCTACAACCGCAAAACTGTGCAAATAGCTAGAGTGTGGGCTTGTATGCAAATGATCCACATTTGGTTTGATTTCGCATGACCACACACCCTGTGGTGGCGCTGCAAGCATGAACCGGCAGCCTTTTAAACCGGCGTGTAGTCGACGCCCCGTGAAAGCCCAAAGCACCGGCCGACGCAAGCAAGAGTACAGAATGCCGGGTAGATACCAGAGACGTCGATTTACGCAACTTATGGACTTTGAGATAGGCCTGATCATCGGGCTGAAAACCGCGGGATGGTTGGCGCGTCGTGTAGCCCGCCACGTCGATCGTTCTGACCGTACCGTCCGACTGTGTTGGGAGAAGTGGACGTGTGATGGCACTGCCACATGGCGGAACGCCTCCAGACAGACCACGAGGACCACCGATCGAGAGGATCAACGGATTGTGCACCAGGCACGAGCGGATCCCACGGTCCCGGTCCACTGTACATGCAGATGTAGCGGCTCCTCTGTGCCCACGAACCATTTCCCCAACGTCCCGCGGAAGCGAATCTGCGATCCCAGTGTTCCGTACGTGTGCTGCTGCTGCTGCCGCCGCCATTAACACCGGAACATCGCCTGCTCCGTTTGAAATGGTGCCATGCCAGAGCAATGTGGAATGCCACAGACTGACTACGTTGTGTTTAGCAATGAGTGCCGCTTCGTTTTGGTGACAAATTATCATTATGTCCCGGTGCGGAGGTCCCCTGGTCAATGGCACAATCCCAACTTCGCTTTCGAGTGCCACACCTCCCCCACTGTAGGCATTATGGATCTAAGGAACCATAGCCTACGATAGCCGATCAGCTCTAGTAGTGGTGTGTGGGTCATTGACGGGTCAGCGGTATATGGATGAGCTCCTACGGCCCCATGTGCAACCCGTTCCTGGCCCCGGGATTCCAGGTGCGCTATACCGGCAGGATAATGCACACGGCTTGGGTTTCCCAGGACTGCCTACGTCATGTCGAGACACTTCCATGGTCTTCCCGCTCCCTGGACATGTCCTCTATCGAGCATGTGTGGGACCAGTTGAAATGCCAGCTGCCACCGTGCCGCACTATCCGGGATTTGGAGCACGCTGTCTAACACGCGTGGGCCAGTTTGCCGCAGGACATCAGGCATCTGTTCACCTCCCTGCTGGACCGTATTGCAGCATGTATCGCCGCACGAGGCAGTGCGACACACTATTGAAGATGACCGGACTGCATGCCACAGATCCCTCTGTAATTGTCCTGCAGCTCTTTTTTTTTTTTTTGCCATTATGCGTATCTTTCATCTGTGTCATTATGTCCATAAAATTTCAGTTTAATCCGATGCTTCCTTCTTGGTGCACAAATTTCATTATTCGTGAGTGTGTCTTCCATGTTTGACCTGAATTTTAAAACTTTTTTGGTTTTGGTAAACTTTTTCGACCCAATGCGAAGACTGCGTTTTTTGTCTTGACATTGTAACCATAAACCCAGAGTCGTAGTTACTGGGAGTGCAGGGAGGGTGATTGTGCTCCTAGGATAATCATTCCAAAGGCATACAATTAATGCTTTGGGGGATGTAAAAAATAGAAATTGTAATTATAAAAAAAAAAGTTAGCCCTTTTCTTTTTGAAAACTTAAGTTAGTTTTATACAATATTCCATGTAGTTTTCTAGGTTACAGAGTAACATACCCTATGAGGTGTGAACATCTCGGCTAACCTTCCGAAAGTGGCCCGCTCCGATAGATGGCGCTCTGGCTACGCACACTTCACAGTCAACCACTCCCTCAACTTCATTGATCCCATCACAGGGGCACATACACAAGGAATAGGGAGCAATTGGCGTCCCCTTAAGCATAAGTTAACACAGGGCAACCACAAAATGTACTTGGCAGACCATATTATGGAATATTTATTCCGACAGAATTGCCGAATTTCCTCAGAACATTGCTTTGAAGTCCTGATTCGTGCGATCAGGCAGTTCTTCCCTGGCAGATAAAGCTTTTCTGGCTTTTATTCTGCTAGGTAGACAGTTTCAGATTCACGAGGAAAACTCACTCTTCCGTCGTAATAAATATTTTACACATGCAAGAATGTACATTCATAAAGGGCCTTTTTTTAAGGGTCACCTGAAATCCATATTATTCACTTCCTAACATTTCAGAACTTTACGCTACGCTTCACGATTTAGCGATAACGTGTCGCCATCAATCGTCGCATCAGAAACTACTTTTGGGCCACTTTCGGAAGGTTTACCAACATCTCATATTTATGCAGAAATTTTTTCCAAAACAGTGGATGGAGACTTTATAGAAAACAATGTGTTGATATGCCTAACCCCCATGACCTTTTCGAACAGGTCATTGGAGTGAAGAGCTAATTAGTCATGCCCTGTCGCAGAAAGTTCTCTGAGTGTTTAACCTTGAATGGAATTTTTCCAAGCCCTACCCCTAAAGCTTTCTTCCTCTTGTTACGTTCACTAGCCAACAGTCATTCGTACTGCCCTGATTTGTTTTTATTCTGCATCTCTGTGGAGTGTTGTGCTGTCGGCATTCACATAACTTTTAGACATTTTCTTGGTATTTACAACCTGTGGTTCTGCGATAAAATCATGTCAAAAACCTGAAGTACGATTTTTGAGTGATCATAATACTCCCCTATAATGCGGTGCATGAGAAAGTAAAAAACAAATATTATTCGAGTACAACTCAAAGGGGCATAATTTCAAGTCTCGCCCTCCCAAGAAAAAAAAAAGCTTGCTACAGTCCTGCGTAAACCCACCCACGTCTCGTCACCAGTGATAATTCTTTTCATGACATTTTCGTCTTCATTTGTGCACCCTGAAGCAGAATCTTTTTCAGGAGTCTGCAACGCAGGAAGGAAAGGCTGAAAACTATCTGCAAGGTAAAGGGAAGCCTAAATATTATTATTTTTTATAAAATTTATCATTCTGCACCACCAAGCAGAGTTTTTAAAATAAATAAGCAAATTTGTGATTTTGAAAACCATGCAAATTAGTATTTAGTTGCAATATTCAAACTAGCTTTTCCATGATAAGAAGAAAAAAAAAAAGATTTAATAATCTAAAGCAACTTTTATGGGAATTTTACTAGGAAATTTTTTCATTAATAGCAAATTTTCGGAGAAAACTCTTCTCCTTCTTCAGGCTGTCTTGTTGTTGTCACTTTTTACTTGTCACTATCACGGTTACGGTTTACCTTGATGGTTACGGTTAACCTTGACGGTTTAGGTTATTTTTCTACAAATCCTGCCAGATGTTAAGCAGGGAAAATCCTTTGCAGTCATTGATGATGGAATTTTGATTTTTCTCAATTTCTATTCCTTCTTTCAGTTTTCTTTTTGGAAATTGCTTTGGAAACTGATTACTTTAAGGGAATTCCAATCCATGCTGTGCCCAGTTTCTCTAACATGCCTATCTAATCCAGTCTTGAAAAATAACCTAAACCGTCAAGGCCCGTAACCGTGATAGTGACAAGTAAAAAGTGACAACAACAAAACAGCCCGAAGAAGGAGAAGAGTTTTCTCCGAAAATTTGCTATTAATGAAAAAATTTCCTAGTAAAATTCCCATAAACGTTGCTTTAGATTATTAATTCAATTAAACTAGGAAGCCATTTCTCAACATGAGCTTTATTCGAAAAAAAGATTTTATTTTACTCAGAAATAAGTCCATAATAAATAATAAGGTTTCACCACAAACAAAACTGCATATATACAGTGGTAGAGAGAGAGAGAGAGAGAGCGTGGGAGAGAAAGACTGATACATCATCATTGTCACATTTCATTTGTTTGTAAAACTGGTGCCCATATAGGATTTTTGTTTGAAATCACTTTTATTGTGAATTGACTGCAGTTTTTGAGAAAAAATTAGTGAATTTGGTAAAATGTGGTGGGAGCATTTTCATTGATATAATTCAATCCTAAAAAATTATGAAAAATGACAAGGCAAGATTGGGGGGGGCTTTACGACTTCCCCATAAGTCTGAAATAAAATTATCTCGAAGTAAGCAAAACCGAAAAAAAAAAAAATGCAACCAACAGCTACTGGAATGCTGTGTAATACGGTCTTGGAAATGCAACAGGAGACATTAAAATGCGTAGAAATATGATTTTAGTAAAAGAAAAAAAAAAAAAAAGACTTTCCGCTCAATCTAAGTAAGATGAAGCTCTGGAAGAAGAAAAAACCCCTGTGAACTTCAACTTCTGAAATGCCATGGAAACGGAGAGCGAAACATTGCAAACACTAAGAAGTACGGCTCTTGAAAACACACACAAACCTCTTTAATCTAACTGAAACAAAGCTATCTGAAAGCCAAGAAAGGAAAATTTGTGAACCATCAGCTTCAGGAATGCCGCATATACGCCCATGAAAACGGATAAAAAAAATTCTGTAAAAATCAGATTTTTGAAAAAAAAAAAAAAAAACCTCCATAAATCTGACTTAAGATAAAGGTCATCTAAAAGCAAAAAAAAAAAAAAAAAGAAAAATGACGTCAAGTTCCGGAATACTGATGGCCGCGAAAACGAGTAAAGGAACGTTGAAAACACTTTAAAAATACTGCTCTTGTAAAAATAAAATAAATAAATAAATAAAATCGCACTAATCTAACTAAAACGAAGCTATACTGATGCAAAAAAAAAAAAAAATTGAGGCCATTAGCTTCCGGAATGCAGCGCAAAAACGGACGAGGTGGAAATGAAGAAGCTGTTTAAAAGTGCGCAAAAGTATCATTTTTTTGCTTCGTTATTGAAATAAAACAATATGTTTCGTCAACTTGAAGTTATATGCTAAACAAGGAAGAAAAAAAAATTAAAGTAAAATAATTGTCTACGTGATCGGTCGTTATAACTTGACATCTGGTAGCGAGATTCAACGTTAAAATCACGCAAAAATTTCTCTTCCTTTGCATTAAAATTGAAAGGAATGCTAGAAACAATTAATGTGCCGCCCGGTGGCGCAGTGGTCTAAGCGATGGCCTCTGATCATTCGTCCGAACGGGGTCCGGGTTCGAATCCCGGTGAGGCATGGATGTTGTGTTTGTCTTACGGCACTGGCTCTCTCCCTTCCCTAGAACCAGTGGCCCTAAATTAGGGACGGGCGACTGCTTATAGCTCATTGAGTTGCTCACGGTGGTCGTTACAAATCCAATAAAAAAAACAAAAAAAAAAACAATTAATGTTAAAGAAATAGCCAGAAAAAAAAATAAAAACCCCAGTCAGGGCACCTTTCCAAAAATCTGCGAAGGTTGTCGCCATGTTGCGCCGTTTCTGCTCTTGGGATTGAGTTGAGCAAATTGTTAAGGAAATTTCATTTTTTTTTTTAAATATATGAAATAAATGACCTTTTGAAATTTTCAGAAAGTAAACTGCTGCACCCTCCGCCATGCTACACCGTTTCTTTTTACTGGGTTTGTGTGACCCAAAAGTTCCTAACAGATTGCAACGTGATTGTCTCTCTGATCTTGAGTCAGCTGATATGAGACGAACTTTGCAGCAATTCGATGCTTTTCCAATTTTTTGTTCAGAATGTGATGGCACAGTCCAATTAAAATGTTGCAATCGTCCATAATTTCTTGAACAGTCAATCGACGATTGGAATGTACGATTTTGTGAATTGGTGCCATGCGAATGTCGTCAGTTGACGTTAAGGGCTGTCCTGAATGGGGATCATCATCAGTTGACTGTCAACCATCTTTGAATATGTTAAGCCAGTGTTTTTCAACCTTTTCTTTCTGATGTACCACTTTTCGTGTTCTAATTTATTATAAGTACCACCAATACCTGAAATTCCAAAGACAATCGTAGCAAAATAATGTTTTTGAAAATGAATCATATTGTGAAAAATAATATATTCATGTTTAACGACTGAGTTTATACATATTGCAGTGGTTGCTCTGGCTTTTATAAAAAGTTTGCCAAATTCAATCTTTTTTTCACCAAATGTAGTCTGAAGTTGCCAGTCTTTTTTCACTCTCCATTGTAAACATAAAAACATAAAGTGTTACAATAGTACAAAAACAATGGGTTATAGATACTTTACAAGGTATCCCACTATGTTGAAAAAGCCGTTTTGGGCCAAGTTTCATATTTTGTAAAAATGCGTTCATTTTAAAGCCCCGTTCTTTAGGATTCCAAAACTGCCTTTGTTTTTTGTCTACGATGAATAGATACAGAGTTATAGCAATCGGAATATCTAAACCTAAGTATTACTATATTAATGTATAAACGTTTACTGTTCATCACGTTATTGTTGGTATAAATATAACTCTCCGATGTGACGTCCAACATATAATGTGCCATAAAAGTTGTCCATATTGACATAAACTGAACAATGTATGAACCGTAAAAGTTATTCATATCGACACATAAAGTTATTCATATAGACATACCAAGCAGCTCACTCCGAATTACATATATATATATAAAAGTGCTCTACCTTCAATGTCGATGAGTATGTCCCAAAAAACATCCATGGCCAATGATGCTCAGTGTAGGCCTAGTCAAATATTCCTTTTTTTCAACATCCAGCAATGCTGGTAGTGAAGTCGTACATGTGATAAAATATGCGGTCCCACTGGACGAAGTCGGAATTAAAACGAGACACTACAAACAACCACAAGACAAACAAAGACCAAACAATATAAAATGGACCCAATATTAAAATGAATTGAAAGCAGATGGACGGTCACAGTGGTCAAACCACATCACCAGACCGGTTTCGGTTCGATCCCAGCGGTGCCGGAATACAATTTTGCCGCCCGGTGGCGCATTGGTCTAAGCGATGGCCTCTGATCATTCATCCGAAAGGGGTCCGGGTTCGAATCCCGGTGAGGCATGGATGTTGTGTCTGTCTTACGGCACTGGCTCTCTCCCTTCCCTGGAACCAGTGACCCTAAATTAGGGACGGACGACTGCTTATAGCCCATTGAGTTGCTCACGGTGGTCGTTAAACCTCCAATAAAAAAAAAAAAAAAAAAAAGACCGGTTTCAGCAAGTTTCATGCTATCATCAGTGGTACTCCTAACAGTGCTTCTTCATCATACACTGACGGAAAGTGAAAAAAGAACACCAAGAAGGAGAGGTCTGATACCAACGAAATTTATGCAGCATAATAACGGAATACAGAGGATAACGTGATCAAAACATTATGGCAAAATACAGCTGTATTTGCTGGTAAACTGAAAAATAACATTTCCATGTAACATGGTTAGTACGAGGTTGAACCGCCATGAACTGCGTCACACTGTGGAATTCTGGCATGGAGTCTATCGTACAGATGTTGGATGTAAGTTTGGGGTATTGAGTTCCAAGCATCCTCAACCTGGATGCGTAAATCGGGGCTGGTCGTGGCTGGCCGTGGAGACGGGATAAGTCGTTGTCCCATAAAATCCCACACGTGCTCAATGGGGGACAAATCCGGTGAACGTGCAGGCCATGGAAGTTGTCTCACACCCTGAAGTGCATGTTGCGTTGCACGTGCCACGTGTGGGCGTGCGTTATCTTGCTGGAAAACACCACGATGGACCGACCTTACAAATGGCACAACAACGGGCTGAATGATGTTG
This sequence comes from Macrothele yani, assembly GCA_039090855.1. Classification (NCBI taxonomy): domain Eukaryota; kingdom Metazoa; phylum Arthropoda; class Arachnida; order Araneae; family Macrothelidae; genus Macrothele; species Macrothele yani. The sequence goes on from CM077009.1 coordinate 45,538,574, forward strand.
TTGATGTAGGAGGTGCTGTTTAACGTACCCGGTACAAACACTAGTTGTGTACGGGAGTGATAGCTGATCACTATCCACACGAGGACACCAGGTGTAGGCCCTGTGTGTCGCTGGCGGATGCAAGAAGCGTGGAGACGCTCCCCTGTGCGTCTGCGAACACGCATACGCCCATCGAAGGCTCCCAAGCAGAATCTGCTTTCATCGCTGAACACGACAGATCGCCATTGCGTTCTCCAGTGCAGCCGTTCCTGACGGAGGGCTGGAGTCAAAGGTACACATGCCAGAGGCACACGTGCACGTAGTCCAGCATCCAGTAGACGGTTGCGGATTGTTCGCACAGTCACCTCAGGTGCAACGGCAGCTCAGATTTGCATCGCAGTGGATGTTCTGCTTGACAACGCCGCTCTTCTTATGCGTCGATCGGTCCGCTCATCAGTCTGTCTGTGACTCCCGGTTCCACGTCTTCTCGTGTGGGAATGTTCCTCGGACCATCTACGCCACCATCGCACCACCACCGATACTTCCCGTCCAATTCGCTCCGCAATATGACGGTACGACCACCCGGCCACGCGGAGTCCGACTAGACGACCTTACTCAATGTCCGATAACTGCTGAAATCGTACACGTCTTCCATGTCCAGGCATTGCAGCTTCTTCAGGGTCTTTGCACGTGTCCGTACGCCGACGACTGATTACATTCACTTCGCCGTACTCCTTAAATACCACCGACGATAATTTACATATTATGCTGTGCTGTGGCGTAAGCGCTCACCGGTTGGTCCCGAAATTAACATCACACCTACGTAAACTCAACCCACTTAACATGTAAATTTCACGATCGTCCGCCAATTCCTTCTTGGTGTTCTTTTTTCACTTTCCGCCAGTGTATGAACGTGCACACATCAATGCCGAACTGGTCAGACATGGAGGCCACACCCTTGGTCTTCTAAACACAAAGTATCCCGGGATCACAAGAACACACCACCCATGGCGCCATCTATGGTGAGATCAAGGACTTATTTTCTTCTGGGTCTTTTATTATGTCATTCTGTATTTTCTTTCTTTTATTATAATAGCGTTTCTTCATTTTCTCTTCAATTCTTAGCAAGTACTTCCAGGCAGACGGTAATTCAACTGGTACATTATTGTTACAATTACTATTTTTTGATCACAACTGCTTCTGAAATAAACTGCTGGTCATATTTTTTATGTGATGTTATTAATTTGATATTTGACCAGTCTGGTGAAAAATTATTTTCAGAACAATACTGCATCAGAGACATCTTCATCTCTCCTTTGCACCAATTTGAAATATGTTTGTTCAACCTGCATTGTAATCGTCTTATGGTGCTGCCTATATGTGATTTCATTTGTACTCCCTTTTTGTTAATCGTTGGAATAGAATATATACCTGAACTTTCCAGAATGGAAGTTTTATTGGCAGTCAGTAATTTCCCATTGTCAGTTACCGTCTCTGCTAACTTAAAATTGTGATCAACACCTAAACCTAGGTGTCAAACGAACGGAAAGAGACACTTGAAACGCACTTTTTGCAGGATGAGATTTTCCTCCCAAACTCTTTACGGAAAACCTGATAACTAACAGCAAAAGGTATGTAAATAAATTGATGAAACGTGGTATACATCTTTCTTACAATGTTGTGCACGCAATGAACTAAAAGTTTTGCTGTTTGTCAGTTCAGAGTTTGGTTTTGTTAAAAGAACAGTTCATTGAACTTCTATTTACATTCAATGTAGTGAAGAAATTTGTCGAAAATTCCCACTAATGCACGTAGGAATAAGTGTATCTGAGCACAGAGGTCGAAGTTGTCCTATTTTTCCTGTATTTTGGAAAAATCACTAAAATTTGCCCTGTATTTGTCCTATTTTTTTATATGTCCTGTATTTTCTGAAATTTGTCTTTATATTCCTATTTTTTTTCACTATATATATATTTGCAATCGATAATTTCAGGTTATTACAGGCATGGTTTGTACACGTCCTGGAATTCCATTTTGTCCTGGAAATGTCGTAAAATTCTGTTACACGTTCTGGAATTTTATCCATTCCTGCCTTTTTGTCCCTGAACGATGTTTTGTAGTTGAGGATTTTTCTAGTGACATTACTTATGTCTGACAAATTTCCCTCCCCAGCCCCTGTAAAATGTGTGTGTTGAAGGGGGGGGGGGGCTATCGGTTTTCTTGTTTAGGACTAAAGCCGTGTTATTAGCATCTTTTGCGTCATGCTTATGTTATCGCTTTGTCTGTTCTACTGGGGAGATCATAACTCCACAATTATTAGTTCGATTTGTAAAATTCTTTTTGGATTGCGAAGCTTAAAATGTGAGAATGATGATCAGTTCGTTTTTTTTGTTTTTTTTCGATGCACAACATCACCGCTAGAAGGCGCAAATGGAGATCGTAACAAATTTAGAATGCATTTCATTTCATATATTTGCTTCTAATTATCCAATTGAAAAAAATCTTCTTCCTTTCGATGACGTTATATCAAAGACAATTTTAGTTACAGTCCCTTATTCAAATAATACATAAATTTTCCGCTAAGGGGCGTAAAGGTAAATTGTGATTTTCCCAATATCCCCGCTTCTAAAAGTCCGATTTGAAAAATTCTTCCTGCGTCGGATACAGCTCTTGGTGGTGGCGGTGCTCATTTTTGGTAAAGAAGGTTTTGGCCACCAGGGGGCGTAAGGGTTTATTTTTGCTTCTGATGTATTTGCAACAAAATCTGAACTGGAAACTTGATTGAAAAAATTCCTGTGTGGACTGATGCCTCTCATTTTGAAAAACTTTTTGAGAATACCTCCAGTTTAAAATAGTGCATAATTTTTCTGTCAGGGGCGTACACTTATATCATACTTTCGTCCATATCTCTGTTTCTAGGAATCCAATTTGAAAAATTCTTTCCTTGTTGGAGAACATTTTCGATGCGAAATGTTTATCGTATAATTTCATGTATTTCTTAATGCACAAGTGCACCACTAGAGGGTGTAAACTCACATTTCCGTTTGCAGCAATATCTACGGGACTAATAACCCGATTGAAAAATATTCTCTTTCGACCAGATACTAACTATGAAAACTCCTTGTGTGTATTTTCTTCCCAAAATAATGCACAATTTCGCCACTAGGAGGCACAAATATTTAATAATTTTTCTCAACATCTGTACTTCTAAATATCCGATTTAAAAAATTCTTATAACAACAGATACCATTTACCTTATGGAACACTTTAGGTTTGTATTTGAGGTTTGTGGTTCACAATTCTGACACTGGGTCATATTGTGCACTTCTGTTTGCAGCCTATCTCTGCCTCTAAAAACTCTATTGAGAAATTTCTTTTTTTACTGTATGCCATTCTCTATAATAAAGATTTTCAACTTTTCCATTGTGAAAAATTCTTCCGCTAAAAGGCATACAGTTATATCATGTTTCCTTCTCTATCTCTTCATTTAATTGTTTGGTTTAAATTTTTTTTTGTCTCTAATACCTTCCTTCTGCTATGCAAAACTTTTTTTGCAGCATTTGTTAATTTTCGTAACATACTTTTTAGCCATACTTTTTTTGTGGGTTATTTTGACCTTTACTGAAATTTGCTAATGAGTGCTGTATATAAAAATTTGCCATAAAATTAGATTGCTTTGTAACATCAAAAATTTAAATCTAGTTGTTTCTTAGTATTTTCTAAGCAAACTAATCACTTTGCATCTTCTATAATTAGTTTTCTAGTCATGCCTAGTTAAATTGCTTTGATCACTATTAAATGTAGTTGTACACAGCCCTGGTATTTAAAGTTTTCCCATTGTTATCTTTCATGTTGGAAATTTTTGTGCATACTTTGTTTGCTGGTGAGTACAAATTTAAAACGTAGCTACAGCATCAATATTATGTTGAAACTTCCTTCCCTAAATAAAATGTAACACAAATACTTGCTCCCATGATTATGTGTTTAAGAAATAACAATCCCTTTGGTCCTTTGAAAAAGTTCCAAATATTTCACCTTTCCTTACCCTTAAATTTCCAATGTAAGCATTATTTCAAAATAATTAAATATAAATAATATTTTATGTATTGATTGTGGGGCATATGAAAGCATTTTAAGAGTAATGCCTACCTGTGCATTTTTGAGTTTTATGTTGTTGTTTTTTTTATTCTGTAATTTGCTTCAATAATTGAACTAAAGCCAAAGTAAAAAAATAAGTTTCTCAAAATCAGTGTAGTATAGTATACAAAAGTTTAGTAGATATTAAATCTGGTAGCATTTTCAGTGACAGTTTTGGTATTTCAGTATTTATCTGTGATTCTAAGTTTCTGATTAGCTGCAGTGGACAACATTTTAAACATTCTGCATTAAGTTTGCCCAAGCATGTAAGAAGTTGTTTGCTGTAGGTTACTGGTTGAACAGACCTATGGTTTCATTATATTTTAAGTAAGAGCGTTTGGATCGTATGTCCTGGGAAAAAAATCCAAAAGTCCTGGAATTTTGTGATTGAAAAAGCGTATGAACCATGCTTAATAATCTTCTCGAAATTTGTCATTACCTTTCTCCCTAGGGATTATCTCCTCTTCATTTCTCCAGAACACTGCCCCTTGTTTTATATATTCTGGAGCTCAAGAGAATAAAATGATCTCATGACCTCCACTTCCTCGCTTATAAAATATGTAAGGTTCAAAGTTGATGTGATCTTTATCTTCTTAAAATATAACATTATACTTGATTCCATTTTTATTTTCTTGTTGAGATCCTCAAGTCTTCTTGACTTTCTGCCAAAAGAGTGGTGTCATCCACATATTTTAAGTTATTAATGGTTTGACCTCCAATATGAAACCAGTTTTAAAAATCTAGCCTGCCATTCTAAAAATATACTTGTCATACAATTTAAAACAGATATGGAAACAGAGTGTAATCTTGTCACAATCCCTTTCTTAATTTAAACCATTCAGTTTAGATCTCACAGTACCTTCTTGCTCATCTTGATGTCATTTCTGAAAAGAATGAGTAGGTGCTCTGGCATCTCATAGAGATTCATTGTTACATACAGGGCTCGACAAATATGCTCCAGATCTAGGAGCCAGCTCTCAATATTTAGCAGCCCGGTGAAATGAAGTCAAATTTCAAAGAATAATAATACATGAACGTAATTTGTGTTGATGATGCTGGAAGAAAAAGTAATAAAGTGTATTTGCGGACATTTTTTTTCTTTTTACCCAAACCACTGAGAAATAAAGTTCCAATTTTCTCCATAACTTTCTTTTCCTGTTCTGCCTGTTGTTAGTTACTCTCAAAAATTGAAAATTTTAAATTTTCATTTGTGGAAGTCAGATTTTATACATATTAATTCAAAGTACAGTATTTTCCTTCATATGATCTGCACACCATAAAATTCAGAAAAAAAAAAAAAAAGAAATCCTAAGATTCGCTGCAGCGGCTGTGGAAAAAAAGTGGGGGAGAGAAAATTCCAACTCATAATCCGTGGCGGCGTATAATCCGGATCGTAAAATTTTGAGAAAAAGAAACAATTTTTTTTTCCTTTTTATAGTCCTCTGCGGTATGTCCGTTGATGACAAAATTTAGAAAAAAAAATGATCGTCATATAATCCGTTCCTGTGAAGTTCATCTTGAATTCCAACATCTTGAACCCAACAGAAAAGCTGTGATTCTTAGGGTGACTGACCCAGAAGTCCAAAGAAGTAAGAAAGAAAGGATTGTCTTATTAAAAAAAGCAACTGTTATTTTTAAGTACTTTTGTGTCACTTTTAATTAAACAAAGAACTAAAATCCCTGGCTTTTTGCATTACCATAGTTCATGAGTTAGACCTAAAATATCTGTAGAAATTACAAACAATCCATAGGAGTTGTCTCTTTTCTGAATATGTTTCAACTGAATAGCGAAATAAATTCATAAACAAAATGATTACCACAGCAAAACTAAGAAATGGGATTCTCCAAATGATTACGTGTGCCACGGATGATTAGCTCTGCGAGCTTCTCACAACACATAGGATTCCATGAGTGCAAATTCTCACAACACATAGGATTCCATGAGTGCAAATTCTCACAACACATAGGATTCCATGAGTGCAAATAGTACCACATTTGTTGCGTCATATTTTCTGTCGGAATGCTCGTAAGAAAAAAAAAAAACTTTTAATCTCTTTGCTGTCCTCTATCTCCATATTGCTTTGCATTTTTTCTGTTACCGTAAGTTTGGTACTTTTCAATACCACCACTTCTCGTAATAATTGCCACGTGGATATTTTAAAACACTGCAGAAACATTTTTATTTTGTTCTTTACCTGTATATTATCAGGTGAACCTAAATTTATAACTTTTTAATAGATAATCCGCGGATTGTACAACACAAATTATGGTATTTCCCGCAAATTACGAAATCTGCAGTAAAAAAATTCGCCACCAGGATCTGATTTCTAGGCGCTTGGGATTTGTCAAGCCCTGGTTGCATATGTTGGTGAGCTGCAATATGCACAGCAGAAAATCCGACATCCAGTTTGTTTATGTTGATACAACGAGGGGCATTGTGTTCGTTTATGTTGGGTGTGCTGTTGTAAAAAAAAAAAAAGTTTTATGCAAATTACCCTCTGAACTTCTTATTAATTGGAACATGTGATTGTATTTATTTTTTATGTGTGGAAGTTTTAAAAATGAACGATGCGACAGTGGTCTCAATTACGGCAGTGAGATTAATTGTAGAATAATTTTGAATACATTAACAGGCCAACTAGTATAATTTTAACTATTCAAACCACAAGCATGGACTGTATGGAGGTTCCATGTTTAAAAAGAAAGCAAAGAGGGCGCTATGCATAACTCTCACTATTTACTTGATAAGTATGGAGGATAAAGAACTTTACACTCCATGGAATGAAGATCTAGAAACCTTTACAAATACTAGAGTAAGGCCTGAATTATCTGCATTTTATGAATTTTAAATACAATCATGTAATACATTCAGAAAACTGAAAAAGTAATCACTTGGGAAACATTTTCGGGATCAAACAAACTCCCTGAAAACACTTATTCCCCTCAGGTATTTTTGCACTAATTCTGATTGCAGACATGCAGAGAAAAGAATAACAGCAACTTTTGACACAAAGCTTAATTGTTTTTTCCCACACTATAGTAGTAACTCATATCCATTTACTTTTCCCATATGCCATGGTGTCACTGCACACCTTAACACACCTTTCTGGCTGTTTTTAGAAATGCCAGAAGGGCAAGAATATTACCTGCTGCACCATTTGCATGTCTCTTTAAAGGACTCTAAGGCGGTCTTGTTTGGTACCACACACTCCAGGAAAATGCTCTTAGCATGAATGTAATACGTTTATGCACCATACCTTCTTGTCTTCATAAAAATGCTGCATGTAGGATTTAATTTTAGGTACCATGCAAAGCTTTAGAAGAACCATATAAGAATTTTTAATTGGAATATATCCAAATGTATAATATCAGTTACATAGCGATTACTTGGGTGCGTAACACAATATACACTATCTACCAACAAGTAATTAGACACCCCTGCAATCGACGATATCTGCGGTCCTGATACACATCACGGCCGCCGCCGTTAAATATCGTGTGGGAAACAACAACGCAACCAGTCGCATGCAAAATGCCACGCAGTTCGGAGCTCTCTGATTTCGAGAAAGGTGTAATCGTCGGGTATCACAGAAATGGCTGATCCAAACATGACATATCCAGTGAGTTGAAGTACCCAAAATCGACAGTGGCCTACGTGATTGGCAAGTGGAAGATGAGAGGTGACTGTCGGAATGTGCCCCAACCCGGCAGACCCACAAAACTGGGAGTTAGAGACCGATGGGTGCTGGCCAGAGAAATTCGGAAGAACCGCGCCAAATCGATGGGGCACATCCGCGAGGAGTTTCAACAGACATCCGGGAGTGTTCTTTCAATGAATAACATCCGTAAGGAAGCCCATCTGCTCGGTGATCACGGACGTGCTGCCACCCACAAGCCTTTGATCACCAAGTCCAATAGCGCTGCTCAGCTAATGTGGTGCAAAGAACCTCGACAGTGGACCGTTGAACAGTGGAAACAGGTTCTCTGGAGCGACGAATCAAGGATCACACTCTACCGCTCGGATGGCAGGGTCTGGGTTTGGCGTCTGCCTGGAGAACGCCTCCTGCCGAAATGTATTGTTCCAACTGTGAAGTTCGGCGGCGGTTGAATTATGCTATGGGGGTGTTTCTCCTGGTATGGCACGGGACCCTTGGTTGCAATTCCTGGTAGACTCAACGCCGAGACCTACTGCACCATTTTGGATGACCATGCGCTTCCTACGTTGTGGCAGTTTTACGGGGTGGACCCATGTTACTTTCAGGATGGCACTGCCACCTGTCATGTTGCGAGGTTCACCGTGGCTTGGTATGGTGACAATAGGGTTAATCAAATGGACTGGCCTGCGCAGAGCCCGGACCTTAACCCTATCAAGCATCTCTGGGACGAGTTGGAGCGTCGACTTAAGGGGTGCCCCCAGCGTCCGAAATCGGTGAAGGAACTGACCTGTCTTCTCTAAGCCGTGTGGAAGAAAATACTGCTAGCCGTCGTACAACGCCTAGTTGAGAGTATGCCCCGGAGTGTCGCAGCTGTAATCACCGCTCGTGGAGGCTTCACCAACTATTGAAGGTGAATAAACTTCATTTTCCTTTGCTGTCACAGGTGTCCAATTACTTGTTGGTAGATAGTGTATGCCTGACACAACTATTGAAATAAAGACTCATAAATGACGGTTGTCATCCTTAGTTGTGCCTCTCCAAACAGGGAATGAAGAGTGCATCTGTCACGTGATTGGCAGGTTACAAATGTATCGTTTAGTTTGTAGACCAAAACTGAAGAACTCTTAGTTGTTTCTACAAAATGCATTATTATGTCTAGCCAGCGTTGCAGAATGTAGATGTGCACTCGTACACCATACGTGGATAGTTTCCAAATTATTAGCAGATTTTGCTGATAGTTTTTGTGTAGATTAAAAAGAAAATTATTTACTGGAGTTAAAACACTGACTGAAGGCTTTACTCAGATTAATATATTTAATTCTATTTTAACTTGAAATTTCACATCTTCTGAGTTCTTTTGTTTTTACAGACGTTTCTGGCCTCTAGATTTTATCAAGGCCTGTTCTCAATGCATAGGAACTGTATCAAAAGTTTCGTTTACACAGAAATAATGTAAATTTTATTACCAGGTTTCTCTTGCAGTTGCCAGTTGTTAAACTAAAATATTTTTCTTGTGTATTTTGTAAGTCTGCTATTTTTGAATTAAGATGTTGAAAATGCTTTTTATAATTTTTGAAGGTTTATTGATGGGACTTTTGTTTTCTGGATATAAAAACTTTCTTTAATTAGTCTATTGCTTGTATGAGGTTCATACAATATTTTAATATTTTGCCCTAGAAATCCATTTCACACACATTGCTGCATGTTCAGTTAAAATGTTTTTATTTTGTCCCCCTGGAATCTGTAATGTTCTAATAATTATTTATTGTTTTATTAATTTTTCTATAAATTATCTTATTCTATTGTTATCGTTATTCATGGGTTTCAGCAAGTTTTCTGTGAGTGGTTGGCACGTATATACATTTTATTTTTATACAACTCTGTGTCTAGCTATGCTTAACATAGCTACTGATTCCCCAACATATAATAGAGAATGAGTCTAAATATGTTTAAAAAAAGCAAACTGCATGATAGTGTTGTGACATCTGCCAGTTATATCGCAGCTGCATATATCCACCCATTAGCATTTCATATGATAAATAGTGGTTTCAAGAGTAAACAAAGGAGATGCATGCTTTTCTGCAAAACACAGCAGATTCTCCTAATATGTGTAGAGTGAATCTATATAAATTAAAAAAACTGCAAAAAAAAAAAAACCACTTAAAATATTTCCTGCATCTAAACTGGAAAGAAAGCATAGAGTATTGCCATAAAAAAGTGGCTTTCTGAATCTCAGTGATTTCTTTTTTCTACAATAAAACATTCCAGAACTCTGAAAAAAAAATTCTTGCACAAAAGACTGATACAGTTTTGTGACTTCAGTCATATCCTCAGGTCACATGGAACAACAGCTATGGATGATAACTGTGCCCAATGATTGCAGTATAGCTACTGCTACAACTACATTATTGGAAAAGTAGCTTGATAAATTGCAACTACTTTTTCTGAAAAGTAGCAACTTTTTGTACCTTTAATCTTTAGTTAATAGTGGAAATTCTGAAGATGATTTTTATATGTACATTCTCACACATGGCATTAAGAGCTAAATACCATTTGAAGTAAATTACACAAGTATTTTATCTTTGTATTTTCCTCATCTCTAATCTTCACATGTAACACATTTTATCTGTCAGTGGCTTCCAGAGCAGCGTAATGTAGACATACATGTGTATGCTGTATTCGGATAGTTTCCAAATTATTAGCAGGTTTTGCAGATAGTTTTTGCTCGTAGATTAAAAATTAAATAAAAATGTTATTTAAAGCACTTACTCAAGGCTTTTATTCAGATTAATATATTTAATTCTACTCTAACTTGAAGAAGTTTCAATGAGTTTTCACATCTTCTGAGTTCTGTTGTTTTTACAGATGTTTCTAGCCTCTAGATTTTATCAAGGCCTGTTCTGAATGAATAGAAGCTGCATCAAAAGTTTCGTTTACACAGAAAGAATTCAAATTTTATTGCCAGGTTTCACTTGCAATTGCCAGTTATTAAATGAAAATCATTTCGTTATATATTTTGTAAATCTAGTATTTTTGAATTAATTTGTTGAAAAGTTATTTATAGTTTTTGAAGGTTCATTGATGGAACTGTTTTTTTTTTTTTTGTATATAAGAACTCTCTTTAATTAGTGTTGTTCTTATGAGGTTCATAGCCCAGTATTTTCATATTTTGCAATAAAAGTCCATTTCAGACACATTGCTGCATATTCAGTTGCAATGTATTTATGTTGTCCTCATTAGAATCTGTAATGTTTTAATAATTATTCATTTTTATTAATATTTCTTTACATTATCTTATTCTATTGTTTGCACTTCAAAGCAAGTTTTCTGTTTCAATGCTTGTGTACACAGATACATTTTATTTTTATAAAACTCTGGTGGCTTCTATTCCAAGCTAGCTGATGTGTCGAGGGATTTCAAATAAAAACACTCAACAAGTATCTGCAAATTCATTTTCTTTCTTGAGAGAATTGAATTTTTCTCTCAAATGTCATTGATAAAATTGCTAGCTCAATTATCTTGTACATGCCATTTTCTCAGGCTGACTGCAAAGACTTCCCTGTAAATAGCATAAAGTAAGGAAGGTAACACTTTATGGTTAAAAGTTTGGCCAATTTACTGGGAACAGAAAACTCTCAGTTGTCTGTCATCTCTGTATGTCTCTCATCCATCAGTAAAAACAGGAAAGTATGCATTGATTAAACAAAAAAACATGCTTAAGTTATATGTGTATGTGAAAAATGTAAAGTAAGAAAGCTTAGAACTGATAACTTAAGTCTTTTACAACCTGATAATTTATGGGATGATGGTAAGTGGTTGCTACATTCTTAAAGTCATATTCAGTATTTTTTTTTTAAACTTTCCCAATAATGTAATGAAAAATGATAACAAATGTGGGGCAATTCATTTGGTTTCATCAAAATGAATTGTTAATTGAGAACAAATTACTATCTATCCTCAAATTAGGCTAATTTTGGACGATAGAGATAAAAATAACCCACTTCAGACAATATTTGCAGACTTTTACGTGATCCAAACCTCAACATGTTCTAGCAAAATTTACTACATTGGAAGCACTTAATGCAGCATCGACTTATATTGATTGAAGCACAAAAACGATGTTCATAAAGAAAACTTTGACATTTTACTGGCGCATCTTTGGCTTTCAAGGGCAGTTCTGGAGAAGCTCTTTGGCCTGATGCTGACTGAATTGTCCCATTATTAATAATTTTAAATTTGGTTCTTGAGAAAGTTTGGAAATTTTTCTCAGCTCTAAAAATTTTAATTCTCCTATCATTTCATTAATATGGAATTGCATTTTAAAAGAAATATAATGGCAGTATTCCCATGCAATCTGTAAAACAGGGAAAATCTGGAATTCTCAGGGAATTTCAAAGTGGTTTCAAAACTCGGGGATTTTTTCCCCCATGAAAATCAAGGAATTTGCCTAAAAAACTTTTCTTTTTTTTTTTTTCAGATTTCCAGCCTTTGCTTGCAATCACTGCCTGCTTAGAATTTGATAAATCTTGCTTTCAATATATTACATCAATCTTTTATTCCCTAAAAAGGATCAAAACTACCTGTTATTAAATTCAGGTTAAAACATCTATAGCAGAAGCCACAGTTGTTTTTAAATGTACGTGCATACAATTATAATAATAACAAATTTGAAACCCAAGTGGAATTTTTAATTGCATGTAGAGACTTTGACTTAACCCCAAAATATATAAGAATAACGAACTCCTCGATGATTAAGAAATATGAGAAAATATTAAAAACTTGCCAAAAGAAAAGATTAAGTGCAGAGATTGTGAATAAAAGAATAATAATTTTTGGTTTACAAGCCACCTGTTTAAAATTATGGAAAAATATAAGTAATACAGCATAAAGAAATTTCAGTGGATCATGGAAGGATGAAATTTTGGACACTACTTTAAGAGAAATTACTGAAATAGTTGAAAAAGAAAGAAAGTCAGCCAAACAAAGTGTTACAGCAAAATTACATCGACTACGGGACCAATATAGGACATGAACAAAAAGAAAATAACTATGAGGTTTACCAGAATATGTCATCACATGAGCTAACTTATTCACAGAGAGCTAGCTGTTTTACAACGGGGGAAAAAATATGCATTTCCACAGAAGATAACAAAAACCGAAGAATTAATACCAAATTTTGAAGATATCAGAAATATCCCTAATGAGTATAAGGAGGAGTTTAGTGGTAAACTATTCCGAATTATATTAAAGGAATATAATGAAAAAAATAATAAAATTATTATTTAAAGAAGTTAAAATATGAAAAAATCAACTGTTGAAATTAAAAGAAGACAAGAATATCAAATTTTGTGAGGCTGATAAAACAGGCCAAATTGTGATCTTGAATACAATAGAATATAACCTAAAAATGAAATTGGCAATAGAAGAACTGAAATGTTCTGAGGTGAAAAGGGACCCAACTGATAATCAAGTTAGATATTTGGCTAACATCAGGAACCACAGCACCTTACCTAATGAGAATAAAAATGCAAAACCACCAATGGGTACAAAGGTCCCACGAATGTTTGCAAAAATTAAAATACACAAGGATGGTAACCCCATGAGACTTATAGTGTCCAAAAATGAACTCTCCATTGATTAATCTTAAAAAGAATATTTGCAGTTTCTTGGCACCAATGTTAATGAAAACACAATACATTGTAAAGAATACATATGAATTTATTGAAATAGTGAAAAATGTAAACCAAGATCTAAAAGATTACAGAATGGCTAGTATGGATGCCAAAGTGCTGTTGCCAAGTACCCCTGTTCCAGAAGCAATTGAGATTATTAATAAAAAATTACAACAGGATCAATCTCTTAATAACACACAACTACAAGAGTTAAAAGCAATTTTATTATACATCTATGAAAATAATATCTTCAAATATGATGAGAAAATATACAAACAAAACTTCAGAGGCCCAATGGGCTCTCCTCTATCAAACCCGTTTGCTGAAGTAATTATGAACAGCACAGAAGAACAAATTATAATTATCAGTACAATAAATGAACCACCGTTGGCTTACTGCAGATACGTAGATGATATCTTCATCATGACCAGAATGAAAACTGATGAGCTGGAATCTTTAACTCAACAACTTAGTAATGTATACCCCACAATTAAATTGACAGTAGAACATGAAGAAGAAAATATCTTACCTAACTTGGATGTTAAGATCATCAAGCAAAATAACCAACTGCAGTACAAGGTACATAGAAAACAGACATATGTCCCTGTTCTGATACCATATAACTCAACACACCCTTACACACAGAAATGTAATAGCATAAAAACATTAATTAAAAGAGCAATCACACATTCTTCTAAAGAAGAATTTCGTACTGAAGAAATAAATTACATTAAAGAAATCTCATACAGCTATGGATACCCTCCACAGAAGATAAATAAATGGATTTATGAAGTACAAGTAAAGATGCAAGATACATATTCCCCTAAAAGAAAAAAAAAATTACAATATGTCGGAGCAACACCTTACCTTCCAGGAATATCTACAGAAATCAATAAATTATGCCATAAATATGGAATTCAGATGGGAAACAAAGTAATGACTATTGGAGATATGATAATTAATAACACTGAAAAATGTAGTATCTTGGAAAAAGCTGGTGTGTACGAAATGCCTATAAGTGGAATCCCACCAATACCATATATTGGAAGTACTAAAAATCAGTTAAAACATTGCCTACAACAACATATTAAAAATTGGCAAAAAAAAAAAAAACAGCACTGATACAATCTGTCTGGATAACCACACATACCCGAATTTTGAAGAGATTAAAATAATAAAATCATGTCACAATGAGATACACCTAAGCATTGCAGAGTCTGTATTGATTGAAAAAATAGAGATCGAATTTGTATTAATAACGATCCACATATCCTTAATGAAAAATGGAAAGAACTAATAAAAATTGACCAAAAAAACCAAAAACACAGAAGAAGAAAATGAAGAGTTCACTAAAGTCAATAACAGATGGAGCCACGGTGGAAGCTTATCGTTGATGACGTTAGAGCGGGGCGAGGAAGACGTGCATATCGCTCACTCTTACTGCAGTGGCAGAAGAGAAAGCATCTAGAACACCTCCTGAAGATAACCCCGCAGAGGGTAGAAAGTACTTGAGGCAGTCTGCGTTGGAATGGCTTAGGGTGTGGTGAATGAATGTTCTGGTTGTTCATGAGGTGTTGAGAAGGAGAGTTGAAAGAATGAGATGAGTCGTATGTAAATAGTATAGTTGTATATACGTTTTTAATATTTTTGTTCGGCATTTTGTATGTATGTAGATAGGCAGTTTGTGTTCGTTGATAACATCAAAAGGTTTTGAGTTCAAGAATTGGGGTTTTTACCAACGAAGGTTGGGTTTTACATGCTGGTGGGAAGGGTGGGGAGGGGGGAGGATACAGTTTTGGGACCTAGAAAGCAATGCACTTCATGGACTTGGGCGTTCGTCTAACATTTGAAAGAACCTGAAGACAAGAATAGAACACCACACTGGAGGCTTAAACCAAGAATGACAACAAAAAGAATAAAACATGCAGTGAAATGTGAATAAAGGTAAGCAACCTTGTTATTATTACCTGTTATTAAGTTTGGTTTCTGCAGACAGTTGACTTCATGTCTTTAACACGGAGCATTTAAGCCCAAGACATGACATCTTCCTGCTTTGAGAAACACATCACAAGAGAACTGAACAACCAATGAATCAAAGCTCTTTGTTGGTTGGTTCTCTTGTGACATGTTTCTCTGAACAGGAATCAA
The DNA here is from genome assembly GCA_039090855.1 of Macrothele yani. NCBI lineage: Eukaryota > Metazoa > Arthropoda > Arachnida > Araneae > Macrothelidae > Macrothele > Macrothele yani. The sequence continues at coordinate 45,554,166 of CM077009.1, forward strand.
TTCAGTCATTAAGCCATTGCATTGTATTAAAGAAAAACTGAAACTAATTAACTGACACATTTTTCCTTCCATGTGAACCATTTCTATGGGGATGTGTTAACTTCTGCTGCATTGACGGTATACCACTCAGGTTCCCGGAAGATCGTTATCAGTATACCACTCAGGTTCACAAAAGATCATTGGCAGTATACCACTCAAAATCGCAAAAGATCATTGGCAGTATACCACTCAGGTTCATAAGAAGATCTTTGACAGTATACCACTCAGGTTCACAAAAGATCGTTGAAAGTATACCACTCAAGATCACAAAAGATCATTGGCAGTATACCACTGAAGATCATAAAAGATCATTGGCAGTATACCACTCAGGTTCACAAAAGATCAAAAATAATGTTCCTTGTACATTTGGTACATGTTGTTAATGAAAATCAGGTAATTGTATGAATATTAATTATTTAAAGAATTTAGAAATGTATGCTTTAGTGAGAAAATTCAAGAATGGAAGGAAATCTAATGATTCATCACCACATGATTTGGGTTGTCGCTCTGGGAAAACTTTCAAAACCACCTGGAAAACTCAGGGATTTTTTTATTTTATTATTAATATTATTAATATTATTATTATTTTATGTGTGAGTGTTAACCATGAAGTTTTAAGTGGGCATTATAGCTCTCGGGTTCAGAAAAGATCGTGGAATTAAGATACCAAAATAATGTGCCTCATACATTTTAGTTGTTGATAATAATAAAAAAAAGAGGTAATAGTATGAAGAACAGTTATTTAAAGAATTAACAGATTTGTGCTTTGGTGAGAAATGCAAGAATGTAAGAAAATGTAACAATTCATCACAATGTGATTTGGTTTGCCACTCTGGGAAAACTCTCAGAACCACCTGGAAAAGTTAGGGAACTTTCATTTTACTTTTTAGTGGGAACCCTGAATGACTATGACTTTGCAGATCTGGCAAACATTTATCATCATCTATCTGTTACTAGGTTGGAAAAGCCTCCAGTTTAAAATTTCCCTTACTTTAAATTTTTTATGTAACTTAGGTGTCCTTTCAAAGATTTAATACAACTACTTTCAAGGATTAAAGAGCATGTCAGATGTTCTTGTTGAATGGGTCTTAAACACATTCAAAACATAACTAAACATGCAACGAAACGTCACATTAATATTTTTCACTGGTCTTTCTCATACGGACACAAAGAAAGATACACATCTTTTAAATATCATATTTACCAATTTTTTAAATATCATATTTACCAATTTTTTTTCTAAATAATATAATTAGCAATCCAAATTTATTGGCATAGAATAAAAGTATAAAACACTTTAAAGCACGCTTAAATTACATAAGAAAATTTAATTTAAGGAAGCCAAATGAATTGCCACGTTTGTTGATCGTTTCTCGTTATGCTATCAGGAAAGTTTGGAAATTCTTCTCAGCTCCAAGAACTGCAATTCTGAATCCCTTTTCATGATACCATTAATATGGAAGTCAGTATTAAAAAAGAAATAACGTTCACGACTTTACGGATCTGGTAACCACTACCATCGTCATCATTTCCATCTGTCAACAAAGCTGACAAAGACTGAAATTGTCAGTTGAAAGCTTTCTTAAATTAAATTTTCTTGTGTAACTTAAGCGTGTTTTAAAGTTTTTCATAATTATTATTAACAGTTACATATTATTTGTCCATTTTGTATCATGTTAGGAATAAAAGCTTCCAAGCTTTTGTACATCAACCAGATGGCTTTTTTCAAGGAAAAAGTAGACAAGAAATTGAATAATAGAATACTTCAACAATTTGAGCATGGTGATTTGTGACCAGACAATAAATTTAAACAGATGTGCATACATATCACTAAGCTGTTCTCTGGAATTCAGAGGGCCGCCCCGGTGGCGCAGTGGTCTAAGGCGTTGGCCTCTGATCATTCATCCGTAAGGGGTCCGGGTTCGAATCCCGGTCAGGCATGGATGTTGTGTTTGTCTTACGGCACTGGCTCTCTTCCTTCCCTGGAACCAGTGACCCTAAATTAGGGACGGGCGACTGCTTATAGCTCATTGAGTTGCTCACGGTGGTCGTTAAACCTCCAATCAAAAAAAAAAAAAAAGAAAAAAAGAATTCAGAGGTTAGCTCCACAAAGGAAAAAACAAACTACCAGATAATTTTTAACTGATTATTTACTTACTGTTGTTGTATCAAACTTCTCCATTTGCAGCGATCTTAACATACAACTCGGGCTTCACTGACATCCATCACATGACACACACAAGATCTTCTATACTTCATACTCATTATCTTTTTCTCATGCAGACACTCCTGAATCCTCCCATGACTTCCTTGGCTGTCGTCTGCCTTTCCTTCCTGCCACTTGGGCTAAAAAAAAATTTCTTAGTAAGCATCTCATCACTCATTCTTTCAAAATGCCCAAACCACTGAAGCATATTAGTCTTCACCTTGCTAACAACATTTTGCTTCACATCACACAACTGCAACACATCTTCATTCTTCACATGATCAGAACGAGTCTTGCCCCCCCCCCGTAAGTAATGCATTTCTCCAGCACACAAATGACTCCTATGTTTCTTTTGTAGTACCTAGGTTTCACTGCCATACATCAGAGTAGGAACAATTACCCTTTCATACACAGCCATGCGGGACTTTCTTGAGAACCCATCATTCCTGTTAAAACCTCCCAAGGCAGCTACGATTTTCAATGAAGAATTCACTCTCCTACTAATGTCACCATCCAATTTGTTCTCTGTCAAACATGCTTCCTAAATACACAAACTCATTCACCTGGTCAATCGCAGTTGTGAATGTAATTATTCATTCGAAGAAACAAGGGTGTTATGTTGGTCAGCCATGCAGTACTGTGAAAGGAACAACAACATTATTTAAAGAAACTGATTCCAAATTCATGGTGATTCTGGAAAGATGCTATCATTGCAAGACTCCCGGTAATGACCTTAAGGTTTCATGAATGGCAGTGATTTAGGCATGGAGTTACCATGAATTCGGAACCAGTTCTTCAAATAACGGTACTGCATGCCCAACCTACATGATGCCTCACTTCTTTGAATGAATAATTACATTCACATCTACATGATTCGTACGCATCCTGGAAGTCCTGGAAATGTCCTAAAATTATGTTACATGTCCTGGAATTTTATCCATTTGTGCCTTTTTGACCTTGCGTGATGTTTTGTAGTTGAGGATTTTTCTACTGACATAACTTATGTCTGACAAATTTTCCACCCCACCCCCTGAAGAATGCAGGGGGGGGGGATATTGGTTTTCTTATATGTCAGGACTGAAACTGCATTATTAGCATCTTTTGCATCATGCTTATGCTATCACTTCATCTGTCTGGCTGGGGAGACCATATCTCTGCAATTATTAGTTTGATTTGTAAAATTATTTTTGTGTTGGGAAGCTTAAAATGTGAAAATGACGATCCACGTATTCCAGTTTTTTTCCGATGCACAACTTTGCCTCTAGAGGGCGCAAATGGAGATCGTATCAAATTTGAAATGCATTTTACTTCATATATTTGCTTCTGAATATCCAATTGATTTTTTTTTCCTTTCGATGACATTTATATCATAGACTATTTTAATTACAGTCGCTTTTTCAAATAATGCAGAAATTTTCCGCTAGGAGGTGTAACTGTAAATCGCGATTTTCCCAATATCTCCGCTTCTAAAAGTCCGATCTCAAAAATTCTTCCTGCGTCGGATACGCTCTTGGGGTGAAATGTTTTGCATATAATTTCTCATTTTTGGTAAAGAATGGTTTGGCCGCCAGGGGGTGTAAGTGTTTATTTTTGCTTCTGGTGTATTTGCAACAAAATCAGACCCGGAAACTCAATTGAAAAAATTTCTCTGTGAACCGATACTGCTCACCTCGGAAATGTTTTTGAGAATACCTCCTGCCTAAAATAGTGCATAATTTTTCCACCAGGGGCGTACACGTATGTCTTATTTTTGTCCATATCTCCGTTTCTAGGAGTCCGATTTGAAAAATGCTTTCTTTGTTGGAGAACATTTTCGGTGCGAAATGTTTCTCATATAATTTCAAATATTTCTTAATGCACAAGTGCGCCACTAGAGGGCCTAAGTTCACTTTTCTGTTTACAGCAATATCTGCGGGACTAAAAACCCAAGTTTCTGATTAGCTGCAGCGAAAATCTTTTTTAACATTGTGCATTAAGTTTGCCCAAACATATAGGAAGTTGTTTGTTGTAGGTTATACGTTTAACAAACCTATGGTTTCACTATATTTTAAGTAAGAACGTTTGGATTGTATGTCCTGGAAAAAAACCCCAAAAGTCCTGGGAATTTGTGATTGAAAAAGCGTATGAACCATGCATCTATCTATTTATTTATTGTGTAGTCAAGTTACCACATTCAAATTTTTGAATAATTCTGTTATCCAGTTTGATGTCTACCTTCCTTGAAAAAGCCATCTGGTTGATATGTTTACTTCTATTTTACACAAAAGAGTTTGGATTTCTAGTGTAAGTATACTGTTTTAAGTATAGTTGGTGCACAGTTCCTTGTTATTAATAATTTTTTTTTTTTAGTTCTTCCATAGATAAGCAATCAAACATGGGTAGCAGAACTAATTTTAAGCAACAGCTAATGCGGCAGCACATGCAATTGCTGGAAGAAAGAGAAAAAGGACACTCAACCTCAACTCCTTCTCTAACATCTGCAGCCATCAGAGTCCCATTACAGTCTGCTCCACAGCCTTCCAATGTGCCACGCCAGGTTCTCATGGTATGTACATTTTAGAAGATGTAATTTGTTGTACCTACATTGTGTCATCTTGTTATATGCACTGAAGTAGCAAGTTATTAGGAACACCCAATAGCATTCAGATACATGCCATCCACACTTAGATACGCAAATATGACGTTGAGATGGCTTCATACACAGCTCACTGCAAAGGATTCAGATATGTACAAAGTGTAGATAAGCAACAGCGTGGAGACTTGTGATTTTTATGCTCCTTTAAGGCTAAGGCCACACAAGCGATAATTACTGCCGGATTTCTGCAGTGAGTGAAGCTGCTACAAAAGTCGCAAATGAATGGCCAGATGGTAGCCGTAAATGGTGCTCTCATCACAAGGGCTACTCGGCCACACGAGCAGTATTTGCATCCACCAAATCGCGTATCGTGTTAGGTGATGGTAGTGTGATAAAACATGAAGCTCCAGCGTAATAATAATAATAAAAAAAAAGCTGTTCAATTGTTGTTATGTTTAATAATAACACAGGTCTGTGAAATAATGCTTTTTTCTTTTTTTCTGCACCGTTTTAGGTGTTTCTAATGTTTTTCAATACGCTGAGTTCAGAAATGCTGAGCTTTTCCACTCTTCTATCACGTAAGGTTTTTCCACAAAGTGAGGATGAAGATCCAGGTAAATCACACGAGATCTAGCAGAGTCAAAAAACTTTATTTACAAAAAACTAAAAAATAAGCTTTATTTTACATTTTATTAATTTGCTATGTTTTTTATAGCTACCACAAAGTCAAAAATCTTTATAATGTCTCTTAGTCTTCCCCTCGAAGCTCCGTTTAGAACTTTTTCTCTTGTGCACTGCTTGCGGCTCCTCCTTATTCAGCATCCAGCAGTAGTCTGCTATCATGTTCACATTCCACCGGCCCTGATACCTCTGTTCCATTTCCTTTATGTCCTGGTGGAATGTCTCTCCTTTTTTTCACTCACAGCACTTAAATTTTCTAGGAAATAGACTAGATGGGAGTTCAAAAAGTGGAGCTTCAAGCTCATTGAGCAGCCCAAGGCTTTTAAGTCCTCCAGCATGTTTCCTACTATGTTCTGGAAGTCAGGGTCTTTCTGGTGGCTAAGAAACTTCTTTACAATGTATTTAAAGGATGTCCAAGCTGATCTCTCAATGTCATCCATTTTGGTTTCAAAGATTTCGTCTTTCATGAGGTTTTGAATGTCATTACCGATGAAAATGCCTTCTTTGAGTGCACGTTCTTTTCTCCTACTTTCAGCGTCCTGCTTGGCCACACCTTCTGAGTCCAGTGCTTGGCTTTAGCACGACTGTCCCATTCGCAGAGGAAACAGGAGTTCTTGGTGTAGCCACCCTGTTGACCAAGGATAATGTAGTCCTTGTAGTTAAGCTTGGTCAGCATCAAGGCTAAATTCTCATACCTCTCTTTCAAATAAACGGAATGTCCAACCGGTATAGAGGGGTATTTGTTGCCGTTGTGAAGAAGTACAGCTTTCAGACTTCTTTGTGATGAGTCAATTTAGAGTCTCCAATCTTTCGCCTCATGCCGAATTTTGAACATTTGCATCAAACCAGGGACATTGGAGCAGTAAACAAGTTCACCGTCTTGAGAAAAATAAGGCACGTAGTCTTTCTCTCGGTTTCGAAACCAGTAGAAAGAAGTTCCAGTGGTTAACAAGTTCTTCTCCTGGATTCTAGAGCCTAGCAACAGAACAGAATCTTTTGGAAGGGCCAGATCTCGGATCAAGTCGTTCGATTCTGATTGTGAAAAAAGCTGGGGATCACTGCAGTCGTCGACTTGAAAATAGTCATCAGCACTGTCATCTGACTTGCTCCCTGTGAAGGTGCAGGCACATTGTCTAGCCTTTGTGGAGGCAAAGGTCTGGGAATGTCAGGTCCGTGAGGCACAGGGCGCAGTGCAGATTCAAGGTTTGGGTAGAAGATTTCTTTTTTGTTTTTTAAGCTGTACCCCTGTATGTTGCACGAACAAAAGTAGCAGTCATCGCTGTGGTTTCGGGGCTCCCTCCATATCATAGGCACTCCAAAACGAAAATATTTCATCTTACCCTTAGACCACATGCGGAGTCCTTCCACGCAACTTGAACACACTCGATGCGGGGCCCATGACTTATCTTGGTCTCCAACCCTTACCCTGAAGTATGCAAAATACACTTTTTCAACAAAGTCCGTGATCTTCTGCTATTGCTTTTTCACTACAAGTTCGCCACAGATGTAGCAAAAGCTGTCAGGAGAATTGACACAACCTCTTGAAGCCATGACAATCATAAATGCACACACCTTATCACTTCCAGGCCCATGCTTAATTATATATAAGAAAATATTACAACAATATTCTGGTGACAAAAATTCCAGACAGAAATTCTCGATTTCTGTCAAAACTGTTCGTGATAGAATTTTTTGAGTATTTTTCCCGAAATCTGCATCAAAAAATACATAAGAAACACCATTCACTTTGAAGAAAAAAATTCATCGTTGACCTGTGTAATTCGTCGGCGAACATATCATACGAAGTGGTAGATTCATCCTATTATCAGTGAAAGATTGCACAATGGAAAGTTTTCACTTCTTCACAGAAAACTTCGACAGTTCCCAAATAAGTTTTTTGAATATTATAGAATGTCTATAAAATCTTTTGACTTTCTTCTCTCCGTGGTGAGTGATAGCCTTAAAAAATCTGATACTGTTATGCAACAATGTATATGCGTGGAAGGAAAATTAGCAGTTACATTACGGTAAGTTTATTTGAATAATGTTTATTAATAAGTACTCAAAGTAAAAAGGGAATACGTTTCAAAGTGAATGTATGAGCTACACATATGCTGTATAAAAGAACAAAACCAATATCCGTTATACTTCGTACCATCGTTTTTTGAAATATTCCATAGTCTTGAATATTGTTGTACAATATGAAGTGTTGACGATATAAGTACATAAAGAAAATGTTTTGTACCATTCACAATTGAAAGAAAGATAACACCTACTCTGAATCAACATCTGATTCAAAGTTAGTTACAATTGATGGCGACACTGGATATCTTCCATTGCTCGCCAACCACAGCTTCTGTAACCTTCATCTACGCATCCGTTTCCTCTGTTCTTATTTCTGTAGTTCTCGCATTTCGAATCGAACAGCACATCATACTTTTGAACTTCAGTTATCTGTTTACTGTCAATAAAAGAAATCCACCGTGATTAATATCCAAACCACAATCGAAACCAAACACACCACTCGCTACAAACGTCGCTATGTGTGGCCAGCTTTCCTGCTACAAATGAAGTGAGTAAAATGGGTCGGTGTCCATTCTTCTGCGACATGACCTTGGTGTTGCACTCCTCTCTACGTCATTGGCGACATTTACTGCTGTGTCTGGCCACTTCTGTTGCAAGCCTTTGAGTGCATTTCTTGCACTACAAATGTAGCAGAAATCCGACAGTAAGTATCACTCATGTGGCCTTAGCCTAAAAGAGACACAATAGTGGGTGCTATGTAGCAGCAGGTGCAAACATTTCAGAAATGGCAAACTTTCTGATCTGTGCAAGGACAACTGTATGAAAGGCATACAATGAGTGATGCACAAGCAACAAAGTGAGTACTGAGTTACAAGGATGGTAAGTCAGATAATATCTGAAAACTTGAAAATTTCAGTATTATAAATATTGAACTGGAATTATAGAGGATAAAATTTTAAGGTACTTTACCTCTCTCCTCTATAATTCCCATTCAATATTTATAATTCTGAAGAGGAAGCCATGAAGTCATTAATTATTGAAAATTTCGTCGTCCTGGAGCAGGAATCGAATCCGTGTCTCCCAGATAGAGCCCGGGTATGCTAACCACTACACCACCCAGATTGAGCAAGTCTCAAGTTTCTGATTAATTTAATTTAAATATAACCATCACAGGATTCTCTAGTCGAAGCAAATCAGCATTCTTGTTTAGTGAATCTGGAGGTTAAGAATCCTATCCCGTGATTGCCCGGAGGAGTAGATAAATCATAAATGGAATACAAGATTACACCATTCAATACAAATTTTGAAGATGACAATCCGTTTTTTGGTGTAAATATCAGCAGTGCAGAATATGTCCGAACACGCAAACGAGGTTCGGGGGAAATTAAGGCAGTTCTAAGGAAATTTTTGCCCAGGGGTAAAATAATAATATTTAATAATAATAGCAATAATGAAACGAAAATTTAACTTAAAACAACTATATGAAGATAAGAGTAATTTACTGCACAGTAATCAGGTTGTCATTTTGAAAAATGTTCTGTCGTTATGAATACAAGAGGTTATGAGTGCAGTGATGTACTGCCGCTGACAGACGATTCACTGATCCCTAATGACTTTTCTAATGCCAAGGAAGAGTAACAAGTACCAAGCAACCAATAGTCATAAACATTTCCGAAACTAATGGCAGCGAATACATGTCATAGGTGCCAATTTGAAAAATTATTGGGGGTTCCGGACATTTTAAAGCAAATGACCGATTCATTTTTCAAAGGGTTTAAGTCTAATTTAAATTTCATTTAGTAAAATTATCTGGCACAATTAGATGCCTAAAATGCTAGAATGAAATAAACTATATTTAATTATAGAATTTTTTTTAGCTGTTTATTTTCCAGCCTTTCTGCCCTGCCACTGTTTTCACCTAGAACTCAAAAATAGTTCAGACATTTTGAATCTAAGTTTTGTGTTTCTATTCCCAAGGCTGAATCACTTTTGTTTGGAATGACAGGGGTGGGGGAACTACCCATCCTTCTTTGCTGTATGAGAGGAAGGAGAAGAATGTGAAAGAACAGATAAAAATCCCGAACAGACGGTTCGGAACAGTGTCACCATTTGTAGAATGGGAGGGGGAAAGATAAATCTCTCAGAGCCAAGTGTGTTGAAAACGAAGAAATGCTGCTCCTCACTGCGTCGTTAAAAGGTTGACCCAGAGACCTTTCTTGTAAACGTAGGAGGAAACTGTCTTTTCATCTAAAAGCCGGAAGTATGGAATCAGGAAACTGAAAGTAAAAACAAATCGTCCTCCAATCCAAAATACCAGTAGCTCCAATTATTGGGTGTACAAATAAGTTTACATCGTTTTTCGGTCGAGAAAGGTAATAGTTTGTTATAGACAGATAACGATTATTTTATTCAAAATATTGACCTTCGCAACATACAACCTTCCCCCACTTTTCAGGCAGGCAGTAGATTCCGCGATAGAAGTCCGGTTGTTTGGAAGCAATCCAGTTATCAAGCCAATTTTGGATCTCCTCATAAGAACGGAACCACTCTCCAGAAAGGGCGCTCTGCAGGGATCAAAATAAATGGTAATCTGATGGTGCGATGTCTGGTGAATACGGAGGGTGGGGTAACACATCCCAGGCAATCGCTTCTACAGTTTCCCTGACCCGCATCGCGACACAAGGTCTGGCGTTGTCATGCCGGATAACAACCTTGTCATGTCTTTTCGCATATTCCGGACATTTCGCTCTCAATGCATGGCTCAAATTGATTAGTTGTTGTTGATAACGTTCAGCGTTGATGCTCTGGCACGGTTGCAGCAGCTCATAGTATACCACACCTTTCTGATCCCACCAGATACACAGCATTAACCTTATTGTCATGAATATTTTGCTTTGGCGTTGATGAACCTAATATACCTGGACGCACCCATGCTTTTGGTCGTTTTGGAGTATCGTAGTGAATCCATTTCTCGTCTCCTGTAACAGTTCAATGCAAAAATGATTTTCCTGTGTGTCTTTGCAGGAGCAATTTACATATGGCTATGTGCTTTGCAATGTCTTTTTATCTCAATTCATGTGGGACCCAATTTCCTTGCTTTTGAACCATTCCCATTGCATGTAGACGTTGAGAAATGCATTGTTGGGTAACATGTAATGCCATTGCTAACTCTGTTTCTGTGTGGCACGGATCTTCATCCAGTAATGCTTCCAAAGCAGCATCAAATTTTGTTGTTGCCCCTTCACGTTCTTTGCCTTCCACGTTGAAATCATTCCCTTTGAATTGTCAGAACCACTGTCTACACGTGCTTTCAGTTAGAGCATGTTCACTGTAAGCTTCCACAAGCAAACGGTGACTTTCGACAGCGGTTTTCTTTAAAAGAGAAGTAATGCAGCAAAACTTCCCGCATATGCTGTTTTTTTTGCACGAAATTCGACATTTTCAATGCACTGACAAACAATGATGTTCACACTGCAATGAACTGTCCTCCACTAATTATCAAAGCTTGTTGCAAGGACTTTCTTATGCATGTGTTGTCCTTTGCAATTACATGAAATCTGTGCTAGTTACGCCATCTATTCACAAACAATGTAAACTTATTTGTACACCCAATAGTTCGGATTTTGGACGCTATACTGTATTTATGTTTATAAACTTAGGAGCACAACGCCAAGCTTGAACTTCAAGCGCATGTGCAGTGAGCTCTATTGTCAGCTATTTCACCCGGGAACACGTGGTTTTTCGGTTGCTGTTACGTGCTGCGAGTGTTACTCATATCGCTGTATCTGTGCAGTGTATTATAAAGTGTGGCGTTCTATACTCTGTAGTGTCGCATATAACTATTTATAAATTTATTACTGGTGAATATACAACAAGTATGATTTTGTGTTTTATTAATAATTGTGTGCTCAAAAATACTGGGGTGACTTGTAAGACATCAAAGGTGATTTACAACCTTCACAAAAAGACGGAAGGCTGCCATTTCTTGGTGACAACTGACGTCATCCATAAGTGTAAGACTGTTTTTTATTTATTCATTGGAACAATTTTTTTAAAATAAAGTAATAGACTTTAAGAATAGTTCTTAATCATCAACATATACTCTAGTATTCGCTTAAACTTGAATGAAAATCTGCTACAGTTTTGGGGCAAATTTTGGAAAAAAAATTGTGTTCTGGGGAAATATTGGCCCCTGAAAATTTTCTGTACCCTTGGTAAATATGACAAGGATGGTAAGTCATATAATATCTGAAATATATATATAACCTACAAGGCAGAAACTAACAATTTTTTTTTAAACAATGACAAAAAATAAAAAATAAAAAACTCAAAAACCAACAGGCGAAGAGAAAAAAATAATAATAAATAACAAAACCTAAATGCAGAAAGTGTCGAAAATGCCTAGCCTTGGCTTTATTGAGGACCAGCAAAAATCTGCATTTTCTCACTACCACAAAGACTTAGTTGAAGATGGGTTTCTGCAAAGTCATAGATGCAAGTATAAGTCCCCCCCCCCCAATTTTTTTAAAATTACATAACCACCCTCAAAGGTGCGGAAATTAAATAATTAAGCAAAAGTTTTTGCATACATCTATCACTTTCCTGGCCCAACCCAAACTCATAATCTCCCACAAAAACCAGAAAAGCATTGGCAAAGAGCTCACAAAAACTGTGAGAAGGCTTAGAACTTTCGACCCAGAAAACTAGGCAAAACCTACTACAAAGAAAAATATATCGACTGAGCAACAACACCCAGAAAACGACATGTTTGACACGTGGTAAGCAACCTTACTGCCCAAGTGAAGTTCCAAACGGGAACCAAAAATGAATAAAAAGCACTTTAAAAGTGTCATTCCCTGGGAAAAAAGAACTTCCAAAAAAATTAAAGAAAAATAAAAAAAATAACTGTATGTAAAACATTTGCATTTTTGAACTTCCCTTTTTGTTGGTAAAGTTCGATTAACACTTACCGCACGTGGGGCTTGGCTTTCAATTCTTATTTCCGTTATGTGGATGCGGCATGGGGGGTTTTTCATTTAGTTGCAGGTTCACTTCATTTTTTTTTTTTTCCTGTTGGTATTTATCTGGCCTCGCCACTAAATGAGTTTTTTTCCTTTGCTGCCTCCTCATTTACTTTCAATAATTTTTTATAATCCTAGTACTTTCGGTATTACTCCATTACCGTCATCGAGGGGACGTTTTGCTCCGACTAGCACGGACCGTGTCAGCTGGGCATTTCGGTGGTTCTCGCGAGCTGCTTCTGTCATCGGCTATCGCTTCTTCTTGGGCGTTGTGGCGCCATCTCTTGTTGGTCACTGATCTCATTTTTCGAACTTTTTTATTTTTTTGCTCAATTTTAATTAAATTTCTCCAGCTGTTTCTCAAAATATTAGGGTCATTATGGTTGCAAACTTTTGCCCTATTTTTTTCAATCATTACCGACACTGCTATTCTGAGGTGTTTTTCGGATTTACAGCTTTTAATGATTTTTATATTTTCGAATTTAGGATATTTTTGGTTATCCAGACAGTATTGAATAAGTGCTGTTTTTTCTTCTTTTTTCTGCCAATTTTTTACGTGTTGTTTTAATCTGTGTTTAAGCTTATTTTTGGTACTTCCTATATAAGCCATTGGAGGATTTTCAGTAATAGGAATTGAGTAAATACCTGCTTTTTCTAACTTATCTGTGGATTACTGTATAGTAACTTATCTGTGGATTAGTTTCTATACAGGGTTTATCGGAAAAGTTCATTTGTTCCGGTTCTAATCCCGTACAATTTGGCACATCCTTACCTCAAAAATGCAATAGTCTAAAAACCTTAATTAAAAGAGCATATATGCACTCTGAAAATAGCCAGTTTATCAATGAAGAAATCAAATTCATAAAAAAAATTGCAGGTAGCTTTGGTTATCCTAACCATTTAATAAAAAAATGGAACACAGAAGTAATAAAGAAAATTAAAAATAATGCTGTAGTAAATAAAAAAGAAGTCAAATATTTAAATGGTTTTCCTTACATTAAAGGTACTACCAATGAAATTAATAATATTTGTAAAAAGCATGACATTCAAATTGGAGGAAAAGTAAATACCATCAAAAATATGGTAATAAAAAATAATGAAAAAATAAAAATGTTAGAAAAAGCAGGTATTTACTCAATTCCTATTACTGAAAATCCTCCAATGGCTTATATAGGAAGTACCAAAAATAAGCTTAAACACAGATTAAAACAACACGTAAAAAATTGGCAGAAAAAAGAAGAAAAAGCAGCACTTATTCAATACTGTCTGGATAACCAAAAATATCCTAAATTCGAAAATATAAAAATCATTAAAAGCTGTAAATCCGAAAAACACCTCAGAATAGCAGTGTCGGTAATGATTGAAAAAAATAGGGCAAAAGTTTGCAACCATAATGACTCTAATATTTTGAGAAACAGCTGGAGAAATTTAATTAAAATTGAGCAAAAAAATAAAAAAGTTCGAAAAATGAGATCAGTGACCAACAAGAGATGGCGCCACAACGCCCAAGAACAAGCGATAGCCGATGACAGAAGCAGCTCGCGAGAACCACCGAAATGCCCAGCTGACACGGTCCGTGCTAGTCGGAGCAAAACGTCCCCTCGATGACGGTAATGGAGTATTACCGAAAGTACTCGGGTTATGAAAAATTATTGAAGTAAATGAGGAGGCAGCAAAGGAAAAAAAAAATCATTTAGTGGCGAGGCCAGATAAATACCAACAGGGGGAAAAAAAAAAAAATGAAGTGGACCCGCAACTAAATGAAAACCCCCCATGCCGCATCCACATAACGGAAATAAGAATTGAAAGCCAAGCCCCACGTGTGGTAAGTGTTAATCGAACTTTACCAACAAAAAGGGAAGTTCAAAAATGCAAATGCATTAATGCACGTTAAAAAAATAATCTCCAATATCGGAAGTAAATTGAAATGGACCTCTGATCATTCGTCCGTAAGGGGTCCGGGTTCGAATCCCGGTCAGGCTTGGATGTTGTGTTTGTCTTACGGTGCTAGCTCTCTCCCTTCCGTGGAGCCAGTGACCCTAAATTAGGGACGGGCGACTGCTTATAGCCCATTGAGTTGCTCACGGTGGTCGTTAAACCTCCAATCAAAAAAAAAAAAAAAAAAAAATTGAAATGTATGTAAAACGTTCCTATTTGCACCCGTGGTCTCTGTTTTTATTTTTTATTTTATTTTTCTTTAATTTTTTTGGAAGTTCTTTTTTCCCAGGGAATGACACTTTTAAAGTGCTTTTTATTATTTTTTGGTTCCCGTTTGGAACTTCACTTGGGCGGTAAGGTTGCTTACCACATGTCAAACATGTCATTTTCTGGGTGTTGTTGCTCAGTTGATATATTTTTCTTTGTAGTAGGTTTTGCCTAGTTTTCTGAATCTAAAGTTCTAAGCCTTCTCACAATTTTTGTGAGCTCTTTGCCAATGTTTTTCTGGTTTTTGTGGGAGATGATGAGTTTGGGTTGGGCCAGGAAAGTGATAGATGTATGCAAAAACTTTTGCTTAATTATTTAATTTCCGCACCTTTGAAGGCAGTTATGTAATTAAAAAAAAAAATTGGGAGGGGGGGACTTATACTTGCATCTATGACTTTGCAGAAACCCATCTTCAACTAGAGGTCTTTTTGGTAGTGAGAAAATGCAGAGTTTTGCTGGTCCTCAATAAAGCCAAGGCTCGGCATTTTTGATACTTTCTGCATTCGGGTTTTGTTATTTATTATTCTTTTTTTAGCTTTGTCTGTTGGTTTTTGAGTTTTTTATTATTGTTTAAAAAAATTGTTACAGTTTCTGCTTTGTAGGTTGTTTGTTCTGAGAATTCATCACTGCTGCATTTCCAAGTCATGATCTTCAGAATATAAGTTCAAAAAAATTTTTTTTTTGGTCTTTAACTCTGCTTTTGGTTTTAGATATATATATATATATATATATATATATATATATATGATTGCTACTGTGTCGAGCGTCATGACAGCATGCCGTGTTCGTGGCAAAACATCTCCTGCGAAACACAAGAGTGGCTGGGAAACGACCCTGACTGATAAGAGGCCGGAGAGAATTGTTGCCTGTAATAAGAAGATCACAGTGCTGAAAATTAGTCAATCTGCATCTCCAGATCCCAGTATCAATAAAAACAGGGGGCAGGGAACTGCATAAACAAGATATTCATGGCAGAGCTGCTATTGCAAAACCTCTGGTGACCCGGGCGACGGCAGTAGTGCCAGTAGTATACAACATGGACTGCCAATGCATGGAAGCGTGTAATGTGGTCAGATAAATCGACATTTTCACTATTCCCCACCGTAGGACGTGATTATGTGCGAAGACTGAGAACACCATCAGAAGTGAACAACCCAGACTGTCTGCTCCCAACAGTGCAACATGGTGGTGGTTCTGTCATGCTCTGGGTGGTCAAATCATGGTTTTCAGCAGGTCCCCTGATCACCTTAAAAGGACGAAGGACTGGCAGTGCCTATGAAACCATTTTGGCCAACCAAGTTCATCCAGTGGCTCAGACATTGCTTCCTGCAGATGTTGCCATCTATCAAGATTATAACACCCCAATTCACAGAGCTCGGAATCTCCAGTCATAGTTTGAGGAACATGAAGACGAACTTTCATACCTTCCTTTGGCCTCTCCAATCACCAGACTTAAACATCATCGAGCCACTGTGGTCTGTGTTAGAAAACAGAGTAAGATCCCGTCATCCTCCTCCTGCATATCTCTCAAAGACCTGGAGTAGTTTCTGCCTGAAGAATGGTGTAACATTCCACTAACCACCATCCAGGATTTGTATGCATCCATCCCAAGGAGGATTCAGGTGATTTTGAATGCCAAATGTGGTCCCACACCTTATTAGGAACATATAAAACCTTCTTATCCTAGGTGTTCACATTATTCTGTCCAACCTGTGTATGTACAGTATGTGTAATTCAAAAGACAACCTCTTCAAACTATTGATGCTGTATTTTAGTAGAACTGGTTTCATTTTATTTTTATTTATTTTTTTATTTTGTATTGCATATTGAAATGATGTATTAAATCTCTTGGCTTTAAACACTTAATTCATTGCTTACTTTTCTGTAGGTAAAAACAAAATTGGAAAACCCTTCACCCTATCATATTAAAGAAATCCAGCAGCAGCAAGTTCAGCAATATTTATCCCAGTCACATCGCAACACCAAAGCTCATACTTTTCCAACCTCACCTCCGCCAATATCAAACAGTTTGGATACAAGCCCTAGCAGTCCTTTATCTGTTCCGTACAGCAGTACAGCTGCCAGTCCAACAGAGGTAAGAATGTAGTTTTATTGACTTGCTATTCAGAAATAAAAGAAGATCATGCACTTCTCAGCAGAGCATATGCTGTTTAGCTTGTAATAGTGACTGCAGTTTTGCTTATGAATCAATTTTCTGTTGGAATGTAATGGTTTCTTCTACTTGCACTTAAATATTTCATTTACGTTGCCACCGTGTAGTACGTACCTGAGGGATATACATTTTTAGCAGGTGATCAACTACTGTATAAATATCCCTCAAACTATAAATTTCAAGCATTTCCTTATAAAATGTTTTCAGCAGTCAGGCTAGTGGTGTCAGATGTTTACATTCCACGAAACAAGAAATTCATTAAAAAGAATGAAAAACTGCAAACAACATGAGGTTATCAATTTGGTACTTGAGATTGCTTTAATATCATTCAGACAACATAATCTATACAAATAAAATGAGCTCTTTTTATCAAATGCAAACCATTACAGTATAACCTCTTTTAACCAATGCTTGTTTATCAGGGGCTCTATGTTAACTGATGCCTCAAATCAGGGCTGCTGCTAAGAAATTTGAAGTGTTAGCCATAGTTTTTGGCCAGATTAAAAAATCATTAGCTATATTTTGAAAATCTTAGCCAACATTGGTGGTCTAAGAATTGTTACAAAAAAGAAAAAAAAAAAAAAAAAGGCATATCAGAAATGTTTAATTAAAACAGGGGAAATAAAGCAAGCATAGAAGTTTGCATACACCAAGACTGTGGAAAAAAAATAAGAAATCTGTCTTTGTGATTTTTCATAATTAGCTAAAATGTTTACATACACTATAGTTGACAAAAAGACAATTTCCTAAAAATTTCAAATGAATTGGTTAAAAAAATATTAAATTTGCTGTAAAAATTTTTATTTGGAATTCTGTGCACGCCAACCACATAAGGGTGCACCCCCCCCCCAAAATTTCATGGCTAGTTTCTAAAGTTTTTAGCCAATTCACACAACATTTAGATTGTCCATTCTGTTGGCATTCATGGTGTTGACAAAAATTGAACTCGTTTTCATTGAAAATTTGCTCAGATACAGTTTCGTGTGTTTAATCCTAGTCCAGAGTAAATTGTGCATCAAAATGGGACAGACCAACTCACTGCAAGCATTACGACCCGTTGCTCTGGCATGGAAGCCACTGCCGAGCGCTGGCCGCAGTGAGAGTGGGACAACCCCAAAAGAAATTGTCTGCTGACCCGCTCGTTGTAAATTATGCAAAACTTTCTTCCCTCCCAATCTCCCCTCCTTCAGCAGCAGCTCTTACTTTCATCTGCTCTCCACCCCCCCCCAGATGACTCTGAGCAGCCGTGATAGCTTTTTCACTGAGTCTATGACAATCACACTGGGCAGCACCTTTTTAAGTGACACTGCTTTGAAAAGTCAAACTTTGAAATCATATTAGTTGTGGTTTAAATAATATTACTGTAAATTGCAGTTTACTTTTTAAGTGACACTGGTTTGAAAAGTCAAACTTTGAAATCATATTAGTTGTGGTTTAAATAATATTACTGTAAATTGCAGTTTACTGTAGAGTCAAAAATTGCCTATGATTCATAGAACCATTTGTCACCATTTTCACTGATTCTAATGTTTTCTCACTGTATTTCAAATTTAATTGCATTTTGGGCAACTTGGCGAATGCTTAGTGTGAGCCCTGCCTTAAGTGTCATGTTTTGTTTTTTTTTTCCTTTTTTCTTTCTTTTTTGTGGTCGGTGTTCCGTCAGGGTCTCATACTATTCTCATTTATCTCTCTTTTTAACTGTGCAGATGCCAACCAATCAGAAGTCAGGAAAGAAGCACTAACCTTGCTGTTGGTTTTGCCTGCGATTAAAAGCTTGCTAAGTGGTCGATAAGATAGCATCTGCTGAACGAAAGCGTGCTGTTTTGACAATGGAGCAAAAAATTAAGATTGTGAATAGACTGGAAACAGGTGAAATAATCATGTTTCTTGAAAAAACTGTCATGGTTAGTGCAGAAAGCTGGTTTTAACACAACAGAATAGTTATTAAAAAGACTCCTGTGTAGAGCCACAAAAGAAATGTTCATCAAAACCACAACAAAAACCATTTCAACCAGTGTAAAAGCCATGCGAATCAAGAACTGAATACAGTAAAACCTCGAAAATCCGGCATCGACAGGATCGGACGAGTGCTGGATTTATGAAGCTATTCAACAATTGCGTAATGGCCGTTACATAAAGCACGTACTTACACGAAACAGGTCACTTTAATTAAATTTTGCGTGTCTACGCCATATAAATACGTTGCATTCTTCGCAATTTGCAAAAAAAAAAAATTGTTTTGGCGATGGAAAAAAGTTTTCGCAAAAATATTGGCGATAATCTTTTTGTACTATTTATTATAAAACTCTGTCGGAAAATAATTGAGTTTGGCGAACGGTTAGGCAGAAACTTGAAAAAAACCAGAGCAACCGCTAGGGCTGAGCGATGTATCGCTACATTGTGAAAACCCAATGTGAATTTTACATCGATGCTACGGTTTTTTGACTGATGAAACTACGATACACCACGAAGGCAATAACCGCGATGCATCATGAAGGCCGATGTAGATGTCATTACACGATCGAATCCACTTACTGCCACCACCAAGCACTGATCATCATCACACGTTCGACATGCATTTCAAAAGAACACGCCGATTCGCCGCCTCATTGGTCTGCGTCACTTCAGCGCAGCTCAATCACATGACGAATTTGAGAAACTTCCCGGTGTTGCGCATAGGTAGCTATCGGCAATTCGCACACTGAGATCGAATACGTTTAGACGGTACGTCGGGAGATTTCCATGGTTATTGGTGAAACATCGGATGTTCTGACGAAAACCAAATCAGAAAAATGCCTGATTTCTGAAGTTGCCAGTTTTCTGGATGCTGGATTTTCGAGGTTTTACTGTATATGTAAAATAGTACATATTAGGTCATCATCATTGTCAACCATTATCAATCCACTGCTGGATGAAAGTCTCCCCAAGTTTCTTCCACAATGGTCTACCTTGATGTCTGTCTTGTCCATGTCACTTCAGCATGCTTTTAAATTTCAACCACCCATCTCCCATGTGGTCTTCTTCTGGGTCTTTTTCTGTCTTTCGGTGCTCAGTCTAATATTTCAGTTGTCCATTGGTGGTCAGTTTTTCTAGCAAGATGTCCAGCCCCATTGTCATTTTAGGGATTTTTTCTGATCATGATGTCTTCCACTCGTGTCATTTTCCTGATACACGAGTTCCTCTTCTTATCTCTCCTGGTTATACCAAGCATGCACTTCTCCATGCTACTTTCAGTTGTCTCAACCTTTGAGTGTCTTTTTTAGTTAAGGTCCATGTTTCTGCTCCATATGTAAGAACTGGAAGAATGCACTGATTAAACACTTTTCTTTTAAGGCATAATGGTATAATCGCTCTTTAAAATTGTGCTGTTTCTTCCAAGTCCTCTGCCACCATGTTTTATATGCTGATTAATTTCTTCATCATCAATGTGGCCCTTGCTTGATATCTGTTGCCTTAAGTAAAATGAAGGTATCAGTTACCTCTAGATTTTGCTCATCAATTGCTACATCTTCATTTCTTGTGAAAGCACTGTACATGAGTTTTGTTTTCTGAAAGTTCATTTTTAATCTCACTTCTTTACTCTTTGTCAGAAAGTTCCTGGATCATGCCCTGCAGGGGTAGTTTAAAAAATGACTGTCATCAGCAAAACGAAGATGAATTAAATAATCTCCTTTAATCCTTATCCCTTTGTTTTCCCAGTTCATTGATTGAATGACATTTTGCAATGTGGCATTGAAGAGTTTGGAAGATATGGTGCCGCTTTGTCTCACTCGCTTTCCAATTTTTATTGGTGCTGTATCCTCAGATAGCCGAACCTTTGCACTTGCATTTCATAGATGCTATTAATAATGCTAATGTATGCATCTTCAATACCACAGGATTTCAAAAACATTGTAACTGCTGATGTTTTCACGGAATCAAAGGTTTTTCATAATCAATAAAAGCCGCACATAGTGAGAGTTTGTGTTCCTTTTTTCTTTAAATTAGGTATGTATGTTTATGTATACATATTTTGTAAGTTTAATGATTTAACAAATTTATTTTATGTTAAATTCCCCTCATTTAGTTATGTCTGGGAAACAATATTGAGTATTCTCGATTATCCAGTAATTTCAGTTTTCCATTGGTACCATGGTCTCAATTAGATCAGATAAATGAGATTTTACTGTACTTGAATCTGCCAGAGATGACACAAGGTGTCGTCACATTTGCTAACTCGCATCATGCGATAGCATACTATGTAGCTTCTTCAATTTTCTATTTTTTTTTTTTTTTTCTTTTTAGGAATGGCTGCTTAAGAGGAGACTTTGTGTTTTGGAATAGCAACTAAGTATTTCTTATGAAGAAAAAGGGACATTATGTTTTGGGGGAACACAACATGATTACGTCTCAGTTAGAAAATGTAGGGTTCCTTACTTCCCAGGTAAGGAATGATAAGCATCATGGCTTCATTGATAGTGCACCTGGATTGCGTGAGCACGTGTGGAGGAGTTCCATGTGAAGGTGTGCTGATAGAACTCACAGTCTTCCACCACCCTCATCCCTTTTATTCAGAAGCAGGTTGCCTCCAAGTCTGTGATAATGGTAGATCAATGGGCTGCATATCCTCTTTAGCAGAAAGGATGTATGACTTGACTGTCAATTGCTCCTCCAATTTCTATTGACCCACAAACCCAGCCACACACCCAAGCCATTGGGAGCTCATGGTATTCCTTCAAATGCCTCTTCCTTACCAAAATGCAAAGGATTTGGGCCGACAAAGGAAGAAAGCCAGGAATTGTTATTCCAGAAACATCAAACAGAAGTCATTGCTCTTTCCACGTTTATAAGTGAGTCACGGGAAAATTCTCATCGACCGCCGCCGGGAATCGAACCCAGGTCTTCCAGTTACACGCCGGACATGCTACCACTGCACCACAGGGAATCCGAGGCCGCTGTGGTGCAGTGGTAGCATGTCTGGCGCATAACTGGAAGATCCTGCGTTTGATTCCTCGTTGCGGCCGATGAGAATTTTTCTGTGACTCGCTTATAAACATGGAAAGAGCGATGACTTCTGTTTGATGTTCCTAATCCATGTCAATTGTGTGTATTAGTTATTCCAGGGTTCGCACTGCTCCAGAATTCTGGAAAAGTACTGGAATTTGATTTTTCTTTTTCTCCAGGCCTGGAAAGTCCTTGATTTTTCATATTTTTATGAAAAACCCTGGAATTTTTTCTTGCAGTGAAAAAAAAATGGCCGAAATGTTAGGATTGATGGCATCGCTTTGTTGTAGGTGCTTGTGGCTCTGCTCACGATGATATCACTTCCTTCCATGGAGTGTGGAGACGTGATGTCATCTCATGTGGCGCTGCAGTGCAAGATGTTTGAGTGTGATATTTCCAGAATCCATGGTTTGCAGTATAGCAGTTGTGGGCATTTGAAGTCACAACAGCATGTGGAAGCCCTTCCCGCAAGTTCAAGATGGCCGTTCCTTCTAGCACGTGCTTTCCTCACTAAAGATTGATATCCAGCTTCCTGGTCACCAATGTGCAGGGGAATAGATGACTATGAAATAGCGAATCTTCAGTGCGATGGCAAAATTGCTTTGTATTATCATACTTGTGCTAAGTTCCAGACTGCTTTGTATAAATTTCATGCAGAGCAAGCAACCTTAATACGTGAAAATTTTGCCACTTTGTTGAAGATGTAATCTACAAAACACTCTGTAACAACGGAATCCATAAGAATTCTAAATGTGTAGTAAATTTCACCCCAGTTTGCAAAATATAAACCAAAGCATTCTGATTCTAGCAAAAATTTGGGCCCTGGAATTTTTTGATAAACTCCTGGAAAAGTCCTAGCACTTATTTTTTGTAAATGTGTATGAATCTTGCCTTATCTGGGAAGTAAGAATTCCCTTCATTACCTACCAGAGACGTTATGCTGAGTATGTAAGAAACAAATAGAAGCAATGTGTTTTTGCTTTCTGATACACAAAATGTCCCTTTAACAGCCATTTAAAAATAGAAAGCTTAAAAAAACTGTGCATCTTAGGTTACTGTATCGCATGATACGGATGAGTGAACATGGAAACGTTCGTCATCTTAACCGGACTCTAGCACTAGTGTTCATTCTATAAATGAACCATTAAGTTTATCTCCATTGAACACCTATGGAAAAGAGTAGACCTTACTGAAGGTTAAAATGTATTCTGCAACAAATCCATTGGTGTTTGCTCACATTGCAGAAAAATGTGTGCAGAACAAGAACACTTTGTGTAAGTAGTTCATGAAATCAAACTGGTCACTTTCACTAGAGTGAACACAAAAGGTTTTACTAAACTGCCGTACATGGAAACTGAACCTTCCAGAAATAGCATATAAACTGGTGGAAAGTGAAAAAAGAACACCAAGAAGAAATTGGTGGACGATCATGAAATTTACATATGTTAATGGGGTCGAGCTTACGTAGGTGTGATGTTCATTTCGGGGCCAACTGGTGAGCGCTTATGCCACAGCACGGCATAATATGCAAATTATCGTCGGTGGTATTTAAGGAGTACGGCAAAGTGAATGTTATCAGTCGTTGGCGTATGGACACGTGCGAAGACCCTGAAGAAGCTGCAATGCCTGGACATGGAAGACGTGTATCATTTCAGCAGTTATCGGACTTTGAGCGAGGTTGTGTAGGCGGACTCCGTGCAGCCCGGTGGTCGTATCGTCGTATTGCGGAGCGAATTGGACGGGAAGTATCGGTGGTGGTACGATGGTGGCATAGATGGTTCGAGGAACATTCCCACACGAGAAGACGCCGAACCAGGAGACACTGATGAGCGGACCCATCGACGCATAACAAGAGCGGCGTTGTCAAGCAGAACATCCAGTGTGACCCAAATCCAAGCTGCCGTTCCTCCTCAGGTGACTGTGCGAACAATCTGCAAACATCTACTGGATGCAGGACTACGTGCACGTGCACCTCTGGCATGTGTACCTCTGACTCCAGCCCACCGTCAGGAACGGCTCCAGTGGTGTCGCCAACGTCTGCACTGGAGAACGCAATGGCGGTCTGTCATGTTCAGCGATGAAAGCAGATTCTGCTTGGGAGCCTCTGATGGCCATATGCTTGTTCGCAGACGCACAGGGGAGCGTCTCCACCCTTCTTGCATCCGCCAGCGACACACAGGGCCTACACCTGGTCCCCTGGTGTGGGGAGCGATCAGCTATCACTCCCGTACACAAGTAGTGTTTGTACCGGGTACGTTAAACAGCACCTCCTACATCAACAACATCATTCAGCCCGTTGTTGTGCCATTTGTAACCGGTCCATCGTGGTGTTTTCCAGCAAGATAATGCATGTCCACACACGGCACGTGCTACGCAACATGCACTTCAGGGTGTGAGACAACTTCCATGGCCTGCACGTTCACCGGATTTGTCCCCCATTGAGCACGTGTGGGATTTTATGGGACGACGACTTATCCGGTCTCCACGGCCAGCCACGCCCATCCCCGATTTATGCGTCCAGGTTGAGGATGCTTGGAACTCAATACCCCAAACTTACATCCAACATCTGTATGACAGACTCAATTCTAGAATTGCACAGTGTGACGCAGTTCGTGGCGGTTCAACCTCGTACTAACCATGTTACATGGAAATGTTATTTTTCAGTTTACCAGGAAATACAGATGTATTTTGCGATAATGTTTTGATCATGTTATCCTCTGTATTCCGTTATTATGCTGTGTAAATTCCGTTGGTATCAGACGTCTCCTTTTTGGTGTTCTTTTTTCACTTTCCGCCAGTGTAGATGCTGATTAACTAGACTGTCGGACATGAAAATTGAATTTTTCCAGAAAGAACATATAGGCCAGTGTCTGTGTTTTCTTATGCGGATTGTGTCAAAAACACACGCCTGAACTGTAGGTGCTGATTAGCACTCATCATTCGCCAAATGGTGATTACATTTATTTTAGTTGCCAGTTAGACCATTTTTCATCAAGGTTTCATGACCGTTGTTTGAAGTGGGTAAATAATATTTTTCTACGAGGTAGGATCCAAAAGTTCAAGAACTTGGCGTATAGTTCCTTACCTTGAATACTTTAAAACACCGATGCACCACCTTCAAAATAATCCCCTTGGGCAACAATGCTCTTTTGCCAGTGCTCATAAAGCTTCTGGAAGTGTTGCTGAAAGCCATGTTTTTTACCTCATTTGTTGACTCAAAACAACGTCTCAGGAGACTTTGTTTCATCAGTGGAAAGAGGTAAAAATCGCAGGGGGCTAAGTTGGGTGAATAGGTGGGATGTGGAAGCACATACGATCTCTGGTGAGAAACTCCGTGACCAGTAGAGGCTGATGTGCAGGCGCGTTGTCACGGGGAAGGTACCATTGTCCACTTCGCCACATCTCCGGCCGTTAACAACGGATTGACTCCCCGTAAACAACATAGAATGTCCAGCTAATGTTCCTTGTTAACCGTTGTGCACTCGGGAATAAATTCAGAATGGACAATGCCGTGAGAATAAAAAAAAACCACCTCCAGCGTGACTTTCCCTTTGCTGCGATCCTGCCTGAATTTCTTTGATCGCGGTGAACACCGCGATTTCCGTTTTGAAGAAGCACGCTTTGGCTGAATATCAAACAAGTAGCACCACGTTTCATCACCTGTGATGATGTTATCCAAAAACGTAGGATTGCTATTGGCTTTTTGTCAAGGAATTCGCCCGATATCTGCATCCATTCATCCTTTTTTTTTTGGTCTCTGATGATATAGTTGCGTTTGCGATTTCCTCAATGGTTCGGCGACGATCCTGGCGAACACACTGTGCCACCATCGTATTGTTTTCCTCACTCCGTGCAGTCACAGGTCGACCACAACGCTCACTGTCTGCAATGGATTCTCGGCCATCTTTGAAATGCTGATACCGCTCGTATACCTTTGATCTCGCCATCGTAATAAATTTAAAGACATATAAAACTATTTGAAAAGAATGTGTTTTGCGTACTCCACTCGTGCATGGTAGAGTGACCATCAGGGTTGGCAAGGTTAATTTACTCGTTACGTATTTTGCATAAAATTACGCGTAACATACAGGTTGGCGTAGAAAGCCAGTTTTTTTACGCGGCCGTGAAAAACTCATTTTCTTTCATGTATAAATACTATAATATAAAAACCACTTTAATTACATTACATTTTAAACTTAAAATTTCTTGTGCATTTCACTACGAAATTATTATTCTCTTTAAGATTGTTCATACAGCTCAGCCACCTGTTAACAGATTTCTATTTAGAGATTATAATGTATCTGTTCTTTCTTGTATATTAAAAATGGAGAAAATAATCTACCTCTTGCACTAGCATCGATAAAAATTACAATGTATATTGAATAGAATTCAAGATTATGAAGAGGTCGACCGCCGCGATTCATAGTGGGAAGAGTCTTCAATTAGAATGTTGAGCCTCCTTCAACAATTAGCGAGGAGGGGGGGGGGAACGGTGTTTATTAAGAACGCTCTCAGCTTTGAACTAAAGCCAACACTAAAACCTCCATCATTTAAATAACAGAAAAAATGTGTAGTTCGTTTAGTTTATAGTTTTACCGCCGAGTCAACGAGGAGTTGCCGACGTTGTTGAACTTCTGCGTCTGCCTAGCAGTGAGTCACTGTAGAAACAGGAGCTGCCAGCCAGCAGCACGCGTATGGATATTAAAGGCGAGCCGTGAGGCAACGTCTCATTTTGATTGTTCCTGTCGTCTCGTTTCACTTTAAACTACACCGCGGCGTGGCTTCTGACTTTCTTTGCCAAACATAATATCTTAAAGTGGGCCCCACACTAATTATATCATAAAGAAAAGGATTTCCCTGTGTAAATATGAAGGCTAGGAAAATATATATATAACGTGATACTGATGTGTATGTGGTATCCTGGTGGTATGTCACGTGGACGTGGCAGTTTGCACTGTTCCAATAAGATCATATAAAAATACCGAAGGGTATGTTTGTTTTTGAAGGATCTCTGTTTTATGTGGTATTCGTACATAGCAAGTTAATAAACAGCACAAAGCCAGTGGGTTTTTTTACGTATTTTACGCGTTTTTTTACGTTTTCTACGTATTTTACGTGTTTTTTATTCGTAATTTACGTGTCACGTAGAAAACCTTTTTTACACGTAATTGCACAACCCTGGTGACCATACACCTTCAAAAGCATTTCTAAGGTCTCTGCAGCTGTTTTACCCAAACACTGACAAAATTTAATGTTCCAACGTTGCTCTTCAAAAGCCGTGTTTCTCACATCACAGAAGACGGACGACTAACCACGCCAGCAAACGTCTGCGTGCGGATTCCAATCTTTTCCATGGGCCAAGCCATTCTGACTATGGAAGAGAGAAATGGCGGGATGTATTTTAAGATGCAGCAACTTTAACTACATGCTTGCGTTGTCATAGGTAGGTGCTGTCCCCGAACTTTTGGATCATGCTCTGCACGTAAAGTAAATGAATTCCTTTTTCTTGCGTTCTTGTAAAGAGGAAGGGAATATCATCTTTCTATGTCGTGAGTTGAGCTGTTTTGGTCGATGTTCCATCGGCGAAATCGAGCTCTTTTCCTCGATGCTACAGGAACCGATACGTTGAAAAAAACATCAAGGTTCCCGCCGATACATTAAGTGTTTTAACAAATATTGCTTATTCACTTTGAATTGGTGAGTAATCACCATCATACTGAGCAGAGATTTTACCCACCGATATGCACATTTATTGCCGCAGATGGAAAAAGTACAATCTTTGGCTTATTAGCAAAAACGTCAAAATATCGAGGTTTTCGCTGATACGTTGAAAATTTCCAGGATACTGTCGATGTTTTGGGAATGACTGACCACCAATGTCCAGAATCTGTTTTTCACTGATGTGCCCCCTCCCTAGTCCTAACTGACTTGAATAACAAGTGAAGTTCCTATTAACCCCCTTCTTTTTTTTTTTTTTTTATGCTGGAGACTTCTTTTTGCCCACTAAGATATGTTAACTTACCAGACAGTTTTTTTTTTTTGGGGGGGGGGGCACTAACTTTTGTTGCCTTACCAGCCACTTAGCTAAAATTTCAGCTAAGTTAGTGCAGATGTGAGATGGTGATACTGTGTAATATTAGCTTTATGAAATTAAAGTGAGGCAATATGTCATAATATTCATTGAGCATTTAAAAATCTTTATTTTGATTCTTGTGTTTACAGGTTGAAGAGTTCTGGCAGGACTTTAAAAATCTTCCCTCAGTCTCAGATTCTGCTGCAGACAGTGGTGTTGATCACAGTGTCTCATTAAACACAGTAAGTGCAACAAATTAACTATCTATTAGGTGTTCAAATAAGTTTTAAAGCATTTTTTATGTGACATATACCGCCAATTTACTTATCCCACATTCCCCTGCATTGTTGTCATGTGACCATAACTGGTCCAGGGTATAAAATGTGACCATAACTGGTCCAGGGTATAAAATGTGACACAGAAGTTTGCCCTACAGTCAAACACACTTGCACATTGATATGTGAAAGATGACAATTGATACTGCATTTATTCGACTCCATTCGTTACAAATTTCATCAAGGAAAAAGTGCTGCAAAAGCATGTGCATTGATCTGTTCTCTTCTGGGATAGAATATTGTATCGAAAAGCACGTGTGAGTTTTGGTTTAGACGACTTAAGGCAGGTGATTTTTTTTTAGCGAACGAGAACATAACGGTGCATCTTAGAAGGTTGCACATGAGTAACTGCAAGCATTGCTGGATGAAGATTTGCCTCAAATGCAAAAAGAACTAGCTGAACAACGGGTAACTCAACAAACCATTTCCATTCATATACGTGCAATGGGAAAGATTCGGAAGGAAAATGGGTGCCACATGACCTGAGCCAGAGAAACAAGGGTAAGCGTGTCATGAAGTGTTTGAATCTGTTGAATAAACAACACAGAAAATCTTTCCTGTTGAAAATCTTTACGGGTGATGAAAAGTGGATATGGTTATATGAGTGCTGCCATTTTCTTGATTGTGCCTGATCTAATGATGTGAACTCATGTTCAGTCTCATCCTTGGCATTACGTCAGAACTGTTTGATAAATATTGTTAAGAAGATTTTTGGCCAGATATGCAGCAATGTTTTAGTTAGCAATGATTTAATGACACTGAAAGCCCAATTTGTTATACCCACAACACCCTGCCACATTAATGAGGGCAAGCCTAATGCAGGCTATAAATAGGTCTCATAGCTACCTGTGATTGAGATTCTGGGGAAACACAGTGCCCTGAGCAAGTTCGATTGTGGAGAGGTTGACAGTGCAAGATAGATGGGATGCTCCATCTCTTCAACTGCTTCATGTCTGGGATTTCTGCATGCATCCATTGCATGTGTGTGTACCAGGACTTCATCAAAACTACTGGCTGTCATTGGGAGAAATGCTGCTGTAAATGAGCCTTTGATGTATGAGGGGAATGCTTTAAAGATGAGAATGGTCTCCGGCTATGACAGAAAGCCCTAAAATGTATCCGGTCCTGGACGGGCTTTTATGTCAAATCTTTGACTAAAACCTGGCTGGGCCCGTGTGGTCCCCAGGCTCAAGTTAATTCTCCCTTTCACTTTTTCAATTAATTTTATTTAACACTGCT
Organism: Macrothele yani; assembly: GCA_039090855.1. NCBI lineage: Eukaryota > Metazoa > Arthropoda > Arachnida > Araneae > Macrothelidae > Macrothele > Macrothele yani. The sequence goes on from CM077009.1 coordinate 45,583,721, forward strand.
AATCAAATTAACTAAATGCAAAGGGAAACACACTGAGTGGTTAGGCCCATAGTCCCTCTTTTGTTCTTCACCTAAAATTCTTAATTATGGTTTTGCATGTTTTGCATGCATTTCACAACTCAAAAGCGTCCGTGAGTGTTTTAAGTTACAACTGTGTATTTTTTCCAAATATAATGAAAACCAATAGTATAAAGTCTTTTGCGACTAAAATTTAAAAGTTTTGCTAGCTACAATATGAAAAATGGGAATTTACGGTCTTTCGGTAAAAACATGAAGGTGAGCCAAGGTAAACAAGTTAGCTTGATGTAGAAACAAAATGAAGGACATTTTGTTGTCTGAATATGATGCACATAATAATAATAATACTTTTTTTGTCTCTTCTTTTGAATCGACGGGAAGCACTAGCATCCTTGCCTGATGATGAAAATATAAATAGGAGTAAAGCAATATGCTTCATTTTTTACTTATTCACATAGGGAAAATTTGAACAAATGTTCAAACCCTGGCTTTAAAATGTCCGGTCCAGGCTGGGCCTGGGCATTGGAAGAAGGAGCCTGTACACATCTTTAGGGTGCACTTGTCATGTATCATAATGTCATAATGGGTTGTCAATATGGAGAGGATAGCATTGGAACATCTACGAAAGTTTGTGCAAAGACTATTTGATGTACAATAGTATGACTAAACTATGCATAATTGCCTGCATATATTATGCTGTTGGAAAAGCCATGACATATTTTGGCACCCGATGGCGGTTGGGCGGTTTTGGAAGTACTAGAAGCATGCACAGCTCTGTTATCACTATGGCATTCGACAGGTGCCAGTTCTAGCTGCAGTCTAAAAGGAATAGTGAGCAATTTGGTTGATTTGCGGAGATTTGACATCAAGTTGAAGATGGAAGACCAAACTGCATTTTCGCCATATCTTACTGTTTTACTTCCGTAAAGGGAAGAACGCGCGTCAAGCTTGTGAAAAGTTGCGTAAAGCGTACGGTGATAATGCTCTATAAGAACATCAGTGCCAGCGGTGGTTCGCAAATTTTGGTGCTGGTGATTTTGACCTCAAGATGCTCCTCGGACCAGGAGGCCAACCGAGGTTGATGATGACCAAATCAAGGCATTGATCGAGACAGACCCATGTTACACGACACGAGAGATTGCAGACACATTGCACATCCATCATTCAAGCGTTCACGACCACCTGAAGGAGCTGGGATACATAAGCAAGCTTGATGTGTGGGTTCCTCATGAATTCAAAGAAGCTCAATTGACGGCGCATATAAACATCTGTGATATGCTCATTAAACGTGAGGGAAACAATCCCTTTTTGAAGCGACTGATAACTGGTGACAAAAAGTGGATTGTGTACAACAATGTGGCTCGCAAACGGTCTGGGTCCCAACGTGCTGCTTCGCCTCAAACAACATTCAAAGCAGACATTCATCAGCGGAAGGTTCTGGTCTCAGTGTGGTGGGATTTTAAAGGTGTCTTGTTTTTCGAGCTCCTACCATGAAACCAAACAATCAATTCGAATGTGTACTGTCGGCAATTGGACAGTTTGAACGAATCCATCATCCTGAAACGTCCAGAGCTCGTTGATCGTAAAGGTGTTGTGTTCAATCACGACAACGCGAGACCACACACAAGTTTGATCCCCCGCCAAATATTATTGGAGCTTGGGTGGGATGTGTTGCCACACCCAGCATACTCTCCTGACCTTGCGTCGTCAGACTTCCACTTGTTTCGCTCTCTTCAACAGTCCTTGCGTGGTATAACGTTCAATTCAGATGAGGCTGTAAATCAGCGCCTTGTACAGTTTTTCGCCACGAAAGACAGGTCCTTCTATGAACGAGGCATTCTGCAGCTCACTGACAGATGGCAAAAGGTTATCGAACAAAACAGGCATTATATCATTGATTGATCTTTGTTCTTTCTATCAATAAATAACGTTTGCAAAATATGGCTAAAATACGTCATGACTTTTCCGACAACCCAATAAATACTACACATTTTTACTCTTTCCTATGTAGCCATCCATCAGAAAACTTAAAAAGTGCACCACCCTAGGACAGGGAATCTTAACTTGCATCTCCCGATTTACCTTCAAGCATGCTACCATTAATACTCACCCAGGACAGCAAAGTTCCAAGCAGCTGAAGCTAAGAAGATGTAGCTTAGGGATCCCAACAACTTTCCAGGTTTCAGCTAGTCGAAGTAATTTCCAATTCATCATAATGTCAATCACCATTTCTCATCTGTGCATGGACAAAGGTCAATATGCACTCGTGGACAATGAAATTTGCGCACCAAGAAGAAAGCATTGGATTGAACTGAAATTTTATGGACATAATAATACAGATAAATGATACACATGATGGCAAAAACAGAGCTGCAAGACAATTACAGAGGGATCTGTGGCACGCCCTCCGGTCATCTTCAATAGCGCGTCGCACCACCTCGAGCTGCGATAATGCTGCAATATGGTCTGGCCTGGAGGCGAACAGACGCCTAATGTTTTCCTGTGGCAGACTAGTCCACACGTGTTTGACGGTGTGCTCCAAATCCCAGATAAGGCGGCACAGCAGCAGCAAGCGTTTGAACTGGTCCCACGCATGCACGATAGGGGACATGTCCAGGGAGCGGGCAGGCCATGGAAGTGTCTGGACGTGACGTAGGCAATCCTGAGCAACCCGAGCCATGCGCAGGGGGCATTATCCTGCAGGTACAGCTCACCTGGAATCCCGGCCAGGAACGGGAGCACACAGAGCCGTAGGATCTCATCCACATACCGCTAGCCCATCAATGATCCATGTATCACTACTAGAGCTGATTGGCTATCATGGGCAATGGCTCCTTAGACCATAATTCCTGTAGTGGAGAAGGTGCGGCGCTCGATAGCGAGGTCAGGATTGTGCCGTTGACCGGGGTACCTCCACACCCGGACACGATGATCATCTGCCCCCAAAACGAAGTGGTACTCATTGCTAAACACCACTGTCACCAGTCTGTGATGTCCCACATCACTCTGGCCTGGCACCACTGCACACGGAGCTTGCGATGTTCCGGTGTTAATGGCAGCACACTTAAGGGGTGCTGGGATCACAGATTCACTTCCGCGAAGCGTCAGGAAATGGTTAGTGGGCAACAGGAGCCACTACATCTGCCTGTATAGTAGACTGGGTCCCCGTGAAATCTGTACGTTCCTGGTCCACGGTCCGTCGATCCTCTCTACCGGTGGTCCTCCTGATCCATCCGGAGCCGCTCCGCCGTATGGCGGTGCCATCACGTGGCGGGCTATACAGCGCTCCAAGCATCCTGCAGTTTTCAGCCCGATGATCCGGCCTCTCTCAAAGTCTGTAAGTTGCATAAATTGACGTCTCTGGCATCTACCCAGCTTTCTTGTCACTTTGTACTCTTGCTTGCGTCGGCCGGTGCTTTTCAATTTCATTGGGCATCGACTACACGCCGGTTTATGAGGCTGCCGGTTCATGCTTGCAGTGCCACCACAGGGTGTGCGGTCATGCGCAATCGCACCAAATGTGGATCATTTGTGTACCGGCACGCACGCTCGTGGGAGGATCAGATTCAGGAGTATCTGCATGAGAAAAAGATTGAGTATGAAGTATAGAAGATCTTGTGTACGGCGTGTGATGGTTGTGAGTGAAGACAGAGTTTTATGTCAAGATCGCTGTAAATGAAGAAGTTTGATATGGCAACAGTAAGTAAAAATTATCTGGTAATTTGTATTTTTTTGTGGAGCTAACCTCTGAATATCAGAAAACAGCTTACTGATATGTATGCATGCATGCATGCACTCTAGCTATTTGCAAAGTTTCACAGTTGTAGCATGATTTGTTCTAGGTGTGCAAATTTCATTGTCCGTGAGTGTATATCACCAGTGTTTTTGATCAAACAGATCGGGAAATATGAATGCCTGAAGAGTTTTCTAAAAAATGGTTGAATGGAAAACATTTAAAACACACAGCATCTACATGGCAACTACGCATATGTGCCATTCCTGTGTTTGTGCAGAATTAATTCTTTCTGGGATTCAGCTGTCATTCGTTTAAACTATGGCAGCCAATTTCAACATTAATGTGCACTTGTTAATGGTTTATATCACCAGGAATGAGGCTACAGTGGGCAGAGAAACATCACTGTTGGACTTTGGAAGACTTAGCAGGTAGCTTGGTCTGATGAATCGAGGTTCCAATTATACCATGTCTGATACGAGGGTGCATGTGTGGTGGGCCATCTTGGGACCCCTTGTTTCACCATGCAAAGGTATGTTGACATTCTTGCCAACCACCCGCACCTGTTTGTCGCTACCCATTTCCCGCAGCAGGATGCCTTCGTTGAACAAGACAATGCCCCATCACATCACTTCCCTTTGGTAAAGGACTGATTCGAAGAACATTCCAGTGAGTTCAGAACCCTTGAATGACCCTCTCACTCTTTGGATCTGAAACCAATTGAGGGTCTGTGGGATGAAATGCACAAGCCTATAAGTTGACATACTCGCCAACCACCTACACCCATTCGTGGCTGTCCATTTCCCCACAGTGGGCAGCCTTCTTTGAACAAGACAATGCCCCATCACATCACTCTCCTTTGGCGAAGGACAGATTGGAAGAGCATTCTGGTGATTTCAAAACCCTTGAATGACCCTCTCGCTCTGGAACTGAAACCAATTGAGGGTCTGTGGGATGAAGCACACAAGTCTATGTTGAAGTATTTGATGACCACCTACACAAATTCATGGCTCCATTTTCACAAAAGGATGTCTTCTTTCAACAAGAGAATATCCCTTTCTCATCGCTCAATTTAGGCAAAGGACTGGTTAGAGGGGCATTCCAATGAGTTCGCAACTGTTGAATGGCCCTCTCACTCATACATGCATATCACTTAGCTGTTCTCTGAGATTCAGAGGTTAGCTCCAAAAAGAATACAAACTACCAGATAATTTTTACTTACTGTTGCTGTATCAAACTTCTCCATTTACACACCAATCTCAACATACAACTCGGGCTTCACTGACATCCGTCACACGCCGTACACAAGATCTTCTATACTTCATGCTCATAATCTTTTTCTCATGCAGACACTCCTCAATCTGATCCCCCCATGATTTCCTTGGCCTTTCTCTGCCTTTCCTTTCTGTCACTTGGGCTAAAAAGATTTTCTTAGTAAGCATTTCATCGCCCATTCTTTCAACATGGCCAAACCACCAAAGCATATTAGTCTCCACCTTGCTAACAATATTTTGCTTCACATCACACAACTTCATTCCTCACACAATCAGAACGTGTCTTGCCACAAACGCCCCATAAGTAATGTATTTCTCCAGCACAGAAACAACTTCAATGTTTCTTCTGTAGTACCCAGGTTTCACTGCCATACATCAGAGTAGGAACAATTACACTTGCATACACAGCCATGTGGGACTCTCTTGAGAACCCATAATTCCTGTGAAGACCTCCCAAAGCAGCCATGACTTTCAATGAAGAATTCACTCACCTACTAATTTCACCAATTAATTTATTCTCTCTGTCAAACATGTTTCCTAAATACACAAACTTACTCACCTAGTCAATCACTGTGCCATCTCACTCTCTGGATCTGAAACCAATAGAAGCTCTTTGGCATGAGGCACACAAGTCAGTGTTGATGTACTCGTCAACCACGTACGCTCATCAATTGCTATACATTTCCCACAGCTAGATGGATGCCTTCTTTCAACCCCCTCTCATCAGTCGAGTTTGGTGGTGATGGACTGGTTGGAGGAACATTACATTGGGTCCACAACTCCTGAATGGCCCTCTGATGCACCAGATTTGAACCCAGTTGAGCATCTATGGGACAAAGTGGAGTGACACATTCAAACCAAAACACCTCACTGGCAACTCGCTTCTTTTAAAGTGGCTGTTCTGTATTCATGGGTTACAATACCACCTGCACATTTTCAAAAACCTGGTAGAGTCCACACGATAACATATTGCTGCTGTTGTGAAGGTAAAAGATGGACCTACATATTATGAGGTGTGTGTATATATAATAAATTGACCTTTCAGTGTATTTGTGTACACATATATTGTAAAATTCATGTGAAATTGTTTTTATGCTTATTTTTTTTTTGTAGGGAGGTGAAGCAAATATATTTGATTTATTGCCATTTATTCCTGGCATTGGTAATATTTCTTCATCCTGTCCAGCTGGCCTGGCAGATGTGTCAGAAGAAAGTGAAATTTTCTGTGAGGAGAAAGTGCAAGCCTTCCAGAAAGACAGACAGAAGAAAGACAATCACAACAGAAGTAAGTTGAAAAATCAAGTGGTTTTTTTTTTCCAAAGCTCTGCTCCCCCTGCCCCCCATTTAAAATTTTATGGTACACTGTGATAGAACTTTGACCAGCGTAATACTGCTTAACAAGACCATGAATTTTAGTCCATTACAGGTTACATTCATAATGGTTATGTTCAGTCAGTTGTAACCAGATTCTTAATTGCTGGTAAAAGGCTGTAATAAATTCTGAATCTTAATAATTCGATAAAAACCAAAGTATTTGGGGATGTAAGGTCAGGTGATGCGTAACATCACAGCCTCTCCTTGACAAATGTCAACCCCGCCTTCTCGTGGCGCATCCTGTTCCCACTAAAGGGGCTCTGACGACCGCTAATAGCGGTATAACTATACCATCGGGATCAGAGGAAATTCTATCCCACACTCACCAACCCGCTTGGCCAGCGTGGTGAGTTATGGCCAAACCCCTCCAAAATGACTCCACAACTTAAATCTTGGCCCTCAGTCTCTGGCAGCTGGAATGTACCTGGCCAAGGCAGCGGCCAGTGCGACATGAAGGCAGAGGGTGCTAAGAATCCCCAGAGGACCGGACTAGGCTGCCATCTGATGCTGACCTTGGCAACGTACAATGGACGCTCCTATCTTCTGATTCAAGGCTTCTTGAATTGGAAGAGGAACTACAAAGGATCAAGTGGGACATCGTGGGGCTAAGTGAGGTAAGGAGAAAAGGAGAAGATCTCATTGAACTGAAAAGTGGACATCTCTTCTACTATCGTGGGACAGATACTGGCAGAACTAGTGGTGTTGGATTTATAATAAACAAGAAACTGAAGGATAAAGTGGTAGAAGTTGAAAGTTCCTCTGACAGAGCTGCACGACTCGTTATCCAACTATCGAGAAGATACCAGGCTCAGATTATTCAAACTTATGCACCCACCACAAGTCATCCTGAAGAAGAAATTGAAGAATTTTATGAGGAAATTTGTCATCTAAATAATAAAGGTAAGCAGCACTTGAAAATAATTATGGGAGATTTCAATGCAAAAATAGGGCAACGGCAACAGAATGAAACTTCAGTAGGTAAATTCGGTCACAGCAACAGAAACCAGCGTGGACATACTCTCGTTGAGTTTGCAGAGGCAGAAGGGTTTTCATCTTGAACTCCTTCTTCAAGAGAAAGCCACACAGGAAATGGACATGGAGACATCCAAATGGGACGACAAGTGAAATTGATTTTATTATGTGTAACAAGAAATTCGTCATAGAAGACTGCAGTGTGCTAAACAAGTTCAACACAGGTAGTGACCATAGATTGGTGAGATGTAAGATGCACCTCAACACTAAACTTGAACGTGGCAAGCTCATAAGACAAACAAAATCTATTGACATAACCAACCTTAAAAAACACCATAATACCTTCAAGTTGGAACTGAAGAACAGGTTCTCTGCTTTAGAAGGCCTAACATCGGAAGAAGTGGACATCTCTGAAGTTAACAGAAAAGTAACCAAAGCTCTTATGGAAACAGCAACAAAATTAGCTGGGTCTAAGAACAAGTTGCATGTAAATAAATTATCAAGAAAAACGAAAATGTTGATGCAAAAAAGAAGAGAGATGAGGACGACTAAAGAAGATGCGACTTCCAAAGTGGAATATATAGAGCTATGCAAGACAATACGAAAAAGTATCACTGAAGACGTAAGAAAATTCAACTGTGAACTAGTGAGGAAAGCAATTGAAAACAACCAAAGCCTAAAGATAGCAAAGGGACATCTCAGTAAGGGAAGAAAACAGATTATGGCACTGAGAAAAGAAGATGGTTCTGTAACAAGAAATAGAGGCGAAATTTTGACAAGAGTGAAAGATTTCTACTCCAAATTATATGAAAGGGATGATACATGCACTCCAGACATCATGAAAGATACCAGTATCAGAGTTCCTCAGTCCTTCCAGCAGAAGTTGCACATGCAATCAAGAACATGAAGCGGGGAAAAGCTCCAGGAGAAGATGGAATTACTGTAGACATCATACAAGAAGCAAGTGGAGAAATCGAAACAGTACTCGCCCAAATTTTCACTCGATGCCTTAATGAAGGAAAGATTCCTGAGGATTGGAACAATGCTACAATGATCCTGCTACATAAGAAAGGTGACATTGAGGATCTCGGAAACTACAGACCTATCGGCCTCCTATCAGTAGTTTATAAAATCTTCACTAAAGTTCTTTCACACCGCTTGAAGGTAACACTGGACATGGCTCAACCGAGAGAACAAGCTGGATTCAGAAGTGGCTACAGCACAATAGATCATATCCATGTGCTGAGAGAACTAATTGAAAGAGCGAGGGAATATGAACTTCCATTGTGCATGGCTTTTATCGATTATGAAAAAGCCTTTGATTCGGTGAAACCATCAGCAGTTACAATGGCTCTGAAAACCTGCGGTATTGAAGATGCATACATTAATATTATTAATAACATCTATGAAAATGCAAGTGCAAAGATTAGGCTGTTTGAAAATACAACACACATAAAAATTGGAAAGGGAGTGAGACAAGGTGACACCATATCTCCGAAGCTCTTTAATGCCACATTGGAGGGTGTTTTTCAGTTACTGAGCTGGGAAAACAAAGGGATAAAGATTAATGGAGATTATCTAACCCACCTTCGTTTTGCTGATGACGTAGTCATTTTTGCAACTAGCCCATCAGAGCTGCAGAGTATGATCCAGGAACTTGCTGACAAGAGTAAAGAAGTGGGATTAAAAATGAACTTTCAGAAGACAAAAGTGATGTTCAATGCTTTTACAAGAAATGAAGATTTATCGATTGATGGAGAAAAACTGGAGATAACAGATACGTACGTTTATCTTGGACAGCAGATATCAAGTGAGGGTCACATTGATGAAGAAATTAATCGGCGTACAAAACTTGCCTGGAGAGCTTTTGGAAGAAACAGCATAATTTTCAAGAGCAATATGCTATTATGTCTTAAAAGAAAAGTGTTTGATCAATGCATCCTTCCAGTGCTTACGTATGGTGCAGAGACGTGGACCTTAACTAAAAGAGACATACAAAGGCTGCAGACAACTGAAAGAAGCATGGAGAGGTGCATACTTGGTGTAACCAGGAGAGATAAGAAGAGGAACTCGTGGATCCGAAAAATGACAAGAGTGGAAGACATCATGATCAGAGTTAAATCCCTGAAATGGCAATGGGCTGGACATACTGCCAGAAGGACAGATCATCGATGGACAGCCGAAATTTTAGATTGGATCCCAAGGGACAGGAAAAGACCCAGAAGAGAAGACCACATGGGAGATGGGTGGATGAAATTCGAAAGTATGCAGGGGTGACATGGAGGAGACTGGCACAAGACAGACCGTTGTGGAGGAAACTTGGGGAGACCTTCGTCCAGCAGTGGATTGATAATGGTTGACAATGATGATGATGATGATGATTTGTGGTAATCACCAGGACTACAAATTTAGGCAATAGAATGCAATTATTTTTGTTTAATTTGAAATAACAGAAAAAATGCAATGCATCTTTGGACTTCTGGGTCATCCTGTGAATCACTACTTTTCTGTCAGACACTACAATTCAGGATCAATATGACAGGTGTAGATTGTATCACTTTTTTTTTTTTTTTAAATTTCACAGTCTGTTGGTTATATGAAGAAAAATATAATACTTTGTGTTTGTTTGCAAAATGTAACTCAAGAAAATTGTTTTTTAATAAAATCAAAGTCTTAATTTCTTGAGAACAGAGATGGGAAAGAATAGGAAGAAAAAATTATAGACCAAATTGTGCATGTAGTTTTATTTAACAATAGAGGTATGGGTTAGAAAAATGTTAGCAAATACACTATTTTAAAGATGACGATCCATTTCTTGGTGTAAATATGACAAGGATGGCAGGGCAGATAATATCCGAAAACTTAAAAATTTCATCGTCCTGAAACGGGAATCGAACCCGCGTCTCCCAGATAGCGCCCGGGTATGCTAACCACTACACCACCCAGAATGACCAAGTCTCAAGTTTCCGATTAATTTTAATATAACCATCACAGGATTCGCTAGTCGAAGCAACCGTCATTCATGTTTAGCGAATCTGGAGGTTAAGAATCCTATCTCGTGATTCCCCAGAAGAGCAGATAAATCACGAATGGAATATGAGATTACACCTTACAACACAAATTTTGAAGATGACAATCCATTTTTTGGTGTAAATATGAAATTCACATTAGTTTTCAGATATTATCTGACTTGCCATCCTTGTCATATTTACACCAAAAAAGGGATTGTCATCTTCAAAATTTATATTTCATGGTGTAATCCTGGTTTCCATTCTTAATACACTATTTTAGTTTTGGTTCCAGCATCATATCACCACAGATTTTGTTAATGTGTTGTTCTTTAAAATTTGAATTCATTTCACGTGGCTTGTAGATCTGGAACATATTTGCCCAGCACTGATAATCACGCATAGCTCATCTTGACTGAAGTTGACTGCTTTATTGCTTGGTTTGCATGGCATAAAAGCTTCTTTATTGTTAGAGTTTTATGATGTAAAAGCCAAGTGCTCTCAAGAAACGTGTGAAGCCAAAACAGAAGGAAATGTTGAAACACAACACTTAAAAGCAACAGAACAGTTCAGGGTAACATATTTGGTAGCCAAAGATCATTTTAGCTGTGCCAAAAATTGTTATGCAAAGATCTTTTGTCAAAATATCATTTACTTATGCTTATCAAATTTGTTACCCTTGGGGGGGGGGGGGGTCATAGATATACACTGCTGGACAATTGCTAAGGACTGATCATAAACGGCTATATAGCGCATAAAAAAGTAAGTGTGGTTGGATGCCAAGTGAAATAAAATAATGTCCGAATGCCAGGACATTACAAGAAAGACAATTTATTGTGCTCTGAAATCCAGAAGGCTTTGGAACGTGTTCAAGGGACAAACAGGCCATTTTGTGCAGAATACGTAAACGTGAAAAGAATGCAATTACCGTCTGCAGGCGTAAGATGTCAATACGGGATATGGCCACCATGGAGGGCGATGCAAGATTCCACACGTCGTGTCTTGCTTTGCACAACATTATCAAGGAGCTGTTGGGGTAATTTATCCCATTCCTCGGTCAGTGCACGGATGAGGGTGTCCTTGTTTATTGGAGGGCATTGGCGACCAGCAAGACTCCTCCCCAAAGCATCCCACACATTTTCAATGGGATTCAGATCTGGAGAACGTGCTGGCCATACGATTCGTTGAATATCCTCGCTCTCAAGACACTCCTGGACAGCGACTGTTCGATGACATGTTGCGTTGTCGTCCATGAAAATGAATCTGTCACCGACAGCACCACGAAACATGCGAACATGAGGTAGCAGAACATCATTAATATATCGTTGGCCAGTCATAGTCCCAGTTGGAAGCACATAGAGGGACGTACGGCCATTGATCATGATGCCAGCCCATACCATGACACTACATGTCGGATATCGGTCCCTTTCCTGTATGTTTGCTGGACAATATGCAGTACCACTATCACGCCAGATCGGTTGTCGTCGACAATCAGACGATAGACTGTATCTACTCTCATCTGAGAAGAGGACAGCAGACCAGTCGTTATCAGTCCAATTGCGATGTTGTTGGCACCATTGCAAACGGGCGGTACGGTGACGTCTGGACAATGGGATGCACACAACAGGATGGCGGCCGTATAGTCCTCCTTCATGCAAACATCTGGCGACAGTTTTTCGGGAGATCTGCTTGCCAGTAGCAGCCATAAACTGATTTGCTACCTCACTAGCTGTGCTGCGCCGGTGTCTTTTGTGTTGATAGCACTATGTACCGATCTTCTGCAGGTGTCGTACTGCGAAAACGACCTCCCCCGTGACGTTTGCTACACTCTCCATTTGTTTGAAATGATTTCCAAAGCCTTGAAACAACACTGTGGCTGACGTCGAACTCCCTGGCAACATCTGTTATTTTTCGCCCTTCTTCAATCTTGCCAATAATACGGCCACGCGTAAAATCATCTAGGTGATGTCGGGAAGACATACTGAAACTTGCAAGTTCGTCAATTGATTCTTTCCCTTTCAACTTTGCGTTTGAACAACAACAGTCAATACTCGTCAAATCCTTTATATCTCTTATCAGTGCTATGAGATTACAAACAAGTTCGGCAATCCAAAATTTGCATACGCACAACACGTCTTACTGTATCCCGCACTTATGCTAATTTCCACATTTTCCTGCCTTTCATTCTATGGTTGCTATCGTTGCTATTGTCATCCATCCTTAGCAATTGTCCGGCAGTGCATAATGAAAAAGATGAATAAATTGCTGAAAGATAATGTATGAAAAACCTGGAGTATAAAAACAAAACCACTAAAATAAATTTTTATTAAGCAGAAGTGCATAAAAAATGCTTTGAAAAAATAAAAGAAAAACAAGCTTAGAGAAGACTTAAAAATCTTCCAAATACATGGAGACAATGTGAATAGACAAAATCATCACTCTTTCCACACTTTCTTTAATTTTAACACACACCAGCCGAACAGTTGTTATCCGGACACCGCTGGGATCATACCCCAGATCTCTCTATAACTATCCGAGCACATTCACCTTATGCTACGGTGTTCTTGTGTTAATTAAAGAAAATGTGGAAAGAGCAATGACTTTGTCTATTCACATTGTCTCCACATATTTGGAAGTTTTCACTATCACTCTCGCCCTTTGGTTTTATTATCTGTAATTTAATAGCTTGTGCCGTTAAGCCCCACCAGATGGCGACGTCTCAGTTGCTGAGCTCATCCCTACGGATCTGTGAAGTCAGAAGTTGACAGATAAGCACACATCGCGCCGTGGATTGTTGGCCACCGTAGCGTAAGGCGAATGCACTCTGCTAGTTATTGAGAGATCTGGGGTACGATCCCAGCGGTGTCTGGATAACAATTTTTTGGTTGCTGTGTTAATTAAAGAAAACGTGGAAAGAGCGATGTCTTAGAGAAGACTGGTCGTGTAAATTGCTGTTGAAAATCGCAAATAAAACGTGTGAAAGTGACAGCAAATGAAAAACAGATGATGAATAAATTTATTGGTGGTTGTACATTTACTGCATATTATAGTTATCTCTATTCGTATGGCAACCCCAGCAGTTGAGTGGTCAGAGATGTGGGCTTCTGGCTAATCATCTGAATTAGACCTGGGCTCAAGTCTGTCAAGGAATTGGCAGTATGTTTGTTTTAAGGCACTTGTTCTGCTCTGGAACTAGTGGCCTTGAATGTGAAATGTGTAACTCCTTGTGCCTTAGATACTCGTGGGGGTATGCTCATCTACTTATATGTACAATATTTATTTTAGGTTATGGAAAAAATATAAAATTCACATTATTTTGCCAAATTATTTTAAGTTCTTAATTTCAGTTATCAGACTGTGTAGTATATCTACACTGGTTGACAATTGCTAGGGAACAATGTGCACATTGGTGTGCACGCTGCCCATGGGTGACAAAGCTGTTAGTAGGATTCATCGGAGGGCATTGCCGAAGCAGTTCAACACCCCTTTGTAAGAAATCGCCCTGTCAGCACAAAATTCAATAGTAGTTGCTTGCTTTGCTGCATGTCGTGAGATCCAGCAAGAGACTAAGGTGGTGAGATGTTAGTGAGTAGATATTAGAGACTGTGTGTTTAGTTCCTAGAGAGAGAGAGAGTTTCTGTTTTTACATAATGTCTCACAACATGTGAGGATATACACAGTGTGGCAAAGAATTTTTAAGCCTGGGTCTGTAAAATGAAATAGAAACAAGAAATTATAATTTGTTTTGGTTTGTTATTCAAAATAAGTCCCTCTGGCTTCAATACACTTGTTACAGCGATTTAATAATGATTCGAATGCCTTTTCCAGTTCACTTTGTGGAATTGCCTCCAAAGCACGTGCTGAAGCTGTTTGTATGGTTGAAATATCATCAAAATAACACCCTTTTAACGTCATTTTAAGCTTTGGGAATAAAGAAAAGTCGCAGAGTGCTAAATCAGGCGAATACGGTGGATGATTCAACACACAGACGTTATTTTTCGCCAAAAATCTACGAACAAGAAGTGAGGTGTGACTGGGTGCATTATCGTGCAACCAACACCAACTGTTTTCATCCCGATATTCTGGACGAATGCGACGAATTCTGCCCATCAAATGCCTCAAAACATTTAAAGAAAACTCTTCAGTAATTGTTTGTCCACTTGCAACAAATTCTTTGTGGATAATGCCCTTACTATCAAAGAATGTAATGAGCATTGTTTTGATTTTCGATGGAACTTTTCTTGTTTTCTTGGCTTGTGGTGAGTTTTTGACTTCCATTTTGCACTTTGTTGCTTTGTTTTAAGATTATATTGAAAACACCATGTTTCATTACCTGTAATAATCAATTTTAAGAAGTTTGGATCATTTTCAGCGGCTGAAATGATGTCTCTGCAATGTGCACTTCTCCTTCATTTTTGTTCTTTGGTTAACGTGTGTGGAACAAATTTAGCACAGACTTATGTTTTGCCCAAATCTTCATGCAGGATTGTTCGAATCGTTTCTTTGTTGATGTTTAAAAACTCTTCCATCATTCTTAGTGACACACATCGATTGTTTTCCACGAAATCACGCACTTTTTCAATAATCTCAGGTGTCCTAGATGAACTTGGTCTTCCGGTATACTTATCATCTTCTAGCGTATCTCTTCCGTCCAAAACACGTTTGTGCCTCAGGGAAACATTTGATCTACTTAAACAAAACTCATCGTAAACTTGTTTCATCATTTGGTACGTTTCCGAGGCACTGTTTCCAAGTTCTGCGTTAAATTTAATAACAGCCCTTTGTTCCATCTTAATAATTCAACATGAAAAGAATTTTCCTTCTCTAATGAACGCTCGTTTCGTTTGAGTTACTTTAACAACGGCGCAGTACTTTTGGCAGAAAGCAAGCAGATGGTCACGGTTTATAACGCATTCGCGATTACACTGGTGGCGCCACCATAGGCTGAAATCTAGCGCCAGTCTTAAAAATTCTTTGACACACTGTGTATGGCCGTGGATAAGGAGTCGTACAGCTGGAAGCTAGTCAAAGAGTTTCCAGTGAGATTAATGAATGTCACCAAAAGTGTAATTCCTTGCCTGAAAACAACTACCCAATCTAAGAAGGTGTGGATAGCTCAAGATGACCATAATCTATCCCTGATGGCAAGATGGAGACCCGAATGGCATTGCCTGTTCAGACCTTCCACATGCAACAGGCACCCATGTTTTCACCCAGACAGTATCTCGTCGACTAAACAGTGTTGGGTTATATACAGTGTAACTTGTTTAATTTGAACGTTTTTAATTCGAATTTTTCATTTGGTGCCTTGAATTTTCTATATAAATAATATTTTAAAAAATCCCCACTGTAATTCAAACTTCTTTTTTTTGGGGGGTAGGGTTAACTGAAAGAAACCCCCATTTTTGTATTCTCAACAATTACCTTTCAAAATGTACATACTGTTCTGGATGAAGTTCCGAGTTCTGGATGAAGCAACAAGTTAAACCTGAAACTATAGCCAACTGCTTCGGAAAAGCAGGCTTCCAGCACCCCGATGACGAGTCTCAACTACATCAAGGTAATGGTGGCGAGGAGATCATACCCACTGTGGAGAACTGGGAAGACGTAGGCTGTGATGTACCATATGCGGCTGATGACAATTTAGCTGTTTGTGGTGAGCTCACAGATGATGAGATCTTGGCTGATGTTATGAATAAGAAGACCTGCTGTGTATCTTCAGATGAGGAACTGGAACGGCCAGAATTTCCTGAAGAGTGCCTTCCAAATTCAGTAGAGGCCTTGGTTCACTTCCAACAGTTAAGGAAGTTTGTTGAGGGACAGCAGAATGTAAGTGACTCTCTATTTCATTCACTCGATAAACTTGAGGAATTTACACTTACCCATAACATAAATTCTGAGAAGCAAACCAAAATTTCAGTTTTTTTTACAAAAAATATGTAAATTTACCTGTACTCTACTTTTTTTGTATGTTACGAATAAATATTTTGTTTTTTACAGTACCTGAATGTGCCCATATTCACACTTGCCTAATTCGAATGTGTCGATAATTCGAATTATTTTTGTGGTCCCTTCAGCTTCGAATTATCCAAGTTACACTGTACTTACAAACCCTTTCTATATAGATGTTCCTCTGTCTTCCTGCCATCAGCATGACAGATGAATAGGGTGCAAGGGGCCCCTGTGCATAGTGGAACCACTCGAGGTGTTGCAAGGTGTTCTTGGATGGAATTAATAAGGTTCAGATTTTTCACCAATTCTGGACATTAGCTTATGTGCAAAGAACCAGGAACACATTACCACCAGCACAACATCCATGAATGAAGCAATTATAGTGACCTTAGTGTCATGCTCTGGGTTGATATCTAGTGTCATAGTGTTCTCCCTAGATGTCATAGTGTTCTCCCTAGTGTCATGCTCTGAATTGATCAATGCCAGATGACTGCTGTATATGTTTGCACATGAAATAGTCCTGCCATGAGATTCTGGATTGTCAAATTTAACTTTTCCAAGGAGCTGCAAGTCTAAACTTTGTTTCTGGAATGACAATGCCCACCCACACAAAACATTCTGTGTGGCAGAGGTATTGGAATGTGAGAATATCCAGCACATGGATTTATTGGCATACTTCCTGAATTCATTTAACATCCCTGGGATGTTCTTGTTGCATAGTAGGTACCTCCACCCGTGTATCCCTAACAGAGTTGAAAAACACTGTAATGGAGTAATGGATGGAAATCTGCACCCAACTCCTGAACAATTTCATTGAGAGTATATTGCTTACGTGTCAGACACACATCGCATTGTAAGGTGGCCACTGGCGCTACTGATACCGGATGTTTGTGCAGCTGCCATTTCTGGGGATCAATTTCTTGTTTTTATTATATCCTCTCCCCTCTGCCATCTCATGTAATTGGTGTCCCTGTCCTGTTTCATGGCTAGATTAGTGTTCTCCCTAGAGCCTTTTCACTGGGCAGTCCGCCCAGCTAATTTTCTCCGCCACACAGTTAAATTTCTTTTAATGAACATTTTCACAACGCACATAATAGTAAGAGAGGAAAACTTATTCCGACATACACCATAAATATTGATGAAAACTGGCTGAAATCTGTGCCCAATATGGTTTGTTAGTAAGTACTTTTTTTTTTTTTTTATCATTTATGTATAATTTTCTAATGTTGTTTATCATGTTATGTTACATTAATGCCTACACACCCACTGTTAAAGATGTTTAATGAGTACAATAATGTTATGTAAAACAACATCCTTTTCTTCATGATTGGGGAAGGGGTTGTTGCTGATACAATCCAGCTAAAATTTCTTGCCACCCAGCTGTACAAAAATCTAGGCAGAACACTGTAAGATATCCTGTCATTTTTGTGTATCGTAAACTCCTCGTAGCTGTAGTGTATCTTGTGTGTTCCTTGCCTCAGGAGATCTGTATAGCAATATTTGTTTGTAGTAAGTCTCTGTTCCTTAACATTTGCCAATCAGTGTAGAGGTTCCTGTTTGTTGAAATTTGTGTTCATTTGTAAAATGATATTTTTTGTGCACTATAACTATATACTAATTTCAGTCTTAGTATGAATAGCATTTTCTCTCTGCCTCTCCCCTTCTCCTACGCTCTCTCTCTTTCGAAGTGCTGAAGAAGGGATCCCCCGAGTATCTCGAGGGATGGGGAACGAAAGGAGATCAGATGGAGGGGGAAGGGAGAGAGCTGCATCTCTCTCTCTCTCTCTCTCTCTCTCTCTCTCTCTCTCTCTCTCTCTCTCTCTCTCTCTCTCTCTCTCTCTCTCTCTCCCTGTCTCTCTCTCTCTCTCTCCCCCTGTCTCTCTCTCTCTCTCTCTCTCTCCCCTGTCTCTCTCCCCCTGTCTCTCTCTCTCTCTCTCTCTCTCTCTCTCTCTCTCTCTCTCTCTCTCTCTCTCTCTCTCTCTCTCTCTCTCTCTGTCACCATGTATTCTTTCAAAAACTTTTGAGATGTTCTTGCATGCAGAAAAATATTTTAAGTATGTAGCTGACAGGTACATTTTTTTACCCTGCAGCTGTGTAATTATTGTGTTTACTGTTTTTTTTTTTTTTTTTTTTTTTGGGTTTTTTTTTTTTTTTTTTTGAAGCTGGAGTGACCTTTTACAATTCTGCATTGGTTTTCATATTTTATATTTTAATATATTTCAATGCAAGGTATTTTGGAATTTGGTAGTATAAGGAATAAAGGAATTTTAGCATTTTTTAAAATGTTTTTCAAGTGAATGTATAATTTGTGACTCTTAGTGATATGTGTCATACTTAGTGAGCTTTGCTGTTTAATTTTTAATGGAATTGCATATGCATTTACGGTGTGTGTGTGGGTTATATGCTGAAAAGTGTCCTGCAGCCTTTTAAAAGTTCCAACAGCAAAATGAATGGGTAATGTAAGAAGTGTTGCTATTTGACAACATAAAACCCGGCAAATATTCAGGATTTCTGTTTGTGGTAGGTCCGGAAAAATTGTTTGTGTGTCTGTGTGTGTGCATGTGCATTCAGTGTACTATTTTTCTAATTCCATGAACACATAGAGAGAAAAAGGACTATTTTTTTTGTACTATTTTTCTAATTCCATGAACACATAGAGAGAAAAAGGACTATTTTTTTTTTGTCCATGCCTTTTTAAGAGTTGTTTACAAAAGAAACATCATTGTGTAAGAAGTTATTTTTACAGAATAACTTCTTGCAGAATGGTCTCTTCAACACTAAAACAGGTTGGTGTATAACTATACTAGTAATCCGAATTTCTTGGTGTAGAATAGAAAATCAGTTTCCAAGCTTTTGCACATCAACGATGGCTTTTACAAGGAAGGTGGACATCAAACTGATCTAGTTAATAGAAAATCAGTTTTGAGCTTTCGCACATCAACCAGATGGCTTTTACAAAGAAGGTAGACAGCAAACTGGTCTAGTTAATAGAAAATCAGTTTTGAGCTTTCGCACATCAACCAGATGGCTTTTACAAAGAAGGTGGACAGCAAACTGGTCTAGTTAATAGAAAATCAGTTTCGAGCTTTCGCACATCAACCAGATGGCTTTTACAAAGAAGGTGGACAGCAAACTGGTCTAGTTAATAGAAAATCAGTTTCGAGCTTTAGCACATCAACCAGATGGCTTTTACAAAGAAGTTGGACAGCAAACTCGTCTAGTTAATAGAAAATCAGTTTCGAGCTTTCGCACATCAACCAGATGGCTTTTACAAAGAAGGTGGACAGCAAACTGGTCTAGTTAATAGAAAATCAGTTTCGAGCTTTCGCACATCAACCAGATGGCTTTTACAAAGAAGGTGGACAGCAAACTGGTCTAGTTAATAGAAAATCAGTTTCGAGCTTTCGCACATCAACCAGATGGCTTTTACAAAGAAGGTGGACAGCAAACTGGTCTAGTTAATAGAAAATCAGTTTCGAGCTTTCGCACATCAACCAGATGGCTTTTACAAAGAAGGTGGACAGCAAACTGGTCTAGTTAATAGAAAATCAGTTTCGAGCTTTCGCACATCAACCAGATGGCTTTTACAAAGAAGTTGGACAGCAAACTGGTCTAGTTAATAGAAAATCAGTTTCGAGCTTTCGCACATCAACCAGATGGCTTTTACAAAGAAGGTGGACAGCAAACTGGTCTAGTTAATAGAAAATCAGTTTCGAGCTTTAGCACATCAACCAGATGGCTTTTACAAAGAAGGTGGACAGCAAACTGGTCTAGTTAATAGAAAATCAGTTTCGAGCTTTCGCACATCAACCAGATGGCTTTTACAAAGAAGGTGGACAGCAAACTGGTCTAGTTAATAGAAAATCAGTTTCGAGCTTTCGCACATCAACCAGATGGCTTTTACAAAGAAGGTGGACAGCAAACTGGTCTAGTTAATAGAAAATCAGTTTCGAGCTTTCGCACATCAACCAGATGGCTTTTACAAAGAAGGTGGACAGCAAACTGGTCTAGTTAATAGAAAATCAGTTTCGAGCTTTCGCACATCAACCAGATGGCTTTTACAAAGAAGGTGGACAGCAAACTGGTCTAGTTAATAGAAAATCAGTTTCGAGCTTTCGCACATCAACCAGATGGCTTTTACAAAGAAGGTGGACAGCAAACTGGTCTAGTTAATAGAAAATCAGTTTCGAGCTTTCGCACATCAACCAGATGGCTTTTACAAAGAAGGTGGACAGCAAACTGGTCTAGTTAATAGAAAATCAGTTTTGAGCTTTCGCACATCAACCAGAGGGCTTTTTCAAGGAATGGAGACAGCAAACTGGTCTACCTTCCTTGAAAAAGCCATCTGGTTGATGTGGAAAAGCTTGGAAACTGATTTTCTATTCTACATCAAGAAATTTGGATTACTATTACAGTTATACTGTTTTGGGTACAGTTGGTGTGCATTTCCTCTTTATTTATTACTAAAACAGGTATTTTGCAATGAAGGCCCTCACCAGAAATGTCTCTCCTCCCCGTTCCCTATCTCCTCATCGAGATTCTATGAAGAAGTCTTCCTCTTCTTGGTATCATCTCCTGTCATAAAAATGTAGAACTACTAACCAGAAATGCACTGCTAATTGCTCAAACAAATCATTAACTCATCTGTAATGTTATGTGGGTGGGACTATTGAAAATGTTCTTGGACAATGGAAAAAAAAACCCCTACAGAACCAGAGCGAGATTTAAAAAATAACTGTTAAAGCATGATTTTTATCATAACATAGTTCAAAAGCTGGCCCATTAAACTACTTCTCATCTTCCACCCCTTCTATTACACTTCACTTTCTTTGTACCTGAACCCAGCCCAAACAGTGCGGACTTCTACATCAAACCATAAATATTTACATCAATTTAATAATTTGCTAAAGCTCATGTTTAAATGCGTGGGCAATAATGTTTGTGCTACTTCAAAAAAACTATATCTATAAAAGATGCATATTTAAGCATTTGGGGTGGGTCTCTCTCTCTTCCTGGATATGTGCCTGCATGAAACTAAACTTCAAAAACAAACTGTAAATTAGAGTCTGAAGTGTTGAACCAGTTGATCATCCCATGTGAAACCAAACTGGTTTAACACTTCAGATCAACTGGTTCAACACTTCAGATCAGCTGGTTCAACACTTCAGATTTTTAATCAATGCACCAGTTTTGATTTTGATGAAAATTGGCTTATATATTGTTACTCCATGCTTCAGATGACAGAAAAACTATTTTTTGTTGTATGTACATTTTTTTACGTCACGGCAAACATTTTTCCTTTGTGGGAAATAAGAATATTTTCCGTTTGAGGTATATATAATTTATCATAGGAAGTGTTGTAAAAAGACAATATAGTCACATGAAAGCTAAAAATACATAGTTTCTGAAAACATGTTTACATTTTGAGATAAATTTGTTTTTGCTTGTTTTATTTTGTTTTTATATTGGCTGCTCTTTGTATCATTGTTAGACTAAGAGCTGCAGCTCTTATGGGGAAAAAAAAAAAGCGAAAACTGTCTGCTCTATGTTACTCCAATGTTGGCATGTACCTAAAAAATTTCCTAAACTGCTGAACAGTAGTTTTTGAATGAAATCCCCCCCCCCTCTCAATTTCAGTCATTTTTTAACAGGGACATTTTGGCATTTAGATTTCTTTTGAAGAATGTATAATAAGTTTTTCAGAAGTTGAGCATCATTTTAGTAATGTTAATGATGTCAACAAAGTTTGCTAATGCTGAGTCAAATAGCAGGGTTTTTTCCCATGGTGTACTGAGAAAGTTCATCAGAATAATGTACATAACTCAGTCTTTTTTACATGTAGCAAATTAAATTACCTAGAAAATTAATATATTCCAGTGATAGCAAAAAGTTAGATGCTTTGGTGGAAGCAAAAAAAAAAAAAAAAAATTTGCCAAGTAATGTAATCATCACCAATAAGGAATTTCCCTCTCTAGTATCTTTTGTTTTTAAAAGTTAAGTCACAAAGTTATACAAAATTTATTGAAGTCATACCAAGAACAAGTGATGAAACATTTAATGCCGTTGTGCACCTAGAAGCTGTTGTTAAATGCAGAAGGACAATAAAAAAACCAGCAGACTTTTTCAAATGGTAACCAGGTAATTCAGTGTACATAATTCATTTTTATTGCATTGTAATGAATCAAGCAATGTTTGAATATGTTTAAAAATATTTCTGCTTTAAAAAATACAATAGAAAGCATAAAATTGATGTGTATTTAAAAATGCGGTTAAGTGCGTAATTAAATTTGATAATGTTCCGTTTTCTTGGCAACTCGAATTTTTGTTATCTCGAATATTTTCTGCACTCCCTTTGGATTCAGTTTATCAAGAATTTACTGTAACCTATACTTCTCTTGTGCCCCTGCCCCCTTCCCCAAGAGACATGCTAATAATTTTTCATTGCCAATAGCTCTTCTTCCTCTTAAGTAAAGTTTATATGTTTTAACCAGAGGTTGTAAATTTTGTAATGCCTTTAATTGTGTTTAGATTATTTTAGGTAAGCATATAACAACCACACTTATATATCTTCACTGCTCTTGTAGTTGAAAGGAGAAGGCGATTCAACATAAATGACCGAATAAAAGAACTTGGAACGCTGCTTCCCAAAAATAATGATCCGTAAGTGATTCTGTTTTTCATAATTTTTTTTTACTTTCCTTCCAATATTCTGTAATGAGAGCCAATGTGGACTCTTTGCTCTCTCCAAGCACTCTTTCCAAATATATATATATGGTATATACTCATGTATAAGCTGACCCCCTTTTCCCGCCTACTTCAAGAGCTAAAACTTTGTGAAAAACCTTGACCTGCCTATAAGCCAACCTTAAATTTCAAGCTTTTGGAAAATATATTTATTGAAATGAATTCTGCAAATTTCTGAGATTATCTTCTAGGAAACCTTAAAAGTGTGATTCACTGTCAAGAGTTTCCAAATAACTCCAGTAACATCCATTGCATCACTTGTGCATCATTTTTTGAGAAACTTTATAACTATTTCTGGTGAAATTGCATCTCACAGTTCTTTCACCCAACAAGTAGTAAGCCCATGTCAGCCTTTTTACAAGTTACCACTTTTTGTTTAACACTATGTCTTTGTTATCCCATTTTGCAGATGGCTTTCACCAGCACAGAGTGAAAGACATGCACACCTACTCTTGCGTAAAAACTCGGGACAGGAGAGATGCCTGATTGGCTGTGGCCCACTTCACCAGCTAAGTGATTTACGTAGTGTCGACAGCTTGCTGCAGTTGCACATGAAAAGTAATGAGGTACTCCATGTTTGGAAGCAGAAATTTCATGGTCCCAATTTGAAATGAGATTATTAGGTTTTTCATTTATCATATTAGTGGCACGTTACTCATAGGATTCTACTTTGGGTTGAAAACAGGAAATTATTTACTTTGAGATCATGGCTTTCCACGTGGTACTACGTGATATAAATAGTGAAAGGCAAACCAGGGTTGGCTCTTTTTTTAAGAATGCATGCATAAATTATATACACAGTGGAGTCACATAATTGTGACCACCAGCTAATATCCAGGTTAACCGCTGTGTGCAGTGCGGACAGCAGCTGGACGGGCTGGGAGTGACTTAGTAAGGTGCTAGAAGGTGTTCACAGGTATGTGGAACCATGCTGACTGCAGTGCATCTGACAGCTGCTGGAGGATTCATAGAGCGAACAACATGATCGAGGTGGTCCCACAGATGCTCAGTTGGGTTTAAGTCTGAGGAATTAGGGGGCCAGGGAAGTGCTTTGACATCACTCTCGGACATTTATAGCTGTGTGACACGTTGCCTTGTCGTGCTGGATGATCCCATCCACCCCAAGGAAGACAATCGGCATGTATGGGTGTACGTGGCCTGCAAGGATGGATTCATAAGGAATTCAGTCCATAGTGCCTTCCACAGGTATGAGTGGACCCAGAGAATACCACGAAAACATTCCCCAAACCATAACGCTGCCCCCACCAGTTTGTGTTCTTCCGGCAATAATTGAAAAGTGTTTGTTCTCCGATGTTTCTCGCCTTATACGCCAACATCCATCCGTTCGATGAAGCAGAAAACGTGACTCGTCAGAGAAGGCAAACCTTTGCCAATCAGCGGAGGTCCATTTCCAATACTGCAGTGCAAATGTAAGCCTTTTCTTCCAATGCACCTTCGTTAGCATAGGTGCAGTGACCATCCATCTGCATCGGAGCCCCATACCCAGCAGACTTCCCTAAACTGTAATTTTAGACACACTTCCGGTAGCCACCTGGTTCATTCAACCAGTGAGTTGCTCCACTGTAGCGTGCCAATCGGCCCTCACCCACCTTTGAAGCCGACTTCACTTTAACCACAGCAGCACGCAAACAGTTCACAAACTGCTCTGTTTCAGAAATACTGCAACCCTTGGCCTGAAAGCTGATAATCATCCCTTTTTGCAAATCTAATAAATTGCTCTTTTTATCCGTGACGGCAACGAGTGATATGCTTTCAGATTGTCTACAGCACACCTTATATACCCTCCAAGCCATCTCATGACACGTGCCTTCTTTCATTGGCTACTCGCTGTTGACGTCAAAAGTAGGATGTGGTCACAATAATGTGACTCGACTGTGTATTTCAGTGAATATGAATGAAATATGTAGAATTTTCTTCTTCGATGTGAAATCAATGTCTCCTTTTTCATCATGTGGATGCCATTGGCAGTTGGAAAGAGTATTGTTTCTCCAGGATGTCTTGGGAGCAGAATAATCATACCTTCCAGTTATTATCCATGTTTGGTTCTAGTTCCAGTTGAAGAAATTTTGTTATTCTTAATCTTCCTTTCCTCTGGGTTCTTTTGGATTTTTACAGACGTTTCTGGCCTCTTGATTTTAGTCAAGGCCTGTTCTCAATGTATAGAAGGATTAACATAAGTTTTGTTTACTACTGAAGAATTGAAATGTTGTTGCCAGTTTCCTCATACTGTTTCCAAGTTCCTCACACTGTTGCCAGTAACCAAACTGAAATGTTTTCATTGTGTATTTTGTAATTTTGTTGTTGTTGTAATTAAATTGTTTAAAACACCACTTATTAGTTTTGTAAGATCATTGATGGTTCTGTTTTTTTTTTATGTAATAACTTTCTTTAAATTAGTCTCTTGTTTTTATGAGATTCATAGTCCAATATTTTGATATTTTCCCATAAAGGCTCACATTTACAAAACTGCATATGATTTGCTAATACACTGTTTTGATCTTTGTTATTAATAGCCATGAAGCTCTATAGAATAACATAAATGTAGCCACTACAGCAGAAAACAAAGTAGCACATTTAGCTGATAAAGAAACATACACACACCTGCCAGGTTTTACGATTTACCCGTAAAATTTACGAAAATGTGACTTGTTTTATGGGCAAAATGTTAATTTTACGGATTTGGTGATTTCCCTAGATTTATTTTCCTTTTTCTGATGATTTTGTACCCGCTATTAAAACTTTTTTTTTTATTTAACTTAATCCACTCGAAGTAAAGCGCCGATGTAAGTTACGAATAACTTTTCAGTTATTATAATAAGCTCTTTCATAATGTCTGTCTCTCTCTCTCTCTCTCTCTCTCTCTCTCTCTCTCTCTCTCTCTCTCCCTCTCTCTCTCTCTCTCTCACTCTCACTCACTCACTCACACTCATTCTTTGTCTCCTTCAGCCCCGTGTCGCAACTTCTCAGTAGGCCAAAGTGGGTTGTGACTTAGGAGCACGTGTCTTTACTACTCCCAGTTCGTAATGCGATCTCAGAACGTAGTTATCATAGAAAAAAAAATCAAACGGATTTTAAATCTGTGTAATTTTTAAGCCCAGAGCGATACCCAACATTACAAAATTAAGCAAAAGCTGTCAGTTTTGTGAAATTAAAAATGCATTGGGGCATGGTTTCGTAACTTTTTCTCTGGTAATAAATTTGACCTAATGAAAGAATGCTATTGTAAGAGGAAGTTAAAAAAAAAAAGAAAAATTAAGTCCAATGTTCATTTAAGCCAGTGCTTCTCCAGCAATGATTTATTTTGCTCGTCCGTTAGTAAGTTTTTATGCTTTCCAACAGTGCTTTGTTCATATCTCGATAACATGCATAAAAATATCTTGGCTTGATTCAACCAAATTGTCAGATTTTGAATTAATTTTCCCCCAACATATTGTCAGATTTTGAATTAATTTTCCCCCAACTTATCTCCGATTCTTACGATTTTTTTAATGGGTAGTTACTCCCAACTTATAAAAACCGTGAAAGTTTCAATTTTTTATTTCCAATAGATTAGAAGATATATATTTTTTAATTTTTTGTGCGTGGCGGACATATTTTGCGTACAAACGCAAATATCTCCATTATTTAGAATAAAAAGAAATATGTAAATCATCATTTTTTCTTAATTTTTACCAAGGAATGAATCCATTGGTGCAATGCACGCGTTTCTATCTGCTTGAGTTTTTGAGTTATGAGCAATGAGAGAGCCTTTCTTCAATGCTTAAAAGGGCAATGTAGTACAGCACTTAGAAAGCTGCAATTATTATTCTTTGCAAAGAAAGGTTTAATCTATCAAATGAAGAAAAAAAGCCCTTGGGCTTTTGCCTGAGCGCCAAGAAAAGAATTTTTAAACATGGTACATGGCCAGTGCATTGCCACGGTGAAAGCACAATGGGCAAAGCACGCTGTGCTGTGGCCACAGCTGTGCGAAGACGTGGTACTGGAAGAAGAAAGGCATTCCTTCAGCACGCAAGGAGCGATCCCACCCATCACCCCCACCACGTGGACTCGTGTATTGTTGAACTCACGTTTTGAAGGAAAGGAATTCTTTATTTTAAAAAAGCATGATTAGTTCATGAACGATGTTTATATTTCGATGTCTTACAACGCTGTGATCCACTTCCATATCAGTTTTTGATTATATTTAATCAAATCAGACAAGAGGAAGTTGAGCTTCCATGGAACGCATTTTTTTTTTCTCTAACGAATTTGGCGATTATCATAAAATTTAACATCTAACGGTTTTACACAAAACGCAAACGCAAGATTTTCTCGTGTTTTGTGTCATCAACCTCTGAATCTCAGAGAACAACTTAGTGATATGTATGTATGTATGTATGTATATATTGCCATCCAAATTGCCCTCATTACACTTGCTATGCTTGCTTCAACTGTTGCCAGTATGGAAAGACGTGTTACCCTGTGTTTGCAACGGAAAGGCGGCCACTTCCAGCATTTGCTGTAATGACGCTTTTTCAGTTACAGTTTAATCTTCCTTCATCAACAATTAGCATTTGCATAATAATTCATTTTCCCGGTCAACCTAGTAGTGAAACACCCTGTATATCTGTTCAGGTTTAATGATCTCAATAACATTATCCATCATCCCATTGAGTGACACATTAATTGGAAGTGAATTTGACTGTGAATATGATTTAACTTGGCTAACTACAATACATCGTTTGATAACCTGATTACATGGAATAAATGCTTAGGTATATATTGGGTATATAAATAAGTTTTGAGGGATTTCCATTCGGTGTCGTACTTATTACTGTTTGCATGTATTTAAGGTGGCAACACTGCGATATCACAGTACGAGATGCCAGCTGTCAGAGTCAGTATACGACGTTCGATTGAGGTGCGAAGACACATTTGTTTTACTCGATGGAAAATGGCAACTTTTGTCCCGACAAAACAGCATTTGTGGGAAGTGTTAGTGCATTACTTTATTGTCAAGAAAAGTGCTGCCGACAGCTATCGCTTAATGTCGGAAATCTATGGTGAACATTCTCCATCCATAAAAACATGTGAGTATTGGTTTAGACGATTCAAAAGGAACTATTTTGATGTCAGTGATAAAGAACGTTCTGGACCACCCAAAAAAATTGCCGATGTTGAATTGGAAGCTTTACTCGACGAGGATCCGTGCCAGACCCAAAAAGAACTGGCAGCAGCATTAAATGTTAGTCAACCATGCATTTCACAACATTTAGCTGCCATGGGAATGGTGCAAAAAGAAGGGAATCGGGTTCCACATGCTTTGCGGGAAAGAGACCTTGAACGGCGAAAAACCATTTGCTGATTGCTGCTTCAAAGGCCAAAAAGAAACGTTTTTTTTTGCATTGTATTATTACTGCCGACAAGAATTGGATATGGTACGATAACCCTAAACAGCAGAAAGCATTGGTGAAGCCAGGTGAACCAGGTCCTTCAACGCCAAAACGCAATATCCATGGTTCATCGCTAATGCTGTGTATCTGGTGGGACCAGAAGCGTGTGATGCACTATGAACTGCTGAAACCGTCAGAAACTATTACTGGTGATCGGTATCAAACCCAATTAATGCGTTTAAAACCAGCTCTCACGCAAAAACGGCCAGAATGGGAGAATACACACAACAAAGTCATCTTGCACCATGACAACGCAAGACCACATATTTCTCGACCTGTGAAAAAGTACTTAGAAGGATCCGACTGGAAGTTCCACCCCACCCACCATATTCGCCAGATATTGCACCACCGGATTACCATTTGTTCCGGTCAATGCAGCCAGCACTTTCTAGAGAACGGTTTAGTTCTTATGAAGACATCAAAAATTGGCTGGACAACTGAATTTCTTCCAAGGAACCGGAATTCTTCCTTCGTGGCATACGTTCACTTCCCGAAAGTTGGGGTAAAGTTGTAGCTTCAGAGGGAGCATACTTCGATTAATATTGAAATATTGTTTCTGTTTTCCAACAACGTGTTTTGTTCACCTCAAATCCCTCAAAATTTATTTATATACCTAATATATATGTTTTACATACACTATCTTTTAATTCTGTTCACGTTTTTGTTGTTATGCCAGATATTGCGTCGAACCTGAAATACATGGACAAAATCTTAAGCATTGATGATAATTATTCGCATAATTTGAAAAGACATTTTACTTATTTTAAGATTTTTCACTGCTTATCCATGCTCTGCACTATCACATTGTTATTACATATTTGACTTATTTTGGTTGTCAGTAAGGTTTCAACATTTTTTCTGTTTTTTAAGGATTTAATTTTTCAGGGAAATGTAGTTTGCAACATTTTTTTTTTTTTTCATAATTTGCACCAAGCATTGATTTCTTTATTTGGGATTCATTGTTTTGTGCTTTCTACTGTGAGTTTATTCAAGACCTGATGTGCCACTCATGAGTTATGAAAAAGTTTTCATTAGATTGTTTGATGTGTTTCAGTTTTCAATATTAAATCAACTACTATCAGCCAGCTATAGATGTTAATGTATGATATTGTAACAACACACAATGCGAATTGCAAGAGAGGAAGGTTAATGTTAAAGTCAATAACAAATAAACCTAATGTGTTATAATAATGCAAGGTAGCAGAAAGCATGGACAAGCAGTGGAGAACTTTAAAATCAAAAAGATAGGCATGTTTTCGAATTTTGTGAAGAATTATTAACAATGTTTAAGATTTCATTTATATATGTTTTTCAAGCTCAGCACACTATCTGGCATAAAAACAAAGGTGTGTTGAACAGAATTGAGATGGTGTATTTACACTGTATATATACACTAAAGTGCCGGAAAAACTGGTACAGACGAACTTATGCAAAAAACATAGCAATGTCACCTATGCGTGTACTCGGTTACGTCCGCTAGTGCGTATATGAAGCGATAGACATCCTTGCCAGCTGTCAGAGCTGTCTTCGGCATGAGATTGAAAAGTAATAACGATTTAAGCTGTTTTCAACGCGGTGTCATAGTTGGCGCTCGTGAGATGGGCCATAGTATTTTGAGGTAGAAACGAAGTTTGGATTTTCATGGACGACCGTTTCAAGGGTGTACCGTGACTACAAGAATTCCGGCAAAACCTCCAACCTACGATACCAGTGTGGCCGTAAAAGACATTGGGTGAACGTGACCATCTTCGGCTGACAAGAATCATTTCCCGCGATAGGCGTGCAACACTCTCGCAGGTATCATCAGAATTCAATGTTGGAGCCTCAACAAGCATCAGCGTCCGGACTGTGCAACGTACCCTGCACGATATGGGCTTTGGGAGCCGACGCCCAACCCCTTGATGCGTGCACGACACAGAGCAATGCGCCTCGCTTGGGCACGGGAACACCGCCACTGGACACTTGATGGCTGGAAACAAGGTGCCTGGTCTGATGAGTTACGTTTCCAACTGTATCGGGCAGATGGAAGGATTTGTGTGTGGCGCAATCCCCATTAAGCCAAGGATCCCGCCTGTCAACAGGGAACTGTACCGACTGGTGGGGTGTCCATAATGGTATGGGGTGTGTTTAGCTGGACTTCACTGGAACCCCTGGTACGTCTACAAACGTCTGTGACCGGCCAACACTATGTGTGCATCCTTTCTGACGAGGTACACCCGTTCATGTCCTGCATTCATGCTGATGGGTTGGGCCTGTTCCAACAGGACAATGCACCTCCACACAAGTGTCGGGGCGCCACATTATGGTTAGAGGAGCATTCATCCGAGTTTGGGGTGTTGCCATTCCCACCTAAGTCCCCAGATCTGAACGTGATAGAACACATTTGGGATGCCATGCAACGCGCTTTCAAAGAAGGAATCCGAGATCTCAGAATACACCCGAACTGTGGAACACTCTGCAGGACGTATGGTGTGCATTGCCTACAGCATATTTCCAGAAGCTAGTGGAGTCCATGCCCCGTCGTATTTCTGCAGTCCTGCACTGCTGTGGGGGACCTACGAAGTATTAGACTGGTGTACCAGTTTTTCTGGCACTTCAGTGTGTATATATATATATATATATATATGGTGTCCAAAATTTACATGACAAACACAAAATCATCAATACCGCGGAATCTACATGACAGAGTTTAATGACGGTATGGATATATCGATATCTTGGTAATGCATAACAGAAAAAGAGAAAAGGAATGTCAACACATGATGAGCATGGCAGTCCAAAAGTAATGCGGCAAGTGGCACGGATTTTGACAGGCTAATAGGGAGTGTAATTATTCCAAACAGTGATAGAGCTCACACAATGAGCCATCACACTGTTCACAAGGCTGTGAATGAGATTTTAGGACAATAAGTGTCACTCCTCCAAGGCACATCAGAATTCTGGAAGAGGAGGCTACAGGCTTCCAACTGCTCTTCTCAGGATATATTCCACATGTGCTGTATCGAGTTCAGATCAAGAGATCTTGTGGGTCATTTCATCCTATGAATATCCTTACTCTCCAGGTATTCGTTCATTAGCTGATATCTATGGGGAGGAGTGTTATCATCAATAAAAAGGATCTGGGGACCAATAGCTCCCCTGAAAAGCCATAATTAGGTCTTTAGGATGTCATCCCTGTAGCGTGCTGCAGTCACAGTGCCTCCTGAAAATGTGTGCAATAGCATGTGTCCATCCAACATGATGCCAGCCCAAATCAGGAATCCTCCACCACCGTAGTGGTCAATTTCCGTAATGTTGGAGGGAAGATTTCGGCTTCCTATCACTCTCCAAATGTACACACATCGAGAATTTGTGTTTAGGCTGTACTGTGATTCATCACTGAAGAGAACACAGTCCTATTGATCAGGGATGTTGTCAAGCCCAATTCAGATGAATCCATCTGTACTATGTGCCAAGTGGGATACAGACCAGTAGCCTTCTTGTAGACGGACCTCTCTCGTGGAGTCTTCTGTAAACTGTTTGCCTCAATATCGTGGTTTCCCTGGCAGATGAGACCTCCTTGCGAAAGTTGCCTGGCTGACAACTCCCTCTGGCAGTGAGCTGTTAGAGACAAATGGTGAGCATCTTGACTTGTGGATTGTGGACGTGCTTGTACCAATCTTCTTGTAATTGTTCCAGTATCCTGGAACTGTCTCCAGAAAATGAACACTACTTGCTTCAACATATTCAGCCATCTTGCTGCCTCAGCTTGTGATTGCTCTGCTTTCAATCTACCAATCACGCTCCACTGTAAAGAATCTTCTAAGAGATGATGCAAAGCCATTTTGCCGCCCTGATGGCGCAGTGGTCTAAGCGATGGCTTCTGATCATTCATCCAAGATGGGTCAGGGTTCGAATCCCGGTGAGGCATGGATGTTGTGTTTGCCTTACGGTGCTGGCTCTCTTCTTTCCCTAAAACCAATGGTCCTAAATTAAGGACGGGTGACTGCTTATAGCCCACAGAGTTGCTTACAATGGTTGTTAAACCATCAATCCAAAAAAAAAAAAAAAAAAAAAAAAAAGCTGGCCCTTTTTTAACTGATAGTCCACCTCAAGCTTCAGTTGCTGCAATCCCGCTCAGAACAAGGTCCATGAGGTAGGTCCTCATTTGCATATTTCCATAGGAGCTACCTTGGCATTGCTTGGTTACATCAACTTAGTGTTTTCCCTTAAACATATCTCTGAAAAACATTAACAGTCAGTCTTCTCGTTTTGACCATTTTTTGAATTTATATTTGTCACTTTAATTTTGGATATCAGTTTATATCTAAAGGTGAATTTTGCTTTAGTAGTTTTACTGAATTGAATTCTAGTTGAATTTGGAGACCTAGTGTTAGTCGGAACAGTATGTCACTACATTGTAGTAATGTGAATTGGATTTTGACTTGACTGATTTCTTAGTAATTCTGTAAATTTTATGAATAACAGCATAACAGCATGTTAACCTGTTCTAAATGCTTACTGCTTTAGTAAACCCTCCCCCTCCCCCAACTGATTCTATTTCACTGTATTTATGCATTTTTTAAAAGTGTAATGTTTTTTTTTTTAATGTGTAAATACAGTACCGAAGTAGGTCAGTTTGGGTGGGAAAACATCAAAGTATTGGGTTGATGCATAAGTTCATGCTGTTTTCCCCACACTACAGGAATGTATTACATCAGAAGGGACAACAGAATCAATCAACTGTATCCCCCCTATTGTTTACAATGCTGCCCTAACGTCTGGATGGGTCTGCAATGCCATTCTTGAAAAAACATGCAGGTTTTGCTGCAAAGAAATCAAGGAAATTCTGGAGATCAACATCATTGTTGAACGTTCTGCCACAGAGTGCATTCGACAGAGATCAGAACAGGTGATAGTCTGAAGGGGCAGCATTTGGGGAATAGGCCAGATGTGGAAGGATATCCCATTTCATGTCCTGAATGGCCATTTTGCTTATGTTTGCACTGTGTGTGGGGGTTGCATTATCATGTTGGAGAAGGACACCATGGTGCCGATGTGGCCGTTTCTGCTGAATTGCTCCCTCCACACAGTGAAGTTGCTCACAATAAAGTGCAGCGTTGATGGTCTGATTCCTCGGCAGCATTTCCCAGTGAATAATGCCTTCCATGTCCTACCAGACACACAACATGATCTTCACAGGACAAAAGTCATGTTTTGGACGTGGTGTGGGCGTCTCGTTTGGGTTTAACCATTCCCTCCGATGCCTGAAATTCACGTACAGGCACCACTTTTCACCTCCAGTAACAATATATGACAGAAAGTGTTTGTGTTGCTGAGAATGTTCATGATAACTGCCGAGCAAGGAACCACATATGGCAACACCCTGATTCCTGTTGTCCTCGCTGAGAGTGTGAGGCACGCAATACCCCAATTTCTGAAACTTTCCCGTAAGTTCCAGGTGTCGCACAATGGTGGCCTGATCACAGTCCATCTCAATGGCCAATTCGTGTGTGGTTTGACGCAGATCCAAGCGGATGAGATGGTTCAAATGATCCGGATGACCTGAACGTGGAGAGTCGTTGAGGTCAAAATTGCCACCTCGGAACCGCTCAAATCATTTGCGGGCTGTCCTTGGAGCAATGGCGTCATCCCCATACACAGCACAAATTTGCCGAGTAGCCTTGGCAGCTGCTAAACTCGTAAAGGAGCAGATGTCGGAAATGTTCATTCCTCTCTACTTGACACTCTATACTTCCGGACCTGAAAACCAAAATATTAGCCACAATCACACAATTCAATATGATTTAGATACACGATATTACTGGCTACATTTTGATATACAGTTGGCCATCTGCATCGTCACTACTGACCTGGGAAACATTCATGAAGTAAAACGGCATGAACTTACGCATCAACCTATTAGATGAATATATTATTGAATTCAAGTGGAAGACTTAAATTAAATTTATTTCTGAATTTAAAGATTTCTTTTGCAGATTGTTTTTGAATTTAAAATGTTCTTTTGCAGATATTATGATGTTGTTCGGGATGTCAAACAGAACAAAGGCACAATACTGAAGGCCTCTGTTGATTATGTTAGGTGTTTGAAAAAGGAGGTAGAAAAAATCCCAGAATTGGAAAAGAAGTGCCGACTGACAGAACAAATAAACAGGAGGTTGCTTCTTCGAATACAGGTGAATCACAAGCAAATACCAGTTTCCCAGATCAGCATGAAATTGAAGTATTTGTTGTTTGTGATGTTAGCTTACCAACAGTTTTATTTTTTAACAGCTTCAGTTGCAGTCACCCATTGTTAAATGACTGAAGCAGTGCATGCCACAATTTCACATCAGTAGTGTATTTCAGATTCATTTTAGGATCAGTCTGCCATGCTTTGTTTTTATAGAATAACTCTGCGAAAAACTGCAAAAAAAAAAAAAATATATATATATATATATATATATATATATATATATATATATATAAATAAAAATAAAAAAAGACTTAAACAAGAAAGTGTGAAAATTAATTTATTTGAAAATGTAGTCCATCCATCACTTGAAGTCCAATCATACTGTGGTGCAGTAGATTTGTTGCTGCTTAGCTCCTTTTTTACGCTTTCTAACCGTAGGTTGAAGTAGGTTATATGCTCCAGCTTTGTGCATCTGTCTGTCCACACGATAACTCGAGTAAAAATGGTTCAATTTCGATGAAATTTTAGTGTAGTAGGGGACAACCTGAGGACGAACCCTATTGAAAATGGGCAAAATGGGGTCAAAGGTCAGGACATAGGAGCGAGATCCATTCCATCACCCTTATGTCTCATAACTTGTCTAAAAATGCTTTGATTGCGACAAAACTTTATCATGTTGTTCCGAAGGTATACTGAATCGGTTCTGTTGAATATCATCAAAATGGGGTCATAGGTCAGGGCACAGGAGCGAGATTTATTCCACAACCATTATCCTCATAACTTGACTAAAAATGTTTCTATTGCGACAAAACTCTAGTATGTTGTTCCGGAGGCATACTGAGCCAATTCTGTTTAACATAATCAAAATGGGGTCAAAGGTGCAGGAGTGAGATTATTCCACAGCCATTATCCTCATAACTTGAGTAATGATTTCTGGTATGTTGGAAAGCATATCATAATCAATGCATTGCATGATTTTACTAACTTGTGTTATTGCTATTTGAAATTTGTTTTTGTGTGTACGGATTTAGGTACAGAAATAAGAATGGAAATATCAAAAAATGGGTTAGCAAATTTTGGTTGACTTTCTCCTTTGAGTGTGTTATTTTCTTGCAGACATTTCTGACCTTTTTAGGTGCCTATCAATATTTCACCTCATTCTATTGTTGTTGATACAAAATACAATTTAAATATTGTTGCCAGATGAACAGATTCAAATTATAGCATTTTCCCCAATAAAATATATATTTTTAATATCCTTCTTCAATTTTAACTGTTGTCACTAAACCAAACATTAAATATTGGGCTTATGGTTTTTTTTGTAGGTTCATTGATCAAATCTTTCTCTCTGATGTAGTAGGTTTCTTCTGTAAGTCTTCTGTTGATTTGTGGTTCATAATCCAAAATTTGAATTCAATCCCGCATCAGCTTGCATTTACATGTTTCAATATGTTATACATTAGTGCTGTAATGGTTACCCTTTTCAACTGCTGCCTTGTGTTCTTTTATTCTTTGTTTCAATTTCTGTGCTGTTTGTCCAATGTATTTCTCATTGCAATCCATTGTTGAATGAACCTACCAAAACCGTAAGCCCAATATTCAATGTTTGGTTTAATGACAACAATTGAAATTCAAGAAGAACATTAAAAATATTTTTTATTTGAAAGATGCTATAACTTGAATCTGGTGATCTGGCAACAATATTCAAATTGCATTCTGTGTCAACAACAAAGTTTGAGTGAAGTGGAGTATTGATAAAAGGCCTTGACAGACAATCTAAAGACCAGAGATATGTGCAGTAAAATAAAATGCTCAGAGGAGACGTGAAGAAGTAAGTGAAGTCTTCAACTAAAAAAAAGATTTAAATATCCCTGGGTAAAGCCAATAAACCTAACTTTGTAATTGGGGTTAGTGATTATATGCAGATATCATTCTCGGAGTTCACATGATCCCTGGAATCCTGGAGAAGTCCTGGAATTTGATTTCCTTTTTTCCTTAGGCCTGAAATTGTTTCTTGCAATGAAAAAAAAACATTGGTCAAAATGTTTGGATTGATTGCGTCATTTTGTTCTATCTCCCTGTGGTGTCAGCCAACAATGACATCACTTCCAAGGCATGTGCAGATGTTCTGTCATCTCTTTCATCTCGTGTGATGCTGCAGTGCAAGATGTTTGAGTACCATATTTCTGGCATGCAGATAAACCGTCCCACGAGTCCAAGACAGCTGTTCCTTCTAGCACACACTTTCTTCTCTGAAGGAGATTGATATCAGGTCACCCTTCTCTGCTGCCCACGTGCATGGGAATAGATGACTGTGGAACAGAAAATCTTCAGTGCCATGGAAAAATTGTTGTGTAGTATTACTGTGCTAAGTTCCAGATTGTTTCATATAAGTTTTATATAGAGCAGTGGGGATAAATTTTGCCACTTCACTGAAGATGTAACACACACACCTTCTCTATAACAATGGAACCCATAGAATTTCATAAGAATTCTAAATGATTAGTAAATTTTGCCCCAGTTTGCAAAACATGCAGGGTGTTCAGAAATGATGTATACAATTTCAAAGTTGAATAGTACAAAAAGTATTCGAGATATGAATGTTTTATTTTTTGTCCAAGATTACGCAAGTTCAAAAGTTTACAGCTTTGCACTCAATACACTTCCACATGTGCTCCGTTCATAGCTCGCAGGATGTCGAGGTGGTAGTTGATTTCGTACCAAGTACGGTGCAGAATGTGTGGCGTGACATGGAGGAAGGCTGCGGTGATGCACGCCTTGAGGTCGCCAAGGGAGGCAACCTTTGTCCGGTAGACAATGTCTTTAAGGAACCCCCATAAAAAAAAAAAAATCTCGGTGGTTATGTCTGGCGAATGGGGAGGCCATGTCATTGGACCTCCGCATCCAATCCACCGACCAGGGAAGTGCTGATCCAAGCATGCACGAATGTCTGATGACTTAATGAGGGGGAGCCCCATCTTGCTGGAAAATGATGGCGGGAATCTCCAGCAGTTGTGGAATGATGAACAGTTGTAACATGTCCAGGTATGTGCCGCCAGTTATGGATGGTTCAGCAAACAAGAAGGGTCCATTCACTCTGTCCTGCATAATGCCACACTAAACATTAACTTACGGGCTGTGTCTTGTGTGTTCCAGGACAGCCTGGGGATTTTCCGAACCCCAAATTCGGCAATTATGCTTGTTGACGGCGGTACCCGACACATGAAATGTTGACTCATCACTGCAACAGATTCTTGACAGGAATGTGGGGTTGCTGTCAATGCGATGAAGCAAGCATTTCTATGGCAGACGCTGCACGATGCGCTTTGTCATTGGGCTGCATCCTTTGCACCAGCTGCATTTTGCAGGCGTAAAGACAAAGGTTTTTGTGTAGCACCGTGTTAACTGCTGTGGCAAATATCCCCAGCCGCCCCGGTGGCGCAGTGGTCTAAGGTGCTGGCCTCTGATCATTCGTCCATAAGGGGTCCGGGTTCGAATCCCGGTCTGGCATGGATGTTGTGTTTGTCTTGCGGCACTGGCTCTCTCCCTTCCCTGGAACCAGTGACCCTAAATTAGGGACGGGCGACTGCTTATAGCCCATTGAGTTGCTCACGGTGGTCGTTAAACCTCCAATCAAAAAAAAAGAAATCCCCAGTTTGCGACTAGCTGAACGAATGGGGGTCTATGGGTTCCATTGGTACGCCTGACGCACAGCCTCCACGGATTCTTCCAACACAGATGATCTGCTGCTGCTCATTCCTTTCACCACACTACCGGTAGCTTTGAATCTGTCTACCCACTGCTGGATACTCCTCCGTGTTGGTGGTTTCCTCTTGTACTCCCTCCTGAAATTTCTCTAGATTTGAGCCAGTGATGTGGACTCCGCAAACCACATAAGCAGCTTTTTCCTGTGGCGTCGCCATTTTCTCTATGTTGTGTCATACTGCGCTACCAGGCACCTGGCATCACCTATCAAAGGAACTTTAGAACTTGCTTAAACTTGAACAAACCGTAAAACGTTCGCACCGCACATACTTTTTGTACTAATCAACTTTGAAATTTTATACATCACTTCCGAACACCCTGTATAACAAAGCACTATGATTCTAGCAAAAATTTATGCTTCAGGATTATCAACTCCTGGAATTTATTTTCTGTAAAAGTATACGAACCCTGCATTATTTTTGGAAAGTACTGTGAAACTTTTCTAAGGTGGCCACTGCTGGTTCTTCTAAGAAATGGTCGTTCAGAGGGGTGGTCGCTAAATAGGGGAAAGGTTTCAATGGCATATTCAATGAACAGTTTTGAGTGAACTACTGCATAACTTATAAATTACATGCTTTGAATTGCTACATTTCAAACATGATGCATTCCAATTTATTTAGAGTACAGTATGTATGTATGTGTATACATAATAAAAAATACTACAGTATATGTAGTACAGTTAGACATTTGAAAGGCACCTATAGTGGTAATCTAAAAAAAAATTATTTGAAAAACGAATGTGATGTCGTCTGCTAAAATTTATCAGAATTTAGCACGATTTTTTTTTAAGTTTTCTTTTAGCTCACAGAATAGTTTTTTTAATTGTTTCCCCCTTCAGGATAGTCATCTCTATTAAGTGTCCTCTATCCAGCCAAAAACAGGAGTGAAGTAAAGATGAGTTTGAATTGTCACTGCCTTTCTCTCAGCCTTTGTAGGAAGTGTGGGGACACGGGTTCTCTGTGATGCGTTACTATGTAAGCCATTAGAATTGCTTGTCATTGCCTAGAGCTCCCTGCCCCCGCTTCCACCACACTCATGTGCAGGAGGAAATTTCCCAGCCATTTAAAGTGACCCCTCAATACTAATGCATATTTTTTTAATTAATTGTTTCAAGATTCCAGGGTATAGAGAACATTTTCAGTGGAATGGTTATCTAAACAGTGCAGTTTTTTGTGCAGTGGTCTTTATGCAAAGATGGTCAGTAAGAGGGGGTGAGCGGTCTTTTAATAGAGGAAAGGTTAGCATTAGTGCTATGGGTTTTGAAATTGGTTCCACAGAAAAACAGTCTTAATGAGGGGTAGTCTCTAGAGAGGTTTCACTGTATTTGCAAGTCATTCAAAAAGTTCTTATTCTAACATATAGGAAAAACCCCTTCCATTAAGATTCCATTTTTATTTTTTGAATGTAGTTCCTGACCACTGTAAATAAATGTGCTTTTTGCACAAATGCTGTAGTGCCTTGATACCAGTAGGAGAAAAAACTTATTCTTTCAACCACTCACTCACAGCTTCAACCACCTCAGAGTTGAAGGAATTTTGCTTCCCACAGATGTTTCCCTTCAGTTTGGGAAACAAGTCACTAGGGAGGAGGTCTGAAGACTAGGGTGGCTTCTGAAGCAACTGAAGTCCTACCGTCTGTGTGAGACGGTCTTAACAATCGGGGTGTTCTGATTCAGTGCATTATCTGGAAAGAAGGCACTTTTTATGCAGATTTCTGCACCTCTTTTCGTCCGTGGGTGAGTGTGGTTGGTGTATGCACCAATGACAGCTGTGTCCTTTCCAATAATAGCAATGCTTTCTGCATCCAAAAAAACTGATGCCACCACCATACCTGGAAAAGGTCTAATTCATCCAGCTTAGTGATGGATCATTCGTGAATTATGTGTTTCCAGTTAATCACTTCACCGTGAATGGGGAATGCTTTGCTGTCACTTCTATAAATGTTCATTCAATTTGCTATTACTGTGACATACACTGAAGTCGCAGCACATTTAACTTTCTTCCTCCCATATGAGTTCGGAAACGAATTCCCTGCATGAAAATCAACGTTGAAAATTAACAAGTGCCAACCATTATGTGAGTGAGTAGTCAGTTAGGAAATATAGGTAAACCAAAAAATGGAAATGAAACGTGAGTGCCATTCATTTGGATGGTGTGTTCATGACGAGCAGAGGTTCATGAATTGGTAAACTTGCTCTTTTTGGGTAGCTCGCCAATTTCCCCTCACAGGCACTTTAGAGCAAAGAATGATTTGCTCAGTGAATGTAGTGAGACCACCTGGAGTGGAAAATGAATGACCATGCATTTGAATCATCATTCGTGAATGACTCTTTTGCATGAATAAACTCTTTAAGAGGAAATTACTTAAGCCCCAGGGGTTCTTAACCTATGGGTTGCAACCCAAACTTGCCGCCCCGGTGGTGCAGCGGTCTAGGCGATGGCCTCTGATCATTCGTCCGAAAGGGGTCCGGGTTCGAATCCCGGTGAGGCATGGATGTTGTGCTTGTCTTACGGCACTGGCTCTCTCCCTTCCCTGGAACCAGTGACCCTAAATTAGGGACGGGCGACTGCTTATAGCCCATTGAGTTGCTCACGGTGGTCATTAAACCTTCAATCCAAAAAAAAAAAAAAAATCCAACCCAAACTTGGCTCGCTGTTATAGCTTCTCAAAAAAGGAAAAATTAAAGTGTTAATTTTTTTTTTTTTTTTTAAACCTTCGTGTTTATCACGTGTAAAGGCACAGGAATTTCTGGAGATGACATAATGGGGACCACCAGCATTGCTTCTTCCAGTCACTGGGATCATGAGAATTTTTAGGACGTCACAGCATTGCAAAATTTCCCCCTTAACCTAAATTTCCCCCCTGAAATTTGATGAGGAAACCCCCAAATAGGCAACACTGGCCTTATCTCTGAATCCGATGACAAACAATCAATGAATGCGACATGGAAGGGAAACAGCAGAGAAAGAGACAGAAAGTATGGACTATGGAGGCTTTCAGTGAACATTCATTAATAATAATAAAAAGAAAATGCCCTAACTTCTAAAGTTTTTATCAGATTTTGATGAAATTTCAAATGGGAGTTTATTTTTATGTGTCTTGATTTCTGTAAAAATTGCATTCAGTTATTTAAAAAATTGGAGGAATTGAAATCTGTTTTATAAAAGGTTTTAATTTCTAACTACTCATATTATTTGTTTAACAATATTTTATTATTCATACCTTTCCACTATATAGATAACGCTAACCCCCCTGGCTTGGGGGGGTAGTTGCCCCACTGATTTGTTGGTTGTAATTTCAAAAACCAAAAAATTCTGTTACACTCTGTGCAAAAATGAATAATTAGTATACTTATCATATATTATTACATTACCATTTTTTATTTCAAAATAGACCCTTGGGTCACGAAGTTGATCGTCTTGTTGATTTTGGGTCCTGGCCAAAAAATTTTAAGAACCCTTGACTTAAGCAATCACTGTTCCATATTAAACTTTGTTTCTTAAGTCTCTCGGTCAAAATAATAAACCAATGTTTAATACTTTGTAACAGTCTGCAACCAGACATTTATAGGATCTGCACGAAGCTTGTTCATGTTGATAAAGCACATTCATTTGCAGCAGCACACCATTTTTTACCATCTGAAAACATTCCTGAGACCTTTTCTGTCTTCAAGGAGTTTGCCAGGATTGAATCAACACTGCCAATTGAAATGCCTACTGACTCAACTGTACACCGAACCATAATTTGTCTGCCTTGCATCACGAGTCTTTGCATGCAGTATATGTTTTCCTGAAAGGTAGATTTGGAGGGTCACCTAGAACGACAAGAATCGTCACGAGGTTTCCTGCCACAATGAAATTCTGTGTGCCACTTTGACGGCAATGGAGTATCCAGGAACCTTATTTCCCAATGTCTGAATCATATCATCGTGAACCTCCTGTGTGTCAGACATGCATTTCAAAGACAGTTATTTTATCGTCTGACGTAATTCTTTTTTTTTCTCCATTTTGCAAAGCCTCTATGGCAGTATTTCTCCAACATTTCTTAGTTGCGGACCACTAGTTAAGCATTCGATGCACATGCAGATCACCTGACTGGTCATCAAGATGCATCATTTTATGTGTAGTACACCACATTAAACATTTATTAACATTTTTTTAAATTTCAGGTATATAAGAATTGAGAAGCTGTGATTCAAATAATATGTTATGTAACTTATGTACAGTAGATTCTGGTTAATTGGGCCATCGGTTAATCGGACGGCTTATTATTTGGGACAGTTATTGAAGAACATCTGAAATTAGCTCTTTGGGATAAAGCTTCACATAATTGGGGCAACCATATAGGTCACCAAAGTGTTCTCAATTAACTGGAATGTACTGTGATTAAAATAATGTATGTTAACAGAGCATGATAGGCTTTAAAAATTACACTCAATTTTATAAATGGTTTTTCATGCATTTCCTACATTTTAATGCACTTCTTTAATTTTGAAAAATATAAAATATTTTTTTTTTTTTTTTTTTTTTGATTCACTATCCTTGTCACATGAGACGTCTTAATGAGCAGTACTGGAATATTTTTAAAGATTTTATGATGAAACAGCAAATAAAAACAAAATAAAAACTGCTTTTTCCTGGTGCCACCCACATGCAGTTGGATGAAAAATGGCAACCACTCCATGGAACACCCACATGTAGTTGGATGAGAAATGGCATCCACTTCATGGAACACCCACATGCAGTTGGA
The DNA here is from genome assembly GCA_039090855.1 of Macrothele yani. Lineage (NCBI taxonomy): Eukaryota > Metazoa > Arthropoda > Arachnida > Araneae > Macrothelidae > Macrothele > Macrothele yani. The sequence continues at coordinate 45,626,938 of CM077009.1, forward strand.
TGAGAAATGGCAAACACTCCATGGAACTGGCTACACATTGTTCTGTCCCTCACCATAAACCATCTCTACTTGAAACAAAGCGAGCGTAAATGGAGTATACAATGTGGTCCATTACTCTCATAGTGAACAACACTTAATGGTTGTATCAGTAAAAGATATTCTGATGCAGTGATATCAATCAATTTTGTACTTTTTAGCTTTTGGCAGACTTTCTCTTGCAGAGATTCCATCTTTGGACCAACTGGTACAGTGCCAAGGACAATTGATAGTCCATAGACCACAGTTTGAGAAACCCTGCTATACGGTCTAGTTCACAAAGTCACTTGGAATAACACTTCAGGAAATCTGGAAATGTCATGTGATCTGAAGAACAATTAAAAAAAGAAAGTAGCATGATTTTGTAGCTTAAGTTTTCTCTACTTTCTTTATTTTGTAGGTGCTCTGCTACATGTTTCTATTTGTAGCAGTGATACATGCCATGGTACAGCTACATTAGCAGTGCTACTTCCTATCACTGCTTTTAAATCGTCCCATGGTACAAAAATCATTTCAAAAGTTGAAATTTTCAGTTTGTGATGTGTTGCTGTTTTTTTTTTTTTTTTGCTTCAATTTCAGCTGCTACATGATGATATGTTTGTGGCATTGCATTTCACATTAGATTTAAACACGTTAGTAAAATCATGCAATGCATTGATTATAATACGCTTTCCAACATACCAGAAATCATTACTCAAGTTATGAGGATAATGGCTGTGGAATAAATCTCGGTCCTGTGCCCTGACCTTTGATCCCATTTCGATTATATTCAACAGAACCGGTTCAGTATACCTGCGAAATAACATGATAAAGTTTTGTCGCAATCAAAGTATTTTTACGTAAGTTATGATGCATAAGGGCTATGGAATATATCCCGCTCCTGTGTCCTAACCTTTGACCCCATTTCGCCCATTTTCAATAGGATTCGTCCCCAGGCAGGCCCCTACAACATACTGACATTTCATCCAAATCGAAGCATTTTTACGTAAGTTATGACGCATAATGGCGATGGAAGTGATTCCGCTCCTACGTCTTTACCTTTGACCCCATTTCGTTCACTTTTATTAGGGTTCCTTCCCAGGTGTTCCCCTTCCACATACTAAAATTTCATCGAAATTGAACGATTTTTACGAGAGTTATCATGAGGACGGACATACGCACACAGCGCGTGACGTAATGAGGCAGATGGGAATCGCGACCATCTGCTCCCAAGAGTGTGACATCATAAAACTTTAATAGGATCCACACACAACGCATGACGTAATGAGACAGATGGTGTGACCGCGCACCGACATCTACACGCGAGATTATTACGTCATAAGATTTATAAGCATGGGTAACATTAATGAGACGACGCCATGACACCAAAAACGTGATAATTCGGGGTGGTTATTTAACCCACTAAAAGAATTTTCCTAAAGTCGAGATCAAGCTAAATCAATCTCTAGTACCAGAAAACGGTAGGTTAACGACTTTCATCAAAATCCTTAGAGCCGTTTTCAAAATAAAATCTACATACATACAAGAAGTGCTCCTTTAATAGTATGGGATAAGGGCGATGGAATGGATCTCGATCCTATGTCCTGACCTTTGATCCCATTTCATCCATTTTCAATAGGGTTCGTCCCCAGGTGGTCCCCTACGACGTACTACAATTTCATCGAAATCGAACCATATTTACGCAAGTTATAAGAGCAAAGGAATGTATCCCGCTCCTATGTCCTGACCTTTGACCCCACTTCACCCATTTTCAATAGGGTTCATTCCCAGGTGGTCCCCTACAACATACTACAATTTCATCGAAATCAAACCATATTTACGTAAGTTATTACGCATAAGAGCAATGGAATGTATCCCGCTCCTATGTCCTGATCTTTGACCCCACTTCACCCATTTTGAATAGGGTTTCTTCCCAGGTGGTCCCCTACCACATATAAAAATTTCATCGACATCGAACTATATTTACACAAGTTATGACGCATAAGAGCAATGGAATGGATCCCACTCCTGTGCTGTGACCTTTGACCCCATTTCGTCCATTTTCAATGGGGTTCGTCCCCAGGTGGTCCCCTACCACATACTGAAATTTCATCGAAATCGAACCATTTTTACGCGAGTTATCATGCCGACAGACAGACGGACAAAGCTGGAGCATATACGCTTCTTCAACCTACGGTTGGAAAAGCGTAAAAAAGGGAAAATTGTTGATAATTGTCACACTTTAAAATAATAAAGTTTGCACACACTTTTAAAGAAATCCATAATTGGTTTACTCACATCATATCTGTGTTCTTCCTGTATTGTATGGAAAACTTAAATTGCAGAAATTTCTGATGTATCTTAGATGTGTTGCTTTCTTGTTCTCCTGAAGAAGGGCAACTGATAGAATGATTCTAAAATCCTAGCTTGTGCTAAGGAGAAGTCTAAAACTATTTTCAGGATTTCTGTCCCAAAAATAAGTCAAACCCATTTGAAGGTTGATGTAGATGAATATCCAATCAGCATTTACAATGAAGTATTACAAAGCAATTCAGTTGGTGACAAAAAATTAAGCTCTTACATATTAGCAGGTGATCAAGACTCAGGCTAGGTCAGTAGCTTACGTGTTCCTTAAGTTTCTTTCTTAATGTAATATTCATGTTTTACTAAAACTTAAAAAAATGTTTTTGATAAACCTAATGGCAATTTCACAACTGCATTATTTGTTGACAAAAACACAGAAATTTTTACAAACTGAGTCTTCAGTAAATGGAATGTGGGAGAATATACAAACTTTCGTGGATAATTTTCTCAGAAGTGAGGAAAGTCATTTTAATTTCAATTTTTCCACATAATTATATTTAAGAGCTTAATTCTCTGTTACTAATGGAGTTGCTTTGTAATACACTGGTGTGCAAAACTTAACGACAAAGTGGAAAAAGTAAAATAATGCCATAAATAGCAGCAGCAGCATCCAGACACAAATTAACGCAGAACTGTGTCTGGGAACAGGAGCAACAGCACATGCGTATTAATGGAGCATTACATGTGGTTTGCATGACGTGAGAACAAAATGCGCTCAAGCAGTCCACTAGCATCAGTCAAATGGAAGTCACTGGACGATGTGCATAAGTGTTACAGACGTTCAATAGTGCTTATTGTGTGCTAGGGACAACAAAATAGTCAGTTGAGAGCATCTTGATGATTTTACTCGTGGTTGAATAATTTGGAGGCTCGAGGAGGGGCAAACTGTGATGAGTGTGGCCCAAAAGTTCGGTGGTATGGTCAGGTACAGTATCTCAGGTATATCAGGTGGTATGGTCGGCCTTCAGGATTACACTTACCTGTATGGTGGTGTGGTGAATAATTCGGAGGCTCAAGGAGGGACGAACTGTGATGAGTGTGGCCCAAGAGTTCGGTGGTATGGTCGGCCTTCAGGATTACACTTGCCTATATAGTGAATAATTCGGAGGCTCGATAAGGGACGAACTGTGATGAGTGTGGCCCAAGAGTTCGGTGGTATGGTCGGCCTTCAGGATTACATTTGCCTATATAGTGAATAATTCGGAGGCTCGATAAGGGACGAACTGTGATGAGTGTGGCCCAAGAGTTCAGTGGCATGGTCGGCCTTCAGGATTACAGGTACAGGTATGGTCAGGTAATTTTAGGTGGTATGGTCAGCCTTCAGGATTACACTTACCTGTATGGTGAATAATTTGGAGGCTCACGGAGGGACGAACTGTGATGAGTGTGGCCCAAGAGTTCAGTGGTATGGTCGGCCTTCAGGATTACAGGCACAGGTATGGTCTGGTATATCAGGTGGTATGGTGAATGATTCGGAGGCTCAAGAAGGGACGAACCGTGATGAGTGTGGCCCAAGAGTTCGGTGGTATGGTCAGCCTTCAGGATTACACTTCCCTGTATGGTGGTATGGTGAATAATTCGGTGGCTCAAGAAGGGACGAACCGTGATCAGTGTGGGCCAAGAGTCTGGTGGCATTGTATTGCATACGTGGTCGGCCTTCAGGATTGCAAGTACAGCTGTGTGAAAGACTGGTGGTTGTCATCTACCAAAAATCGCCCACAGTGAGTATCACTATCTGCTTCTGCAGGCTAAGATGGGTGGGCACCATACACTGAAGAGCAATTGAATTAGAGACAGCTGGCGTTATGCAAATGTGACGCTGTGGGCGGCCCTGGAAACGTAAACGACATGACGTATGCAGCGATCCGACAATATAAGGAGTGATGCGAAGGGAATCAGTAAGAGTCGGACGCAGTATGGGTAAGACGAAGGATCTAAGCGCATTTGATCGTGGGCAAGTTGTCGGGGCCCGATGAATGGGTCATTCCATCTCGGAAGTCGTGCAGGCACTGGGATTTTCACGAGCCACTGTGTCACTGGTGCACCGTGAGTACATCGAATCCGGTAAAACCATCCCTACAAGGGGCCAACTGCCGTGGACAACAGCGTGCGGATGAGCGGGGTCATCGTCGGCTAGCTCGCATTGTAACAGCAGATAGACGGGCCACAGTGCAGGAAATCACTCGGCAATTTAACGCTGGTGCACAAAAATGTGTAAGCAGCCACACCATCCAGAACCATCTCCTCGCTATGGGGTACAGAAGCCATCGTCCCACGAAGGTACCGCTGCTGACCGCACATCACAGGGTGCAAAGATTAGCATGGGTGCGGGAACATCGCCACTGGACCCTAGACATATGGAAAAATGTTGCCTGGACTGATGAGTCGAGATTCACATTGGTACATGCGGATGGCAGGATACGAGTACAGTGCAAACCACATGAAGCGATGGATCCTTCTTGCCTGCAGGGTACTCTTCAAGGTGGTGGGGGTGACATTCTCGTCGGGGGACTGTTTATGTGGACTGAAATGGGACCCCTGGTACGTGTGACATCGTCCTTCACAGGTCAACATTACCGGGATATCCTGGACGGCCATTTGCTCCCTTTTGTGCGTCTTCAACATCCCACTGGGGACCTGCAACAAGACAATGCAGCTCCCGAATTGTATCCGAATGGTTAGATGAACACTTCACCGACGTGACCTCGCTTCCTTGTCTAGCTAGGTCACCTGACCTCAATCCCATCGAGCACATCTGGGATGCCATCGAGAGAGATGTTCGAGGCTCTGACCCCCCTCCATCAAATCTTCGTGAACTGTGGGAGCTTGTTCAGGGGTTGTGGATCCATATGGCTTCCCAACACTTCCGGTGTCTTGTAGAGTCCATGCCGAGAAGAATCGCCGCCGTCATCAGGGCGAAAGGTGGTGCTACACGTTACTAGACAGGAATCTCTAATTCAATTGCTCTTCAGTGTATATATAGTAAATAAACTTGCAAAACAACTGAACATGAGTGCAGGATGCAGAATATCACAGTTTACAGTGGCCAGGCAACTACATAAACATAGACTGTTTATCTGACGATTAGTCTGCTGTGTTCCATTAACAACTGCTCACCAGAGACACTGTTTGCAGTGGTCCTGGGAACATAAGGACTGTGCAGCAGAACAGTGGGATATGGTGCTCTTTACTGATGAGGATAGATTTAGTCTCTCTGCAATTCTGGACATCAGCTTATCTGGCATGAAGTGGGCACTTGGTATTGCCCCGAAAACATCAATGAAAGGGACAGATATGGTGGCTATGGTGTATGGGGAGGCATTCTTATTGATAGATGTATGGATTCTGGAAGGAGGTACTGTAATAAGAATCCTTCCCCATGTTCATCTGTTCTTAGGTGCCATTGGCCTGCAGTTCGTGTTAATGGACAATAACACCACATTCCATCGTGAAGACATTCACATTCAGAGGATGGATTGGTCAAGACATTCAGAGGATGGATTGGTCAGCATGTTCCCCCAACCTAAATCCTGTAGAACACATATGAGATGCTCTGGAGAGACATGTTGTGGCATGTCAGCACCCGCCAGAAATTGTCCAACAGCTAAAGAGGTCGCTGAAGAAAGAGTGGGCAATGTTACTGCAAGAACTTATCAACAACCTAGTGTAAAATATGGACAGATGGTGCAAATCATGCATCAACGTTAGGGGGTGATTATATCCCCTACTGAGAACCACATCTTCCCTTTGTACCGTCTTTGGCAGTGATGCATCTGTGTCAATGTACCCAGTGCTATGTAGCCAATTCTGAATAAAGTTTCACTATATTCTTTAGTATCTTCAGTTGTGTTGGTGTTATTTCTGACATTATTTTAGTAAGTAATGGAGTTCCTATGATTTGAATTTCACATATCCTGACCGCTCCTATGCGATGCTACAGGTCAAAACCTGGTTCATCCTAAAGTTTCTCAGACTTTGTTTTAAAGCATTTCTGTCTTTTCGATCTTTGTGTTTCTCTGCTCTTAGTATGTTTCCAAACACTTGATAATTTTTATGTTAATAGATATGATGCAATGCATATGTAACAAATAAATATAAGTTGTTATGGAATATGCAATGTTGCATTCCAAAAGAAACTGAAGATACAAAGAAGCTTTCAACCCAACTTCTGGTCTTAATCTCCTGTAAAAGCAATGGAACTAGACTGGTTGCCAGATTTGGTTCTCATGTTCTTGATTATGGTTGCTGCCAAATGATAGGAGAGATTCCCAAATGATGGGTATAAAATAAAAACTATTGGCATTACAATTTGAAGAGTTGAAAATTTCAATTATTTTCCAAAAACATAAAGCCCTTTTGTTGATGAAAGGAGCAATTTTCTCGATATTCTTCAAGAGAGAATATCGAGAAAATTCCATTAATTCCTTCTATCGTTTGGCTGGTGAAGTATCAGGGAGAGTGAGTAAAGCCAAGGAAGAATTTTGTCCACTCCGAGTAATGTCCTTTTTGTGGACAGCCAAACTTTTAGAAATACTGCGAAATGTGCTGATGATGTAAACTGTGGTACCAGCTGACTTTGCTTGAGCACAAAAAGGATGTTACCCAAGGTAGGCCTCATCCTTCCTTGGCTTTACTCACTCTCACTGATACTTCAGCAGTGCCTCTCTGGGAAAATTCCAAGAAAATTGCTCTTTTCATCAATAAAAGGGCTTTACATTTACAAGAGAGCATTTAAATTTTTACCTCTTCTACAAATTGTAATGCTGATATTCCATATTTTGTCTTTGTCATTTGTTAATTCCTTCTATCGTTTGGCAACAACCATAATCAAGAATTTGAAAACCAGATCTGGCAACCAGTCTAGCTTCTGCGTATCTTCAGTTTCTTTTGTAGCACAACATCAAGTGTTCTATTAGAATTTATGCTTGTAATTTTACATTGTTCTTCACAGCACACGTAACTTAATTTTTAATGCATTCTTTATTTCAGTATTTGGAGCATGAGTTGGAAAAGAAAGGTGTTCCTGTGTCACAGTCGGCATGGCGGCCTTCTAGCATTTCCGATCTCCAAGCCATTATCAGAGACGAGCCACTTCTTACATGTGGAATTGGCAGTGCTCCAGCCGACACAACATGCAACACGGCATTTCCGACTTTCTCCACTCAGTCGGAACAGTTTGTCCAGCAACAGAACAATAACAAGCCCCTCACTTCTCAAGCTGCAAGCAGTGCTCCACCATGTAATGGTAGTAGAGTAAGGTTCCCAATCGTTCAGTTTCTTACAGTAAAACAGGAGCCTCGAGGGACTCCGTTGTCTAGCCCAAACATGAGTCCTCCTTGTGCAAGTCCAACACCTGTGTTTGCACAGTTTGAAGAGCTGATAATGGAGGATGACGTGCCTGTTACTGGTGATCCAATGTTGTCATCTGGAGATGCATTCTCCCCTGAACACATGGATTTCATGTCTTGAAACCTGATCCAGGGAAAGCTGTTAATCATTTTCCAGCTGAAAAAAATGAGAACTTGTGTATTAAAGGGGTTTCTGCTGTAATTGGCTCCCATGTCTGCTGTTATGTTGTACACCCCTTCTCTAGTCCAGTGGTGTGTTGTTATGGAATATTTTTACCAGGTGCAGTTGTAGAACGTTGTGTTTGCTGCCATTTGTAACAACAAGGGACGTCATAAAATAAGGTTCCTAGATCATTTCTTTGCTGAAAATGTAATTATAACGATCCAAAGAAATGCCCAATATTCTTGTGCATGGACTAAAATTATTTAAAGACATATACTAAACTAGTCAAGTTTTTAGGACTGTGGGTGGCCTAGTGGGCAACGTTCATGCCTGCCACGGAAAGGGCCTCAGGTTCGATCCCAGGCAGCTACAAACGCTCAATCCACTAAATACCCGCCATGCATCGGATGGGCACATTAAGCCGTCGGACCCCGGGTACTGGCCCCTCGGTAATAAATAAGGCCATCTTCCTCCCCCTTTCTACTTTGCTTCCATGTCACTATCCTATCAGGCACTCTAGCCCAAATCTCCTAGCTTCCTATTTCTAAGGGTTGTTTAAAACCTGGGGTCAGACACTCCCTTCCTAAAATCCTCTACATATGATCATTTTGATCATTAGTCAAGTTTTCATGCTACCTTTTTCAGTCTCACTTATTGAATTGACCCTGGCGTTTGGGTCTGCCCAAGATGACACTAGTTGTTGGCTCGCTTGTGCAGTTTTCTTTTTCAAATGGCTATTGAAAGGAAATTTTGTGTGAGAGAGAAGGGAAAAAAAAAAAAAGTATTTCTTCTGAACTAAAAGCAATAATTCTTGTTCTACAATGCAAATTGACAATCTTTCTGGTAGCTACTTGGGGATCTTTACCTCCCAGATAAGGAATGCCAAATATTGTGGCTTCATCGATCTTGGTGACTACCCCGAGTCTGCCAATTTTCACTTGTTAGTCCAAATTCTTTGTGCTTCTGAAAGTAGTGTTTAAGGTATGTCTTGTGCCTTCAATCATACCTCTTTCATACATATAAAGCCATAATATTAATTATTCTGTACCTAGCAGGTAATGATTCCTCCTGCCAAAGAGGTTATCATGTTTCTTTTGTAAGAAACAGAAAGCTGCTTTTTCTTCAGAAATAATTTTCTGTGCCTCCAATACACAAAATGTCCTTGTCCATAGCCATTTCAAAAAAAAAAAAAAAAAAACTGCTCTAGGCTACAGTATCACATTGGATAGTCCAAAACACTGGAGGGCGAGGGAGATCCAGAAATCAACATACTTTAGAACATCTTCCAGTTAAAACTGTTGTCCTCAAAGTAGTTCATTTTGGTCAATGCATATTAGAATTGGTTTCAGTTTGCCAGGCTGGATGTGGAAATGAGGGCAGAAGGTAATTACTTCTCTTGGTCAAATGCCTATTGAACTGGTTTCAGTTTTCAAGGCAAGTTGTAGAAGTTAGGGGAAGGGAATTATTATAGTTCATTTGGTCAAATGCCTATATTGGAATGAGTTTCAGTTTGCAAGGCTGGGTGTGGAAATTAGGGAAGGGTGTAATGAGTTCATTTGGTCAAATTCCAATTGGAAATTACATATTTCCATTTGCAAGGTTGGTTGGGGGGGTTAATTAGTTCATTTGGTCAAATACCTATTGGAACTGGTTTCAGTTTCATGTGAAAATGAAGGAAGGGGATGATAATGTCTAGCATAACATCCAAGAGCTAAGAGCTTCCATGAATTCTGGTAAAGTGCTAACACACACACACACACACACACACACACACACACACACACACACACACACACAAACATTTCTCTATGGTTATATTATTTTAATGTGATAACAACAATGTGTAATTAACACTGCACATGTGCTAAAATGCAAACTCAGCAATACCTACTGGTAAAAAAGGATAATTATTGTGTTTGTCAGTTCGATAATTTTATGGGGAAAAAACAACAGAGAACTTTATATTGTGTGATTATGACCTTGTTGTTTCAAAAGCTGCTCATTATTTGTATAAATAACTTTGTATGGGAGATGTTCAAAGTAACAAAATTTATTAAATATTTTCATTACCAAAATTATTTTGATCAGAGGTAGTTGTTCCATATACTTAATTGCATCAAGATTACTTATGTTAGATCTGAATATTTGCATTGGAAACTTTGTGAATATATTTTATTTATTATTATTTTATTTTATCTTGCTGGCAGTGAACATAAATAATTTTCCACGTGTTCTTCACAAAGGGGATTCAGTTGTTCAATTTAGGATAATAAATGAATAACATCACATATATTTAACTGCCCTCTGCATACGGAATGGATCTTTAACAGCACTGTTTAAAAAAATTACATCTTGGAAGCCCCCTCTTTTTTTTTAAAATAGCAACTACAAGAAGAAAGTTCAGAGTACCTCTTTGCAGTCTGATGCTGTGTTGGCAAAAATGTGCAGTTTTGAAAATACAAGAATGTCTGCACCTAACATTATTTGGTTCAACATTTTATGTGTACGAAGCTTTTCTGCAAATTGCTTTTAATGTTTTTATTTGTCTTGCCTTTATTGAGTGTGAATATAAAGAAATAAAGCAAGTGTTTATCAGATTTGAAAAAGATGTGCAACATGGTTGAAACCTGAGTGTTGAATTTTCTTTACAAATTATAATATAAATTTGCTAAGTAGAATGTTTCACGCTAAGTTACATATAAAAAGTTTAAGGCAAATATATTTTAGCCATTACTATGGTTTTCATCAGTGCGACTACGATTGATTTTTGTTGCCAGATTGGAAAGGTAAGTTTTGTAATGGTAACTCCGGGTGACGTGATGCAATGAGGGATTTCCAGATGTAAGGAATGAAAATGGGGAGCTCAGAGTTGCAATTTTTGAAAAATAAAATTTTCAAACTTTCTCTAAACCTCAGAGGTGCCGCCCCGGTGGCGCAGTGGTCTAAGCGATGGCCTCTGATCATTCGTCCGAACGGGGTCCGGGTTCGAATCCCGGTGAGGCATGGATGTTGTGTTTGTCTTACGGCACTGGCTCTCTCCCTTCCCTGGAACCAGTGACCCTAAATTAGGGACGGGCGACTGCTTATAGCCCATTTGAGTTGCTCATGGTGGTCGTTAAACCTCCAATCAAAAAAAAAAAAAAAAAGAAAAAAACCTCAGAGCATACCGATTTTGGAAAGGAGCCAACTTTTTAGTATCGGACCAAATTGGAATAGCAGAATTGGAATAGCAGATATTTTTTTCACCTGGCCTCATCCTAAAAAAGATCTATTGCAACTCACAAATTTAATCACTGAAAAATTCCCATCCATTAGGTTCACTATTAATGAAGAAATTGATGGCAAGATAAATTTCTTGGATGTCAGCATCTTAAAATGTAATCATCTTCTTTCCACTTCTGTCTACCGAAAACCAGTTTGTACCAATATCATTATTCCTCTCAATTCTCATACCTTCCACCAATATAAACTGTCAGCCCTCAAGTCTCTCATTCATTGAGCTCATTTGGTTTGTAACACGGAAGTTAATCTAAAAAATGAATTAGCAAACATCCGCTTGATCGCTACTCAACATGGCTTTCCCCCTCTCCTGGTTTCTAAATTAATTCAGAATGCTAAGAAAAAACCAGTTGTTGCTCTTCAACCTGTCTCACCAAAAAAGGAACTAATGTTTGCTGGCTCAATCCCTTTCCACGAACCTTCTGCCCACAAACTCATCAGTATCTTCAAAAGAGAAGGATATAGAATTGTCATTCGTTCTTCCCTGTCAATTTTTGTTATCCTCCGTAATGACAGAGACCCAAGACCTCCGCTTTCTTCGCCTGGAGTGTATAAAATTCCGATCAAGACTAACATTGGATTAACCGCGTACATAGGAAGTTTCTTCCGAAAAATTCTCTCAAGACTTCAGGAACACAAATCTGATTTTAAATTTGGAAAACCCTCCTCTTCCTTGTCTCTTCTTACTATGGCTGACACTTCTGCTATTCCAATTTGGTCCGATACTAAAAAGTTGGCTCCCATCCAAAATCGGTATGCTCCGAGGTTTAGAGAAAGTTTGGAAATTTTATTTTCCAAAAATTACAACTCTGAGCTCTCCATTTTCATTCCCTAATCTGGAAATCCCTCATTGTATCACGTCACCCGGAGTTACCATTACAAAACTTACCTTTCCAATCTGGCAACGAAAATCAATCGTAGTCGCACTGTTGAAAGCCATAGTAATGGCTGAAATATATTTGCCTTAAACTTTTTATATGTAACTTAGCATGTTCTACACCACCTTCTTCTTAATTTGTTTGTTAGTTACATTCATTGCCTACCACTCATTTATGTTCATTTAATGCCCTTACCACCTCACCCCCACAAATAATAATTAAAAATCCCATTTGATCATGCCATTGCAATACCAGAAGTGTGGAGTGTCATTAGCCTAACATAGCTGTAATACAGAGATTTCTAACTTGGATCATTAGTGCAAAAGCTTAAACATAAGGATATAGTTGCTGGATAAGATTGCACAAGGGTCAATTAAGCTCCATTGAGTCAATTAACTGTAGTACAACAGATAAGATTAAAGGTACAGAGGAGCTCTGTTGAGTCAATTAACCACATAGTACAACAGATAAGATTGCACAAGGATACAGAGCACCCCCATTGACTCAATTAACAGTGTAGTATAATAGCAGTATCGAGAAGATAAATTCAGCATCTAATAAATAAAGTTTGAACGTTTGCTTGTTTGTTTGTCCCCTATGCAAATCCACAGTTTTTAATTTAGAACCACCTAATTTGATATACTATCTCATGGTACTCTAACTTAGACCATAGATAGTTTTTGAAAGGGGTAAGAGTCAAGCCCCCCCCTCAATATTTTTGTTAAAAGTTCCATTTTTCATTTTGAATTCGAATTTAATACTTTTTGTTGTGATAAGTGCAAAAATTGATTTTCTTGTGACAAGTGCGTTCCAGTGAAAACTGCAACGCAATTTAACATCAGAGCTGAAAGTAAGTAAACAACAAAAATCAAATGGAAAAGCTAAAAATAATGTGTGCCTAAAGACTGCAGAGAATAAAATTCAATGAAGAAATGAAATACAGCATTAGGGTTCAAGCAGTAAAAAATTAATCGTCTTCATTTGATTTGTACAAAATTTAGATAGTGAATTATCACCAAATTCTCCCGAGCAACGCCAGGCAATTCAACTTGTTCCAATATAAAAACACAGCAATACAGGAAAAAAGTAAAATCAACTGAAATGCCATTTATGATATATGAGGGTCATTCAGAAAGTAAAGAACATTTGGTTATAAAAGCTATATCAAATTTTTCAAATATTTTGTTTACAATTTTTAACTCGTGCCTTAGCCTATTTTTCTACCTAGTCGCCCTGGACATCAAGGCACTTGTCATATCTTGGGCTAAGTTGATAACAAGGAACAGTAGTAAATAGTAACACTGTACTAGTGGTCCGATTTATTGGCGTAGAAAGTAGACACATTAGCGTTTCCAAGCTTTTGCACATCAACCAGATGGCTTTTTCAAGGAAGTTGGACAGAAACTGCAACTGAAAAATAGAACGCATTAACAATTTGAACGCGGAAACTTGACTTGACAACAATAGATACGACGTTATATTCATTTAAAGATATGACACATCACGTTGGTTGCACGTGCGATATCCTGGTAGGTAGAAGGCTTTGCTTGAAGAATTGGTTCCAAATTCTTGGCAACTCGAATGAGGCGCAATCATTGCAAGTATCGCTGTTGGTAATGATTTCCAAGGTTTCCCGAATGGCTGTACCTTTAGGGGTTGAGTAGGTAGCTAATTTCTTTATATCGTCCCACATAGTAGTAGCAGACTTGAATTTCACTTCTCTGGATAGAGCCGTGGTTACTTTACCGTATTTTGTGTCTCTTTTATGTTCGTTGACTCTGATTCCAAATGAGCGCTTGGTCATTCCATTGTAGTAATGTTTAGAGCCGTCCGGATACTGTAGGGGGATCGCATAAACACCTGCTTCGCAGGAGAGAGGTGGTTTTTCTCTACTTTCCTTTAGCATAGTATATAAAGAAGCAGGAGACCTGATGCCGACACCGTAGTTCATCTTCTTCAGATCGTTTTTGAGTTTGTAAGACACATTTGGTATGTAGGGAATTGAGCCTAAATAATGTATCTGCGGCACAGGAAGATTAGAATGTTTGACCCTGGCTTTTTGGATAAAGTTACGTATCTGATTCAATGAATATCCTGCATCAGTAGCTAACTTGATGACGCTTTCAATTTCGTGTTGTCTAGAATGGGTATCGGAGGAAACGGCGAAGGCTCTTCGAATTCGAGAACGGAAGATAGCTGTTTTGTATTCTGCGGGACAGAAAGAGCTGCGGAGCATCAGGTTGGGGACGGACGTGGGTTTGTAACCCCTCCTCGTGGAAATCTGCTGCTTGTCCTTTCAGCCCGTCCCTATCAGCCTCATTTAGCACATCATGATCATCATCAAAACATTGTCCATCAAGGAATTGCTTTAAATTGGGAAGCAAGTGGTAGTCAGATGGTGCCAAGTCTGGGCTATAAGGTGGATGCTCAAAGATTTCCCAGTGAAACTCATCAGTCTTCCTGGCATTGTGCAGGCGGGCACTCATCCGTAATGACAGAGGCATGCTGACTGCTCCTTGTCTCGAACGTTTGTTCTTCTGTTTTTAAACTTTACGCACCGCTTTCTGACACTGGATTCATTCATAACACTTCATACACTTGAACAAGTCTCCAATTAATGTCAATACGGCTGGCAGTCAGAAAATGGACAACTGATCAAACTTCACTTCTGGTGGGATTTTCAATATGCATGCTCATTTCAAAAGATCATAACTTACCACAAACAGATCATATATGCCCAACAGTGGTGCAAGGAGATAGGTGTTTTATCTTGTCATCATGCAAATTTTCAAAGAAATGATAAATTCTGTGTGATTCAAATATTAAGAATTCCGTATTAGAGAAAATGATGGCTAGTAAAAGAGATACGTTATATCTGATATATCAGTATCTCTCTTTAACTGTGATAGACAATATTTCTCTTTAATTTGAAAATAACCGTGGAACCAAAATTTATTTTAATCACGGCAGCTATCCTGGAAAGTTTCCGTCCTAACAGAGAGTAGAAGAAATTTCAAACATAATTAATTTTTTTTAAGATATTGATTTATAGAACAGGATGTGAGGCTCTGCTCACCTGCTCATAGCTCAAATTGTTGCAACACATTAATTGTAATACATGAATATTCCGGAGTTCAATTTGTTCTTGCAGAATTGAAATTTAATTTTAGTATTCATAATGTAGCCAGAAATCTCAGTTTTAACACTTATTCTAGCATTAAACTCACTAATAAAAATAACCATCCTTTTAAATGCATGGTATATCGCATGTGGGCCCAAGTAACATTCCTGTTAACCTGATCACAAGCAGCTGCAAATTTGCTACAATTTTAACTATTTACAATAGAATAAAAATTTGCACTAGTTAAAACTTAGGAAAGGGAAAAAAGTTCTCCTTTTATTCACATTTCCAGGCTGATCACTTTCGCTGCACTTGTAGCTTTTTCAGAGCCACCATCTGATACCATGGTAACCACTGTTCATGTGAAATGTGTGGTGTGGAGGTCAATGTATGGGGTTATGTGTGCATCATCTTTGGAGAGTTAATTTCAGATATGTATTGCTGAGTATGTGACATCTGCAGTGGTTGCAACAGAATTTCTATATGAGTGAGTTATTTGGGGGGGGGCAATCTGGTTGTAATTTAGGGGGCTAGTATTTGTCTATAAGTTGTATTTGAATTGCAAACATGCTGTTTTTGCATTGCCAATTTTTCCTTCTTTAAGCACATAATTTGCCATTTTTTGCCTTCATATTATTATTTAGGATTACTGGGGAGGTTTTACCCCCTCTCCCCAAGCCACTCTGTGGCATCATTACTATACAGTTCACAAAGAAATCCCAATATGTGCATCATATATATAAATTGTGTTAGAATGTGTATTAATCCTTGTCAGATTTAGTGTTTGGTATTGTAAAATTGTGTACGCTTCAATAATACTTGTAAATTTCGGGGGTCATGACAAGGATCTTAATTGTTTGGTGATATAAGAGATAAATAAATGGCAAACGTTTTTGCCCTCCTGCTCTTATGGAATAAAAATACCGATAGAATCATGTGTTGTGTATGCTTTCAATTGCAGAACCAATCCAGTTCATGTTGGTTTATTTATTTGGTACCAGTTTTTAAGCTCTCTTTTATTAGTGGTACCAGAACGTTGGCACACATCTCAAAAGTAGCAGTTTTTCATCTGAGAATTAATGAACCTCTCCTATATTCACAGATGTGCAAAAATGAACTTGCATTATATCTTGTTGACAATTCCATTCCCTTGTTGAAAACCATACAAGAGAATTGGTAAAGGTCATTTGTGAATCTTCTATTTATTTAGAAGTAACTTTTAAGTATGTTTTGCATTAGCACAAGAGTAAGAGTTTTTTGTTATTGCTATTGCATGGAAAAAGAGTGGGTTTTAACTGAATATTATGTATATAATATTTTGCATGGTTATGCTATCTAGCAAAGTGATAAACATTTTGTAATTATATTAATGTAAGAGTTAAATAACTCAAGTTTCTGCACTCCTGCTCTTATGACATAATTTCTTTTTAATATAATAAAAAAAAGCTGTGTCCTTGTTACTATTTAGTAAGGATATCAGGTGTGTTTACATGCTTTACATGTCAGATAATATGTATGTATACTATTTGGCTTCTCAGTTTTTTAAGGAACTTTTTATTCCTGCTCTTATTATTTACGATATGTATGAAAGTTGAGTTCTGAAAACTGCACCTGTTTTTTGTTAATACAGTTGTATATATATACATGATGCATGTATGGCAGAGTGTTCTAAGCAAACCGAATTATCTTACAGAGCAGCATTAATGAAACTGTGAATTTTACATAAGTCATGTTTGGTCTTGTGATATCCAGTATTTACTGTCCATATAATGCATACTTTGTAATCTAGTGAATAGATTCACTAACTTATATTTTGATTATCAATAATCCTTTTCCCTGTGTAGGAAAATTATTATTCCCTTTGTTTGATACGTTGGATAAGTATTTCGGCTATTATGCATATGTGAATTATACGCTTTTGTCAGCTTATTAAATTTGTTGTTAAAATGTGTGTCAATTTAAAAGCAGATTTAGTATATTAAGTACTATGTCAACAGACTAACTATGCTTGTAGTAGGGCTTTCAAAAGTAGTAGTGAGTTTTAACTCTTATCCTCTTTAAGATTCCAGTTATCTGAGAAATTTTCAGCTTCTGTTAACCAATCACAACTCTGCATGATGTGTAAATTTCATACCATGTGATTTTGAAACATTATAGATCTCCTTGAAATTTCAGCAATATCTTCTAGTTATTGTAAAAGTGCCTTTGGTTTGATGGCATTCTTCACTTTCAAAAACATAGTAATAGAATCATGCAAAAATGTGCCATTTTTACCTTCCAGAAAATATTTGATTTGGATATTAAATTTATCATTGAAGAAATTGGCAACTTGGTAAAGTTTTTTTTTTTCATTAAATTAAAAACAGAAATTTACTTTGATCTATAAAAGGCTACATAATTACTTCTTTACGTAATCATCTCCTACTCCATAAATTTCTTCCAGAATGTCAATAGTTTTTGAAGTCTTCCCTTTAAAAATTCAGGATTCTGTTCTAAAACAGCTATGACAAGATGAAGACTGAGCAAATGCTAAATCTCATGTAAACTCTTGAAACATTTCAAAAACAAAAGTGAGACTATTTTCTGACTCCACTTCTTTGCCAGATGTGAAGTGATGGCCTCTCCAAGTATTTAGTTTAGGGAACAAGTGGGAATCATGCTTAATCTCCTGTCACAAACTGATCCACAATGGCCTCTTTCATTTTTGAAGTGTTCCAAGAGTTCACCTGAAATTTTGCACTTGTTTAGTCTTCATCTCATCAGACAACAGGTGTAGAACCCACCGGGTACAAAATTTTCAAATTCCAAGAACACTGATAATGTGTCCTAACCTTTCTTTAGAAATTTCTAGTTCAGAGGCAATTGCTTTAAGCAATGGTTTTGTCATATAATTTCTTTAACACACTGTTGATGAAACTTCCTTTGTGATCACAGGCCTTGGTTAGTCACTCAAACTTACTTTCTCCACTTCAACTTTTCATTGCCCCACTTGATGTCTCACAGTGCTCTAACATCAGGGAGGCCGGTTGATGTGAGCAACACTCTGATCTCTGTAAACTGTTTTCAATTTCTCTAATGAATGTCAGTGGGAGCAACTTTTTCTGTAGTGGGGAATGCAACGATGGCTTGCTGTTTGCACTGCATGCCTGAACAGAACTCCATTGTGCCTCAAACTGAGGTGGAGTTGCTCAAAATTGAGTAATTTCTCCAATTGGAGGTGGGCTTAACAGGGATTTTCCTGTCATTGTTAAAGTTCCTCAGAAGTAACAGTGACAAAATGACTGTTTATGACAGCAGTGGTGGAATTGTAAAGAAGCTGGAACTGCGAGTCACTGTCTTGTAATGGTCACAAAATCACTGTTTCAATCAGCTCTCTTTTAATTCTTTGTTTACGAGCGAATGCACAGTGAAAGTCAAAACAAAAACTATCTTAAGCATGGGAAAAGGGGGATACTGAAAGAAAGCTCACTAGCGGCCTCTGTGGTGTTTCAACAGAAAAGGAGACGAATTGTTTAGACACGGTAACAAAAACTATGACGTATGATTTTGGACCCCATGCGTTACTCAGACATGGCTAATGGTGGCATTCTCAACAGTGGATTTAGAACTGTTACTTTCTGTCACTGTTTGTAACGGTGACAGCAATTTTTCAGTAGTGATGACAAAATAACAGAGACCTGATTTCAGTCCGATCTCTTATCTCCAGTCTGTTGGAGGAGGAACTCGTGTGACTACCCAAAACCAGTTTTATCTGGATTTATCAACTCTTATCTCAAACATTGCAGTGAAGATTAGACTTATCAGTTCCCCCATGTAAAATGTATAATTTTTAATGTAGATTATACCACTAGCAGCAGAATATTAGCGATGTACACTCAACCACTCACCTTTTCAACTGAGCCTTATTTATTTCCATTAAACTAATTGCATGTGTGCTTTCTTTCAGATTATATGACATACATTATGTTACATGTTATGGAAAACACTCGTGCAGATTCTACATCTTATGTTTTCGTCAGTGCATACTGTGAAATTGTGCTTTTATCTCTACCTAGTGGGTGTGTTGCTGTTCATCCAGGTCTCACCAAATGGGGTTCCCTTACAAAACATTTTGTAAACATTGTAGCTTCCATAGAATTTTCCTGCTCAAAAGCCCTGATTGTTTCCTATCCAGTATTTACCCATTTAAAAATTATAGTAATGTTGTGAAACTGTAATATTATCTAAGAATTTTTAGTGTTTAAAAACCCAGTGGTTTAAAAGCTTGTATGTATTTAATGTTGTTTTAAATTTTAGGAGTAACTTCTGTCCATGCTCATCTTATACAGAGTGTTATGTTGAACTTCAATACATAATTGTGTGTGATTTTAAGTAGATATAAGTCACTCACATTCGTATTGTCATTTATGTTGTTATTAAAATATAGGGAGTGAACTTAATGTTTAACAGCTGGAAAACAAACTAACATGCTTTTGTAGAATATTGTTGTATTAGCACACTTCTCTGTGTGTTTGGCTGTAGTGAGAAATCTTACAATAATGTAACTTAAATATACAGTATATCCATTTGTTTTACATCACTGCATACTTAGTGCCCCTCATTATATATGCATGTTGGCATTACACATTTTTTGTTTTGTGTATTTCAGTATATTAGCAGCCATATTACATTGCATTAAAAAATTGTGTACTGTGTTTTTAAAAGTGATTTCTGCTGGCAGATTATAATTCTTTATAACATTTGCATTTTTGAACTTCACTTTTAGTTGGTAAAGTTCGATGAACACTTACCGCACGTGGGGCTTGGCTTTCAATTCATATTTCCGTTATGTGGATGCGGCACGGGGGTTTTTCATTTGGCCACGGGTCCGCTTCTTTTTTTTTTTTTGCTCAATTTTAATTAAATATTTAATTAAAATTGAGCAAAAAAAAAAAAAAAAAAAAAAAAACTGAAAAAGTTCGAAAAATGAGATCACTGACCAACAAGAGATGGCGCCACAACGCCCAAGAAGAAGCGATAGCCGATGACAGAAGCAGCCCGCGAGAACCACCGAAATGCCCAGCTGACACGGTCCGTGCTAGTCGGAGCAAAACGTCCCCTCGAAGACAGTAAAGGAATTTTACTGAAAGTACTCGGGTATGAATAAATATTGAAGTAAATGAGGATGCAGCAAAGGAAAAAACTCATTTGGTGATGAGACAAAATAAATTCCAACGGAAAAAAAAAAAAAAAAAAAGAAGCGGACCCGTGGCCAAATGAAAAACCCCCGTGCCGCATCCACATAATGGAAATATGAATTGAAAGCCAAGCCCCACGTGCGGTAAGTGTTCATCGAACTTTACCAACTAAAAGTGAAGTTCAAAAATGCAAATGCATTAATGCACGTTAAATAATATAACCTCCAATATCGGAAGTAAATTGAATCTTTATAACATGTTCAACAAACACTGTGTGTATAGTTGATATGTGTGAACCTCAAGTGAAAAACATTTGGTGTACAATTTCAGACCTGGTTTTCTGCCATTCGTACAGCACTGCAATGTTTCTGGGACTTCCAGAAACATCAAAATGTTTTCACAACACTTCTGTGTGTGTGATCAGTATAAATCTAGTTCTTGAAGTTGAGGTATTCTTTCAAAAGCCAAAACTGATTCTCAACACAAATAAATGGTAGTTTTGTATTGATAGTTATTGCTCTGTGAAATGCCATCAGAAGCAAAAATAGAGCATCTGTATTCTGTACTGACAGTGGTGCTATCTTCTGGCTAATTTGAGTCCTGGATGAGGAAGGGGCATTGCTTTGTTCTGTGGCATTGGTTCAGTTCCTTCTATAGAGGGGATGGAAGTCATGTCACCATTACTGAAAAATCACTGTCATTGCTATGACCAGAGAAAAAAAGGAACAGTTTGAAAATCACTGTTAAGGTGCCACAATCCAGGCAATGCTTGGGGATAAACAGGTCCAAAATAATTGTTACCATGTCATTGTTGTGACTTAGGAGACTTAACTCACCCTCTTTCTAAAATAACTGGCATCACAAACTCATGATCATATTTGTTGCCAGATCCTGTGGGCGTATTCTGGCAATGCTAGCGGTTTCTGGTGACACACAACACAGAGTTTCTTGCAAATATTAAATGCATAACATCCGTCGTCGAACTAACCGGAGGTGTTAAGAAAATAATTAAGAAAAGTAGTTTTTGGAATGAATTATTAGCATAATTAGTAACGGATTCTCATCATCTCTGAAAAATCACTCTTAAGCCCACTTATAGAACTAGTGACAGCTAAATTAGGGATGGGGCTGCTGCTTATAACTTTTGATACTAATAGGTTTGTTAAAACCTCAAAATGTGAGGAGCTGGCAATTTCACTGAATTACCCAAGAATGTTTCAGTAAAATGATCTCAGCTATGTTAGTGGTCAGAGGCTAGGTTTCTGGCTAGTCGTCCAAGCTGTCCCAGTGTGTTTGTCATATGGCACTGGATCTCTCCCTTCCCTGGAACCATTTGTCCTAAATCAGGGACAAGCAAGACTGCTTCTAGCCCTTAGGGTTGCTCATGGCAGTTGTACCCCCCCCGCATGATTTATTAAGCAAATGGGTGTTATATTGTGGGCCATCAGTTTAGGCATTGTGCCTGTCAAGCCCAATGATTTTCAGTTTGTTGTTAGATATATGCCCTATGAATCAGCTCGTTATGACTTTGGAAACATTTATTAACAAAACTCTGAACATATATATACAATACATTTACATTTCCGTAGTTCATGGGTTACCGCCTATCAGACAATAAAACACCCTTCTGTGTCTGCTGCAACCTTTGTGTGTGTGTCTTTGCGCTCTTTCCATGACCCCTCTGGTCAAGGCTTGCCTGCTCAACAGTTAATCAATTTTTAGTGCCACTGTCATGCATGTGGAAGGCTAGATGAATGTATCCATTTCAGTTGAAGACAACTTTCTTGAAAAAGTACAACACACCCTTTAAAACAGTCATTTAAAGAAACAGAATTTCCCCTTTCACGTAAAGTAGTATAACACACCCTTTAAAGCAGTCATTTAAAGGCACAGAATTGCCCCCTTTCACATACAATGCACAATAACTGTGACTTAACTACATACAAAAAAAAAAAAAAAAAAAAATACATATTCATCACTGTGACCCAAATTTGAATAATATGTAAAATAAAATCAAAAACACAAATATTATCTAAAAATTAAAAGTTATCCCTTTCACTGAGATCTTCACAATGGGTTTTTAAGTATTTTTGCCATTCTGTAGTGAAGGCTTGCTTGTATGTTAGTGAAACCAAATTGTGAGTTGTGCATTACTTGCTTCTAATGAAATTTCAGAGATTAAGAGAAATCAAGTCTGTATTACATGCTTAAAAACTAGTTTCATCACATATCCTCAGAAAGAATTAGAGCTACTTTCATCGTTTGATATGTAGTGATAATGAAATTGACATGAAAACATTGTCTGCCACTATAGATTCTTATTGTCCAGTTCATTGTGCACCAAATTTCATTTGTAACAAAGGCCTGCACTGCAGTTAGTGGCAAAGAGAGAAAAAGAAAAAAAAAAAAAGCAATGTTTTTATTATTCAGTATTGCTGATTTTTGTCATTCATAACTCATTTTTTGCAGTGAATGTTAGAATCTGTTGTAGGTATATTTTATATTCATATATTGTCAAAAAGTCATTATGTATTCATAGACAAGGTACACATTTTCTTTTGCAAAAGCAAATTCTTTTCACATACTTCACACATGCTGCTGACACATTATTCATATTGTGTTCCACCTTTCAAAAAATATATCTGAGCTTTATCATTGTACCTGCATTCTTTTTTTCTTTTTTTTTTTTTTTTTTCTCCAATTGCATTCCAGCATACCTTTTACAATGATGTAAAATTACCAAGAATTACGGGTATGGTTACTGTTAATGTTTCATCAATAGTATGATGAGAATTAATTAATTGCTTCAAAGAAACCAAAATGTGAAATGTGCACTTTAAAGTGGTAATTATGTAAAAACATGCTGGCTATGTTTTACATCACGGCAAGATTTTGTCAGTGTTACTGTTGATTTGTGAATCATGTTTCTGATGATTAAACAGTGCTGTTTTCTCATCATGTATATAGTTTCTGTTTATGTTAAATATGACCATGTTAATAATATGTTGATTCTGTAGTGTTTATCAACTCATTGAGTGAACAGTAAATTAAACTATATTCAAAATTCTATTTTTATACCACTTTTGGAGGAGGTAAGGAAAGTAATGTATTAATACATATAGTTTCTGCAGAGCTCACTGCTGCGTCTGTGGAAGGAATTTGATCTCGGTATTTTTGTGTTAATTGAAAATTATCTTCGGTTTTTGGTCTTAAGTAGGGGGAAACAGATGTGTTTGGACTAATAACAAATGTACATAAAGCACGGGAAAAAAATTGAAATAGGAATAACTTCTTTTCAGAATTTTTTGCGTTGTGTTGTGTTGTATTTAGGGCATTGGCTTCAGTTATCTTTTGAGTTAATGCTATGAATGCCTTCCTGTTGGTCAAAGCAAGAAGATAAAGTCAGAGAGATTGCCATTGGCCTGTGTTGTGTAAAGATGTGTTATACTATAACTATAAGACTGTTAGACTTCACTTTCCCATTGAAGACAGCAGCTTCACCAGTTGCCAGCACCCTAGTTTCCCATGTGAAATCCAGACTTAATGTTACTCCCTATTTGGTGTTGGTTCTCAACTTTCTAGAAATCCCTGAGTGATAACTACTAATCTCATAGACATTGTTAAACTGCAAAATAAAAAATGAAGATGGGTGGGTTGTTAACCAGATTCATTAATGTGTGTAGATAATCTCTAGTTCCCAAATTCATTAATGTGTGCAGATAATGACATTTTCATGGAAACTAATGATCAAAACATACAAAGTTATATACTGTCTTTATTATCTTTTGCGGCATGACTAATTCCACATTTAGGTGGGAGTCGAGGTTGCAGGTCCTCACCAGAAAAATCTCCTCCTTCAAAAGGATGAGCAATCTCACTTTTGCTCCTATGCTAATTAATTGTGTGGTCCTCGTCAACCACTTGTCTCGCTTGTGTCAAAATGCTCTTCATTCCGTTTACCATCATGTCCTTGTTGATAGAGTGCTTCCATTTTGTCATAGGTCTTCCTCTAGTTCTCATTTTGGGAAGCTCTGTGTCCATAACTTGGTATCCCACGAATCATTTTGGGAAGCTCTATGTGTCCATAACTTGGCATCCCACAAATTTCTTACCTCTTCTCAAAACAAGACTATACCAACATAATCTTGAACATTGTTACCTTTCATTTCACCTTAGGTCTTTCTCTAGTTTGCTTTTCAGGAAACACCATATCCATAACTATGAATCCCACAAATTTCTTGTCCTTTCTCAAAATTTGACCATACCAGTTAATTTTTGTTTCTTGGACATTCGTTCCTACCATTTCACCTTTTTTAGGAAGCTCCATATCCATAACTCTGCATTCCACGAATTTCTGGTCCCTTCTCAAAACATGACCGTAGCCACCCAAACTCATTCCTTGGACATTCTTTCCTTCCATTTCACCTTAGGTCTTTCTCTGGTTTACTTTTCAAAAAGAGGCATATCCATAACTCTTCATCCCATGCATTATTTGTCCCTTCTCGAAACATGTCCGTAGCAGCCCAAACATTCTTTCCTTCTATTTCAGTTAGGTCTTCCTGTAGTTTGCCTTTCAAGAAGCGGCATGTCTGTAACTCTGCAGCCCATGCATTACTTGTCCCTTCTTAAGAAATGACCGTAGCAGCCCAAACTCATTCCTTGAATTTTCTTTCTCTTGTATTTCACCTTAGGTCTTCCTCTAATTTCCTTTTCAAGAAGTGGATGTCTATAACTCTGCATGCCACGCATTATTTGTCCCTTCCCAAAACATGACAATAGCAGTGCAATCTTGTTTGGTAATGATTTCCTGCATCTTTTCAATCAAATCTGTCATTCAAACCACTTTTGCTAGGCTTGGAAAAGTTTGCCGTCTTCCGCTGATTCTCTTCTGTGACGGAAACGCTCATGCCACTTGGAAATGTGCAAGACAGGCATTTCTCTTCATATATTTGCTTCATCAGTTGAAAAGTTTCCTCGGCATTTTTGCCCATTTGAACACAAAACTTCATGTATGCTCTTTGTTTCATTTCCCCTTCACAACACCGGAGAGAGATGCAGTTCAGCTTGCTTTATGTTCTCAAATGGTGGCAATTTCTGCTGACTTTGACTACAGTGCTCAAGGTAAAATCATTTCATGTTTACTTGTTGTAGATGACAGCACTAACTCATCTCATCACGTCGGTCTCGTTTTCAAATTGACACGTGTACAGAATTTTTCTCAGCTCCTAAACGTGGAAATTTTAGCCACCTACATTGGTGTTACTACCAGAACATTTTCTATACCTGTTCCATTGGTTGAACAGATATGTGCACTCATGATATTATTTTTAATGGATTTTTAGGTGGTGTAGGTGTAGTTTAAAGAGAAAAGCTCAAAACCCCTTTAGCTCCATCCAGAATATTTAAATTACACAAGTTTTAAATGTTGCTTAGTTTGCAGTGGAAAGCAAGTAAATGAGTGCTTGGTTCAGTGGCATATCCAGAAATTTTTAGCTGAAGGGAACTGGATTTTAGTTGTGTTTTTTAGAATTTATGTAGGCCATGACCCAGAGAGGAGGAGGGCAGAACATCCCCCAGTCATTTTTATACTTTTTTTTTTTTTTTTTTTTTGTGCGTGCCAAAACAACTGTTGTAAGCAAAGAAAAAAGTGTGCGTTCCATACAGCAAATTAAAAAAAAAAAAATGTTTTTCTGGCGTGCATTAGTTATTCAGTTACAAAGTTTGGTCTATATTGTGCCCTTTAGAGCTGATTCCCTCAGAGGTTGTACAAGTATGTACACATACAACAAATTAGAAAATACACAATGATGAAAATAGTTAAGTGTTTCATAAGCAATGCATACAGACCACTTGCTGTTATGCTTAGCAATATTTTCGGATTATATATGTAATTAAAAATGAACAGAAAGAACATTGTTAACAAAAATGAACAATGGGGCTTAACACAACAAAATAACATTTTCCCTTATCCGCCTTTTTTTTTTTTTTTTAAATCATATCACTATTATTGATAAAATAAAGTACTTTAAATTTTGATAAAAGTGGAACAAAACATTAAAGTGTGCTATGGGATTTATAAGGAATCTCCTTTATTTGTGCTATATGTTTTTTTTGAAAATACCATTCTGCCCCCTGTTTTTGCCTTTGTGATTAATAAAATATCTTGCATGATTTTTTCTTTTTTCTTTCACTCATACGAAATGGCTGTTGTACGTAAAACAAAAATGCTATCTAGGAAGAACAGAAGGAGAGAAGTTGAACTTGCTTAATTGCAAGAACTTTTCCTGGGTGTTTGTTGTATGTGTACATATCTGTACAACCTTTGACATAATGGGATGGAGGCCACAGTGCAGGCTACAGTTTTTAACTGAATAAATATTAAATTGTAAGAACTGTTTCTGGGTGTCTGTTGTACATGTGTACATAACTGTGCAACCTTTGAGATAGTCACAGTACAGACCAAACTTAAATTGAATAAATATCAAATTGTAAGAACTGTTCCTGGGTGTCTGTTGTATGTGTACATATTGGTACAACCTTTGAAATAGAGGGTACAGTACAAACCAAACTTCGTAACTGAATAAATATAAAATTGTAAGAACTGTTCCTGGGTGTCTGTTGTATGTGTACATATTGGTACCACCTTTGAGATAGTGGGATTAGAGTGCACTATACAGACCAAACTTGGTAACTGAACAAATATCAGATTGTAAGAACTGTTCCTAGGTGTGTGTTGCATGTGTACATATCTGTACAACTTTTGTGATAGTGGGATAGATGGCCCAGTACAGACCAAACTTTGTAACGGAATAAATATTAAATTGTAAGAATTTTTCCTGGGTGTCTTGTTGTATTTGTACATTTCTGCACAACCATTGAAGGTATATTTTGTTGTGTGTGTACATACAGACCAAACTTTTTAACTGAATAAATATTAAATTGTAAGAACTGTTCTTGGGTGTGTGTTGTATGTGTACATATCTGTACAAGCTTTGTGATAGAAGTCACAGTACAGACCAAACTTCGTAACTTAATAAATATTTGTAAGAACTTTTCTCGGGTGTCTGTTGTATCTAAAACTTTGTAACTACATGAATATTAAATTGTTAGAACTGTGCTAGGTAGGTGTCTTTTGTATCTGTACATAGCTGTACAACCTTTCAGATAGCAAACACAGTACAGATCAAATACTGAAACTGAATAAATATTACCTACACTGTATACCAGGAAATTAGTTAATTTTTTTTTTTTTTATTAAATTTTATGCTGGGGTGACATTTTTTTTTTCTCAGAACAGTTATTTTGGCACCAAATAAAAACATTGATAAAAGTGATGGGGTGTCAAGCAACATGCACCCTCGCCCCCCACTTCCTCTATATTCTTGCCTGGCTTGAGTATTGTACATGTTTAAAGTTTACTTACAAAATAATAAAACACATGCAGTTAAACATTTATTTAGTGTTCAGTTATCATCTGCTGTTCCAATAACTGGTGAATTAGCTGATTTTGTGTGGTTGTGGAAAATATGTGCTGTAATATAGTAAACTGGTGAGGCTGTCTTTTCTAAATGTGACATAACAGAAGAAAAACATTATGTTTACTGCAGAACAGTGAAAATGTTCACTAACATATGCAAAAAATAGAGCTTCCAATTTTAAACGGTTCCTGTGTAGGAATTATTGTATAGTGTTAAAATATATTTTAAAGATGTCTGTTTTAAGAAATGAAGAAAGGGGCATTGTTTATGAAAACGGGAGGACGGGAATGTAAATGTATTAATACAGATTAGCGCCTCTGAGGCATTTTTAGGAAGTTTTGTAAAGGAAAAAAAAGATGGAGGAAGTCTATTTTTACAGCAAAATTGCAATGTATTTATTTAAAGGTTTTATATATTTTTCAATTATGCATGAAGTTTTTATTCAAATTTGTCATATTTGTTCAGATCATTTTCTTGTGTTTCTTCGAAATTCAGCTATTGCTTTGTATATATAGTGAGAAGTTGTTTGTGTTGTTTGATCACAAACTTGATATGTATTATCAAGAATGTATTTTTGCTGTAAAGTGCCTAAATAGTGCCATTTTTTTTCATCAAAGTAAGGTGCATGTGTATATGCTGATACAATTCTATATATGTATGTACAAATTATTAAAGAAGTTCAAAATATTAGTGTGATATGGATTTTTTTTTTTTTTTATGTATATTTTGTAATTTACAATTTGCTAACAAGTGACGATTTCATTTTGTAGGCCAAGGAAGTTGCAAAACAGATCCAAATGTATCAAATTATTCTGAAGCAAATGGGTTATCTTTGTTGGTGTTGAATCATCGTATATGTGAAACACAATGTCAAATTATATCAAAATGTAAACAAGAAAGATGACACCAATTTCCCTCGTGTAATGAGCACATTATTTGAAGCCTTTCTGACACGAAAAAATACTTCAAAGGATGTTTCCAGAAGAAAACATTTCAGCAAAAAAACAAAAAAAAAGTTACTAAAAATGTGCGCAAAATGTGAAATGCAGCGCTTGATCTGGCTTTTTTTAAAGTTTTCGCCTAATACAAATTTTTTTTTTTCCAGTGTGTATAAAAAGGTAATTACCATTATTTTTGCTAAGATTT
This sequence comes from Macrothele yani, assembly GCA_039090855.1. NCBI lineage: Eukaryota > Metazoa > Arthropoda > Arachnida > Araneae > Macrothelidae > Macrothele > Macrothele yani. Next base: position 45,655,907 of record CM077009.1, read on the forward strand.
TTTCCCCCATGTCTTGGTAATATCTGTGTGTGCAGATTGCTGTATGCTGATAACCCGGTCCTGTTGGCAGAGAGCAAAAGTGAATTGCAGAGTCTGTTGTCCCAGATGTACGAAGTTTGCATGAAATTCAAACTGAGTATAAATAAGGGAAAAACCAAGGTTATGGTTTTTGAGCGAGGAACTGTTAGCACTGAATGTAATATGAGTCTAAATGTCACAGTGATTGACCAAGTGAATGAATTTGTGTATTTAGGAAGCATGTTTGACAGAGAGAACAAATTGGGTGGTGAAATTAGTAGGCAAGTGAATTCTTCATTGAAAGTCACAGCTGCTTTGGGAAGTTTTCATAAGAATAATGGGTTCTCAAGAGAGTCCCGCGTGTGTTAGAAAGTGTAATTGTTCCTACTCTGATGTATAGCAGTGAAACCTGGATACTACAGAAGAAACATAATCAAACACTGTGAATGTGTTTAGTATGGAACAAAAACATGAATCCTAGAACTAAAAAAATGAAAACTTGCAGTTTATTGTCATCCGGAATGGAATGGGTATAGTGTAATCTCCCTCTTCAATAATGGCCGGGTAATGACCCCCTGGTAATAAATAAGGGCGTCTTTCTACCTCGCTTCCGTGTCACTTTCTATCGGGCACTCTAGCCCAAATCCCCTAGCTTCCTGTTTCTAAGGGTTGTTTAAGACCTGGGGTCAGACACTCCCTTCCTAAAATCCTCTGCATATGATCTGATCTTCAATAATGGAAATTCATTAAATCATAAATAATAATAATGGTGCTTAACATAATTTTGAATTATGTTATAAAAGAGTACATTTTATTTGGATTCCCATACTTGAAAGGTAAATGCGAAAAACTTGTCTGGAACTTCTTCATTTCATTAGGGCATGGACAACTGTATTATGATTCAAGCTCAAGTCTGTGTAGGTCAGGTATAAGTGATATGAAGCATTACACTGATATACACCTGCCTTGATAATGTTACAGTCATTCTTTACAGTGTATTTGATGCCTTTGAGACAAATATAAAGAAATCACTTTATCCTGTAAAATTATTCTAACTCATAAATTATAGAAATGAGAAAACAAAAAACTTGACTTTCTTCTAATTTGGGTTACTTTTATAACAGCAGACAGTTAAAATCACTAGATGTTAACCATGATCGATTTTCAAAGCTCTAACAAGAGTAAAACTAAGATTATCCTTTCACCCACTAATGACAATAATAAAACCAAAGCTCAATTTTTTTGAAATGATTGTTTTATAACTCTTCTGAAAATTACTGTCATGGGACATCAAAAACTTTTATATGATGCCCCCCCCCCCACAAATGTGTATAAACAAACTGGTTTTTATCATTTAGCAATTTTTTTGGGGGGGGGATAGTCCTCTTTGAAGTTCACATTATTCTTATACCATGGTAGCAATTTGGAGGAATTATATGCAGTAAATTATTTCAAAAAATTGAGTGAATTTATACCACTGCCATCAGTGCATATAAGGCAAGGCTTAACAAATAAAGCTTCCTGATTAACCTTAGATTAGATTTATTCCTTTTTTGAAGTTTTCTGCATAAATGCATTCAATTGAGGAGGATTTTCTTTTATGAACTACCCTATTCATTTTTAATGCTTCAAGTTCATGTTGTCTTTCCTTTTGGTTTCTCTGCTGCTTCTAGAATGCCATGTGCAACTCGTATTGCAGGTATGTTTTTTTTTTTTTAATGCTTGCTTTAGTCTCTCATTGGCTTCAGCACAGAGTCTGATGATTCTTGCACTTCTCTTTTTTCTTGAACAAGAGTTTTTATTTTGTTTTCCATAGGTTGCTTTCTGCTCTTCAAATCCTTTATTTAACAATTCTTGTTTCAATCTCTGAGCACTTTCTTTCTCTGCTTTCAGTTGCTGTTTCTTTAATCTCTGCTACTCTTCCAAATGGCTGCTATATGACCTATGTGCATTAAGTGCTAATTTTATTAGTTCTTTGGTTATTAGCACCTTTTCAACTTGGTTGTTATGCATTTTTAATGCAGCTCGAATTGTTAGTCTCTCATTCAACATCTCAGACATAGATAGATGTCTTCTCATTGGTAAGAACTCTTCGTGAAACAGAAGAGCCTCTCTCTACATCAAATTTGCCATGTGATAAAGCAAGGCATGCTTTCACAACTTTAGCCAAAGATGGATATTTCCAGTCTCCAAATGTCTTTTGATACAATATGTCTCTCCAAAAATGGTCAATCCTAATTTCGCTGTTTGGAATAAATTCTTATACATACAAGTACATCTATCTATACCTAGACCCACGTGATTAGAGGAACGACCTACTCAAATGACAAAAAGTACCGTCTCGTTATTTTTAACAGATACGCAGAAATGTCTCACCAGGTGTTTTTTCGGTTACGACATAATTTTTTCGTTATGAACAATTCCTAATTTATATATTAAACAGTTTGTAGATAATGTAAAGTGAGTTTAAATGTTTGTTGGCGAAAACATGCATTTTCCGTGGCATTCGGAAAATAAAGCTGTAAAAACAATCGCGCAAATTTATTTCAATGAACATATTCATGAAATTCTAGGTACGAAATTTTTGACTTGAAATTGATACATTTAACTGCAAATAAACTTCAGTTAGCACAGAAAATAAGTCTTTAATATGGCGAAGGCAAGATATGGGCTCGCTCGTGGCACTGCCGTACTCCAAACAGAAAAACGGGACACTTTTTCGGCGGAATATCTTGATTTGAGTAGGTCGTTACTTTAATCACGTGTGGATCTAGTCTATACTTGCCATTGACTTTCCTCCATGATATTTGCAATAAAGCAGAAAGCAATAAACTGAACAAGACATATCGATAACGATTCACATGGTTCATATGCTTTTTCAATCACAAAATTCCAGGACTTTTGGATTTTTTTCCCAGGACATACGATCCAAATGCTCTTACTTAAAATATAGTGAAACCATATGTCTGTTCAATTTGTAACCTACAACAAATAACTTCCTACACGCTTGGACAAACTTAATGCAGAATGTTAAAAATGATGTCTGCTGCAGCTAATCAGAAACTTAGAATCACAGATAAATACTGTCACTGAAAATGTGACCAGGTTTAATATCTAGTAAACTTTTATATACAGCATACTACACTGATTTTGAGAAAACTTTATTTTTCCACTTTAGCTTTAGTTCAATTATTGAAGCAAATTACAGAATAAGAAAACCCCCATAAAACTCAAAAATACGTAGGTAAGCGGCATTTCTCTTGAAATGCTTTCAATACCATACAATCAATACATAAAATGCTATTTATATTTAATTATTTTGAAATAATGCTTACATTGGAAATGTAAGGTAAAGAAATGTGAAATATCTAGAACTTTTTCAAAGGACCAAAGGGATTGTTTTTTCTTAAACACACAATTATGGGAGCAAGTACAGGGTGTCCCACAAAGGACTCCCTGATTTTAAAATAAAATAACTCTGAAACGGAGATCGATAGAAGAATGAAACAAGTTGTATGTTTATTTGAAAAGTCGTAAAAATTTGACACAGAAGTTTCAAAATTACTTACAAATGTTGCCGAAAGGTGGCGCTGTAGTCGCAGTGCGGAGTCCTGCAAATAATGCTGTGAAGCACAGAGCGATCAGTCTTCGGACAGTTTCGCTGTCGAAACGTGAAAGGTTAACGTACTGAAGTAAGTGGATGAAGTCATGTATTCCGTGGAGCAACGTGTTTTTTCTGGTACTCGAGTATCAGGCACTTCGTGGTTTATGCAAGATGGGGCCCGATCACACCGTACCCCAGCGGTTTTTGCCTTTCTTGAGGAATACTTCGGGAATAGAGTCATTGCTTTGAACTATTCTACATTTACTGGAACAGGCATGGATTGGCCTCCATACTCACCCGATTTTACCCCCCCCCCCTGCGACTACTTTTTGTGGGCACATTGAAGGACACTGTTTTCCGGAACAATTCTGTAACACTGGACGAGCTTGAAGAGTTGATCGGTGAGGCATGTGCGTCCATTTCCGTTGACACACTACAGAGGGTGACTGAAAATTTCATTCTTCGTTTGCGCCATCTCTGTGCTGCGAAAGGTTGATTCGATTGTCATGCGATTGCAACGACTGCTTGCAAAGGACAGTTTATAGACTATTTCTCGGACTCCCTACTGCGACTACAGCGTACAGCGCCACCTGTCGGCAACATTTGTAAGTAATTTTGAAACTTCTGTATCAAAGTTTTACGGCTTTTCAAATAAACATACCACTTGTTTTATTCTTCTATCGATCTTCGTTTCAGAGTTATTTTATTTTAAAATCAGGGAGTCCTTTGTGGGAAACCCTATATTTGTGTTACATTTTATTTAGAGAAGGAATTTTCAACATAGTATCGATGCTGTAGCTATGTTTTAAATTTTTACTCGCCAGCAAACAAAGTATGCACAAAAATTTCCAACGTGAAAACCTTATGTCGCTGTGTGCAATTGCATTCAATAGTAATCATGGCAATTTAACTGGGCATGATTAAAAAACTAATTATAGAAGCTCAGAAAATACTACTAAGAAACAACTAGATTTAAGTTTCTGATATTAGAAAGCAATCTGATTTTATGGCAAATATCCTATATAAAGTATTCATGATAAAATAAAAAAAAATCAGTACAGGTAAAATACCCCCTCACACACACACTTTTAAGCTTCCCAATACAAAAATAATTTTACAAATAGAACTAATAATTGCGAAGATATGGTCTCCCCGGTGGGACAGACAAAGTGATAACATAAGCATGACGCAAACGATGCTAATAACGCAGCTTCAGTCCTCCTAAACAAGAAAACCAAGAGCCCTCTCCCCCACACACACATTTTGCAGGGGGTGGGGAGGAAAATTTGCCAGACGTAGAAAAATCCTCAACTACAAAACATCATGCAGGGACAAAAAGGCAGGAATGGATAAAATTCCAGGACATGTAACTGAATTTTAGGACATTTCCAGGATGCGTACGAACCATAGATTCGACATATACATATCGCTATCAAAGTTTGTATTCACGTGTTTTATTAAAACTGATGTTATACAAGCACATCGATATATGCAACACAAGTTACATTTTTTTAAAAATAGTAGTCTTACAATTAAAATAGCTTAAGGTTTTTCTGAAAATAGTTGCTTTTGGCTGTTTTTTGTGAGAAATAGTAGCCATAGTCGCTTGCCATAAAAAATAGTAGCAATAGTCGCCACTGGCAGCCCTGGACCATTGAGTTCCTCAAATGTTCAGAAGCCAGCGCGTTCGAATCCCGGTTTGGGATGGATTGTGTTTTTCCTTACGCCACTGGCTCCTCTCCCTTCCGTGGAACTAGTAACCCTAAAATAGAGATGGGCTTCTGAGACGTGTCACACATTTTTTTCTTCCTCTTATTTTGAAAGCTGTAATTAGAAAAGTTTTTATGCCGTATTTTACTTCTGTAAATGTAATTTTTAGGATAACACCATTCAAGCAGAAAGAGGCCATTTGGTTTTCAGAAATAAGACATTTTAATAAGTTAACACCAGTTACGTAAAGTGGGTTTGATTGAAATAAAAATTGCAACGTATTTTACATGTTTCGAAGGCTGAGCTTCATTGAATGATGAAAATAGTATAGTTATAGTATGATAATGATAAGATGATGATGATCTTTTAGGAAGTCCCAACTGTGAAGAAAATAGAGATCGGACACACAAATCCAGGATACACAAAACGTCGCTTCTCTTTACACCTTCCTGAGGCATTTGCATTCTCAAAATTTATTTGTTCTCAATGGCTATTAGAGCCTGGAATGGTTTCTTTGGCTAAGAGATTCGTCATTCAAATTCTGTCTCCTCCTATTATGTTTTCACTTCTACTTTTTGAACTAAAAATGAAAAGAAATATTCAAAGTTCAAGAAGAGCAATTAGAACTTTTAACACTGATTATACAAGGTAAATACAAGCTTTGGTAACAAATATAACATTTTAAAAAATCACACCCATACACTTGGCCGCTGCGCGCGCCGGTTCAATTTTTACACCCTACGCGCTGATCTAAATTTATTTCTGCGCGCGCAGGTTCAATTTTGGCATCCTGCGAGCGTAAGTCCGATATTGGCACCCTGCGCGCACAGCTCTGATTTTGGTACACTTGCGCGCGCAGGTCCGATTTTGGTAACCTGCGCGCATTTCAGATTTCGCTACCCTGTGCGCACAGGTCCGATCTTGGCACCCTGCACGCTCTGTCTAATTTTGGCACCCTGCGCTCGCAGGTCCGATTTTAGCACCCTCCGCACCTAGGATCAAATTTAGCACAACGCGCGCAGGTCCGATTTTAGAATAATGCGTGCGCAGGTCTAATTTCGGCACCCTGCGCACGCATATCCGATTTTAGCACCACGCACGCGCAGGTTGCCAAAATCGTGCATACGCGCGCAGTATGGAAAAATTAGACCTGCGCGCGCATTTCAGATTTTGGCAAACTGCGCGCGCAAATCCTAATTTAGCACCCTGCGCGCCTGGGTCTGATTTTGGCACCCTGTCATCTCCTCCAGCAGGGTTTTCCTTTTTAAATGGCCAATATTTAATTAATGCGTTTCTTTTCGCATTCATGACTAAAATTATCTGTAAATTTGGCGATAAAATGTTCTGTTCGAAATTCAGCAGAAAAAGAAAAAACTAGAGGTTCTGACAGGAAGCGAAAAATGATCATGTAAAGCAATGAGCTTTATTCTGTTCTTTTAATCTGGCATCATTCGTGATTGGGAGCAGGCAGAGCCGTAGCCAGAAAGAATTTTCGGGGAGGGTTTCTGAATTTGAAAATCAATTTTCAGTGTATATCAATGGCAAATTTTTTCTCTATCTCATTTTACTTGCACACGAAATTCTTCAATTTAATAATGCTGCTTTTCCAAATACTGACGTACATGCTGTACTACTACACAAGTATATGGATCTATCTACCCTCTCTTTATTTAAGTACGGCATTTCGGGGAGGGTTTAAACCCCCGAACCCCCCCCCCCCCTGGCCACGGCCCTGGAAGCAGGGAAAATCACCATGTGGGGCAGACTTTGAAGTGTGGGTGAGAAAGCCAAGTACGTACCTCGCTTGGGCCATCAACAAAAAATAGTGCAAAAATTCCAAGCTGTAATTTTTCTATTAAATTAACGCACCTGAACAGAAGAAATCAAACTATATAGATTTTACCTAGTCGTGAGATTTAAAAAGCATCAAGTTGGTTTCCTGGAAAAGCGGGCAATTGAACACCATGAAAATGAGCTCATTTTTCAGTTCACGTTCAGAGTTTGTGATGTAAAAAATCTAGAACATTTTTTTTTCCAAAGATTTTAAAAGCCTTGCGATGCCAAGAAGGGGCAGCATCAAGTTTATAGTGTGTGTGTGTGGCCTTCCTAATATTCTAAACACCTTCCTCCCCAAGATGAGTTTCTAGGTCCGCCAGCTACAATTCTGAAACCTCATTTTGGAGTTTCTTTTTTGGAGGCGATTGTTTCGTGTGTAAGGCACAAGGTGACAGCACATTACTACACCTCATCCAGCTAAGCTCCTCCACTTTCTTTGAGTTTGGCTGTTTCAAACGTAGGCCTCGAGATGGCAGCACATCAATTGGGTAAGCAAAATGGCTGATTTCAGTGGAGCGGGGAACGCACGGTGAGTGAGTGGCGTGCTGTGATTTAACGAAAAGCAAGTCCGAGACTGTCGTATTTTATAGCCCTCAATGTCACCGGAATCGACACCTATGTATTTTACATTATATGGCAGAATAATATCTACGTGCAAGGGTTATATGCCAAAATGGATGATAACAAGCGGTTCACATGAGCAGCAACATGAATGATTGTGGTGAATACAAGGCCTGATTTACGCCTAGGGCCCCATAATCAATGCCACAAAAAATATGCTCGTTTTTATTAATCAGTTAACATGAATGGGGAAAAAACATTAGGAGGGGAAAAAGTCTGTTTTTTTTTCGTGCAAGGAATTCCCTTGCAAATATTAAGATTTAATAAAAGTGCATATTATTTTTATTTTCCCCTCCCAGTGCCCCATTCATTAAATCAACTTTTAAATTAATTTATAACATTTAGTGGCGACAAATGTAGTTACCCTTTTAAGAATGTGGACGAGTGGGGGTCCTCATCTTCTGCTCTGCTTAGGATCCGATTCTGTGTAAATCAGGCGCTGGGTGAATAATAAGTGTGACAGCCTATTGTAACGTACCAGGAGATGTGACGTACCTGCACACGACATAAAGGCAGATAGTAGTCAGAACAAATGTCCACGTAGCTCAATTGGTAGAGTGACTTATTCCGGAATGAGGGGATCCGGGTTCGAATCCTGGCGTGGACAGAAATGACGGAGAAATTTACTTCGTTATACTATAGAAGTTAATTACATTTCCTAAAGATTAAACTTTTTGTCATACACTGTTTCTGTTTTTTTTAAAGTTTAGTTTCAGTCGTAGAAAACCTGATCTAGGCACCAGCCTACAAGGTCTGAGCCTAACGGTTCCATTTTTAGGCAGCCGTTAAATTTATTCAAACTGCATTGTATTCATCAAAAAACGCTGTCCTTGAGCGCGCAGATCTAATTTTGGTTCGCTGAGCATTCAGGTCAAATTTTGTCACTGTGCGCGCGCAGGTCAGATTTTGGCACCCTGCGCGTTCAGGTCAGATTTTGGTATTCTGCGCACACATGGCATCCCGCACGCGCAGGTCCGATTTTAGCACCCTGCGCGCAAAGGTCCGATTTTGGTAACCTGAGCGCGTAGGTCCGATTTTTGAAACCTGAGCGCGTAGGTCCGATTTTTGAAACCTGCGCGCGCAGGCCCGATTTTGACACATCGCGCGCGCATGCCAGATTTCGGCGCCCTGCGCGCACAGGTCAGATCTTGGCACCATGGCGCGCAGTTCAGATTTTGGCACACTGCACGGGCAGGTTGCGCAGGTCCGGTTTTGGCATCCGGCGCGCGCAGGTTCTATATAGGCTCGTACAGACCGACTGCTTGGCAACGGCGGCGCAAATCACATGTTAAATATCGGAGACCAAACAGCGTCAGCGAGCGAACGTACGTGAACGTTGCATACCTTGGGCTACGGGAGCCAACGCTACACTAGTGTATCACAGTTGACTGCTCGTCATCGGACATTGCTGAGAACATCAAATCTAGACCTCTACAGGGTGGCGCCGCGTCGTATGATCAGATAAATCCCCTTTTCAGCTGTACCGAACTGACAGGAGGGTGCAGGTGTAGCGTCGATAGCATTAGGCCATGGCCCCGTCGTGCCAGGTCGGCTCTGTTCAAAGAGGTGGTGGCTCTGCGATGGTCTGGGGAATCTTCTCATGGGACACATTAGGTCCCTTTACCTCTGCGCGCTAGCAGCACGTGCTGACTGTTCACCTACACGATTTCATGGCCTTCGTACCTCCTGCAGCCGATGGTCTGTTCCGGTAGGACAGTGCGCGACCCCACAAGCCAGCAACCACCTAGGCATGGTTCGAGGAACACACATCTGAGTGTGGAACCATTCAGTGGCCCACAACGTCACCGGATTTAAACCCTGTGGAGGCTCTCAGGAATGCTGCGAAGCGGAACATCTTATCCATGGATAAGATGTTCCGCTCTACAGCCTTCTGTGGAGTTCCGGAAAATTCTGCAACAGGCATGGCTGGCATTACTTCCGGAAACCCTCCGACATCTGGTGGAGTCTATGCCTCGGCATGTACATTCTGTTATCCGCGCTAGAGGAGGACCAACACGCTATTAGGTAGGTACCTCTAATATTTTGTCCATTGAGTGTACACTATAATGACAAAAGTCACCGGACACCCTTCAAAAGCAAATGAAAGGATCCGCTGCGTTGTTCAGGTCCGCGGTACAGCTGCAAACGGTATAAAAACAAGCCTGCAGCTGACCGCGATCATATCGCACTGTGAGGTTGAGTGAAAATCTCGCAGAACTGACTTTGAGAAAGGAAAGATTGTTCGGTGTTATATTAGTGGGTTGTCCATAAGAGAAACCGAGAGGCGTTTAAACATACCCAAGTCAACTGTTTTGGATGTACTGAATAAGTGGAAGACACATGGAGTGCCTGTAGCAGCGAAACGTACCGTCAGACCAAAGAAAATCATTGATAGAGGACGTCGAAGCCTCAGGAGAGTCATTACAGCTAATCGACGGAGTACTGCACAAGACCACAGTGTACAGGTGAGTAAAAATGCTGGAACATCGGTATGTACACGTACCATTCACAGGGAACTTCATTTCATGGGTTAAAGTGGTCGTACGTCTGCTCATAAGCCTTTCATCTCCACTCGGAATGCTACTCGTCGTTTAGCATGGTGTGAAGAACATTTATCGTGGTTCAATGGAAACGGATCGTATGGACTGATGAATCCAGATACACAATCCATCAGTCTGATGGATTGTGTGTTTGTATGGCGGCAGCCGGGGAACGCTATTTATCACAGTGTACTACTCCTACGGTCAAGTTTGGAGCTGGCAGTGTACTCGTGTGTGGATGCTTTTCGTGGTATGGTCCCGGCCCATTGGTTATCGTGGACAAACCTGTTAACCAGCACGTCTACCTCGGTATTCCGGACAATTATGCTCTACCAACTCTGTGGCAATACTATGGAGCCGAGCCTTGTTGGTACCTGCAGGATTATGCACCGAGCGAATATTACGGCGTGGTTTGACGATAATTCCATATCGTGTGTGGACTGGCCAGCACAGAACTCTGATCTTAATCCCATAGAGCACCTATGGGATGGATTAGAGCGCCGCATAAGAAGTTTGGAACCAATGCCTACTACTAAGTAACAGTTACCGGCAGTATTATGTACTGAATGGAAGCGCATACCTATCGTTGTGTTCCAAAATCTTGCAGAAAGCCTGTCTCGAAGGGTCAGTGCATGCGTTAAGTCCAAAGGTGGACAGAAACCGTACTAATGTATTTCAATAAATGCTATGTTGTGTTTCTTTTCTAGGTGTATGGTGAGTTTTGTTAATATAGTGTATATATTTTTTAATAATGGCAGATAAATTTACAGGACTCTGACAGAAAGCCCAAATAAAAAATGTAAGCAGACTAGAAAACCTGATTATTTTGTTGCTCAGGTAGTCTGAGCATTGATTTCTAGCATCAGCAAGAAGTAAAAAAAAATAACAGCATTTCCTTCAATGAAACTGGAGTAATTCACTTTTCACTAATGAAAAGAATAGATTTTAGCAAACGGAAAACGCAAGAAAAAATATTTAGTTTTGTTGCTCACCTTCCTTTGTCATTGCTAGGCCCATGTCGGTATTCAGGAAAACATTTCTGTAAAAGAAAAAAATATGATATTAAAAATCAAGGAACATCGTATAAAAATAAAATTATACAAAATAATATCGTATGCATCGTATACAAATAAAGTGAATTTAAAAGAATTTCAAACAATACAATGTAGTCGAGATGTAGCTCTGAATTTCAAGGGAACAAATAATGTGTCCAGTTTTGAGAGGAACAAAATAAATAGCCTATCAGGAAGCACTCCTGGAATTCACAGCAGATTAAATTAATCACATAGTATTCCTGAATTAAGCAATAAAAAATAAATAAACACGTAATTCGTCACACAGCAAATTAATCAGCTCGCAATAAAATGTTAATTATAGCGTTTCTTCTTCTATGTAATTAGTCCACATTATTAGCTTTTTTTCTGCTGAGTAATTAGTCCATATTATTACCGCTTCTTCTTTTGGGCAATTAGTCCATATTATTAGGGTTTCTTCTTCTGGGTAATTAGTCCACATTATTAGCTGTTTTTCTGCTGAGTAATTAGTCCATATTATTACCGCTTCTTCTTTTGGGCAATTAGTCCATATTATTAGGGATTCTTCTTCTGGGTAATTAGTCCACATTATTAGCTTTTTTTCTGCTGAGTAATTAGTCCATATTATTAGCGCTTCTTCTTTTGGGCAATTAGTCCATATTATTAGGGTTTCTTCTTCTGGGTAATTAGTCCACATTATTAGCTTTTTTTCTGCTGAGTAATTAGTCCATATTATTACCACTTCTTCTTTTGGGCAATTAGTCCATATTAGGGTTTCTTCTTCTGGGTAATTATAGTCCACATTATTAGCTTTTTTTCTGCTGAGTAATTAGTCCATATTATTACCGCTTCTTCTTTTGGGCAATTAGTCCATATTATTAGGGTTTCTTCTTCTGGGTAATTATAGTCCACATTATTAGCTTTTTTCTGCTGAGTAATTAGTCCATATTATTACCGCTTCTTCTTTTGGGCAATTAGTCCATATGATTAGGGTTTCTTCTTCTGGGTAATTAGTCCACATTATTAGCTTTTTTTCTGCTGAGTAATTAGTCCATATTATTACCGCTTCTTCTTTTGGGCAATTAGTCCATATTATTAGGGTTTCTTCTTCTGGGTAATTATAGTCCACATTATTAGCTTTTTTTCTGCTGAGTAATTAGTCCATATTATTACCGCTTCTTCTTTTGGGCAATTAGTCCATATTATTAGGGTTTCTTCTTCTGGGTAATTAGTCCACATTATTAGCTGTTTTTCTGCTGAGTAATTAGTCCATATTATTACCGCTTCTTCTTTTGGGCAAAATTAGTCCATATTATTAGGGTTTCTTCTTCTGGGTAATTATAGTCCACATTATTAGCTGTTTTTCTGCTGAGTAATTAGTCCATATTATTACCGCTTCTTCTTTTGGGCAATTAGTCCATATTATTAGGGTTTCTTCTTCTGGGTAATTATAGTCCACATTATTAGCTTTTTTTCTGCTGAGTAATTAGTCCATATTATTACCGCTTTTTCTTTTGGGCAATTAGTCCATATGATTAGGGTTTCTTCTTCTGGGTAATTATAGTCCACATTATTAGCTTTTTTTCTGCTGAGTAATTAGTCCATATTATTACCGCTTCTTCTTTTGGGCAATTAGTCCATATTATTAGGGTTTCTTCTTCTGGGTAATTATAGTCCACATTATTAGCTGTTTTTTCTGCTGAGTAATTAGTCCATATTATTACCGCTTCTTCTTTTGGGCAATTAGTCCATATTATTAGGGTTTCTTCTTCTGGGTAATTAGTCCACATTATTAGCTGTTTTTCTGCTGAGTAATTAGTCCATATTATTACCGCTTCTTCTTTTGGGCAAAATTAGTCCATATTATTAGGGTTTCTTCTTCTGGGTAATTAGTCCACATTATTAGCTTTTTTTCTGCTGAGTAATTAGTCCATATTATTAGCGCTTCTTCTTTTGGGCAATTAGTCCATATTATTAGGGTTTCTTCTTCTGGGTAATTAATCCACATTATTGGCTTTTTTTCTGCTGAGTAATTAGTCCATATTATTACCGCTTCTTCTTTTGGGCAGTTAGTCCATATTATTAGGGTTTCTTCTTCTGAGTAATTAGTCCACATTATTAGCTTTTTTCTGCTGAGTAATTAGTCTATATTATTAGCGTTTCTTCTTCTGAGTAATTAGCCCATATTATTAGCTTTTCTTCTTCTGAGTAATTAGCCCATATTATTAGCGTTTCTTTTTCTGAGTAATTAGCCCATATTATTAGCTTTTCTTCTTCTGAGTAATTAGCCCATATTATTAGCTTTTCTTCTTCTGAGTAATTAGCCCATATTATTAGCGTTTCTTCATCTGAGTAATTAGCCCATATTATTAGCTTTTCTTCTTCTGAGTAATTAGTCCATATTATTAGCGTTTCTTCTTCTGAGTAATTAGTCTATATTATTAGCGTTTCTTCTTCTGAGTAATTAGTCTATATTATTAGCGTTTCTTCTTCTGAGTAATTAGTCTATATTATTATCGTTTCTTCTTCTGCTGCTGAGTAATTAGTCCCATATTTAAGAGAAATAGCTGTTGAGAATCCTTTTTCTCTGCTCTTGTCCGTCTTTCGTCAACTCACTCTTCAAGTTCTTCATTTCTTCTCCTCCATGCTTTTCTACCTTGTGTCAACTTGGTGATTAATTTCTCATCAAGTTCGCTATCCAGAAAGCTCCATGTCCGTCATGCTAAACCCTAAGCATTCCTTGTCTCTTCTCAACCATACCAGCGCAATCTTTTTTTTTTTTTTTTTATTATGGCATTCTTTCTTTCTATTTCACCTCTGGCCCTTCTCAAAACTTCGCTTTCCAAGAAGCTCCATGTCCATAAGTCTGCGTCCCAAACATTCTTTGTCGCCTTCTCAAAACTTCGCTTTCCAAGAAGCTACATATCCATAAGTATGCATCCCGAACATTCTTTGGCCCTCTCAAAACATGACCGTACCAACAATTTTTTTTTCTACATTCTTTCCTTTCGTTTCACTTTAAGTATTCCTCAAGTTTGCTTTCGAGGAAGCTCTGTGTTAATAACTCAGCATCTCACGTACTCCTTGCCTTTCCCCTAGACACTCTTTCCTTCCATTTCACCTCAGGTCTTACTTGAGTTTGCTTCCGAAAAAGCCCCATGCATATAACTCTACTTCCCGCACATTCCTTGTCCCTTCTCCAAACATAACCATACCACTGCAATCTCGTTTTTCTTGGGCAATATTTCTTTACTTTTAACCTTAGGTCTTCCTCGAGTTCGCTGACCAGGAAGCTGCATGTCCTTAACTTTGCGCACACTCTTCGGACCTTATCCAAACATAATACCAGTGCAATCTTGTTTCTTAGAAATCCTTTCTTTTCTTTTCATTTCACCTTAGCTCTTCCACCAGTGGCTTTTCAGGAAGTTACATGTCCCTAACTTTTCACCTCATGTATTCCTTGTCCCTTCTCAGAACATAGCCATATTAGCACAATCTCTTCCTTGGAGACAATCTTTCCTTCCACTTCACCTTAGGTCTTCCTATAGCTCGCGTTCCAGGAAGATTATGACCATAAGAAAAACGTGATCACTATGGTCCCACATATTCTTTGTCCCTTCTCAAAACATGATCCTAACGGCGAAATCTTGTTTCTTTGACATTCTTTCCTTCCTTTTAACCATAGTTCGCTGGCTAGGGAGCTCCATGTTCACAACTCTGCGTCCCACATATTCCTTGGTCCTTTTCCATACATAATCATAGCAGTGCAATCTTGTTTCTTGGAAATTCTTCCCTTTCATTTCACCTTAGATCTTCCTCTAGTCGCTTTCCAGGAAGCTACGTGTCCATAACTCTCTGCGTGCCATGCTTTTATTCGCGATTCTCAAAACATGACCATACCAGCGCAATCTTGTTTCTTGGACATTCTTTCCTTCTATTATTTTAGGTCTTCCTCTAGTTGGCATGTCCAAAACTTAGCGTCCTACATATTCCTCGGTCCTTTTCCAAACATAATCATACCGGTGCAATCTTGTTTCTTGGCAATTCTTTCCTTTGATTTCACCTTAGGTCTTCCTCTAGTTGCTTTCCAGAAAGCTGCATGTCTACAACTCTTTGCTCCCACGCATTCTTTCAATCTTCTCAAACATGACCTCCAGCGCAATCTTGTTTCTTTGGGCATTCTTTCCTTCCATTACATTAGATCTTCCTCTAGTTCGCATGTCCAAAACTCAGCGCCCTACACATTCCTTGGCCCTTCTCGAAACATAGCCGTATCAGTGCAATCTTGTGCATTCTTTCCTTTCATTTCACCTTAGGTCTTCCATTATAATCTTTCATTTTCAATGCAACGGCATTTTCCAGATTTGAGCCTAGTTGGGCATCTTTGGGACGATGTGTTCGAGCCGCAAACCGACTAAGGCAACTCTCGACCTTTTTGTGGACGGCTGTTCTGGAATCGTTGGCGACAGTATACTTCATGCCGACACGTTTCCAACACCCGGCACAGTTCACATGGCGACTAGCTGCTGCTGTGATGGCGGAAGTTGGGCCCACGCGTTATTAGGGTAATGAGTATAATATTGTCCTTTCAGAGTACTTTGTCATTTAAATAGCCTTATGCCCGAACGTGTTATACATTTTCCCTGCAGAGAAATCGCAGTAGTGAAACGCCCGAATAACGGACACTGTTCGGACTGGGAAAGTGTGTTGTTCGGAGGTTAAGCCTAAGTTAACATTGCTAGGCAGCAAAAGTAGAAAAAATATATAATGCTTATGCACAATAAAGAAACCGTTGCAGTGCGTTTTTAAAATGCTGATTGTTGAATAAAACTGAATATAATAATTAAATAAATAATTTACGGTGTACAGGATTTTAAGAAAACAGTGTCTGATGTCTGCTGTTAAACAACCCTTAGAAATAGCAAGCTAGGAGACTAAGGTTAGGGTATGCTATTGGAAAGAAAAATGATAGTTAGTAAAGCGTAATTGCATTGTAATCTGGCAGCGCGCCGTAGAGCAGGAACACAGCCCACAAGGTTCAAACCAAGAAACATCATCCCCAAAGGGCAAAATTCCACACATATATATAAACACCCTCGTAGGTCCTGGGGGCGACTGAAACATACACTATCTACCAACAAGTAATTGGACACCTGTGATAGAAAAGGAAAACGAAGTTTATTCACCTCCAATAATAGTTGGTGGAGCCTCCATGAGCGGCGATTACAGCTGCGACCCTCCGGGGCATACTCTCATCCAGGCGTTGTACGACGGATAGCGGTATTTTCTTCCACTCGGCTTAGAGAAGACAGGTCAGTTGCTTCACCGATTTCGGAAGGTGGGGGCACCCCTTAAGTCGACGCTCCAACTCGTCCCAGAGGTACTCGATAGGGTTAAGGTCAGGGCTCTGCGCAGGCCAGTCCATTCGATTAACCCCATTGTCACCATACCAAGCCATGGTGGACCTCGCAACATGACAGGTGGCATTGTCATCCTGAAAGTAACATGGGTCCACCCCGTAAAACTTCCACAACGTAGGAAGCGCATGGTCATCCAAAACGGTGCAGTAGGTCTCGGCGTCGAGTCTACCAGGAATTGCGACCAAGTATCCCGTGCCATACCAGTAGAAACACCCCTATAGCATAATTCCACCGCCGCCGAACTTCATAGTTGGCACAATACATTCCGGCAGGAGGTGTTCTCCAGGCAGACGCCAAACCCAGACCCTGCCATCCAAACGGTAGAGGGTGAACCTTGATTCATCGCTCCAGAGAACCTGTCTCCACTGTTCAACGGTCCACTTACGACTTTCTCTGCACCACGTTAGCCGAGCAGCGCTATTGGATTTGGTGATCAAAGGCTTGTGGGCGGCAGCACGTCCATAATAACCGAGCAGATGGGCTTCCTGACGAATGGTATTCATCGAAAGAACACTTCCGGATGTCTGTTGAAACTCCTCGCGGATGTGGCCTATCGATTTGGTGCGGTTCTTCCGAATTTTTCTGGCCAGCACCCGTCGGTCTCTAACTCCCAGTTTTGTGGGTCTGCCGGGTCGGGGCACATTCCGACAGTCACCTCTCATCTTCCACTTGCCAATCACGTAGGCCACTGTCGATTTTGGGTACTTCAACTCGATGGATATGTCACGTATGAATCGGCCATTTCCGTGATACCCGACGATTACACCTTTCTCGCAATCAGAGAGCTCCGAACTTCGTGGCATCTTGCATGCGACCGGTTGCGTTGTTGTTTCCCACACGATATTTAACGGCGGCGGAGGTGACGTGTATCAGGACCGCAGATATCATCAGAAGTGTCCAATTACTTGTTGGTAGATAGTGTACATAGAAGCTTCAGCTCCCCTTATGTAGAACTAAACTTTTAACTCCTTTCTTTTCACTTAAGCATACCGTCGTACCAGCCATAATCCAGCCCATAATGTCTTTAGCAGTAAATATTCTTTGTCCCTGTCTTATCCACTTGCTGAAGTACCGAAGGAACTACGTAAAGCACAAGGGACAGGATGCTCATTAGATCCCTTTCGGGGATGATTGGGCGTCCGGTGACCGCTGTTAAGAGGTTTCGTTGTTAGGAGGTTACCGTTAAGGTTAATCCTACGGAAGCTGTTTGGTACCGACCAAAACTTGTCGTTGCTCGGAGGGTACCGTTACTTTGGTTGTTCCTTGGAACAATGGTTTACCGTTGTTCCAAGGTGTCTGTTAATGGAAGTTTCATTGTATTAACTTGTGAGTTGTCTCATGAGTATTGCCAATAGTTGCGAGATATACTGTACGAGCACTTACCTAGTAAATACATAACGGCATTTTGGCCTTAAGGCTGTCTTTGAATCAGTGTCATGATTCCTCTTCTACCCTATATCTCCAATGTAAATTCTTTTGCACACACTTTCTAGAGGACTATTACTTTGTAGTGTTTGAAATTTTGAGCACAAATACAAACGACCCATAAGTAATACAGTATATGCCTCAGTTATTATTCCGAAATATTTGTTAGAATTTTTTTAATTCAATTTATCTGACTCGAAAACATTCCAATTTGGCGCTAGATGGCGCGATAAGTTAGCACAGTATAGTGTTTCTGTCTGGAAACAACGACATCGCTCATTTCTGCCTGATTTTTCTAATTATCTGAGCCAAATAGAAATCAGTTAATAGGGGCAGAACTGAGATTAGAATCTTGTCTTCTATAAATCATCTTAAATCCTACTGTACGTTCATTTTTTGAAGAGAAAATGTGTACATTAGCAGTGAACCCCTGAATTTGAGCTATAGAAATTAAGCCTACTTACTAAGCTCCGCTTATTTAGTGAGCTCCACCCCCAAATAACGTCATTTGTTAAAATATAACAGCGCCTATTTTGTCTTTTCATTGTGAAGCCAACGAGAGACCGCTTCCATTCTGAATATGGTAAGTCATTCGCTGACGCCAACTTCTGGGACCGTCACTCAACGCATAAAAGCCACGACCAAGGAGTTACGTTTTGCGCCATCTATCGCACAAGATGAACCCTAACACTCATTCAAAGACAGCCTTAAAGAAATCCTGTAATATGAATCTGCGTTGTGAATTTTAACAACAGGAAGGCTTCAATTTTTCATCCAAATGTAAAGTTTAATTAACTGAATTCTGGGAAAGGTATCAAAGCGTACTTACAGAAAATGCGGCCTGCCACATGGGTAAAGGCCTGTGTACATCTCCAAGAACGCATGCCATGCGACCAAGGGCAGCTAAACCCATAATCTGCAAAGAAGAAAAACATGATATATTCCTATATTTATATGGATGATTCACAGATGTCATCTTATTCAAAATTCATTTAATGCGATGGCACACTCATGTTTTTTTTTTGTTTTTTTTACATTTTCTTTGGAACACATCATCACTTCAACTACCTGTCTGTGAGCAACACATCTCTGCAACTACAGTACTCGAAAATTTAGGGAATACTGTGGTGGCGATCGTTCATGGACAGACACATGATGGCTTGGATAGAGAAAAAAACGAATGTCAGACACGTAGCATGAAACATGACAAAACAGGCAACACATAAGTCATTTCAGTAAAGTGATCGCATAATTGGGGCAATATACAACACGTGTTAGTGAAGTTATGAATAAATGGAGGAAAGAAGTTCGTACTGAACTCTCTAGTAAGTGTGGAATAATAGTTAATTTATTGGAATTATTTATGCTATCAGCAACTACACTGGTAATCCAAATTAAAGTCCAGAAGACATTCGCTGGGATAAAAAGAAACAAGAAAGTTGACACCGAATTTTCGGGTGCAATAGGCACGCCTTTTGAATCCGTTCTGACGCAAATTAATTTTATCAAAGCTATTCAAAGTCAATGGAACCGGTATGGAAAACAATAGATCTGACCAAAGAAAGAAGATTTTCAATCGCGTTTTTAATCCCTCAGATATTGATGTAAACGGAATCGTGAGCTTACGAACTCTTAGAAACGGAGATATCTCCAAAAAGATGATGTGACTTTACGCCCCCTAGTGGGAAAACCATGCATTATTTTAGGAAGAAAGTATTCTCAAAAGGTTTATCCGTATAAGTGGTATCGGTCTAAGAAAAAAATATTAGTCGAGTTTTCAGGAGCCCAAATTTTGCAACAAATACTTCAGAAGCAGAAATTAACACTTATGACCCCTGGTGACTAAACCATTCTTTACCAAACATTAGAAATTATGTGAAAAATATTTTCCATCAGGTCTTGTGTGCGATACAGGAAGAATTTTTCAAATTAGAGCTTTAGGAGCAGAAATAACGCAGAAAACGCAATTTACCTTTGTGCCCCCTAGCGGAAAGTGTATGTATGATTTACTTGAAAATTTTGAATTTATAGGAAAAACATTTCGCATCGGAAACACTATCCAATAAAGAAGGAATTTTTTCAAATCGTACTCTTAGAAGTAGAGATATTGACAAAAATAAGATATACATCTACGCCCCTGGCGTAGAAACCATGCATTTTTTCACGAAGAAAATTTTCTAAAAAGGTTTGTCGACATGATTAGTATCGGTCAACAAACGACGTTTTTTTAAATCGAGGATTTAGAAGCTCATATTTTGCTGCAAACACAACAGAAGCGGAAATTAAGATTTACGCCCCCTGGTGGCCAAACTATTTTTTTACAAAAATTAGAAATTATGTGCAAACGATTTTCCATCAGGAGCTGTATCCGGTGCAGAAACAATTTTTCAAATCGGAGATTTAGAAGCAGAGATATAGGGGGAAACACAATTTACCGCTACTCCCCCTAGCGGAAAGTCTAACTTGAAAATTTTGAAATTATATGAAAAACATGTCACACGGAAAACACTATCCAACAAAGAAGGAATTTTTCAAATCGGACTGCTAGAAGTAAAGATATTGACAAAAATAAGTTGTACATCTACGCCCCCTGGCGGAGAAACTGTGGAATATTTTAAGAAGAAAATATTCCGAAAAGGTTTGTCGACATGATTAGTATCGGTCAACAAACGACGTTTTTTTAAATCGAGGATTTAGAAGCTCATATTTTGCTGCAAACACAACAGAAGCGGAAATTAAGATTTACGCCCCCTGGTGGCCAAACTATTTTTTTACAAAAATTAGAAATTATGTGCAAACGATTTTCCATCAGGAGCTGTATCCGGTGCAGAAACAATTTTTCAAATCGGAGATTTAGAAGCAGAGATATAGGGGGAAACACAATTTACCGCTACTCCCCCTAGCGGAAAGTCTAACTTGAAAATTTTGAAATTATATGAAAAACATGTCACACGGAAAACACTATCCAACAAAGAAGGAATTTTTCAAATCGGACTGCTGGAAGTAAAGATATTGACAAAAATAAGTTGTACATCTACGCCCCCTGGCGGAGAAACTGTGGAATATTTTAAGAAGAAAATATTCCGAAAAGGTTTGTCGACATGATTAGTATCGGTCAACAAACGACGTTTTTTTAAATCGAGGATTTAGAAGCTCATATTTTGCTGCAAACACAACAGAAGCGGAAATTAAGATTTACGCCCCCTGGTGGCCAAACTATTTTTTTACAAAAATTAGAAATTATGTGCAAACGATTTTCCATCAGGAGCTGTATCCGGTGCAGAAACAATTTTTCAAATCGGAGATTTAGAAGCAGAGATATAGGGGGAAACACAATTTACCGCTACTCCCCCTAGCGGAAAGTCTAACTTGAAAATTTTGAAATTATATGAAAAACATGTCACACGGAAAACACTATCCAACAAAGAAGGAATTTTTCAAATCGGACTGCTAGAAGTAAAGATATTGACAAAAATAAGTTGTACATCTACGCCCCCTGGCGGAGAAACTGTGGAATATTTTAAGAAGAAAATATTCCGAAAAGGTTTATCGATGTGAGTGGCATCAGTCCACGAAAGAATTTTTTAATCGATATTTTAGACGTTACGATTTTATGGCAAATACATCAGAAGCAAAAATTAACAACTACGCCCCTGGTGGCCAAAGTATTCTTTACCAAAAATTTGAAATTATATACAAACGATTTTCCATCAGGAGATGTATCCGCTGAAAAAAAAATTTCAAATCGGAGTTTTAGAAGAAGTGTTATCGGGGAAAATGCAATTTACTTTTACGCCCCCTAGCGGAAAATCTATGCGTAATTTGAAAAAGTAACTATATCTAAAATACTCTTCGACATATATGGAATCGAAAGATATAATTTTTTTTTCAATGGGATGTTTAGAAGCAAATATGTGGAATAAAACGTGTTTTTGAATTCGACATCATCTGCATTTACGCCCTCTACCGGCAAAATTGTACATCGTAAAAAAAAACGAAATAAAGGATCATCATTTGCATATTTCAATCTTCCCAATGCAAAAAGAATTTTTCATATCGGAACAATAGTTGCTGAGATATCGTGGGTACAGACGGACGGACAAACCGATAACAGAAGCACGATTTTTTTTTACAAAAGACGTGCTAAAAAGCTTAACAGCGATTGGCGTAGGAAAGGGTGGGGGGCTCAACCTCCCTCCCCCATTGGATATCAAAGCCCATTTTTCTCTTGAACGCCGAATCACGTGATTTCTTTTTTCTCTTTTAAAGTCGTATTTTAAGTCTTGTTCATTAAAAACATCAAAATGAATCTGGAAAACTGACTCAAATCATATTTTTTTCCAACGAAGTCGTGGATTTTTTCGATTCTCTTTTAATTCGTTTTATTGGCACATTTTTCCACGTGCAAGCAACACACCCGCAGGATTCACTCGCTGTCGCTCACACCCCTGGAGGATGCCTTTATTAACAACTAGCTTTACTACCCGGCTGTGCCCGGTACAGGATGTATGGAATCTGTAGAAACAAACGGACCAAAAGCGTTACGAATTATTCAACACGCATCCAGGAGACACAGCATTAGAACACTGACTGAACAAAATTCGTTAACAATTTGTTATCGATGATCAAATGCATCACGTGCTTTCCGTTTCAGACGTCTTTGAGGGGCGAATCTCTGGGATAAAAAAGTTAAAAACTTATCTTTGCGAATATTTTATGAAACTGGCTGAAATTTTAATGAATACCATAAATCGTTAATAGGAACCTGACCTCCAAACTTCGCCTTAATCGGTAAATAATTTTTTTAAATTAGCCGTCAAAATTTTATTAACCGTTTCTGCGTATATATTTCTGTTTACACAGCTGTTTACACCGTATATTTTCTTTCACACCGCTTGAAGGTAACACTGGATATGGCTCAACTGAGAGAACAAGCTGGATTCAGGAGTGGCTACAGCACAATAGATCATATCCATGTACTGAGAGAACTAATTGAAAGAGCGAGGGAATATGAACTTCCATTGTGCATGGCTTTTATCGATTATGAAAAAGTCTTTGATTCGGTGAAACCATCAGCAGTTACAATGGCTCTGAAATCCTGCAGTATTGAAGATGCATACATTAATATTATTAATAACATCTATGAAAATGCACATTCGGCTGTTTGAAAATACAACACACATAAAAATTGGAAAGGGAGTGAGACAAGGTGACACCATATCTCCGAAGCTCTTTAATGCCACATTGGAAAATGTCTTTCAGTCGCTGAGCTGGGAAAACAAAGGCATAAAGATTAATGGAGATTATCTAACCCACCTTCGTTTTGCTGATGACGTAGTCATTTTTGCAACTACCCCATTAGAGCTGCAGAGTTTGATCCAGGAACTTGCTGACAAGAGTAAAGAAGTGGGATTAAAAATGAACTTTCAGAAGACAAACGTGATGTTCAATGCTTTTACAAGAAATGAAGATTTATCGATTGATGAAGAAAAGCTGGAGATAACAGGCACGTACGTTTATCTTGGACAGCAGATATCAAGTGAGGGTTACATTGATGAAATTAATCGGCGTACAAAACTTGCCTGGAGAGCTTTTGGAAGAAACAGCATAATTTTCAAGAGCAATATGCCATTATGTCTTAAAAGAAAAGTCAATATGCCATTATGTCTTAAAAGAAAAGTGTTTGATCAATGCATCCTTCCAGTGCTTACGTATGGTGCAGAGACGTGGACGTTAACTAAAAGAGAATGCAAAGGCTGCAGACAACTCAAAGCAGCATGGAGAGGTGCATGCTTGGGGTAAATAGGAGAGATAAGAAGAGGAACTCGTGGATCCGAAAAATGACAAGAGTGGAAGACATCATGATCAGAGTTAAATCACTGAAATGGCAATGGGCTGGACATACTCTGCCAGAAGGACAGATCATCGATGGACAGCCGAAATTTTAGATTGGATTCCAAGGAACAGGAAAAGACCCAGAAGAAGACCACATGGGAGATGGGTGGATGAAATTCGAAAGTATGCAGGAGTGACATGGAGGAGACTGGCACAAGACAGGCCGTTGTGGAGGAAACTTGGGGAGACCTTCGTCCAGCAGTGGATTGATAATGGTTGACAATGATGATGATGACCGATGAATTAAAAATTCCATGCCTATTTTAAAAAGTTTTGACCGGATTCCGGTGAAATTTTGAGGGACTCCTCTTATTACCAATTCATAGTGTTGATACAAATTTCAGCCCGTTTCGTTAAGATTTCACAAAGTTCGTTTTTGCATTTTTTTTTATGCACAAGTTCTCAAAGAATAGAAACACCTGTGGATGTGTCGCGGTGATGAATGCAGTCACGTGCTTTCAGATTTGGAACAGGATTACGTAGCAAGCGACGCTGACTTTATTGATTAGCTTATTAACTAACTCATAACTCGCGAACGGAACAAAGTAGAGATCTTAAAATAGTTGCGTTGACCTAGAAATTCATGTATTAATAAGCTATGCAAATTTAACGATGCCACAGTTCGGCGTTCGAGAGTTTTTGCTGATTCAAACAAACAGACGTTTTGTGTTTTATATATAAGATAAGACAAGAGGAAAGATCAATCACTGCGATAGAATCCTTATCAAGTTGTGAAGCTGTTTTTTTTTTTTAACCCCAATATCAAGAAATTATTAAAAAAATTATCAACGCTTTCCGTCTCAACAGCCACTCCAGAAAGTACATTTTCTACCATCAAGCGCCAGAAATTGTATCTTCGAAACACAATGTCTAATTCTCCACTTTCTGGACTTGCATTGCAGAGTATTCATCGAGAAGCAGAAGTAAATAAAGGATTCACATTTTGTTAGCAATGGCGGCGAAGCACAGTGACCTTACACAATGATGCTAAGATATGCAAATACAATTTTATTAAAGTACTAGCAAAACTTTAATTTCAAAATTGCGCCTTTATAAATAACTCCGAGAAATTGAATACTGAAAGAGAAGTAGGGGAGATGGGGGCACATTTGAACGTCGCGTTCTTCTCGCAAGAGCCACGAGATCTCGAGGAGGTGGATACAGTGGCAATAGGTGGCAGTACTGTAGAAGCGTCGTCCGCAGTGAGCATTGCAATGACTCGCGTATTGGCATTCCGTGAGATAGATTGTGTGAGGACGTACAGTATCCAACTTTAGTGTCCGGAAGTTGTAAACAACTAGACGTACGCCGAAGATCAGGGGGTACGTTTATTGATCCACTGTCATTACGTACGTAGCGACGTAGGAAGCGCCTATGCTGAAATGTAAATTACTCTGTCCGTTTTCGGAAAAAGCGTCTATATGTCCCATGCGATCATATGGGGCAAATTTCGACAGGCCGACACGGGGCACATTGCACTGTAAAAAAATTTTGTAGATTTTACGGTTTTAAACCGTTTTCCAGGGTGCCAACACAAAACCGTAAAATCTACAGTTTTATGCCGTGTTGGAGAAAAGCTATAGCTTTGCTCCAACACCGCATTTAATGAAGAAAACAGCAGAGAATTTGGCTGGAGCGAGTCACAGTCCAAATAATCACGAAAACACAAAAATTTGGCTGGAACGAATGTGTTGATTGTGTTGGAGCAAAGCTATAGCTTTGCTCCAACACGGCATAAAACTGTAGATTTTACGGTTTTGTGTTGGCACCCTGGAAAACGGTTTAAAACCGTAAAATCTACAGAAATTTTTTTACAGTGTGGAACAAGTTGAAATGTATGTTACTGCTTGAATATCATAACAATGTCTGCAATGTCCTTACACAAGCAACTACACTAATGACTGCGATGTATTTTTTCAGGTTAAAACGATGGTTCGGACCTACGTCAAGAAAAAAAAAAACAAGCCACCCGTGTCGGACGCCGTTCTCCTGGAGACAATGGCAGCTGTCATAGACGACGAACTACCAATACGATCTGTACCTGAGACATTCAAGTTGCCGCACACAGTTCTACATTACCATCTGCAGAAGTGTAAACACGGTGTGTGACGTACCTGCCAGAAGGACGCACACGACATAAAGGCAGATAGCAATTAGAATCAATGTCCGCGTAGCTTAATTGGTAGAGCAACTTATTCCGGAATGAGGGGACCCGGGTTCGAACCCCGGCGCGGATAAAAATGACGGAGAAATTTACTTCGTTATAGGTGGCGATATAACTTGAAAGTACGACTCAGGATACACCAGTCGGCAAATTTGTTCAGCAAACAACAAGAGTCAATGTTAGCCGAGTACGTGATAAAAATGCTCCAAATTGAATTACGGGTTGACATATGCCCAAATACAGAAATTAGCGTACGATTATGCAAGGAAAGTAGAGTGCGAGTGTACCCCGAATCATGGGATGTAAACAAAACAGCTGGATGCGACTGGTTAAAAAGGTTCTATGAAGCGACATAAAAATCTCACATTACGAAAACCCGAGAATACGAGTCGGGCGAGAACTACGGCTTTCAACAAAACAAATGTGCAGGATTTTTTTGATAATTATGAAAAAGCTTTGAAATGTGGAAACTTCAGCCCGGATAGGATTTACAATGTTGACGAGACCGGTGTCGCGACAGTTGTGTGCACTCCCCAAGCGTCGTAGCTGACTGAACTTGGTGCCTGCCGCCCCGGTGGCGCAGTGGTCTAAGGCGTGGCCTCTGATCATTCGTCCGTAAGGGGTCCGGGTTCGAATCCCGGTCAGGCATGGATGTTGTGTTTGTCTTACGGCACTGGCTCTGTCCCTTCCCTGGAACCAGTGACCCTAAATTAGGGACGGGCGACTGCTTATAGCCCATTGAGTTGCTCACGGTGGTCGTTAAACCTCCAATCAAAAAAAAAAAAAAAAAAGAACTTGGTGCCGGGCAAGTTGGACAGGAAATGTCTGCTGAAAGAGTGAAGATGATAACTCCCCAAGCGTCGTAGCTGAACTTGGTGCCGGGAAGTTGGACAGGAAATGTCTGCTGAAAGAGGGAAGATGATAACTCCCCAAGCGTCGTAGCTGAACTTGGTGCCGGGCAAGTTGGACAGGAAATGTCTGCTGAAAGAGGGAAGATGATAACTCCCCAAGCGTCGTAGCTGAACTTGGTGCCGGGCAAGTTGGACAGGAAATGTCTGGTGAAAGAGGGAAGATGATAACTCTCCAAGCGTCGTAGCTGAACTTGGTGCCGGGCAAGTTGGACAGGAAATGTCTGCTGAAAGAGGGAAGATGATAACTCCCCAAGCGTCGTAGCTGAACTTGGTGCCGGGCAAGTTGGACAGGAAATGTCTGCTGAAAGAGTGAAGATGATAACTCCCCAAGCGTCGTAGCTGAACTTGGTGCCGGGCAAGTTGGACAGGAAATGTCTGCTGAAAGAGGGAAGATGATAACTCCCCAAGCGTCGTAGCTGAACTTGGTGCCGGGCAAGTTGGACAGGAAATGTCTGCTGAAAGAGGGAAGATGATAACTCCCCAAGCGTCGTAGCTGAACTTGGTGCCGGGCAAGTTGGACAGGAAATGTCTGCTGAAAGAGGGAAGATGATAACTCCCCAAGCGTCGTAGCTGAACTTGGTGCCGAGCAAGTTGGACAGGAAATGTCTGCTGAAAGAGGGAAGATGATAACTCCCCAAGCGTCGTAGCTGAACTTGGTGCCGAGCAAGTTGGACAGGAAATGTCTGCTGAAAGAGGGAAGATGATAACTCCCCAAGCGTCGTAGCTGAACTTGGTGCCGAGCAAGTTGGACAGGAAATGTCTGCTGAAAGAGGGAAGATGATAACTCCCCAAGCGTCGTAGCTGAACTTGGTGCCGAGCAAGTTGGACAGGAAATGTCTGCTGAAAGAGGGAAGATGATAACTCCCCAAGCGTCGTAGCTGAACTTGGTGCCGGGCAAGTTGGACAGGAAATGTCTGGTGAAAGAGGGAAGATGATAACTCTCCAAGCGTCGTAGCTGAACTTGGTGCCGGGCAAGTTGGACAGGAAATATCTGCTGAAAGAGGGAAGATGATAACATCCTGCATGATTGTGAATGCGATTGGCAGTTCCATACCACCCGTCTTCATGTTTCCTAGAGCGAGAATGAATGAATGTTTGGGGCACCTCCTGGAAGCCTGGGTTTGACTAGCAGTCTAAAAAGTTCATGGATGACAAGGCCTTTGTTTTTAAAGGTTCTCGAACAAAGCCAGAAACATACAAGATGTAGCACAGAAGACAAAATCATTGCTCTCATGGATAACCATGAAACTCTTGACGTTATTTCGTTGACGTTATTTCCCTCTTGACGTTATTTCGTTTGCTAGAGGACATGGGATAGCGCTTGTAACATTCCCACCCCACTGCACGCATAGATGTGGGTTTAATGGGTCCTTTTAAAGGGCAACTGAAAGTGGCACAATACGATTGACTGATTACGCACCCTGGTAAGCGCATTAACATTCAACACCTTGCATCTTTAATAAATATTGCCTTTTCATCCTCATTTACGTCGAAGAATATTGTATCAGCATTCGCCAAGCCATAGATATGGCCATTTTCCAGACTGCAGTTGAGTGATGACGATTTTCAACCCTTTACGGCTGTTATCCCCGATGAAACTATATGTGTCCACCTGTTGACCTGCCTGACCAGTCCGTGACATCAGCACAAGAGCTGAATTGGAATGGTGATTCGCCTGGCTCCAGCGCACGTTCTGACGTCCCTTTGCCCGAATCTGTGCGACCTTTGCCAAAAAAGGTGCTCCGACGGAAAGTCGCAGGCCCAGGAAGAAGGTAAAATCGCGCATCCTAACACTCACCTATCCGAAACCAGATTGCAAAGGACATCTAACAACGGAGGTCTAAAATGCGACGACTGGACAACCCGGCCAAAAAAAAAAAAAAGAAAAAAAAACGCAAACCCGTCATCAAAACGTCTCAAACTACGAAAGGATTCTTCTCTGCAAGTGAGAAGGAGGATCGACGTTCCATTAACGACGAGTCGAACGACTTTTCTGCGGCACGGCTACCGTAGGAGGGGACAACCGATGTAGGAGGGGTAGGTCTCGTCGGCGGCGATTTCGTGGTGTTTAATATCTGGGGCAAAAAAACACATTTGTCTCCGTGTAGGTCGCGTAGAAAAAGTAGACGTCCTTACGTTTGCGATTAGCATGGTATGCGCCGGGTTCAGGAACGTTGGAAATTTATATTCCCAGAGCCAACCGAAGTGAACGAAGTTAAAAAATCTGACATTATCTTGAAACTACCGCAGCCTGATATTGCAGGCGGGGTTGCCCGAACTGCAGCGGTTAAATATTTTGACTTTACACTTTTCAAAGAACGGTTACTGTAACGCATTCAACTTCATGCTATGTCGAATTTTCGGTTCTTGTAGGGTTTTGTACTTGAACAAAACAAAAGGCTGTTTCAAAGTGCCCCATGCTTGTCCAAATCTACCCCGGGGGAGGGGCAGAATATGACAAGATACACACGCTTACTTTATTGCATGTACTGTCTGAACTACTTATACATTTTGCGTACACAAACGCTATTCGTGTACAATAAACTATACTTTTGCCATGTATGATGCGACAGTTCTTGACACAAGTCCCCGTACAGCTATACAACATTAAACCAACAACGTGTACCCATGTGCCCCCTGTCCCCTACTCTGTTATACATTAACCCCATTTAATAAATGCACTAGTGGTATTTTCTTCGACTCGGCTTGGAGAAGACAGGTCAGTTCCTTCACCGATTTCGGACGGTGGGGGCACCCCTTAAATCGACGCTCCAACTCGTCCCAGAGGTGCTCGATAGGGTTAAGGTCCGGGCTCTGCGCAGACCAGTCCGTCCGATTAACCCCATTGTCACCATACCAAGCCATGGTGGACCTCGCAACATGACAGGTGGCATTGTCATCCTGAAAGTAACATGGGTCCACCACGTAAAACTGCCACAACGTAGGAAGCGCATGGTCATCCAAAATGGTGCAGTAGGTCTCGGCGTTGAGTCTACCAGGAATTGCGACCAAGGGTCCCGTGCCATACCGGGAGAAACACCCCCATAGCATATAGTTGGGTATGTATTGATAAGATCTTTATTGACTTTTAGATTTCATCGAAGAGTAATAGAAGGGCAGGAGCTGGATTTTGGGCGGGGACGGTTATTACTATTCTATTATCAGCGGTGCCTTATTTGGGTAAAACGTTAGTAGAGTGTGTGTGTGTGTGTGTGTGTGTGTGTGTGTGTGTGTGTGTGTGTGTGTGTAGGGGGGTGGGTTGTAGTTGGGGGACCGACTTTAATTCGGTTTCTTGCCTTTCATTTTATTCTCCCGTTTATTGTAGTGGTGATTAATTCCACCGCCGCCGAACTTCACAGTTGGCACAATACATTCCGGCAGGAGGCGTTCTCCAGGCAGACGCCAAACCCAGACCCTGCCATCCGAACGGTAGAGGGCGAACCTTGATTCTTCGCTCCAGAGAACCTGTTTCCACTGTTCAACGGTCCACTGTCGACGTTCCCTGCACCACGTTAGCCGAGCAGCGCTATTGCACTTGGTGATCAAAGGCTTGTGGGCGGCAGCACGTCCATGATAACCGAGCAGATGGGCTTCCTTACGGATGGTATTCATCAAAAGAACACTCCCGGATGCCTGTTGAAACTCCTCGCGGATGTGGCCCATCGATTTGGTGCGATTCTTCCGAATTTCTCTGGCCAGCACCCGTCGGTCTCTAACTCCCAGCTTTGTGGGTCTGCCGGGTGGGGCCACATTCCGACAGTCACCTCTCATCTTCCACTTGCCAATCACGTAGGCCACTGTCGATTTTGTGTACTTCAACGCGCTGGATATGTCACGTATGGATCGGCCATTTCTGTGATACCCGACGATTACACCTTTCTCGCAATCAGAGAGCTCCGAACTGCGTGGCATCCTGCATGCGACTGGTTGCGTTGTTGTTTCGCACACGATATTTAACGGCGGTGGTGGCCGTGACGCGTATCAGGACCGCAGATATCGTGGATTGCAGGGGTGTCCATAAGGCTTTGTACCAAATTTTGTAAATCAGTATTTTAATTATCAATAAAATTGTTAATTCATTAATGAATTTATTTAATTATTCTGAATAATGAGTTATTTGATGCTTAGTTATTAATTTATTGTCCTAGATCAGCAATTATTTTCGGTGTTTGGGTATGGAACTACTTGAAGCCCCCTACCCTCCATTATTTTTGAATTGCTACGCACGTGGTAACATCAAGTACAGACATTTGGCATGTAAATAGACACAATCATAAGGGTAATAAACATTTTACAACAACAGACAAACAAATATGTACACAGTATCACACCCACGTATCTTTCCAAGGTGGCATGTAAAACTGTAACGTAAAAGTGTCTTAATAAAAAATGTGGTCACCTCGCACAGGTATACAACTCTCACAATGACAATACATAGTCACTAGAGGTCAGCAAGGTCATACAACTCTCACAATGACAATACATAATCACTAGAGGTCAGCACGGGCATACAAACTCACAATGACAATACATAATCACTAGAGGTCAGCAAGGTCATACAACTCTTACAATGACAATACATAATCACTAGAGGTCAGCAAGGTCATACAACTCTTACAATGACAATACATAATCACTAGAGGTCAGCACGGGCATACAAACTCACAATGACAATACATAATCACTAGAGGTCAGCACGGGCATACAACTCTCACAATGACAATACATAGACACTAGAGGTCAGCACGGGCATACAACTCTCACAATGACAATACATAGTCACTAGAGGTCAGCACTGGCATACAACTCTCACAATGACAATACATAATAACTAGAGGTCAGCACGGGCATACAACACTCACAATGACAATAAATAATCACTAGAGGTCATCACGGGCATACAACTCTCACAATGACAATTCATAATCACTAGAGGTCAGCACGGGCATACAACTCTCACAATGACGATACATAATCATTAGAGGTCAGCACGGGCATACAACTCTCACGATGACAATACATAATCACTAGAGGTCAGCACGGGCATACAATTCTCACAATGACAATACATAATCACTAGAGGTCATCACAGGCATACAACTCTCAAAATGACACTACA
Source organism: Macrothele yani (assembly GCA_039090855.1). NCBI lineage: Eukaryota > Metazoa > Arthropoda > Arachnida > Araneae > Macrothelidae > Macrothele > Macrothele yani. Next base: position 45,688,204 of record CM077009.1, read on the forward strand.
TAATCACTACAGGTCAGCACGGGCATACAACTCTCACAATGACAATACATAATCACTAGAGATCAGCACGGGCATACAACTCTCACAATGACAATACATAATCACTAGAGGTCAGCACCGGCATACAACTCTCACAATGACAGTACATAATCACTAGAGGTCAGCACGGGCATACAACTCTCACAATGACAATACATAATTACTAGAGGTCAGCACGGGCATACAACTCTCACAATGACAATACATAATCACTAGAGGTCAGCACGGGCATACAACTCTCACAATGACAATACATAATCACTAAAGGACAGCACGGGCATACAACTCTCACAATGACAATACATAATCACTAAAGGACAGCACGGGCATACAACTCTCACAATGACAATACATAATCACTAGAGGTCTGCACGGGGGAGGTCAAGCTTTTTCGTTCTTCCACTGTCCAATGACGGAAGTCTTATGCGAACTACAGGCGTCGTTGCCGATGGATCTCGGTTCACATGAGCGCCTTGATGCAGCGTCGACTCCTGAGACCCATGAGTAACAGGGTTCGCTCCACTGTTATCAAGAGACACGTACCTCGGTGCACAAGCGTTCATTTGCATGCTCAATTGCTGCACTGTTGCGCTTCGATTGCCCTTTGCCAGTCGACGGAGGCGACGTTCTCCTCTGGGGTCGATGGCCTTTGGGGCTCTACAGTTATGACGTCATGAGGTACTCGGTGTGCCATTGGCCCATTCTTGGTACACCCTTATTACAGCACCTCGCGAACAGCCCACGAAATCTGCTGTTTCTGAGATGCTTCCACCCTTGGAGCGATAGCCGATGATTATTCCTTTTTAAACGTCCATCAAATCACTACCTCTGACCATTGTGCTCACGTCACGCACTATGGCTCATCTGTCCTGGCCGGCCGCTTGTATCTGCGTGTGGTCGACCTTGTGACGTGCACTCTGTGACGCACCTGGGCGGGTACACTGTGATCCCGGGGGGGTCATACTTAATATTTTACATGAATTTCAAAATATTTTGTGACAAATGCTTTGCCACTAGGGGATGTAACAGCATATTTCTACTTTTAGCCTGTCTGCAATCGTATCTTCAATTCTAAAAATCTAACTGAAGAAAAAATATTTTTTTAGTCAGACGCTATTTTCATAGCAGAAGGCATTTATCTTTTATTTCTTCAAAATCATATTTAGTTTTTCCCGCTAGGGGCGTTTATGTAAATCTCTGTAATGATGATATCTCCGCTTCTAAAGGTTCGATTTCAAAAGTTCTTATTTGCGTTTGAGGCGAAGCATATTTTTCATATATTTGCCGATTTGTGTTCCATACAGTTTTTCCGCAAGGAGGCGTAAGTGTTCATTTGTACTTGTATTATAACATACTTGGAACCGAAACATCGGTTCAATGAACCCGATTTGAAAAATCTTCTTTGTCTTGGTTATCTTTCGTTAGGAGAAATGTCTTGTGCACAATTTATTTTTCGAACGCACATTTAGACGCTGGTGGCCTAAAGTAGCTATTTCTATTGGTTGGTGTTCTACCGACTGTGTAGAAATCTGGTTGATATATACAGTGAAGTGAAAAAAAAAAAAAAAACTGGGACACCTCTCTAATACCGCGTTGGTCCTCCTCGCGATCGGATAACGGCAGCAACGCGACGGGGCATCGACTCCACGAGCTCTCTTGAAGTACTGTAGAGACGGTGCACACATGCTTCCTGAAGAGCTTCCCACAATTCCATAATATTCGCCGGTTGAGGATTTTTGGCATTGACGGCACGTTGAACAGCATCCCAAATGTGTTCGATGGTGTTTAAATACGGCGAACGAGGGGGCCAAGTCAGGATGCCAAACTCTGTGGAATGTTCCTGCTCACCATGCTTCCTGAAAAGCGTCGCACAATTCCATAATATTCGCCGGTTGAGGATTATTGGCATAGACGGCATGTTGAACAGCATCCCAAATGTGTTCGATGGTGTTTAAATACGGCGAACGAGGGGGCCAAGTCAGGATGCCAAACTCTGTGGAATGTTCCTGCTCACCATGCTTCCTGAGAGGCGTCCCACAATTCCATAATAATCGCCGGTTGAGGATTCTTGGCATTGACGGCACGTTGAACAGCATCCCAAATGTGTTCGATGGTGTTTAAATACGGCGAACGAGGGGGCCAAGTCAGGATGCCAAACTCTGTGGAATGTTCCAGCTCACCATGCTTCCTGAGAGGCGTCCCACAATTCCATAATAATCGCCGGTTGAGGATTCTTGGCATTGACGGCATGTTGAACAGCATCCCAAATGCGTCCGATGGCGTTTAAATACGGCGAACGAGGGGCCACGTCAGGATGCCAAATACCATGGAATGTTCCACCACCCATGATCGGGCGACTGTGGATGTGTGCGATGGCACATTGTCGTACTGAAAGAGGTCGCACCCGTCGAAGGGATTTCATGAAACGAACGGGTGCAAATAACTCCCAAGGATGTTACGTAGCTTCCACCGGTCAGAGCGGTCTGCAGAAATATAAAGGGGTCCTAATGCGCGCCAGTTGAAAAACACCCCTCACCACAACAGAGCCACCTCCGGCCTGCACTTTCACTTGTAGGTATGCGGGATATCTTGCCTCGCGGGGTTTCCGCCAATTCAGGAATCGCCCATCTGTTCAAAACGGTTGGTATCGCGATTCGTCGGATCAGGCTATACGTTTCCAGTTATCTTGCGTCCAATGGTTGGTGTTCCAGACCCCAAACGAGGCGCACAGCCTTGTGCCTTCGGGTCAGCAATGTCCGTCGGCTTCTGAACCTATAGAACACAGGAAACGTTCCACTGTCCGAACGCTGATGCGACCACTGGCCCTAGGACGGAATTGTGCTGTGCCGTGATCTGAGGCAATGTTGCACGCACGGCGGAGGCTACAATGCGTACTAGACGTCACTGTCCACGATTGTCCAGGGCTTTTCCACGACCACACCGGTCTCGTACTATGAATATTTTCCCTGAGTTTGTGTGGTTCAGGTACACCCTTGAAATTGTCGACCGCGTAAATCCAAATTTCGTGGTAATTTCCGATGTGGGGTGACTCATATCTCGGGCGCCTACTATCATACCCCGTTCGAAATCGCTTAAATCCTGATAAGCTGCCATCTGAACTGCAAATGATACTACTTGAGCTTACGGAGATATCGGTTTCTACAGTACACTTACGTCGCTTGTGGACGATACCATTTACCCGAGAGGTATGGTGGTATGTAATGAAAATGGTAGCATCCTTCCCCATTTTTTTTTTTTTTTGGAACCTCGGTGTATACGTGCCAGAAAAACTGGTACACCAGTCTAATACTTAGTAGGTCCCCCACGGGACCGTAGGACTGCAGAAATACGACGGGGCATGGACTCCACTAGCTTCTGGAAATATGCTGTAGGCAATGCACACCATACTTCCTGCAGAGCGTTGCACAGTTCGGGTGTATTCCGAGGTCTCGGATTCCTGTGTTCGATAGCGCGTTGGTGTCATCCCAAATGTGTTCTATCACGTTCAGATATGAGGACTTGGGTGGAAATGGCAACACCCCAAACTCAGATGAATGCTCCTCTAACCATAATGTGGCGTCCCGAAACTTGTGTGGAGGTGCATTGTCCTGTTGCAAAGGCCCAACCCATCAGCATGAATGCAGGACATGAACGGGTGTACCTCGTCAAAAAGGATGCGCACATAGTGTTGGCCGGTCACAGACGTTTCTAGACGTATCAGGGGTCCCAGTGAAGTCCAGCTAAACAAACCCCATACCATTACGGACCCCACCACCAGCCGGTACAGTTCCCTGTTGACAGGCGGGATCCATGGCTTCATGGGGTTTGCGCCACACGCGAATCCTTCCATCTGCCCAATACAGTTGGAAACGCGACTCGTCAGACCAGGCTACTTGTTTCCAGTCAAAAAGTGTCCAGTGGTGGTGTTGCCGTGCCGAAGCGAGGCGCATAGCTCTGTGTCGTGCACACATTAAGGGGACTCGAGTTGGGCGTCGGCTCCCAAAGCCCATATCGTGCAGGGTACGTTGCACAGTACGGACGCTGATGCTTGTTGAGGCTCCAGCATTGAATTCCGATGCTACCTGCGAGAGTGTCGCGTGAAACGATTCTTGACAGCCGACGACGGTCGCGTTCACCCAATGTCTTGCAAGGGCAAGGCACTTATGCGCCGTTGCCCCATTGCAAGGGCAACGGCGCATAGGTGACGTTGCCCATGCAATGGTCGTCTGTGAAAATCCGAACTTCGTTTCTACCTCCGAAATACTATGGCCCATCTCACGAGCGCCAACTATGACACCGCGTTGAAAATCGCTTAAATCGTTATTACTTGTCATTCTCATGCAGAAAACAGCTCTGACAGCTGGCAAGGATGTCTATCGCTTTATATACGCACTGGCGGACGCAACCGAGTACGTGCAAAGGTGACGTTGCTATGTATTTTGCATAAGTTCGTCTGTACCAGTTTTTCTGGCACTTCAGTGTGTATACAACAACACTCAGTGGGAGAAACACTAGAGATACCTACATAACAGCGTGTTGGTGTATATAGGCATCAACTCTACCAGGTACTGAAGGGTTTCCGGATGTAATGCCAGCCATGCGTTTTGCAGCATTGTCCACAACTCCGTCCGGGATGTCGGTCCAGGATCCATGGATTGGATGTCCCGCTCCACGGTACCCCGGACAGCTTCCACAGGGTTTAAGTCCCAGAACCTTCTGGGCCGATGGATGGTTCCAAACTCAGATGAGTATTTCTCTATCAATGCCAGGGGGGTTGAGGTCCAATGGGGAGGCGCATTATACTGCTGAAACAGACCAACGGCCGGAGGATGCACAGCCAGCACATGCTGATCGCGCGCAGCGGCAAAAGACATCTCCAGGCAAATTAAGAGACCTAATGTGTCTCGTGAGAAGGCTCCCCAAACCATCACAGAGCCACCGCCATCTTGAACAGAGTCGACCTTCCACGACGGAGCTATGACCTCATGCTCTCTACGCCACACCCGCACCCTCCCGTCAGCTCGGAACACCTTAAAACGGGATTCATCTGCCCACACGTTGGGGCGCCACTGGGCAAAGGTCCACTTTTGATGTTTCCGGCCACAAGTCAGGCGTAATTTCCGAGGACGTGCAGTCAGTAGTATCACACAAGTAGGGCGCGGGCTCTCGCAGTCCAAGGTATGCAGCGTACGCTGTACCGTTGGTTCTCTGACAGTGTTTGGACCTCCGACATAAATTTAACCTGGTTGTGATTCACGCCGCCGTTGGCAAGCAATCGTTCTGTACGAGCCTAGGTAATTTTTTTTTTTTTTTTTTTTTTTTGATTGGAGGTTTAACGACCACCGTGAGCAACTCAATGGGCTATAAGCAGTCACCCGTCCCTAATTTAGGGTCACTGGTTCCAGGGAAGGGAGAGAGCCAGTGCCGTAAGATAAACACAACATCCATGCCTGACCGGGATTCGAACCCGGACCCCTTACGGACGAATGATCAAAGGCCAGCGCCTTAGACCACTGCGCCACCGGGGCGGCCTAGGTAATTTAGGTCGACTTCGGTCATCAATGGCGTGTGGTCGGCCAGCGCTTGTTCTCTACGCTGTACAACGGAGTAAATTTCTCCGTCATTTTCGGTCCACGCCGGGAATCGAACCCGAGTCCACTTATTCCGGAACAAGTAGCTCTACCAACTTAGCTACGCGGACGTTCGTTCTTGCTGCTATCTGCCTTTATGTCGTGTGCGTCCTGCGGGGCAGGCACGTCACAGCTGGTATACGTCAATCGATGGTAGACTCGCGATACCCTCTTGATGCGATTATGCTCGGGAACTCAAGGGTTCTTACCACTTGGGCGATAGAATTACGCGTGCCTTGTGCCGAAAATGCGTCAACGATCAAAGTCGCTCAGATCACCACGTTTAGCCGTCTTCGCCGATTGCGATGCACTGTTGGGAAGCTCCCTGTTGTCCGTCCGCCTATGTATCGCACTGCTCATCACCCCTAAATAGCTAGCACGTGTGTGAACAACAAGGTTCATGAGTGGTTTCTTTGGACGTAACGTGGCTTACAAAGCAAACATGCAGACGCCTTATTCTAGAGTCATCTTCCTGTATGAATTTAAACTGGTCCATTCTGCAGGAATTTCCGCTCGAAACGTTAAGAAAGCGTTTGGGGTGAATACAGACAACGAACGAACCATCCGGCGATGGTTTGTGAAGTTTTCGAAGCGGAGATACGGACCTGCAAAACCAAGCACGTGGTCAGCGACCTGTTGCTGTTTCTGACGTTGTTCTGTTACGTGTGGTTAAAGCGGACACCCCAAAAAACGTGTCGTGAGATAGCGGCAGAGGTGTCTACCACACGACGGTTGTTCAGCGTCTGGCTGCGCTGGGTAAGGTCAAAAAGCTGGACATGTGGCTGCCACATGAGTTGACAATTGCCAACAAGACTAGGCGTTTGGAAGTCCATGGAAGTTCATGGTTTAGAAAGTGTTTTTTGATTTGTAGGATCCTTTACCTGAAATGCATATATAACAAAACAGAAATCCATATTCAACTAGTTTTTTGTAGAGATGAGTGAATGCTGTATTTTGCTTGCTCTTGATAAAGCCAAAGCTTGGCATTTTCAAAATTTTCTGTGTTTTTGCTTGTTTTTCCTTGCTTGTTCGCTCGCATAATTTCTTTTTTTTTCCTGCTTTTGGCTTTCGTTGAAAATGCTTCTTATTGTGGGTATATGTGTATTATTTTTTTCATTATTTTTGCTTTACATTATGCGCAGATTTTTTCAAAGCGTAAATGCATTCGATTTTTCACTGAACTTTTTCTTCTAAAAATTTGCTTTGAAGTATTTTTTCGTGTCGCATAGGATTTAAAAAACTCACTACACCAGAGAATTCGGTGTCATCTTTCTTGATTTCTTAAGACGTGCTCATTACATAGTTCTGTGTAACCTCCCCCTCCCGACAGTTTAGCGATTCTAACAGCTATCAAAAAAAGAAAGAAAAAAAAAAAAGATGGCATTACAAGTTTTGTAAAAGTCCCTTAAGAACAATAAACACACGTCACAACCGGAATCGATGGTCATTGGAAGTACGCGCTACAACCGAAAGGGCATGGCAGCTTTGACAGAACAGCCTTTACGCCAGCCGTTTTCCGACGCCTAATTTTATGAGTCGTAATTATTAGGTAAAGCCTGTTAGGAGTTAATGAAGTAATGATATTAGGGACGGGAACCGGTAGGGAACCGAACATGAGGGCGATAAGGATTTCCTCCTAAATGACGTCTCTTCCGCGGGATTTTTTTTTTTTTTTTTTTTTATTAATTCTTGTCGGGAAATTTTTTGTTCCCGACATCAGGAAGAATCTCGGCACTTGATCGCTCTTCTGCGCAACGCTTAGATCGCATCCTCCAAAGCACGTATTTCATTTTGGATCAGTCACGTTTCAGATTAATGCATCCGCTCTGTCAGTAGGGCAGTTTTTATGAAACAGTAAACGACGGCCGATCACATACACACACATTTACTTCTACGGAATGTTACAGAGCTATTTTATTTTTCTCAAGGTTACGTGCATTTCAATTACTCGGCTTACGTTACTTAACGCATTCCACAACACAAACCACTAGTAAACTCGGCACTGTAAAAAGCTTTCTTAAATTCACGAGCCATTTCTCGTTACTTCTTTCGTGAATTTCCGTTATTTCTTTCGTGAATTAACAAAGCATATTCCTGATACAACCTTTTTCCGAGAAATGACGCACTCCTCCAAAAAAAAACCCCTAACTATCACGGATTTTTCATACGCTACGAAAATTTGCTTTCAGAAACCTTTCCGCAATTCCTTTCGTATATACAGGGTGATTGTAAACTCCTCCAACAAAGCAAAAGGGGTGATAGGACACATCAAGACGAACAATATTTGCAATGGAATCTAGGGCCGCATTCCACTCCTAGTTCCAGAAAAGAGTAAAGTTACATATCCACGTTGAGCCTTCAACAGAGAAATCAAAGAGACATACTTAATTTATGAGTTGCACAATTCCGAGAAAGACTCAAAGGAGCTGCTCAAACTGGCGTCTAAGGGCGTCGTTGCACAGCCCACACCGGCGAATGAAGGACTGTCGCACTCTCTCGTAGACTCCCGGTGTGGTGTTGGTCTTGTCCGCAGCAACACCGGTTCGGGCGACGAGATATCCCAGGGAGTACACAGGTGTCTCGTACACAAATGTACACTCGTACACCAATGTTCAGTGTTTTACATCTATGTTCAACTGTCTCGTACAACAATGTTCAAAGAGTGATACTGAACGTCCGCGACGTCCTACTTGAGATAGCCAACGAGACCGTTTCACGCAGTCTTCGATCAACACTGCCGAAAGTCGAATGGTAAGGAATACGGCGATTCGGAAACCTCTCACGGTACAATTTTTGTGCTTCACGTCCATTATCACATGCTTGGATGTACATCAGATGCATATCCGCCACTTCCTCGTATGTGTAGTCCTCCATGCCCTTCACGAGTACGTCAATTCTCAAGTGATGTTCGAGCGGTAATATCGCTGAACGGGTTCGGCTGCGTTTTTATATGTTTGCTCCTGGTCGTCTACGCACGTGTTCAGCGCACCTGATTTGCATCTTGTGCTTCTTATGCACTGGTTGGAATTCAATGTGCCTGCTGGACTTTTCTCGAACGTTCTCTTTTCTGGCACTAGGAGTGGAATGCGGCCCTAGGTTCCATTGCAAATATTGTTCGTCTTGATGTGTACTATCACCCCTCTTGTTTTGTTGAAGGAGTTTACAATCACCCTGTATTAACGGGAAAATTACGTTCTCACTTTTTCCGCATCCATATGACGTATTAACGGGAAAATTACATTCTCACTTTTTCCGTATCCATATGACGTATTAACGGAAAAATTACGTTCTCACTTTTTCCGCATCCATATGACGTATTAACGGGAAAATTACGTTCTCACTTTTTCCGTATCTATATGACGTATTAACAGGAAAATTACGTTCTCACTTTTTCCGTATCCATATGACGTATTAACAGGAAAATTACGTTCTCACTTTTTCCGTATCCCTATGACGTATTAACGGGAAAATTACGTTCTCACTTTTTCCGCATCCATATGACGTATTAACGGGAAAATTACGTTCTCACTTTTTCCGCATCCATATGACGTATTAACGGGAAAATTACGTTCTCACTTTTTCCGTATCTATATGACGTATTAACAGGAAAATTACGTTCTCACTTTTTCCGTATCCATATGACGTATTAACAGGAAAATTACGTTCTCACTTTTTCCGTATCCCTATGACGTATTAACGGGAAAATTACGTTCTCACTTTTTCCGTTTCCATATGACGGAAAATATCCGGTAATAGGAGCGATTCGCGGGAGCACCTAAGGTCTGATTAACTATAAAATTTCAATCGTCTATCGGAAAATCTGATTTTGAAGACATGAAGTACCAGATATATAATCTTCAAAATAAGATATACAGGGATTGGGCAGAATAATGTGAAACACCAAGCTCAGAGACGTGCGTAATATAGCAGCACTCAACGTTTTTTTCATGTTCTTTAGATGAGCGCTACTGCTGAATAAGAGGAGCATTTCATCGATAATGGCTTCCATGCAAAAAAAAGCGGCGTGCGTGTTGTGGTACCATGGGACCAAATCGAAGGTTACTGTCCAGCGTCATTTCAGAAAAGAGTACAGACGATCACCATCGGACCAAACAAAAAGCATAAAAGCTTGGTATGAAAAGCTTAAAAGGACGGATAGTGTTGGCAATCTCCCCCAGCGGGCCAATCACCGGTTACACAAGAGACAGCTGCAGCTGTTCAGGAGACATTTCTGCGAAATCCCAGGAAATGTATTCGTCGTGCTTCACTAGAAACTGGGATTGCCACGATTCACAAAATTTTACACAAACGTCGTCTTCATCTGTATGCTTATAAGGCACAGATCGTTCAAGCCCTTCAGCATGATGACCGACCTCGTCGTGCTGCATTTGCGACGGAGATGTTGCAGCACATAGCTCACGATAGTGATTGTTTCTCAGGTGAAGCCACATTCCACGTCTCTGGTACAGTAAATAGGCACAATGTGCGAATCTGGGAATCAGAAAATCCTCATTATGTCATCAAACAACAGAAGTTTAGCCCGAAAGGGAACGTAGGGTGCGGCCTAATGCATGACAGAATAATCGAATCCTTCTTTTTTACAGACCCAACGGTAACATGTAACGTGTACCTGCACATGCTGGAACTTTCTGTAGCACCTCATTTGCATACACTCCAACCTTCGGTTATTTTCAAACAAGACGGTGCCCCACCACATTAATCAATAATGATTCGCGAGGTTTTGAATGCCATATTTCCGGACAGACGGATTGGCCGAGAAGGTCTCATGATATGACCCCTCGATCACCCGACATAACCCCTCTAGACTTTCTTCCTGTGGAGTTATGTGAAAGACCAAGTTTACTCTAGCAGTGTCCCGGATGTCGAGACGTTGAAGAGCAGAATAACGGACGTCATTTGCTCTGGCTCTGCTGAGATGTCGAACAAAACATGGCGTGAAGTCGAATATCGCTTAGATGTCCTCCGGGCCATAAATGGCGCCTATGTGTGGGTGTACTGATACTGGAAAAAAAAATACTTAACTTGTGCACCATCATTGTCGTGCAATCCCTTTCTTGTACCTGTAATACATTTTTATATTAATTTTTGTAATGTGGGAAGGACTTTATGGACACCCTGTACTTCTACTGAGCGTAGCATATGCTGTTGCAGTACATAAAAATTCAGCGCACATCACTGAACGTATTATGTATCTGTGTTATGATCAGGAAACATCTAGCACCAATAATGTAATCATCGGAAAACAAAAACCCCGAAAAGTAGTATATTTTATCTTCGCATATCCTTTATTATCATGCTCAAACTCCACGCAACCAGCACTGGGAAATCGCAACAGTGGAACAGCCTTATTATAAGGTTGTAGAAAGATTCGATAAACATCCTTACTATAGGTTGAGGAAATCTTTACGAAGACATCGTGCTACAAGTGAGAGCAAATAATTACTTCCAGATTTTAAAAAGAACAAATTTACTAAAAGATTAACAAAATTTGCATAAAAAGTCAGTCAAATGGCGATTTCCTAAAAGGTGAAAGAGAGAAAAGGCAAACTGCTAAAGAAACCCTATTTATCTGATGTTTATGAAAATTGACATCGTCCTATCAAAAGAAAAAATTGTGTGCAACCGGTTCAGTCGTTTTCCTAGAAGATGCTTGCTAAGAATGAAAGCTTAAAATTTTTGCATTTTTAAGGTGAATGCACCTAAAACCTTTGTCTTGTATTTCGAATGGGCAAACTTCTGTAGCTATTTTCTTCACAATTAATGCGTTCCCAATGATGAAACTTTGAACATCGATGCAAATAACTTCATATTATAGCCTAGTATACTTAATATTTTCTAAAATTTAACCATAATTATATTAAAAAGTTAGTAAAATCATGCATTGATTATAAGAAGTTTTCCAACATTACAGAAATCATTACTCAAGTTATCACTCAAGTTGCCGCCCCGGTGGCGCAGTGGTCTAAGGCGCTAGCCTCTGATCATTCGTCCGTGAGGGGTCCGGGTTCGAATCCCGGTCAGGCATGGATGTTGTGTTTGTCTTACGGCACTGGCTCTCTCCCTTCCCTGGAACCAGTGACCCTAAATTAGGGACGGGCGACTGCTTATAGCCCATTGAGTTGCTCACGGTGGTCGTTAAACCTCCAATCAAAAAAAAAAAAAAAAAAAAATCACTCAAGTTATGAGAATAATGTCTGTGGAATAAATCTCGGTCCTGTGCCCTGACCTTTGATCCCATTTCGATGATATTCAACAGAACCGGCTTGGTATACCTCCGAAATAACATGATAACGTTTTGTCGCAATCGAAGCATTTTTACGTAAGTTATGATGCATAAGGGCTGCGGAATAGATCCCGCTCCTGTGTCCTAACCTTTGATCCCATTTCGCCCATTTTCAATAAGGTTTGTCGCCAGGTGGTCCCCTACCACATACTAAAATTTCATCAAAATCGAACCTTTTTTACGTTAGTTATGGCGCGTAACAGCAGTGGAATGGATCCCTCTCCTATGTACTGACCTTTGACTCCATTTCGTTCACTTTAAATAGGGTTCCTTCCATGGTGATCCCCTACCAGATACTAAAATTTCATAGAACATGAACGGCTGTTACGCGAGTTATCGTGCTGACGGGCATACGCACACAGCGCGTGACGTAATGAGGCAGATGGGAACCGCGACCATCTGCCCGCCGCAAGAGTGTGACGTCATAAATCTTTAATAGGATCCACACACAACGCGTGACGTAATGAGACAGATGGTGTGACCGCGCGCCAACATTCTCAAACGCGAGTTGTGACGTCATAAGATTTCTAAGCATTGGTAACATTAATGGAACAACGCCATCACTAGAAACGTTATAATTCGGGGTGGTTATTTAACCCACTAAACGAATTCTTCTAAAGTCGAGATCAAGCTAAATCGATTTCTAGTACCAGAAAACGGTAGGTTAACGACTTTCATCAAAATTCTTAGAGCCGTTTTCAAAATAAAATGTACATACATGCATACAAGAATTATTACTTTAAGGTGGACGTCAAGTAACTTTGCTTCCTATACTTCCAATGGAAAATCTTTTGTACACATTTTCTTCACAATTAATGCGTTCCCAAGGATGAAAATTTGAACATCGATTAAAATATCTTCATTTTATAACTTGCAATACTTAATATTTTCTAAAACATAACCATAATTATGCAATTCAACATTTGTTTCTCTACGGACGTCATGAAAATACAGGTCGCGCCATCTATTTTCTGGACAATTAATGCGTTCACAAGGATGAAAATTTGAACATCGATTAAAATAGCTTCATTTCATAACTTGGAATACTAAATATTTTTTAAACCATAACTGTAATTATGCAATCCAACATTTTTTTGTCCACTGACGTCATCAAAGTACAGGTCACGCCATCTTTTCTCTGGTTTCAACACCACCGAAGGAAAAGTTATTGATTTTTAATATAATTATGGTTATGTTTTAGAAAATATTAAGTTTTCCAAGTTATAATATGAAGTTATTTTAATCGATGTTAAAATTTTCATCCTTGGGAATACATTAATTGTGAAGGAAATGTGTACAAAAGTTTTTCCATTGGAAGTATAGGAAGCAAAATTACTTGACGTCCACCTTAATAATATGGGATAAGGACAATGGAATGGATCACAATCCTATGTCCTGACCCTTGACCACATTTCGTCCATTTTCAATAGGGTTCGTCCCCAGGTGGTCCCCTACCACGTACTGAAATTTCATCGAAATCGAACCATTTTAACGCACGTTATGACGCATAAGGGCAATGGAATGCAACCCGATCTTATGTCCTGATCTTTGACCCCACTTCACCCATTTTGAATAGGGTTCGTCCCCAGGCGGTCTCCTACCACATAGTAAATTTTCATCGATATCGAACCATATTTACGCAAGTTATGACGCATAAGGGTAATGGAATGATCCCGCTCCTACGTCGTGACCTTTGATCCCATTTGCCCCATTTTTAATAGGGTTCGTACCTAGGTTGTCCCGTACTACATAGTAAACTTTCATTGAAATCGAACCATTTTTACGCAAGTTATGACGCATAAGGTCAACAGAATGATTCCGCTCCTACGTCGTGACCTTTGACCCCATTTGTCCCATTTTCAATAGGGTTCGTCCCCGGGTGGTCCCCTACCACATACTAAAATTTCATCGAAATCGACCCATTTTTACGCCAGTTATCGTGCGGACGGGCGGACGGACGGACAAAGCTGGAGCATATACGCTTCTTCAACCTACGGTTGGAAAGCGTAAAAAATCAATAACTGTTCATTTGGTAGTGTTGAGACCAGAACATAGATGGCGCCACATCTACATGTGACTTACTAAATGCTATCACATCGCATTTTTTCAATAATTTTATTAATTTTCGGAACGGAATCAAAATTTGAGTGTATCCATGCGACATTCTGGAATATTTATAATGATATCAGCCACTTAGATTAATTGTTCTGATAATAATTCGGCTGACAGAATTGTACATGCTGCTGATTTCTAATTCCGAAATAAACCAGCAAACTCTCTCTGCAACATTTTCATCTAAATTAATGTTAGAATACTTAATCTAACTGGCTCGAATCATTCTAAACATTCCAGACTATCGCATGGATGGACACCAGTGTTGATTGCAGTCCAAAAATTAATGAAATTATTTAAAAAAATGCACGGTGATTGTATTTAGTAAGTCACATGCAAACGTGGAGACATCTATTTGCTGGTATCAACACCACCAAAAGAAAAGTTATTGATCTTTAATATAATTATGGTTAAGTTTTAGAAAATATTAAATATACTAGGCTATAATATGAAGTTATTTTTATCGATGTTCAAATTCTCATCTTTGGGAACGCATTAATTATGAAGACAATGGCTACAGAAGTTTGCCCATTGGAAATAAAAGGCAAAGGTTTTAGGTGGATCCACCTTAACAAACTCCGAGAAACGGAATCGTTCTCGTTAAAAACAATGCTCAAAGCCTGCCCCAAAATAGGGACTTCACAAATCAAGATCAGTTAAAAGGAGGAACTGAAATTCTCATCTTTGGGAACGCATTAATTATGAAGACAATGGCTACAGAAGTTTGCCCATTGGAAATAAAAGGCAAAGATTTTAGGTGGATCCACCTTAACAAACTCCGAGAAACGGAATCGTTCTCGTTAAAAACAATGCTCAAAGCCTGCCCCAAAATAGGGACTTCACAAATCAAGATCAGTTAAAAGGAGGAACTGAAGGGGAAATAGTATCAATTAAGACTAAAAGCAACGTCGAAGAATAGAATCAATTGTATTTTAAGCAGCAGTACACACACACACACACACACACACACACACACACACACACACACACACACACACACACACACACACACACACACACAATACACATTCGCATATCAACAGCATCTGAGAAAACTGTCTGCTCCTTCGGCGCGTAGACCTTGCATCCCATCAAGTGAGACATGAGAAAGACTATTCCTACGTGAGTTCCGCCACAAGAACTCGCGCGGCACGACGCGCATGTGCACACGGAAGACAGATGGCTGTCCACTGCCTAAGAAACTGCGTAGTTGTTGGCTCCAATGAAAGGAAGAAGGAAACCGTGTGTATTATTTTCAGAAATTGGCTGCGACATCGAATTTATTAAACACTTTAGTGTGAGAGTGATAAGAACAATTTATTTGTAACTAGCAGTTTTGCCCGTTCTCCGAACGGTGAATAAATATATATATATAGTGGAAAACATCATGATCAGAGTTAAATCCCTGAAATGGCAATGGGCTGGACATACTGCCAGAAGGACAAACCATCGATGGACAGCCGAAATTTTAGATTGGATTCCAAGGGACAGGAAAAGACCCAGAAGAAGACCACATGGAAGATGGGTGGATGAAATTAGAAAGTATGCGGGAGTGACATGGAGGAGACTGGCACAAGACAGACCGTTGTGAAGGAAACTTGGGGAGGCCTTCGTCCAGCAGTGGATTGCTAATGGTTGACAATGATATATATATAGATATATATATATATATATATATATATATATATATATATATATCATCATCATCATCATTGTCAACCATTATCAATCCACTGCTGGACGAAGGTCTCCCCAAGTTTCCTCCACAACGGTCTGTCTTGTGCCAGTCTCCTCCATGTCACTCCCGCATACTTTCGAATTTCATCCACCCATCTTCCATGTGGTCTTCTTCTGGGTCTTTTCCTGTCCCTTGGAATCCAATCTAAAATTTCGGCTGTCCATCGATGGTCTGTTCTTCTGGCAGTATGTCCAGCCCATTGCCATTTCAGGGATTTAACTCTGATCATGATGTCTTCCACTCTTGTCATTTTTCGGATCAACGTGTTCCTCTTCTTATCTCTCCTGGTTACACCAAGCATGCACCTCTCCATGCTCTTTGAGTTGTCTGCAGCCTTTGTATGTCTCTTTTAGCTAAGGTCCACGTCTCTGCACCATACGTAAGCACTGGAAGGATGCATTGATCAAACACTTTTCTTTTAAGACATAATGGCATATTACTCTTGAAAATTATGCTGTTTCTTCCAAAAGCTCTCCAGGCAAGTTTTGTACGCCGATTAATTTCTATATATATATAGGCTTTCGCGCTCCTGAATTTAAAATCAAAATTTCATGGAATTTTTACATCATTTCAACGTTTCTGGCACAATTATCTTTAAACCTATCAGATCAAAAAAAAAAAAAAAAACTGTTTAGCGAAGCGAATGTTTTGGTTTTTAGACTTTTCTAGGTGTAGAAAAATTCAAGCAGACAATATTCCAAAACCGCCATTATTACATTTTTTGGTTTCCGGACATTTCTAGGTATCCGAACCTAAAGATTTTATTTTTTGGGGTGATCGGACTTTCCTAGGTATTCGGGCCTTAAAGCCTATCAGCATGCTAATTTTCAGATCTCTAGATCATTTAGAAGTGGTCGAACAATTCCCGAAAAATTCAAGCAGACAATGTTCCTAAGCCGCCATTTTGATTTTTTCTTTCCTTATTGGTTTTCGGACTTTTCTAGGTATCTGAACCTTAAAGCAGATCAGCATGCCAATTTTCAGATCTCTAGGTCATTTGAAAATGGTCGAACAATTCGATAAAAATTTCCAGCAGGCAATGTTTCAAAAGCCGTATTCCAAAGCCACCATTTTAGGGGGAAGGGGTCGGACTTTCCTAATTATACGGACATTAAGATTTATCAGCGTACCAATTTTCAGATGTCGGGGTCATTTAGAAGTGGTCGAACATTCGCGTACGAAAACACTAGCATTTACCCACTTTGCTTTATATAGGGATAAATGAACTCTCTCTCTGGCTCCCTCTCTCTCTCTCTCTCTCTCTTCCCTGGAACCAATCCGGTGGCTTTGAATTGAGAAGAAAACAGTACATACGTATTAACTAAGTACTAAAAACGTTCTATATCGATTATTATATACTTCGTCTAAGTGTTTTGTCTTTTATGATCTATTTGGTAACACCGAAGCTAGTCGGGGTTTTAAGGTTTTTCAAGAAGATAATTTCAGAAATTTGCATAATTTTATTTCAGTTAATAGCATGTTTCCCAAACCTTTGAAATTTAAGGTCGGTTTATAGGCAGATCCTTTTTTTACCAGTTTTTATTGTTGAATCGGTTTATGCACGAACATTTGCGGGATTTATTAAGTTTAAACCAGAAGCCGTCGGTTCCAAGCGGTGGGTCTGTACGAGCCTGGATAGTCTACGTCGATCCCGGTCATCAATAGCTTGTGGTCGACCACCGATTGCTCTCTGAGTGCTGGTACGTTCGTCCATGGTATACTCGCGGTGCACCCTTGATATGGTTGCCCTCGGGAACCCTATACCCCAATTCACCCAAAAAGTGTACTGCTGGTAAAGGCGGGAGAGCCTTATCACGTCTATAGTCCGAGCACACTTATCCTGATAACAGGATATATGCTACGACAACCTATTCAAACCCACTGCACGAGTGTCTCAACGGTCATTTCAAATGAATTATTGGGACTCCAGACAGCTTATTGGTTTACCAGAGAGATGTTGTGTTTGTCTTACAGCACTGGCCCTCTCTCTCTCTTCCCTGGAACCAGTGACCCTACATTAGGGACGGGACATTGCTTATACCTCATTGAGTTGCTCACGGTGGTCGCTTAACTCTCAATAATAAAAACAAGAAAGATGACACCGAATTTTCGGGTGCAGGCCTTTTGAATCCGTTCTGATGTGAATTAAATTTACCAAAGCTATTCAGAATCAATGTAACCGGTATAGAAAACAGTAGTATCTGACCAAAGAAAAAAAAATTCAATCGGGTTTTTAATCCCGCAGATATTGCTGAAAACAGAAACATCAACTTACGCCCTCTGGTGGCAGACTTGTGCATTAAGAAAAATTTGAATTTATATGAGAAACATTTCGCAGCGGAAACGCTATCCAACAAATAAAGCATTTTTCAAATCTGGCTCTTAGAAGCAGAGATATCGACAAATATAGGATATGCGTCTACGCCCCCTGGAGGAAAAAACATGCATTAATTTAAGAAGAAAGTATTTTAACAGGTTTTTCGATATGAGCGGTATCGGTCCATGAAAGAATTTTTTCAGTCGAATTTTCAGGAGCTCAGATTTTACTGCAAATACATCAGACGCAGAAATTAACTCTTACGTCCTCTGGTGGCCAAACCATTCTTTATCAAATATTAAAAATTACATGCTCAAAACTTCCTATCAGGAGCTGTATCCGGTGCAGAATGTTTTTTTTCAAATCGGAGTTCTCGTTCTAGGAGCAGAAATGTTGAGGAAAACGCAAATTACCGTTACGCCTCCTAGCGGAAAGTTTATGCATTACTTGAAAATTTTGAACTTATATGAGAAACATTTTACACCGGATACGCTATCTAACAAAGAAGGAATTTTTCAAATCCGACTTTTAGAGGCAGAGATATTGACAGAAATATGACAGACATCTACGCCTTCTGGTGGAGAAACCATGCCTTATTTTAGGATGAAAATACTATCAAACGTTTATAGGCAAGTGCGGCATCGGTCCACAAAAGAATTTTTTCAGTCGGGCTTTTGGAAGTTGGGATTTTGCAGCAAATACATACGAAGCAGATATTTAACCCTTACAAGCCCGCTGGTGGCCAAACCATATTTTATTAAAAACTAAAAATTACAATAAAAAGAATTCCCACCGGGAGCTGTATCCTGTGCTGGAAGAATTTTTCAAATCAGAGTTTTAGAAGTAGAGATATCGGGAAAAGCGCAATTTAACTTTACTCCCCCTAGCGGAAAGTCAATGAATTCTTTGAAAATATTAAAATTATATTAGAAACATGTCGCACCAGAAACTCAATCCAGCAAAAAAGAAATGTTTCAAATCGGATCATTAGAAGCAGAGATATTGACAAAAACAAGATATACATCTACGCCCCCTGGTGAAGAAACCATACATTATTTTAAGAAGAAAATATTCCGGAAAGGTATGTCTACGTGAGTAGTATCAGCCTATGAAATAATTTTTTCAATCGAGATTTTAGAAGCTCAGATTTTGCTGCAAATACATTAGAAGCAGAAATCAACATTTACGCCCCCTGGTGGCCAAACTATTTTATACAAAAAATTAAAATTATATGTAAAATATTTCCCATTCCGAGCTGTATCCACTGAAGGAAACATTTTTCAAATCGGAGTTTTAGAAGCTGAGATATCTGGGGAAAAGCAATTTACTTTTACGCTCCCTAGCGGAGAATATATGCGCAACTTGGAAAAGTGACTATGCCTAAAATAATCTTCGACTTGAATGGAATCGAACAGTAAAATATTTTTTTCAATTGGATGTTTAGAAGAAAATATATGGATTAGAATGCGTTTTGAATTCGATATCATCTGCATTTACGCCCTCAAGCGGCGAAGTTTTGCATCGTAAAAAAAAAAACCGAAATAAAGGATCATCATTTGCACATTTCAAGTTTCCTAACGCAAAAAAAAAAAAAAAAAAATCAAATCAGACAATTATTTGCAGAGATATCGTGTCTACAGACGGACGGACAAACCGATAACATAAGCACGATCTTTTTTTACAAAAGACGTGCTAAAAAAAATGGAAGAAAGAATTTTCTTTCCATTGGATATTTAGAAGCAGTTATATGGAATAAAATGTAATTTGAATTCGATAGCATCTGCATTTACGCCTTCTAGCGGCGAAGTTGTGCATCGTAAAAAAAAAAAAAAAAAAAAAACGATGGAAAGCAAGGATCATCGTTCTCACATTTCAATCTTCCCAATATAAAATGAATTTTTCAAATCGGACTCATAGCTGGAGAGATATGGTGCACACAGACCGACGGACAGACGAAGTGATACCGTAAAAAGCTGGCTTTTTTTTAAGTTTTCGACAAATTCAGTTTTTGTTTTTTTATGGCCGAAGTATTATAACAGTACAAACAAAAAAAGATGACACCGAATTTTCGGGTGTAATTAAGCACGTCTTTTGAATCCGTTCTGACGCAAATTGAATTTATCAAAGCTATTCAAAGTCAATGGAACCAGTATGGAAAACAATAGTATCTGACGGAAGAAAGAAGTTTTTTAATCGGGATTTTAATCCCTCAGATATTGCTGTGAACGGAATCGTGAGCTTACGCCCTCTGGTTGCAGACTTGTGCGTTAAGAAAAATATGAATTTATATGAGAAACATTTCGCACCGGAAACGTTCTCCAACACAGAAAGAATTTTTCAAATCGGACTCTTAGAAACAGAGATATCGACAAAAATAAGATGCGACTTTACGACCCCTGGTGGGAAAGCCATGCATTATTTTAGGAAGGAAGCATTCTCAAAAGGTTTTTCAATATGAGCAGTATCAGTCCAAGAAAAAAAAATGTTAGTCGAGTTTTCAGGAGCCCAGATTTTGCTACAAATACACCAAAAGCAGAAATTAACACTTATGCTCCCTGCTGGCCAAACGATTCTTTTCCAAACATTAGAAATTACATGAAAAATATTTTCCATCAGGTGTTGTATGCGATACAGAAAGAATGTTTCAAATTGGAGTTTTAGAAGCAGAAATAACGCAGAAAAGGCAATTTACCTTTGCGCCCCCTAGTGGAAAGTCTATGATTTACTTGAAAATTTTGAATTTAGATGTAAAACATTTCGCATCGGAAACACTATGCAACAAAGAAGGATTTTTTCAAATCGGACTCCTAGAAGTAGAGATATTGACAAAACTAAGATATACATCTACGCCCCCTGGCGTAGAAACCATGCATTCTTTTAAGAAGAAAATGCTCCTAAAAGGTTTGTCGACATTAGTAGTATCGGTCTACAAACGACTTTTTTTTCAGTCGAGATTTTAGAAGTTTAGATTTTGCTGCAAATACATCAGAAGCGGAAATTAAGACTTACGCTCGCTACCTGGTGGACAAACCATTTTTTACAAAAATTAGAAATTATGCGCAAAGACATTTTTCCATCAGGAGCTGTATGCGGTGCAGGAAGAATTTTTCAAATCGAAGATTTAGAAGCAGAGATATGGGGGGGGGGCGCAATTAACTTTTACGCCCCCTAGCGGAAAGCCTATAAATTACTTGAAAATTTTGAAATTATATGAAAAAAACATGTCACACGGGAAACACTATCGAACAAAGAAGGAATTTTTCAAATCGGCCTCCTAGAAGTAGAGATATTGACAAAAATAAGATATGCATGTACGCCCTCTGGCGGAGAAACCATAGAATATTTTAAGAAGAAAATATTCCGAAAAGGTTTATCGACGTGAGTGGCATCGGTCCACGAAAGAATTTTTTCAATCGACATTTTGGAAGCTTAAATTTTATGGCAAATACACCAGAAACAAAAATTAACACTTACGCCCCCTGGTGGCCAAAGTATTCTTTACCAAAAATTAGAAATTATATGCAAAATATTTTCTTTCAGGGGTTGTATCCGCAGATGAAAAATTTTTTTTTGAAATCGGAGTTTTAGAAGAAGAGTTATCGGGGTAAACGTAATTTACTTTTACGACCCCTAGCGGAAAATCTATGGGTAATTTGAAAAGTAACTATACCTAAAATACTCTTCGACATAAATGGAATCGAAAGATGAAAGAACTTTTTCAATCGGATGTTTAGAAGTAAATATGCGAAATAAAACGTATTTTTGAATTCGACATGATCTGTGCATTTACGCCCCCTAGCGGCGAAATTGTACATCGTAAAAAAAAATGAAATAAAGGATCATCATTCGCATATTTCAAGCTTCTCATGCAAAAAGAATTTTTCAAATCGGACTAATAGTTGCAGAGATATCGTGTCTACAGGCGAACGGATGGACAAACCGATAACGTAAGCATGATCTTTTTTACAAAAGACGTGCTAAAAAGGTAATCGCCAAAACTTTTTTTTCCATCGCCAAAATTACGAGTTTTTCAACTGCACGGCTCTTGCTTGCTAAAATCAAGCATGCTTTTGTTTTGTTTTTTCTCTGTTTTTATGAAATACGTGTTGAAAAACAACAAACAATGTTAAATGTCGGAGGTGAAACTATGTCATGGCTGCACAAACTGTTATTGTTTGTAAGCATGACCCCTTTTATTTGAATGCACCAGGAATTTAACGCGAGAAATGAAAATCTTCCTGTAGCCATTGTTTTTTGCTAGCTGGATGGTCTGCAAAGATCTGGCTGGTCACTATATCGACTGGCAGGTTTACACACACACAACATCCGCTAATCACACAAGTGTATGTAAGGACATATTTATCTTCCTCGGATGCACAGCGGTTTTTTACCCCACCAGGGACAACGATCACACCAGGTTTCCTCTAGAACAGTTCCTTGCGATGCATAATTGGGGAAATACCCTTGTATAGGCATGTGAAACCACTCATAAGGAAACGGCCGAAAACGTATGCAAAAATGAAATTCGAGACAGTAAAACTTTTTACCTATTGTTTGGAAGGAACTCTTTCTTTTCGCGTGTAGCCTTGCGACGACTAAAAACTAATGGTTTTCGTCTGAAATTTTGTTTTTGCATTCTAAAATATCTTTTATGTAGGTACGGTTAGTGCTTTATTTTTGCAAATAAAACATCGCCTGGAGAACGTATAGAACTAAGGGAAATTAATCAATAATTTCAACTCAGCTATGAAGAGATATATCCTTTTAACGCAGAAATAACATCGCTTAAATGTTTTTCACCAATACTGCTGTGGTTACTACCAAAATTCTAAAATATTAACTTTAATAGGTGCAGCACACACTTTCATAGCGTAGTATAAACCCGTTTATTTAGTGGCGCAACACAATATATCCACAAATGGGCCATTCCATTATGACCACTCCCAGGCTAGAGAAGTAAGTGCGCCTGGAGACCGAACGGTGGCACATGTGAAGTTCACAGAGCAGTATATGTACAACCCGAGGGCCAGCTTTCGGTTAGTAGAGTATTCGGAGTCAGCATGAGAAAAGCAGCCGATTTATCGTTGTTTGATAAATGACAAATTGTAATGACACGGCGCCTCAGAACTACGATCTCGGAAACGGTGCGGCTTGTGGGTTGTTCACGTGCTGCTGTAGTGCGAACGTATCAAAAGTGGCGCAACAAACGAAGAGCCGTCGTTCAGCAGTGTGCCTTCCGCGGCTCGTTGACGCCAGAGGGGAGCGGAGACTGTCGCGCATTGTTCACAGCGACCGCAGGGTCACATTGCGACAAGTCACCCGCAGCTACAACAGTGGTGATCAGGTAAATGGGTCACAGCATACAGTTCATCGCAGCCTTCTGCGCTTGGGCCTGCGTAACCGAAGACCCAGCCAGGTCCCCATTTTCACTGCACGTCATCGCCAACAACGCATGAAATGGGCCCAAGATCATCGAGATTGGACCGTGGATGATTGGAAGAAAGTGGCCTGATCTGATGAATCAAGATTTCTGGTGCACCATGTAGACGGCCGAGCGCGGATACGCCGATTATCAACGGAGGTTATGGCACTTGGATGCACTGCTGGGCCGAAACAGGCCGGCGGTGGCGGTGCTATGCTGTGGGCGACGGTTTCTTGGGACGCTTTAGGCACCATTGTCCCAATAGTACAATCCCTGACAGCTGTCGGGTATTTGAACATCGTTGCGGACCAAGTTCAGCCATTCACGGCAACTGTGTTTCCTGCTGGTGATGGCCATTACTAACAGGATAATGCGCCACTGCCAGAATCGTCAAGGAGTGGTTCGAGGAACATGCTGGTGACTTTCTGTTAATACCCTGACCTCCAAATTAACTGACATGAACCCAATCGAACATTTCTGGTTCGTCTTGGAAAAGCTGGTTCACGCTAAATCACCACCACTGCGAAATGTACGGGAACTGGAGGACCTGCTGTTGACATTACGGTACCAGATACCCCAGGATACCTATCGCCACCTCATTCAATCGATGCCTCGCCGAGATGCTGCTGTTTTGTGGGCTAAATGGGGTCCTACAGCTTATTAGATAGGTGGTCATAATGTAATGGCTCATCAATGTAAATACATCATATGATTAAAAGTATACGAATACCCCTTTTGAGTAGTGGATTTTCCCAAATACGTCACAGCCATGACTCATACAGGTACACAAAGACGCACGTGACAAGGATATACGCCCAACACATTCATATCATACCAAACTCAATTATCAAAATATAATTACAAACACATTTATAATTGCTTGGCCTTAAGGCTGTCTTTGAATGGGTGTTAGGGTTCACCTTCTGCGATAGATGGAGCAAAAATCAATCACTCTTCGTTCTGAGTCCCAGAAGTTGGCGTCAGTGACTCACTGCTGACCTCACCATATCCAGAATGGGAGCAGTCTCTCTTTGGCTCCAGGTAAATTAATCGAGGACGAATTCATTCATCAGGAGTGAGTTCTGATAAGAACTTTTCAGTTAACGCACTTGATGAAGTCAGGAAACACAGTGACAATGAAAGACAAAATACGCGCTGTTACGTTTTCACCAATGACGTTATTTGGGGGTGGAACTCTGTAAGTAGGTGGTTTTTCTATAGCTCAAATTCAGAGGTTCTCTGCTAATGTACACACTTTCTCTTCAAAAAATGAACGTACAATAGGATTTAAGATTATTTATGGAAGGAGAGATTCTAATCTCACTTTTTGCCCCATTCATTGCTTTCTATTTGGCTCTGATAATTAGAAAAATCAGACAGAAATGTGACATTTCGTTTCTTTCAGACAGAAACAGTACTAAGCTAACTTATCACGCCATCTAGCGTCAAATTAGAATACTTTCGAATCGCATCAATTTTTACAAGAATCCCGAAACATTGTTATAAAAATCTAACAATTTTTTGGAACAATAACTGTGGCATATATTCGCTATGGGTCGTTTTAATTTGTGTTCAAAACTTCGAACACTGCAAAGTAATAGTCTTCGAAAAAATATGTACAAAAGAATTTACATAGCAGATATAGGTTAGAATTTCTCTTGAGGTCGCATTGAAAGATAGCCTTAAAAAAAAAGGTACGTTAACACAGCCTCCAAATCCTAAATTTAAAAAGTTTTAATTTACAATAAAATAATAAATTAAATTAAAACGAACTCCCTACCCATAAATATTAGTATTCAAATAATGTAAAAATAAAACAAACTAATATATTTTAGTTATATGAGAATAGATCAATTTAAAACATGATACCAGCTAAGAATTCTACAAAATTTAATTGAAGTTAAACAATGTCAAACCCAGCATAGCATAAATAACATAAAAATAATGCCGCTCCTGACAAATTAAACAATTACTCGAACTATAATAAATTAAAAGCCAAACCAAAATGAAACAAGTGTAACCAAAAACGAAACAAGTGTAAAACATTAAAACAAAATGAAATGAAATAAAACACCAATGTATAAATAAAAATAATTAGTTCACAGTATGATAAAATAGCTTTTCACTGACTTATCATTTAACATAAGGCAATGTATCCTCTAACTAATTTTTCATTGCTTTCACTTTAAAGTTTTCCTATCTGTTCATTCTTTATTTAAAGACGGTTGGACCTACTGCGTCTCGTCTTTCCCGTCTCTCAAGATTCGGTTGAATTGGATCATGGGCGTCCATGCAGAAGGGGGAGAGGCAGCAAGAAGAGGCATTTGGCCTCCCTTGGAAATCGTACCCTGCCCTTTCTGTTCTTGGAACGTACTTCAGAGATTTTCTCTATAACACTAATTCTGACTGCTCATTTTTCTGTAGAACTTCTGGATGAGTATGCAGTAAAAACGGTAAACACGTTAGAAATTTCCTGCAGAAAAGGTGGAAATTTGCAGCAGAAGGTAATGAAATTTCCTAATGTTGGGGGATAGCGTATAGTACGGAAAGATATGAAAGGTGAAGAAATGAAAAATATATCATCCACTCCAGTAGTGGATGATATATTTATTCAATGTGATCTCTCGAAAGTTTCCCTAAAAATTTTGTCTTGAGGGTATTTTTCCATTTTTAATGACCATTTGCGGTATCTCTGGGGTTTTGTGGAGCATGTGACATAAGTATCCAAAAGAATCAAACGAATGACACGTGGAAATTTCCTTATTGTCCTAACATGTCGATTAAATTCATTTATCCGTCTTTTTAATATTCTTGGAAGACTTCTAGTTTTCAATTAAATTTATGTGTTGAGAGTGTGGTAAAAACGGTTAGGTTACATCAAGGCTCAGTGGAAATTTGCATATAATGTTTGCATGTGTATTCGCATTTACAATTTCTGTTTGGACCCTCGTGAAAACTAAACGATGGGCGCCCGTGAATTGGATACGGGCGACTAAATCTTTTGAGAGAACCAGTAATCTGAAGATGTTTTCAAAATTACTGAACTTGTGCTTCAAAATTTTGAATCGTCGATTCTTGATCCAGGTAAAACGAAGCTATGGGCGCCCGTGAATTGGATACAGGTGACTAAATCTTTTGAGAGAACCAGTAATCTGAAGATGTTTTCAAAATTACTGAACTTGTGCTTCAAAATTTTAAATCGTCGATTCTTGATCCAGGCAAAACGAAGCTATGGGCGCCCGTGAATTGAATACGGGCGACTAAATCTTTTGAGGGAACCATTAATCTGAAGATGTTTTCAAAATTACTGAAATTGTGCTTCAAAATTTTGAATCGCCGATTCTTGATACAGGCAAAACAAAGTTATGGGCGCCTGTGAATTGAATACGGGTGACTAAATCTTTTGAGGGAACCAGTAATCTGAAGATGTTTTCAAAATTACTGAAGTGTGTGCTTCAAAATTTTGAATCGCCGATTCTCGATACAATCAAAACAAAGTTATGGGCGCCTGTGAATTGAATACGGGCGACTAAATCTTTTGAGGGAACCAGTAATCTGAAGATGTTTTCAAAATTACTGAAGTTGTGCTTCAAAATTTTGAATCGCCGATTCTCGATACAATCAAAACAAAGTTATGGGCGCCTGTGAATTGAATATGGGCGACTAAATCTTTTGAGGGAACCAGTAATCTGAAGATGTTTTCAAAATTACTGAAGTTGTGCTTCAAAATTTTGAATCGCCGATTCTCGATACAATCAAAACAAAGTTATGGGCGCCTGTGAATTGAATACGGGCGACTAAATCTTTGAGGGAACCAGTAATCTGAAGATGTTTTCAAAATTACTGAAGTGTGTAATTCAAACTTTTGAATCGTCGATTCTTGATCCTGTCAAAAACTATAGACAAGCATGAATAGTAGAATGAGCAGTACAGTGACTTAGAACGTGGCGCTGTCATAGGATGCCATCTTAGCAACAAGCTAGTTCGAGAAATCTCTGTCCCGCTGCCCAGGTGAACTGTAAGTGATGCTATTGTGAATTGGAAATGACTACGGGGGTCCTAACAAAACTTCTGCACACACTCCAATTTTGAGAAAAGTGTGAAGTAACGGAGAAAACTTGTCTTATTGCCGTCCCCTCCTCCACTGCTAATGATAGCTTGACAGCGGTGAGGTAGGCCCTGGATGCCCCGTAGTACGCCATCTTTGTTCAGCTGTCGTATTACTCGGGTCATGTCCAATGACAATACGCCCAGCGATTCGTAGCGGATGCCACGGGGGCGATTTTTTAACTTTGGGAAAAGATCAAAGTCGGGTGGACTGAGATCAGGGCGGTATGGTGGGTGGAATAGAGTTTTCCATCCATATTTAAACAAGAGTCCCCTTATTGACGTTACACTATGACACGATGCGCTGTCATGCACCAAGATTGCTCCCGCTACCAACAAGTTGGGGCGATTTTGACGAATGTTCGGTCTCAACTTTGTCCTCAGAAAGTCACGAAAATATTGTGCGTTAACATTTGGTCCTACTGGTACTCGATCAGAGACCACAACACCGACGCAAAAGTCATCATTTGCTTCATTTTGGGTTGTTGCCGATGACACTTTGAGGGGCGTGGGGAACTTGAATGTCTCCAATCCGCTGATTGGTACTTCAGTTCCGGCTCAAAATCACAGGCGACATGTCTCATCAACGGCGACAATTTCGTTCAGGAAGGTGTCGCCCTCCTTTTCAAACCTGTGGAGGTGATCCTGTGCGATGCTCACTCTAGCTGCTTTCTGCTCGGGGGTGAGTTGATGGGGCACCCAGGGACCAGCGAGTTTTCTTTTCCCCAGTGAGTCGGTCGAAATCCGGTGAACGGACATGGTGGACATTTGCCTGATGAGCAATCTCCTCGAACGACAATTCTCTTCGAGAAACGTTGCAACAATGGTGACAGATGTCTTGTCTGTCGCCGTTCGAGGTCGGCCTGAGCGGTGATCATCTTCGATGCTGCTTCAGCCCTCCAGAAAGAGCGATGCCCAGCGAGAAATTATGCTTCGATCAAGAGTTCCTGAAACAAAAACTTCTTGCAAGGCAGCGGAAGAAATTTTTGTGTTTTTCCCCGCAGTTTCTATTTTCACGTAAGAGCGCTGGTCTAACGCAGTGACTCAACCAGAGGAGCTGCACGCTTCCACACAGCAAATGATAGCACGTCGTTCTGTGATCACTGGCTTGCTAAGAGTTTTATCTTGACATGACGCAATCATTTTCCCGTTTATATCATCCGCTTCCGTTTTAGATTAACGTGTGCAGAATTTTTGTTACGACCCTCGTAATACATCAACCGCTTCTGTTTTAGATTAACGTGTGCAGAACTTTTGTTATGACCCTCGTAATACATCATCCGCTTCCGTTTCAGATTAACGTGTGCAGAACTTTTGTTATGACCTTCGTAATACATCATCCGCTTCCGTTTCAGATTAACGTGTGCAGAACTTTTGTTATGACCTTCGTAATACATCGTCCGCTTCCGTTTTAGATTAACGTGTGCAGAACTTTCGTTACGACCCTCGTAATGCATCATCCCCTTCCGTTTTAGATTAACGTGTGCAGAACTTTTGTTATGACCCTCGTAATACATCATCCGCTTCCGTTTCAGATTAACGTGGGCAGAACTTTTGTTATGACCTTCGCAATACATCGTCCGCTTCCGTTTTAGATTAACGTGTGCAGAACTTTTGTTATGACCCTCGTAATGCATCATCCGCTTCCGTTTTAGATTAACGTGTGCAGAACTTTTGTTATGACCCTGGTAATACATCATCTGCTTCCGTTTTAGATTAACGTGTACAGAACTTTTGTTATGACCCTCGTAATACATCGTCCGCTTCCGTTTTAGATTAGCGTGTGCAGAACTTTTTTTATGAACCTCGTAATGCATCACCCGCTTCCGTTTTAGATTAACTTGTTTTTTTTTTGTTTTGTTTGGAGGTTTAACGACCACCGTGAGCAACTCAATGGGCTATAAGCAGTCGCCCGTCCCTAATTTAGGGTCACTGGTTCTAGGGAAGGGAGAGAGCCAGTGCCGTAAGACAAACACAACATCCATGCCTCACCGGGATTCGAACCCGGACCCCGTTCGGACGAATGATCAGAGGCCATCGCTTAGACCACAGCGCCACCGGGGCGGCAGATTAACTTGTGCAGAACCTTTGTTATGACCCTCGTAATACATCATCCGCTTCCGTTTTAGAATAACGTGCGCAGAACTTTTGTTATCACCCTCGTAGGAACAACAGCAGCGCCGCCCCGGTGGCGCAGTGGTCTAAGGCGCTGGCCTCTGATCATTCGTCCGTAAGGGGTCCGGGTTCGAATCCCGGTCAGGCATGGATGTTGTGTTTGTCTCACGGCACTGGCTCTCTCCTTTCCCTGGAACCAGTGACCCTAAATTAGGGACGGGCGACTGCTTATAGCCCAATGAGTTGCTCACGGTGGTCGTTAAACCTTCAATAAAAAAAAACAACAAAAAAACAACAGCAGCGCAATAGCGACCTGGCAGCACATGTAAAATGACAGAGAGGGACGGCCAAGTGCTGAAGGGAGTGGTGCGACAAAATCATCTGTCTCAGTTGAAGTACTCACCACTAAGTTCTAATATGCCCAGGAAGCAACGCCAGAACCATATCGGTTCGTCGAGAATTGAAGGGAATGGGTTTCCACAGCCCGGAAGCCGCTCACAAGCTTAACATAAGCAAGGTCAATACTAAGCGTCGGTCGAAGTGGTGTAAAACTCAGCGCCAGTGGACTCTGGAGCAGTAAAAACGCGTCCTCTGGAGTGATGAATCGGACTTCACCATCTGGCAGTCCGGCGTGTGGAGCATGCCAGTTGAACGCTACCTTTCCGACTATGTTGTTCCAACTGTGGAGTTTGGTAGAGGAGGCGTCATGCACTGGGGCTGTTTTTCATGGTTTGGGTTGAGCCTTCTAGTTCCAGTGCTCAGAAATCTTAAATGACATTCTCAACAATTCTGTGCCTTTTTGTTAAGTGCAAGTACAAAACTAAGAAATATGACACCGAAATCTCGGTTGTAATGCTCACGTCTTTTGAATTCTTTCCGATGCGAATGAAATTTATTAAAGTTCCGGTAAGAAAGAACAAAAATCAGCCTGATTTCCTCAATCGATAAAACATCCAGAAATAGAACTACTTACTTCCATCAGCGGCTAAAAAGTATGTTACGAAAATTAACAAATGGCGCACGAAATGTTTCTCATAGCAGAAGGGAAATATAAGAGACAAGGACATTTCGAAATCGAATAGTGAAATATAGAAGAAAACATGATATAACTCTACGTCTCAAATCGGAAGAACTTTGCATAATGGAAGAGTTGAAAATAGGCGAAAAGTATTCTTCATGGCAAAAGCTATGCTAAGGAAAGAGAATTTTTCAAGTAAGTCTTCCGGAAGTAGAGATAGCGAGGAAAAGGTTTCAACCTTTACGTCCCCAAGCGGGAAAGCTGTGCATTATTTAAAGAGGATGATGCTCCCTATCTTTATTGTAGAGAATGGCATACAGTACAAAATGAGGCTTTAGAAGCGGAGATGCAACTGCAAACAAAAGTACACAAACACCACCTAGCGACAGAATTATGAACTATAAAACCCCTCAAAAAGTGTTCCACAAGGTAAATAGTATCCGGTGTTAAAGGAATTTTTTTTAAATCGCACATTTAGGAGCAGATATATTGAGAAAAACAGATTAAACTTTTGCGCCCTTAGCGACGAAAGTTTGCACTATTTTGGTAGAGAAATATACATAAAATGTTTTCATAGTTAGTAGTATCTGATCCAAAAAGAATTTTTTTTTTCAATCGGGGTTTCAGTCCCGCAGATATTGCTGCAAACCGAAAAGTGAACTTACACCCTCTAGTGGCACACTTAAGAAAAATTTTAAAACATATGAGGCACATTTCGCACCGAAAACGCTTTTCAACAAAGAAACAGTTTTTCAAATCTGACTCTTAGATACAGAGATATCGACAAAAATAGGTTATACATCTACGCCCTCTGGCGGAAAAACTTTGCGATAATTGAAACAGGAGGTACTCTCAAAAGGGTTTTCCGAGGTGAGCGGTATCAATCGACGAAAGAATTTCTTTCAGTCGAGTTTTCAGAAGCACAGATTTTGCTGCAAATACGTACATCAGAAGCGGAAATAAACACCCCCTCCCACGGGTGGCCAAACCATTCTTTATCAAAAATTAGAAATTAAATGCAAAACATTTTCCATCAGGAGCTGTATCCGACGGATGGGAAAAATTTTCAAATCGGACTTTTAGAAGCAGAGATACCGGAGAAAATGCAATATACCTTTACCCGCTAGCGAAAATCTATGCATTACTTGAAAAAAAAAAAAGCCAATACACCTAAAATAGTTTTAGATATAAATGGCATCGAAAGGAAGA
This sequence comes from Macrothele yani, assembly GCA_039090855.1. Classification (NCBI taxonomy): domain Eukaryota; kingdom Metazoa; phylum Arthropoda; class Arachnida; order Araneae; family Macrothelidae; genus Macrothele; species Macrothele yani. Next base: position 45,720,215 of record CM077009.1, read on the forward strand.
TTTTTTGAATCGGATATTTAGTAGAAAATGTATAAAAATAAAAATAAATGTACTTTGAATTCGACTAATATAGTCGAAATTTCCCGTATTTGCACGATCTAAACACAAGGTGAAGGCATTAAGTGATCTTAAATTAGATGTTTATTTCGTAAAAATGATAGGTTAAAACCATATTTACAATTAAAAACCATCAGATCTTTCAGTCTTACGTTAAGGAGGCACCATTGAAAGATATTTACAAGGAACTTCGTTATAAATAAATACTGTCTAGATAAGAGTATAAGTGACATAAGTACAAGTGCGAGGCATAGACAATTCTGCTCAGAATACATGTGCGTGAGTAAATCCAGGATTTTCTTATCATACACCCCCCCCACAGAAACTCCGTACAATATAAAGTCCAAAACAATTAAAATGATTGCTTTGTGATGTCGCTGTCCAAATCGCCATCGACCCAGGTTAGTGATGAGACAGTTATGTTCATCCTGCACTTCCGATAATTGCTTTGTGACGTCACTGTCCAAATCGCCATCGTAAGACCAAATTTAGTAGATGACAAAGGTATGCTCATCCTGCACTTCCGGTGATTGCTTTGTGACATCGCTGTCCAAATCACCACGTTTCTTTGTATCTGCACCATAGCAGCGTGTCGGAATTATTATTCGTAAACCAGCTGGAATAATCTTCATAAATTGTACCAGATTTTTTATTGCATAATATTCTCAATTTAAAAAAAAAAAAAATTAGGGAATGTTGCCCCGAGATGTTTTTCCTATTCCTCATAAAGAAACTTTCTATTATATGACAATAACATACATGTCCTGCTGTGCGTTTTCCTTTTTAAATTAATATAAAAACAGCAAACATTCCCATTAATAAATACTAATTTGATTTTTTTTTATTCAAGATTAAACGACCACCGTGAGCAACTCAATGGGCTATAAGCAGTCGGCCGTCCCTAATTTAGGGCCACTGGATCCAAAGAAGGGAGAGATCCAGCGTCGTAAGACAAACACAACATCAATGCCTCACCGGAATTCGAGCACAGACCCCTCTCGGACGAATGATCAGAAGTCATCGCTTAGACCACCGCGCCACCTGGGCGGCATTAAGATTTAAAAGTATAACCGTTTACCCCAAGGAGGTTATATTACTGGAGACACCACTCCTATCCACGCAGCATTGGCCGCCATAAGTCACAGTCCGTGCTGCAAATGACGTCATGAGCAGGCACGACGTAGCCGCAGTAAAGAAGCTGCTTTGAAACCAATGGAACAAAAGCTTCTAAGCGTATAAACAGATAAAATGAGTAATTCAATAATCTTTATCAATGATACACAAGCTTACTGTTTCATCAACGGTATAATTTAGTTCGTTTTTGCCTGCTTGTGACGTCACACCCCAGATTAGCTGTGACCTATGGCGGCAGAGCCAGTGGTGTCTCCAGTAATATAACCACCTTGGTTTACCCGCCCTTAACGTAACAAAAATATGTGGGATGTAATTTTGAAATTTCCGTTACTAAAATATTCGCATGACTGTAAATTTCTTCTGCATGTAACGGAAACGTGATTTTGCATAAGCTTTTATTCTGAGTTTAAGTTATAAAAATTGTTGATAAGACATCTTTTTTTTTTTTTTTTTTTTTTTTTGATTGAAGGTTTAACGACCACCGTGAGCAACTCAATGGGCTATAAGCAGTCGCCCGTCCCTAATTTAGGGTCACTGGTTCCAGGGAAGGGAGAGAGCCAGTGCCGTAAGACAAACACAACATCCATGCCTCACCGGGATTCGAACCCGGACCCCGTTCGGACGAATGATCAGAGGCCATCGCTTAGACCACTGCGCCACCGGGGCGGCAGACATCTTTTCCATAGCTACAATTCGGATCTACGATTCACATGCTAGGACGTTGACCTCAGTGACGTCACGATCATTCGTCTGCGAGGAAGGCGAGATGGGCAAACTTTGCAGTCTACTAACCTTGAATTTAACGAAATAATCGGAGATTTTTTTTTTTTTTGATTGGAGGTTTAACGACCACCGTGAGCAACTCAATGGGCTATAAGCAGTCGCCCGGTCCGTAATTTAGGGTCACTGGTTCCAGGGAAGGGAGAGAACCAGTGCCGTAAGACACACACAACATCCATGCCTCACCGGGATTCGAACCCGGACCCCGTTCGGACGAATGATCAGAGGCCATCGCTTAGACCACTGCGCCACCGGCAATCGGAGATCTGGAACTGCCAAAGAATAAGGCTGTGCTTTCGGCATCAAGGTTCCGTACCAGAAATAGAAATTGGGGAAAATTCTATCAAACAAAAGGTGATTTCACCTTCTGAATGATCCTGATGAACTACAGGCTGCAATTAACATGAGACACGTTCCTGAAGAGCGGCGACTATTTGTAGATGCTCCTAAGATGAGCTTTAAAGCTGCATTATTACACAACGGAAATAAGTTTCCCCCAATCCCCATTATATTTGCAATCCACACAAAATAGACATATACAAGCATGAAAAGTATCGTGTTAGGTGTACATTATCTGAATTACGAGTAGCAATTACGTGGTGATTTAAATATGATCGCCATTCTGGTAGGATCACAAAAGGGATCTATCAAGTATTGTGGCTTTATCTGTGAGGCGGATAGTTGTGCAAAAGATACCCGTTAGAAAATGAGAAATCGTTAATCATTAATGCCAGGAATTAAGAACGTAGGCCGCCCCGGTGGCGCAGTGGTCTAAGCGATGGCCTCTGATCATTCGTCCGAACGGGGTCCGGGTTCGAATCCCGGTGAGGCATGGATGTTGTGTTTGTCTTACGGCACTGGTTCTCTCCCTTCCCTGGAACCAGTGACCCTAAATTAGGGACGGGCGACTGCTTATAGCCCATTGAGTTGCTCACGGTGGTCGTTAAACCTCCAATCAAAAAAAAAAAAAAAAAAATTAAGAACGTAGCATCTGAACCTCTCCTTGATAGAATTAAGTAAAGTTTTACCTCCACGGGAGGGGGCTCACGTCTAAAAGGACCTGTTTTTTTTTTTTTTTTTTTTATTGGAGGTTTAACGACCACCGTGAGCAACTCAATGGGCTATAAGCAGTCGCCCGTCCCTAATTTAGGGTCACTGGTTCCAGGGAAGGGAGAGAACCAGTGCCGTAAGACAAACACAACATCCATGCCTCACTGGGATTCGAACCCGAACCCCTTTCGGACGAATGATCAGAGGCCATTGCTTAGACCACTGCGCCACCGGGGCGGCTAAAATAAAAAAGGGCCTGTAACATCAGGAAAACAATTTACATTTTTTTTTTTTCGGAAACTGCATATGAAGCTGGTTAAAGAGATAGCCAGGAATTTTGTGCGGTATCTTTGAATGAAATACTGAAAAGAAAGGGATATTTTTTGGTATTTTTTTTTTTTTTAAATTAGTAAAACGTTTGAAAATCATTTTCGCGTTTTTAGTTTATAAAAACTGGATAACGGGAAAGCAGGTATCCCAGACAACTAGAGGTCCCTTTTCATTGCCTTAGCAATAGTCCCTATACATGTACTTAGATGAGCCATTACATTATGACCACCTATCCAGCTGTAGGATCCAATCTAGCCCGCAAAACAGAGGCCACTCGGCGAGGTACCGATGCGATGAGGTGGCGATAGGTATGCTGGGGTACCTAGTACCATCATGTCAATAGCAGGTCCTCCAGTTCCCGTACATTTCCGGGTGGTGGTGATTTAGCGCGAACCCGCTTTTCCAAGTCCAACCACAAATAATCGATGGGGTTCGTGTCAGGTGAATTTGAAGGTCATGGAATTAACAGAAAGTCGCCAGCATGTTCCTCGAACCACTCCTTGACGATTCTGGCAGTGTAGCATGGCGCATTATCCTGTGGGTAACGGCCATCACCAGCAGTGAATATATTTGCCATGAATGGGTGAACTTGGTCCGCAACGATGTTCAAGTACCTGACAGCTGTCAGGGATTGTGTTATTGGCATAATGGGGCCTAAAGTGTTCCAAGATAACATCGCCCACAGCATAATACCGCCGCTGCCGGCCTGTTTCCGCCCAACAGTGCATCCTGGTGCCATAGCCTCCGTTGGTAATCGCCGTATTCGCGTTCGGCCTTCTACGTGATGCACCAGGAAACTTGATTCGTCAGACCAGGCCACTTTCTTCCAATCATCCACGGTCCAATCTCGATGATTTTGGGCCCATTTGATGCGTTTTTGGCGATGACTTGCAATGAGCATGGGGACCCAGCAGGGTCTTCGGCTACGCAGGCCCATGCGCAGAAGGCTGCGATGAACTGTGTGCTGTGACACACTGCCGTGATCACCACTGTTGTAGCTGCGGGTGATATGTCGCACTGTCGCCCTGCGGTCGCCGTGAACAATGCGCGACAGTCTCCGTTTCCCTCTGGTATCAAGAGCTGTGGATGACACATGGTTGGACGATGGCTCGTCGTTTGGCCATCTGTGCACCACTTTTGATACGTACTCACTACAGCGGCACGTGAACAACCCACAAGCCACGCCGTTTCCAAGATCGTAGTTCCAAGGCGCCGCGCCACCGCAATTTGTCCTTTATCAAACTCCCATAAATCGGCAGCTTTTCCCATTCTGACTCCGAACACTCTACTAACCGAAAGCCGGTCATCGGGTTGTATATATACTGCTCTGTGAACTTCACCTGCGCCACCTTTCGGTCTCCAGGCGCGCTCATTTCTCTAGGCTGGGGTTGGTCATAATGGAATGCTGGCTCGTCGGTGTGTATTCACAAGAGAATGTGAAAGAAATATCAGTGAATGTAATTTTTATACCATGAGGATAAAACTTCATGTATTACAGTTAGTTGTTCGCACACAACCACGCTTCATTCAGAAGGTAATGAACTGAAAAGGTGTTCTTCGGGGGGGGGGGGACAGAGACCAGATACCTGTGTGGTATTTTTACAAAAGAGTCGAAAGAAAAAAATTTACTATGTGCAAAACATTTTTTTTTTTAATAGGAGAATTAACGACACCGTGAGCTACTCAATGGGCTATATATAAGCAGTCGCCCGTCCCTAATTTAGGATGACTGGTTCCAGGGAAGGGTGAGAGCCAGTGCCGTAAGCCAAACACAACAACCATGGCTCACCGGGATTCGAACCCGGACCCCTTTCGGACGAATGATCAGAGTCCATCGCTTAGACCGCTGCGCCACCGGGAAAACTGGCTATGACATAAATTAAAATCGTAGATAAACAGATTAAAATCGTAGATGCCATTTAGTTTTTACTCAAAAAGCAAATAAGTTAATGTGTTTTCTATAGTCAAGAGTACATAATTCTCAATTGTCACTTTTTTTTTTTTTTTGCTTACTTATGTTCCGTATTTTCGTACAAATCGGAAAAAGTCTTAGGCACTGTCACACCGTAGTTATTTATTTATTTTTATTTTTTTTATTAGAGGTTTAACGACCACCGTGACCAACTCAATGGGCTATAAGCAGTCGCCCGTCTCTAATTTAGGGTCACTGGTTCCAGGGAAGGGTGAGAGCCAGTGCCGTAAGCCAAACACAACAACCATGGCTCACCGGGATTCGAACCCGGACCCCTTTCGGACGAATGATCAGAGTCCATCGCTTAGACCGCTGCGCCATCGGGAAAACTGGCTATGACATAAATTAAAATCGTAGATAAACAGAATAAAATCGTAGATGCCATTTAGTTTTTACTCAAAAAGCAAATAAGTTAATGTGTTTTCTATTGTAAAGAGTACATAATTCTCAATTGTCCCTTTTTTCTTTTTTTTTTTTTTTTGCTTACTTATGTTCCGTATTTTCGTACAAATCGGAAAAAGTCTTAGGCACTGTCACACCGTAGTTAAGTGTTTTGTGTACGCGATCGTGTGGCATTTCAAAGAAGTTGGTCTTAGTTTTGTAAAAGACAAAAATTCGTAGATATGATCAACTTTGGTTTTACCGCCCCGGTGGCGCTGTGGTCTAAGCGATGGCTTCTGATTATTCGTCCGAAAGGGTTCCGGTTCGAATCTCGGTTAGGCATGGATGTGGTGTTTGTCTAACGGCGCTGGCTCTCTCCCTTCCCTGGAACCAGTGACCCAAATTTGGGACGGGCGACTGTTTATAGCTAACTGAGTTGCTCACGGTGGTCGTTAAACCTCCAACCAAAAAACAAAAACAAACAAAAAAAAAAACTTTGGCTTAAATGTTTTCTAGTACTTTGTAATGGTATAAAACTGGGCAACAATTGAGCGAAGCTCTCTTTACGAGACTCGAGACAATTAGTTGTTCAGGCATAGGTACGAGATGACACATCCAATCACGTGATTTTTGCATGCGATTGGTCAGGTTTTGACGTCCATGGTCAGGTTTTGACGCCTTCCTATTCCCGAAATTCAGTGTCATTGAAGAAAAAACATCCCAAAACTTGCATTTTTAGGGTTTTTTCCGGATTTTGAGTCGTTTGTTACCTATATCTCCTCCAAAGATCTTCAGGCGATCGCGGTGACGCTTGCCACAGAGAAAGGGAAGGACATTGCGAGTGACATGGTGTTGGTATGATCGTGTCGTATAGAAATAATGACCATTAAAAAACTGACCAATTTTAATAATAATTGAAAAAAATCCGAATCCGCTCTCTATACATGACTCGGGACTATTAGTTATTCGAGCATAGTTACGACATGACACATCCGATCACCGTGATTTTTGGCATGCGATTGGACATCATCCATGGTCAGGTTTTGACGCTTTTCGATCCCCAAAATTCCGGGTCATTGAAGAATTTCAATTAAAATTATTAAAATTGGTCCGTTTTTTAATGGTCATTATTCCTACAGGACACGACCAATCACCATGATACTAACGCCATGTTACTAACAATTGATTTTTTCAATTAAAAAAAACACGCGCGAGCGTCCCATTACATTTGTTTACATTCGATAGTCGCAATTTTTCACGACGCAATTTGCTCGAGTTTTTTTAGTTCTTTTGGCATCAATTTGAAATTATTTTGGTTCAAATTGATAAAAAAGGAAGTTGAGCACATTGTGGACACAAGAAAAACGTTAGAATTGGCACCGGCAAGCTTTTTTGTTTGTTTGTTTGTTTTTGTTTTGCTTTTGTTTCTTTTCTAACTGTAACTGCTGCACTAATGTATGTCAATAAGTGCTATGTTATGTTTCTCTTCTATGTGTCCGGTGACTTTTGTCAAAATAGTGTATATTCCTACGCCAATAAATCGGACTACTAGTATAGTTTTATTATTGAAATATTTGTTTAATACGTAACAGCAGTCGAATCAATAGCGAATTATTTTGATTTTGTGGTAAAATGGTATGTGATATTTTTTTAAATTATTTTTTCTGAAATCAGCACCCGAAAATATGTATATGGAAAAGTATACACATCTTTAATAATTTTTTCATCGCAGACTTGTGTTACTAATTGAGTTCAAAACAGTAAAAGTGGAGCTACGTTTCTGTCTTTTAACAGTAAAAAAGGAACGAATTAACTTCCTAATTAATTCAAATCAGGGTCTATTTTGATGCATCTAATGACATGTTACGTGAAGCAGCGTATGAAGATGACAGATAAGGTTAAAAACCGACTGAATTACGAAGCTGCTATTAATACATTTTCCTCTTGTCTAATTCAGGTCAATGCACAATGGCAAATAGTTTCTGCAAGAATTTCAGGAGTAAAGCTACGAGGAAACTAAAAAGGAGTTCATTTTCATAAACTGACTGAGTTTTACTTTCCAAACCATCTCTGTGCGGAATTTTCCTCCCAGGAAGAATCCACTTATCCTGCATTTTAAGACCAAAAATCAAATAACGCATTGAGACGTTCACGCAACATGCTTGCCCATCAGCCAGTTAATCTGCTATGTTAAAAGTATCGTTCCGTAAGCGCAATTTAGCCAGGAGCCAAATCCTTTTACGACGTGTACGTTAGTCTAACTTTCATTTTTAGTTTCTTTCTCTATGCAAATTTTGAGTTAATTTCCTTTTAAACCTTAAGGCTCTACGAGACCCGCCATCTTGTATTGCTGCCTTCTCTTGTTAACCAACGGGCAAGCGTATTTCACAAATTGCACGGGTAATTTTACACATTTTGGAACACCGTTTGTGGCTAACGCAAGATATATGATAAATAAAGAGTTCCCTGGTTTCAGATTTTCATTTTGGACTCTTTAAGTATTTTTTATTAATTAATAAAGCTATGGAAGACGCCTTGGTAATACTTTCGCTGCAGATAAAAAAATGAAGGGAAAGGTCAATAAAAATTCTGAAACCAGGGAAAACTTTATTTATCATATATCTTGCGTTAGCCACAAACGGTGTTCCAAAATGTGCAAAATTGCCCGAGTAATTTGTGAAATACGCTTGCCCGTTGGTTAACAAGAGAAGGCAGCAATACAAGATGGCGGGTCTCGTAGAGCCTTAACGTTATATTTTTCTCACTGAATGAATGTTTTCGTGGTAGCAGTCTTGAGGTCAGGATGAATGACGTGTGTGTGTGTGTGTGCGTGTTGACATGATAAGAAAGAGCTACAGGGTGTGCCATATAAAAGAGGCCCGAGTATAATGAACGACAACAGGGGCCGCGGGTGGCCTAGTGGCCAACGTTCGTGACTACCACGGAGAAGACCTCGGGTTCGATCACAGGTATGTACGAGCGCTCGAACCACTAAATATCCGCCGTGCGTCGGATGGGCACGTTAAGCCGTCGGACCCCGGGTACTGGCCCCCGGTAAAAAATAAGGGCGTCTTCCTCCCCTTTCTACTTCGCTTCCGTGTCACTTTCCTATCGGGCAATCTAGCCCAAATCTCCTAGATTCGTATTTCTAAGGGTTGTTTAAGACCTGGGGTCAGACACTCCCTTCCTAAAATTCTCTACATCTGATCTGATCTGAACGACAACAAGGGCCGCGGGTAGCCTTGTGGTCAGCATTCATCACTACCATGGAGATACCCTCAGGTTCGATCCTGGGCAGGTACGAACGTTCGAACCACTAAATATCCGCCATGCGTCGGATGGGCACGTTAACCCGTCGGACTTCGGGTACTTCCCCCGGTAATAAATAAGCGCGTCTTCCTCCCCATTCCTACCTCGCTTTCGTGTCACTTTCCTATCGGGCACTGTAGCCCAAATCTCCTAGCTTCCTATTTCTAAGGGTTGTTTAAGACCTGGGGTCAGACACTCCCTTCCTAAAAATCCTCTACATATGATCTGATCTGAACGACAGCAGTCAGGCAATGTTACTATACATGGTAAAGAATAGTTGAAATGACAGAAAACAGGAGTAATTTACCTGCGTTTATAACAATTGCTGAAAGTGCTGTCCTCTAACATCAAGACACAGCTGCGCACGACGGAACATGTTGTTCGTAACGCGCCACGTGTCGGTCCAAATCCTGCTGGGATTCGTGTTGGTCCAAATCCTGCTGGGATTCGTGTCGGTCCAAATCCTGCTGGGATTCGTGTCGGTCCAAATCCTGCTGTTTTGCGCATTGACATACCTGATGGACAGACGAAACCACGCTTCATCTGTCATGTAATAAAGTGTTGGGTCCATTTCACCGCTGACAATGGTCTCCTGAAACCACTTACAATATTGCATCCGTTTTGCATAATCAGGAGTTTTAAGTTCTTGGAGCGGCATAACTATGTACAGCCGAAAACGCAAATCCACCTTAAGTATGTGTCGGCATGACGTGGCAGATATTCCCGTTGCAGACGATAATCGGCGAATCGACTTCCGAGGGCTTTGTAACGTCATTGTGCACACATCCTTGATATTGTCTTCCGTACGAATTCTCTCGGGTTTGCTTCTTTTCCTGTTGCACACCTTGCCGGTTTCACGAAATTTCCGCACTAGCTTCTGTACCGCTGATTTCATTGGTGCTGCACAATGTGGAAATTTTTCTGCAAAGAATTCATTTAAAACTTTGTACTTGTTATTTCTGAAACACTGTTCCACAATAAAAATCCGTTGTTCCGTACTTAAAACAATTTACGTTGCCTTTGTTCTCTCTTCACTTATGACAGCGTACCTACATTGCTCTGGCTGTGACTAACCACTCCGGAGAATTCCTTTGCAGCTGTACACGTAGAAACCGGTTAGAAGTGGAACAAAGCGGTTTTAACTGGAAACCCGCCTCACAAAGTCTTCGATCATCATGGATCATATGTAGAGGATTTTAGGAAGGAAGTGTCTGACCCCAGGTCTGAAACAATCCTTAGAAATAGGAAGCTATAGGAGATTTGGGCTAGAGTGCCCGATAGGAAAGTGACACGGAAGTGAAGTAGAAAGGGGAGGAAGACGCCCTTATTTATTACCGGGGGCCCAGTACCCGGGGTCCGACGGCTTAACGTGCCCATCCGACGCACGGCGGATATTTAGTGGATCGAGCGTTCGTACCTGCCTGGGATCGAACCTGAGGTCCTTTCAGTGGCAGTCACGAACGTTGCCCATTAGGCCACCTGCGGCCCTGCACCTAACGTCTGGGTACGGGGCCTCTTTTACATGGCGCATCCTGTATATAACTCGGGAAAATTTGGTGATTAATTCAAACACTCGACGCGGATCAGGAACACCAAACAGAAATCAGCGATGAGAATTTTTCCAAGACTCACTTATTAATGTGGAAAGAGCAATGATTTCTGTTTAATGAATTTGGTGATAATTCATTATCTAAATTTGTAGAAATCAAATGAAAACGATTAATTTTTTATGGCATGAACTGTACCTAATACTGTATTTCATTTCTTCACTGAATTTGAATTTTATTCTCTGTAGAGTCTTTAGGCACACAGTATTTTTAGTTTTTCCCTTTGATTTTTGTCGTTTACTTACCTTCAGCTCTGATGCTAAATTGTGTTGCAGTTCTTCACTGGAAAGCACTTGTCACAAAAAATCAATTCTTACACTTATAACAACAAAAAGTATTAAATTCAAATTCAAAATAAAAATAAAATAAAAATGGAACTTTTTACGAAAATTTTGTATGGGGACCACTTCACCCCGGGCTCCTCCGACCGCTTCCAAAAAGAGTACCATGAGATAGTATATCAATTCAAAATAAAAAGTAACAATAAAGATGACACCGAATTTTTGGGTGTAATAAGCACGTCTTTTGAATCCGTTCTGACGCAAATTAAATTTATCAAAGCTATTCAAAGTCAATAGAACCGGTATGGAAAACAATAGTATCTGACGGAAGAAATAAGTTTTGCAATCAGTTTTTTAATCCCTCAGATATTGCTGTAAACGGAATCGTGAGCTTACGCCCTCTGGTTGCAGACTTGTGCGTTAAGAAAAATATGAATTTATATGAGAAACATTTCGCACCGGAAACGCTCTCTAACACAGAAATAATTTTTCAAATCGGACTCTTAGAAACAGGGATATCGACAAAAATAAGATGTGACTTTACGCGCCCTGGTGGGAAAACTATGCATTATTTTAGGAGGAAAGTATTCTCAAAAGGTTTTTCCATATGAGCGGTATCGGTCCAAGAAAAAAAAAATTTAGTCGAGTTTTCAGGAGTCCAGATTTTGCTACAAATACATCAGAGGCAGAAATTAACACTTATGCCCCCTGGTGGCCAAACCATTCTTTACCAAACATTAGAAATTATGTGAAAAATATTTTTAATCAGGTCTTGTATGCGATACAGAAGGAATTTTTCAAATCGGAGTTTTATGAGCAGAAATAAGGCCGAAAACGCAATTTGCCTTTGTGCCCCCTAGCGGAAAGTCTATGATTTACTTGAAAATTTTGAATTTATTAGAAAAACATTTCGCATCGGAAACACTATCCAACAAAGAAGGAATTTTTCAGATCGGACTCCTAGAAGTAGAGATATCGACAAAAATAAGATATACATCTACGCCCCCTGGTGTAGAAACCATGCATTATTTTAAGAAGGAAATATTACTAAAAGGTTTGTCGACATGAGTAGTATCGGTCTACAAACGACGTTTTTTTCAATCGATAATTTAGAAGCTCATAATTTGCTGCAAATACATCAGAAGCGGAAATTAAGATTTACGGCCCCTGGTGGCCAAACAATTTTTTTTTTTTTTACAAATATTAGAAATTATGTGCAAACGATTTCCCATCAGGAGAAAGAATTTTTCAAATCGGAGATTTAGAAGCAGAGATATAGGGGGAAACGCAATTTACCTCTACGCCCCCTAGCGGGAAGTCTGTGAATTACTTGAAAATTTTGAAATTATATGAAAAACATGTCACACTAAAAACACTCTCCAACAAAGAAGAAATGTTTCAAATTGGACTCCTAGAAGTAGAGATATTGACAAAAATAAGGTATAGGTCTACGCCCCCTGGCGCAGAAACTGGAATATTTTAAGAAGAAAATATTCCGAAAAGGTTTATCGATGTGAGTGGCATCGGTCCACGAAAGGATTTTTTCAATAGATATTTTAGAAGTTCAGATTTTATGACAAATACATCAGGAGCAAAAATTAACACTTGCGCCCCCTGGTGGCCAAAGTATTCTTTACCAAAAATTTGAAATTATATGCAAAAGATTTTCCATCAGGAGGTGTAACCGCTGACGAAAAAAAATTTCAAATCAGAGTTTTAGAAGAAGAGTTATCGGGGAAAATGTAATTTACTTTACGCCCTCTTGCGGAAAATCTGTGCGTAATTTGAAAAAGTAACTACATCTAAAATACTCTTCGACATAAATGGAATCGAAAGATAAAATAATTTTTGCAATCGGATGTCTAGAAGCAAATATGTGGAATAAAACGTATTTTTGAATTCGACATCATTTGCATTTACGCCCTCTAGCGACCAAATTGTACATCGTTAAAAAAAAAAACGAAATGAAGGATCATCATTCGCATCATTCGCATATTTAAAGCTTTCCAATGCAAGAAGATTTTTTTAAATCGGGCTAATAGTTGCAGAGATATCATGGGTACAGACGGACGTCGGACGGACGGACAAACCGGTAACACAAGCACAATTTTTTTAGAAAAGACGTGCTAAAAACTGAAACTTTTTACGTAAATTTCGTATGGGGCCCCGCCCCCTTGACCCCGGGCTCCGACTTCTTACACAAACCGTCAACGGTCTAAAAGGTTGAAGCCATCATCAACTTTCCAGAAGCATATAGTTTGACTGTGGCCAGTAAAGAGAATTCCCGTATTACCTTCTTCCTGTAGCAATCCATTTAATCTGCTAGCCAACTGTTTCACGGTATTTTTGAAAGAGATTTCGTTTGAAGGAAATAGTCCAGAAAACTGATACACAATTTCTATACGTAACACTGCACAGTTAGTTCAAATTAACAGTAGGAATAATATCTTCAATAGAAAGAAAAGAATCTCGTACTTGATTAACAGTTTTGCACTCCATGTAAAACTTGTCACCTCTCCTTAAAATAAAATCTATTTGGTCCACTGAAAAGAAAGATTTTGATAAACCAACACCATAGCAAATTGCCACAGTTGAAATGGCAATGCACTGCATATTTCTTCGGTCTTTTGGGAAATACGTCTGCCTGACTTATTCTGCCAGACGACACATAAGCAAGTTCGTTCATAACTATAAAATTAAAACTTCAAGCCTACACGGAACAAATCAAAATACGTCGTTACTCTTCACTTTCGTCGTTAAAATGTTAATAAACAGAACAAAATAACAATAGAAACAGAACAAACCACGTTGTTACTTTCAGCATAAATGTAAGAAGAACCTTGCTTATAAACAATTTCGTTGGAAACTACATTTAAAAGCTGGCAAGTCAGATGTTTTTGGAAGCGAGAGCAAAATTGTGTTGCCGTCGCTATATCTCAAGGGCGAAACTTTTTTTTTTTTTCAATTTCAATTACTATGGAAATCTGCCAGCATATTTATATTTATTGCAGTCACCTTAACACTTATATGACGTCACCGTTGCTTCGGTGAAAACGAATGTTGGTAATTTGATTTTGACCCAACATTCGTTTTCACCGACGCAATGACGTCACCTTGCTTCGGTGAAAACGAGTCCGTGAGGGCTTTCAGTTTTATATGTACAGCTTAGAGCAGGCAGCGAAAAAGGTGGTGTGGATAGATTAATGTTACGCCACGCATGAGCGCCGACAGGGGTCACTTGACCCCCACCCCCCGTAGAATTATTTTATTTTATTTATAACTTTTTTTTTTTTTTTTTTTTACGCTCACGGAACTGGACCACAAGGAAAGATAGAGTTTAGGGCGTTTAATTTAATACCCCAATTTTATTGGAGATTTAGAATTGGAAAACGATAACGTGAAAGCGGAAAACCTAGCAAACCGTAAGGTAGTACACCCCCAAACAAGTTCAGCTCAGGGTGGTGCGTGCTGAACTTAAAAGGCTTGGCGTGGTCCCGCTCAACACTGTTCATTATTTTGAAAACAGCTACCAATGTACATGACTATTACTAACATATACTTTCTTCAAGAGCAGCATCAATTAATAATACGCGTAATAATAATAGCAGTAGTAGCAGTGTTCTAGTGTAGTAAGTAGTATTAATCTTTCATTTTCACGAATTACTGTTTTCTTCATATTAGCCAAACCTTACTTAATTGCACTTCACCCCCTTGAAAAATTTCCTGCAGGCGCCCAAGGCGCCACGTTGTATTTTCACCACTAGCTATTCACCATCCACGTCACTCACTCCCCACTGTGTCCTGCTGTTTGCAGCCGTCAATCACTTCCCCCTTCAACTCATTGGCTCCGTTCACTTGCACTCTCTCCGGTTTAATTGTTGCTGTTTTTATGAAGGCCTTCACATAACACCAGCTTGTAAATAATGCGTAAGGAGCGATTGTCACCACCTCGTTGCAGCGGCCCTGAGTTGCAGTAGGTGAACACCCGTTTCCCCTAATTCCCGTTTGCCCTAATCACGTTTACCCTAATCGCGTTTCCCCGAAATCGCAATTACCCGAATTTCGTTTGCCCTAATCTCGTTTCCCCTAATTCACGTTTGCCCTAAACACATTTACCCCAATCGCATTTCTCCGAATTCGCTTTTACCCGAATTCCCATTTCCCTTAATTTCGTTTCCCCTAAACACGTTTGCCTGTATCAAAGTTTTCCCTAAAAACGTTTCCTGTATCAAGTTTGCTCTAATTCTCCTTGGCCTTGATTCGCGTTTTCCTAAATTTATGTTTTCCCTAATTCAGGTTTGTCCTGATTCTCGTTAGGGCTCTACGAGACCCGCCATCTTGTATTGCTGCTTTCTCTTGTTAACCAACGGGCAAGCGTATTTCACAAATTGCTCGGGCAATTTTGCACATTTTGGAACACCGTTTGTGGCTAACGCAAGATATATGATAAATAAAGAGTTCCCTGGTTTCGGATTTTCATTTTGGACTCTTTAAGTATTTTTTATTAGTTAATAAAACTATGGAAGACGCCTTGGTAGCACTTTCGCTGCAGATAAAAAAATGAAGGGAAAGGTCAATAAAAATTCTGAAACCAGGGAACTCTTTATTTATCATATATCTTGCGTTAGCCACAAACGGTGTTCCAAAATGTGCAAAATTGCCCGAGCAATTTGTGAAATACGCTTGCCCGTTGGTTAACAACAGAAGGCAGCAATACAAGATGGCGGGTCTCGTAGAGCCTTAAGCGAAATAAAACGTTTCTTTTATCGTCAAAATTCAGGAAAAATAATCGTTGTGCAACATATATATAATTTTTTTATCGTCAAATTCAGGAAAATATATGTATATGTAATCATCATCATCAACCATTATCAATGCACTGCTGGATGAAGATCTCACCAAGTTTCTTCCACAACGGTGTATCTTGACCCAGTATCTTCCATGTCACTCCTGCATGCTTTCGCATTTCATCCACCCATCTCTCTTGTGGTGTTCCGAGTCTTTTTCTGTCCCTTGGAATCCAGTCTAGAATTTCGGTTGTCCATCGGTGGTTAGTTCCTCTGGCAACATGTCCATCAGATTGTCTTTTCAGGGATTTGACTCTGATCATGATATCCTCCACTCTTGTCATTTTCTTTATCCATAAGTTCCTCTTATCACCTCTCCTGGTTACACCAAGCATGCATCCTCCATGCTTCTTTTAGTTATCTGCAGTCTTTGTATGTCTTTTTTAGTTAAGGTCCACATCTTTGCTCCGTACGTAATCACTGGAAGGATGCGTTGATTAAACACTTTTTTTTTTTTTGAGACATAATAGCATATGGAGAGCTTTTGGAAAAAAAATTGTATTGTTTTTTCCAAAAGCTCTCCATCCAAACAGGGGCGCTCCAAGGGTATTTGCCGCCCATTGTACGAGAATATTTTTCAATTTTTATTCATTTTTACATGAAATAAATACCTTTAGCAGCATCATTTTCTATTTCCCGTAAAATTTTCATAAAACACGAGTCTCATATATAAAACTAAAAGAAAGAAAAAATCTGGGAAGCACTAGTTCAGTTGACGCTTTGAATAAACCAAGAAGTCAGCTTCCTCTCTGTCAATTTACACAAGTCCGCTTTACCGGCAAAAAAAAGTTTTGTCATGTACGATTATAGACATATTACAGCTTCTTTCTTGGAGGGGGCAATTGTTACATATAAATACTAGATGTGCCCACGTCTTCGCTCGCGGTGAAGATATCACTGAAAAAAGTGAAGATATCACTGAAAAACAGGGCTATGATAACACGTGCAATCCGATCCATCCATAAGAACTGTAGTTTAATTTCATAGCAACCGATCGAGGAAATTGGCCGAAAGATTAAATGGTCGGCAGTTAGTTTTTCAAGTGAACGAAAATTATAATTAATTTTTATATAAATTTAAGTACATAATTTTTATTTTATTTTTTGAAAATAATTCATAATGTGGCATATATAACATTCTTTGTCCCGTTTCCAGTCGTTATCAAAATAAATTTATTGTCTGAACGCCTGTTCTCGATAAGCCGACGTACAACTGTCCGTGCCAGAAACATTCTGCGGGCATATGCTAACGCAAGAAAACTGTCGAGGGGGGGGGGGGAGGTTGCCGAAAATATAAAGAATTTCTGTTTTAAAACCTGTCGGGGGACTGAGCCCCCACCGACAGATTTTTTGCGTAAGCACATGCCCGGAGAGAATTTGTTGAGCTGTACTGTTTAAAAGCCGAGAATCTCCCGATTTTTACATGAAATAAAAAATGCAAATTCTTATATTTTAGGTATTAAGCCCCCCCCCCCCCCTAGGTTTTCTGCGTTAGTAGATGCCCGCAAATAATTTGTTGACTTGCGTGTAAGCGCCGAAAATCTCCCAATTGGGCTACAAGCTCTTTACATTTTATTTTTTCGGTATTAAGCCCCCCCTCCCCCTCCCCCGACAGGTTTCCTGCGTTTGCACGTGTCCTCAGATAATTTGTAGAGCTGTAGTTTGCAAACGTTGAAATCTCCGGATCGGACTAGACATGCTTTATATTTTATATTATTGGTATACCCCCACCCCCCACAATCCGGACATACTTCCTGCGTTTGCAGAGAATTTATTGAGCTGTTGTTTTTAAACCGTGAAATTCTTCCGTTTAGTTGTTGATTATAAACATGTTTTATGAAGAATTACATTAAATATAACAGTTAAGAAAATACGACATTACGGAAACTTTATGTGGTTCAGATAACCAACATCTGGGGACGAGGCCACGAAGCGGTCGAAAACTCAGTTTTTATACGGCCCCTTAAAATTTTGGTGGCCAGTTCTCCTACATCCAGTCAGTAATGGTGATAAGTGGGAAAACATTCAAGCCGGGCAGACTGACGTCTACTATTAAGGTGGGACTGAATTAGCAAAAGGCATTTCCACTGCTCATGCTTAGAGTACGCTAAGAAGTTCTGGTACGCTAAGAACTCTTAAAAAGTTGGCCTTCGCCTTCTGCGTTCACAATTCTAGCGAATGCATTACAATACTATTTCTTGCTTTAATAAAAGTTTAGCGCGATGTAATACTTTATCAGAGAGACGGGATGGGGAGGGGGTGACGGATACAATGGCTGCGTTAAGGACTATCCGAATAATGGTAATAAATATGTACACTTTTTTACACTTTTGCGGGCATGGTGATCGACATCATTAACAGGAAGGGAAAGAATAATTCTCTTGAGATATCAAGACACACCGTTTTATTTCAATTAACAAGAATTAGGCAAACGCGAATTAGGGAAAACTTGGTACGAGCAAACGTGATTAGGGGGAACGAGATTTAGGGGAAACGAGATTAGGGCAAACGAGATTAGGGCAAACGAAATTAGGTGAAATGGGAATTCGGGTAAAAAGAAATTTCGGAGAAACGTATTTAGGGCAAACGTGAATTAGGGGAAACGAGATTAGGGCAAACGAAATTAGGGGAAATGGGAATTCGGGTAAAAGCGATTTCGGGGAAACGCGATTGGAGTAAACGTGATTAGGGCAAACGTGAATCAGGGTAAACGAGATTTAGGGGAAACGAGAGATTAAGGCAAACGAAATGAGGGGAAACGGGAATTCGGGTAAAAGCGATTTCGGGGAAACGAAATTGGGGTAAACGTGTTTAGGGCAAACGAGAATTAGGGGAAACGAGATTAGGGCAAACGAAATTATGAGAATTCGGGTAAAAGCGAGTTCGGGGAAATGTGATTGGGGTAAATGTGATTAGGGTAAACGGAAATTAGGGGAAACGGATTAGGGAAGTGAGGCTACGCGTTGCAGCAGGCCCTTCAAGGCGGTGGATTAGTGGTGGTGGATTCCTTCTCCTGCCCAGGAAAGATTTGTGGAGGTGGAGGAAGGGGAGGGGGAAGCCTTGTCTCCTAAACACTACATATCTACGCATGCGTGCGTTGGTCTAGTTTTAAAACTTAATTTCAGAAAATAGAACATTTTCATTAGATTTATGTCTAAAATAACTATAAGTACTAATAAGTAAACAGCTAGGGCAATATAAAGTATGATTGGGGCAATAAATGCGTTAGTTTTTACGGAAAATGTTAGGAACTACTTTTTGTTGCGGAGGTAGATTTCACGTATACCTTTCCCTTCAGTGCCATCTTAGGGTGAATCGATTATATCAAAGTTATAGTTTCTGGTCTCCCTTCCCTAACAGGTTTTAATAGACGAGTGTCGATGGGGTGGTAGTATAAAAATACAAGACGATTGTAATCTTCTCCCATCAGGTGGCCGGCTGCTACGGGCATTTCTCCCATTGTTGTTGACGATGATGAAGTCGGCATCGGACGCACTTAGTTCCTGGTCCCCCTTCACTGACAGAGTTTACAAGATAAGTGTCGATGCGTTGGTACTAAAAATACAAGACGATTGTAATCTGCTGCCATCTGGTGGCCGGCTCTTACGGGAATTTGTCCCGTGGCTGTTGATGATGATGATGATTTTTTTGCGAATCCTTCTGATCTTAATTTTATTAACAACTGGTGGGCAGGGACGTCGCCAAGAGGGTGCGAGGGTGGGCTTGAGCCCACCCTGATATATATCTTGCTCACCCTGCCACCCAACTAGTACAAAATGGGCCATTTTTCAATATACTTAACCTTAAAATATAATCTGGGCTCGCCAAGTAATGATAAGTCTTGTGTTTTACTTCATGTAGCCCTACGTATTTTTCCTTAGGATGTGCGTTGTTCACGTCTCCGTAGAAAGGTTATCAAAATAACATCCCTAGGGCCATGAAAATTCCTATTTTCTCCACTCTTCTAATTCCTTAGTTTAATCCTATTTTTCATGTATGTATGGACAGGGGGCGAATGAGGAGGGCGGATAGGAATTCACTGAGGGTGGTAATTACTAATTGCTCTGCTGTTTGTTTTCTTTAAGAAATTGGGGATTCCAACACGGAAAGAGGAATCTAAAGCTACTCTAGCGCTCTGAAGATTGCCCCAGGACAGTGAAAGTGCAGAAAGTGGTTGACGACTGCTTTGTAGAGGAGGACTGCAAGGCAAAGTCCCTGGCTGTAAGGAAGGAAGTTAAGGAGGCGGGGAGGTATTGTGCCAGCGTAGCACAACCTTAAAATTTGATTTAGATAAACAAAAACGACTTTTTCTTTTAAATAAATTGTTCAAGTACAGTACTATTTTCGTAAGCAAAAATATAAAAGTTTGAAAAGCATTTTAAGACAATGCATCAAAGGAGGGTCGCGGGTGGCCTAGTGGTCAACGTTCGTAACTGCCACGGAGAAGACCTCGGGTTCGATCCCAGGCAGGAACGAACGCTCGAACCCCTAAATATCCGCCGTGCGTCGGATTGGCACGTTAAGCCGTCGGACCCCGGGTACTGGCTCCCCGGTAATAAATAAGGGCGTCTTCCTTCCCCTTTCTACCTCGCTTCCGTGTCACTTTCCTATCGGGCACTCTAGCCCAAATCTCCTAGCTTCGTATTTCTAAGGGTTGTTTGAGACCTGGGGTCAGACACTCCACTCCCTTCCTAAAATCCTCTACAAATGATATACACTAAGTAGCCACTTTATTATGACCACCCCTCAGTATTTCGTTGGGCCACCTTTTGCCTTTAATACTGCGTCGATTCTTAGTGGCATGGACTCCACGAGATGTTGATAGGTGGTTTGTGGAATCTGAGACCATGCTTGATGCACTTTCCAGTAGTGTCAGATTGCAGGGTTGTGGATCCAGCTGTCTGTTGGCTCGTTCAACTTCATCCCACAAATTCTCAATGGGGTTGACATCTGGAGATTGTGGGGGCCACCTAAGCAAAGTAAACTCACCGGCATGTTCCTGAAACCAATCCTATACAATACGAGCACTATTGCAGAACGCATTATCTTGTTGAAAGCAGCCATCGCCATTGGGATAAACCATCCACATGACAGGATGCACTTGGTCCGCAACGATATTTAGATACGATGTGCCAGTCAGACGTTGATCAACACGAATTAAAGGGCCCAAAGTATGCCAGGAAAACATTCCCCAAACCATAAGGTTGCCTCCACCAGCTTGAAGGGTTGAAGCAATGCATTTGGGGTCCGTGCTTTCGTGCTGTTTCCGCCAAATTTTCATTCGGCCATCGGCATGGTGCAACTGAAAACGTGATTCATCGGACCACATAATTTGTTTCCAATTATCGATTGTCCAATGTCCTGTGCGAACTGTAGACGTTTTCTCTTGTTAACTACAGACAGCAAAGGTGTTCGAACAGGCCTTCGGCTGCCATATCCCATCCGATGCAGTGTACGGCGAACAGTGCGTGCAGAGATCATTTGAGGGGATCCTTGATTAAGATGGTCTGTAAATTGCTGCACTGTTGCCTTTCTGTTGTCTGTTACCAGTCTGGACACTCTCCGTTCCGCCCAAGCAGTCACTAAGTCGATGACGACCACACGTTGCACATAGAGACCCAGTTTTTGGCTGACAGTCCAGTCTTTAAACACTTTAAAAACAGCTGCTCTGGAACATTTCACGAATGCGGCGGTTTCGGTGATACTTGCTCGCTCCATGGCTCCGAGCTCCTACAATCATCCCACGTTGAAAGTCCGTCAAATCGCATTTTTTACCCATCTCGTCACCCAAAAATCCCTTCTACTACTGTCGCAAGCACTAAGCTTCCCCTTTTTATACTAGCCTCGTCCTCTGGCGACAACAGCGTGCAGCCATAGCTCATTTGCTTAAAACTGTCAGATGGTCATAATAAAGTGGCCACTCAGTGTATTAGACAATGCATTCAGAGCAAGCAAAAAGTTGAAGGCGACGATCTACCAACACTTCTATCTTTTTTTTTTTTTTTTGATTGGGGGTTTAACGACCACCGTGAGCAACTCAATGGGCTATAAGCAGTCGCCCGTCCCTAATTTAGAGTCACTGGTTCCAGGGAAGGAAGAAAACCAGTGCCGTAAGACAAACACAACATCCATGCCTCACCCGAACCCGGACCCCTTTCGGACGAATGATCAAAAGCCATCGCTTAGACTACTGCGCCACCGGGCGGCACTTTTATCTTACACCAGTGGCGTAACCAGTCAGATCCATGTATGTATTTATGCATGCGTGTCCAGATGGAAGGGGTCAGAATTGCACAAATTCTTTTGTAGCCGGTAGTGAAAAGCATCGAAGCCGACCCTGTGACGCAGTGATCTGATCGCTGGCTTATGACCATTCGTCAGAGAAGAGTCCAGGTTGGAATCCCGTGAGGCATGGACGTTGTGTTTGTTTGTCTGTTTGTCTTACGGCACGGATTCCCTCCCTTCCCTGGAACCAGTGACCTTAAATCAGGGACGGGCGACTGCTTATAGCTCAAGGAGTTGCTAACGGTGGTCATTTAACCTTCAATTATTCAATTAAAAGGGGAAAAAAACATTACAAATTAGTTCTTTCAGTGTTTCGTAAAAAAAAAGAAAAAGAAACGTTGTGCTCTCAAATTTGCCCCACCAAAAATAATGCTCGCCCACCCGTCGCCCATTCTGATTTCGAAGTCTAGCGACGTCCCTGCTAGTGGGCCCGTCTAGTCGTAATACGTACAAATAACTAATTTAACCTGCAAAGGACAAATTGTGGAATTTCTTAACGTGCTGTAATTTTAACTTCCTTTGGTTGTTCGTCTTTTTTTAGCAGATCGAGCTTGTTTCATGATATCCCGCATGAATTCAGAACAAAATTGTTTTTACACGTATCGACTGATTGAATTGCACATAAATAACGAAATTAAACAAAAAAAGTAGTATTTACCGTTGTCAGCTGTTCGGGGGGTTACTGTGCTTTGCAGTCCACTCTTCCACGTGGGTCAGCTGTTCGCAGAAGTGGTCAACAGCTGACTGATTATTGCTCTCAGAGATACAGCGTTGCATAGAATCGGAAACCTGCAAAGGAATCATAGAAGTTACGATCTTTTACTTTTAGAAGGAAAAACAGATATACAGTCTGTCAAAAAAAAAAAAAATGCAACTCCAGGACATATTCTCGAAAATGTTTCGAAACTTACTGCATGCTGTGACGTAGGGCCGTAACTAGACTTTAGTTTCAGGGGATGGGGGTTTAAAATTTTTTTATAAATGTTATGAGTAACAATAAACTACGATTCCAACTGCCAATTTTTTTTCGTCTCTCTTAACACGATAAATCAATAAATAAATAAGCTATCTCAAAGATACCTGATAATAAAACAACTCCGATTAATAAAGTGCCAGACACAGAGTTTCCTGTACTTCTATAAAATTGTTACTGCTGACCAGTGGGTATAGTGTTCAAATGAAGTTCAAATATGAAGAGCAAGTCGTGCAATTAAAATACAATAAATGAGCTCCGTCTTAACACGATTTATTTAAAAGACGAACATATATTTACAATTAAAAACCATTAGCACTTTTGGAGTGCCGTACACTCCATTCTCAGATGATGCATGTTGCTGCACTATGCACACATATATATGAACTTCCATTGTGCATCGCTTTTATCGATTATGAAAAAGGCCTTTGATTCGGTGAAACCATCAGCAGTTACAATGGCTCTGAAATCCTGTGGTATTGAAGATGCATACATTAATATTATTCATAACATCTATGAAAATGCAAGTGCAAAAATTCGGCTGTTTGAAAATACAACACACATAAAAATTGGAAAGGGAGTGAGACAAGGTGACACCATATCTCCGAAGCTCTTTAATGCCACATTGGAAAATGTCTTTCAATCAATGAACTGGGAAAACAAAGGGATAAAGATTAATGGAGATTATCTAACCCACCTTCGTTTTGCTGATGACGCAGTCATTTTTGCAACTACCCCGTCAGAGCTGCAGAGTATGATCCAGGAACTTGCTGACAAGAGTAAAGAAGTGGGATTTAAAATGATCTTTCAGAAGACAAAAGTGATGTTCAATGCTTTCACAAGAAATGAAGATTTATCGATTGATGGAGAAAAGCTGGAGATAACAGACACGTACGTTTATCTTGGACAGCAGATATCAAGTGAGGGTCACATTGATGAAGAAATTAATCGGCATACAAAACTTGCCTGGAGGGCTTTTGGAAGAAACAGCATAATTTTCAAGAGCAATATGCCATTATGTCTTAAAAAGAAAAGTGTTTGATCAATGCATCCTTCCAGTGCTTACGCATGGTGCAGAGACGCGAACCTTAACTAAATGAGACATACAAAGGCTGCAGACAACTCAAAGGTGCATGGAGAGGTGCATGCTTGGTGTAACCAGGAGAGATAAGAAGAGAAACTCGTGGATCCGAAAAATGACAAGAGTGGAAGACATCGTGATCAGAGTTAAATCCCTGAAATGGCAATGGGCTGGACATACTGCCAGAAGGACAGACCATCGATGGACAGCCGAAATTTTAGATTGGATTTCAAGGGGCAGGAAAAGACCCAGAAGAAAACCACATGGGAGATGGGTGGATGAAATTCGAAAGTATGCGGGAGTGACATGGAGGAGACTGGCACAAGGCAGACCATTGTGGAGGAAACTTGGAGAGACCTTCGTCCAGCAGTGGATTGATAATGGTTGACAATGATGATGATGATGATGATATATATATATATATATATATATATATATATACACAGTCACGTGGGGAATTACGTAGCTTAACTAATTGTCATTCATGATTTACACGGTGTTATATCACATACATCTGTTGCCACAAAAAATATAGTGAAAAGCTATATACATATGTTATAATTTGATGAAAGTGCTTCCAAAATTCAGGTAGATCGACAGGGTAATAGTCGTTACAACATTTCGTATCTAATGGCGTGATAAAAACACTTTCTGCTATCAATAGGGCATGAACAGGGGAAGGAGTCTGGAGTATACTGACATTGCAACAATCAGGAATAAATGCGCCATTATTTATATTACGTGCAAGTGCTGTATTACAAAGTTGCGCTTTAATGCTATACTTGTGTTCATTCACTCGTAGCTCCAAATTCCTCCTTGTAGAACCTACATAATGACTAATATGCTGTTTTGTAATTGGGTCTAAAAGTGGAATGTTGTAAACACCCCAACTTCGCAAAATATCGGGTTTATCTCTGTCTCGTCTGAGTTGTGCAAACAGATTGTTACACCTATCATGTTTGGGTACCCGGATTATATTACCCGTAGGATTCATGAAAGGGTAGCAACACGTTGTTCTACTACGTTGGTCAGAGAAAATGAGCGTAGTCAGAATCACTGGAATACTTACCTGGTGTTACAAATTTGTTGTCACATGTGTGTTCCAAATATAAATTTCAACCAGGCATTAGATGAAATTTATATTTGGAACACACGCTAAATCCGTATCATATGTAGAGGATTTTAGGAAGGGAGTGTCTTACCCCAGGTCTTAAACAACCCTTAGAAATAGGAAGCTAGGAGATTTGGGCTAGAGTGCCCGATAGGAAAGTGACACGGAAGCGAAGCAGAAAGGGGGAGGAAGACGCCCTTATTTAGTGAAGTAATTTGCGTATCGACACGCAACAATCTTGTCCGACAATTTTCATGTCAATCACACTATTACTTCATGGCGCACTTACAGTAGAACCCGCTTATAACGAGGATCTCGGGGCCAAAAGAAATCCTCGCTAAATCCGTATTGGGGTGAAAATTTCCACTATGTAAAAATATACACGTACGTTCATGTCATGCACCCACAACGCACACACAGGTGGACCTAAAATATTTAATTAATTAACTAAACTAAGCACTTACATGAATACACATAATAGCAGTAATTCTGAAGCAGGCATCATGCGGAAACGCTTAATAAAAAACATACTCTCAAGGAATAGCCCCTTGGTATGGGTGGCGAAGATGGTCTTTCACACAACTAACTAGTTGAGTGTTTGCTGTACTCCCTCCCCGTTGCTTTTCTATCAACATTCTTCCCCTAGCACATCAAGATGCGCCTGGGATGTTGCAATTTCGTCTTGTATGATACCAATTCTATTCCTCCATTCCAGGACAGTGTGCAGCTGATTACCTTTGCCTCGTTGAACATGGAATTTCATTAACTTTTGTTACTTCCCTTGTTCAAAGTGATAATCTTAACTGTTCCGGCCCTCGCGAAATCCGTGATTTAATTTATATTCGTTAAAAACGATCGAATTGGCTTTGAATTAACATAATGACGAACAAAAGTTTCTGTTTCACTCGTTAAATCCTGGATCTCGCTAAATACGGGCTCTTTATAAGCGGGCTCTACTATATTTCTATTGTGACAGTGTGTACTGCTCAATTACACAGACTGAACTCGTCGCCCGATACCCAGATGGTTAAGATGCTAGCTTCCGACATTCCTGGGTTCCACCTAAAATAAAAGTTTTGATCCACTGTTGGTTTTCTAAAAATTGCGAGTATTAATCCTGTTCTTCCGGGAAAAAGTCTGGAACAAATAACAGACTCTATACATCTAGATGTCAAAGACAGCAAAAGGGTATGGTTGATTTGCCGACGATTATTTCACCGAAGGGTCATTTGACCGAAAATTACTTCACCGAAAGGTCATTTAATCTAAAGGTACGATTTGACCTAAGGGGTCGCTTCACGTAAAAGTTCCATTTAATCGGAAAATCATTTCACTGAGAGATCAGTTTACTGAAAATTTTGCGTTTTGTTACAGGATCTGTTGAAGAACAGCGCGGTTTCTGAAAACTGACCATGAAAATGGTGAGTGGGTCGTCCTTTATTGAAGAGTAAAGCGGATTCTGAAAACTGACCATGAAATGCTGAGTGGGTCGTCTTCTGTTGAAGAGTCGTACGGGTTCTGAAAACTGACCATGGAAAGGATGAGTGGGTCGTCCTTTGTTGAAGAGTGAAGCGGGTTCTGTGACGTGCCTGCCCAGCAGGACGCACACGATATAAAGGCAGATAGCAGCGATAACGAACGTTCGCGTAGCTCAATTGGTAGAGCGACTTATTCCGGAATGAGGGGACTCGGGTTCGAGCCCCGGCGTGGACAAAAATGACGGTGAAATTTACTTCGTTATAATAGCGCCCGAACTTTCCGGATGACCCGGCCGTTCAAGATCTCGCAATGGTGTGGTGTTCTTTCCACACCGCGAGAGAGGAAAAATAAGAGAATCCCTTCTTCAGCGCTTCGAAAAAAAAATGTGTGTGACGTTGTATTCCACACACTAGGTTGACTGGGAGTTCTCAAGTGCATGTTCTACAGCGGATGGCTGCCTGCGACGATTCATGATCACGGCTGACCCGTGTGGCATGCCCCCGGCTGTCTTTCGAGGCGGCGGGATATGTGACGTGCCTGCCCAGCAGGACGCACACGATATAAAGGCAGATAGCAGCGATAACGAACGTCCGCGTAGCTCAATTGGTAGAGCGACTTATTCCGGAATGAGCGGACCCAAGTTCGAGCCCCGGCGTGGACAAACATGACGGAGAAATTTGCGAGGGAATATGAACTTCCATTGTGCATGGCTTTTATCGATTATGAAAAAGCCTTTGATTCGGTGAAACCATCAGCAGTTACAATGACTCTGAAATCCTGCGGTATTGAAGATGCATACATTAATATTATTAATAACATCTATGAAAATGCAAGTGCAAAGATTCGGCTGTTTGAAAATACAACACACATAAAAATTGGAAAGGGAGTGAGACAAGGTGACACCATATCTCCGAAGCTCTTTAATGCCCCATTGGAAAATGTCTTTCAATCACTGAACTGGGAAAACAAAGGGATAAAGATTAATGGAGATTATCTAACCCACCTTCGTTTTGCTGATGACGTAGTCATTTTTGCAACTACCCCATCAGAGCTGCAGAGTATGATCCAGGAACTTGCTGACAAGAGTAGAGAAGTGGGATTAAAAATGAACTTTCAGAAGACAAAAGTGATGTTCAATGCTTTTACAAGAAATGAAGATTTATCGATTGATGGAGAAAAGCTGGAGATAACAGACACGTACGTTTATCTTGGACAGCAGATATCAAGTGAGGGTCACATTGATGAGGAAATTAATCGGCGTACAAAACTTGCCTGGAGAGCTTTTGGAAGAAACAGCATAATTTTCAAGAGCAATATGCCATTATGTCTTAAAAGAAAAGTGTTTGATCAATGCGTCCTTCCAGTGCTTACGTATGGTGCAGAGACGTGGACCTTAACTAAACGAGGCATACAAAGGCTGCAGACAACTCAAAGAGCATGGAGAGGTGCATGCCTGGTGTAACCAGAAGAGATAAGAAGAGGAACTCGTGGATCCGAAAAATGACAAGAGTGGAAGACATCATGATCAGAGTTAAATCCCTGAAATGGCAATGGGCTGGACATACTGCCAGAAGGACAGACCATCGATGGACAGCCGAAATTTTAGATTGGATTCCAAGGGACAGGAAAAGACCCAGAAGAAGACCACGTGGAAGATGGGTGGATGAAATTGGAAAGTATGCGGGAGTGACATGGAGGAGACTGGCACAAGACAGACCGTTGTGGAGGAAACTTGGGGAGACCTTCGTCCAGCAGTGGATTGATAATGGTTGACAATGATGATGATGATGATGATAGTTCTGAAAACTGACCATGGAAAGGATGAGTGGGTCGTCCTTTGTTTAAGAGTGAAACTATATGAGAAAGGACGGCAAACATTAGAACTTTGGTTACAACTGCCCAAAATGTGAAAGGATTTAGAAAGGTAATGATTGGTTTAAAGGAATGAACTAAAATCTGCCAGATTGAATGATAATAAGTTAATGTAGGACTTATCAAAGATAACAATTATTGTGGCGTACTAAAGAGGTGAAAACATGTGTCAAGACGAAAAATCTGCAGCGAAACATTCTGTCCGCATAGCTTAGTTGGGAGAGCGACTTACTCCGGAGTGAGGGATCACGGGTTCGATGCTTATCGCCGACAAACTTGTGTTTTCACATTGGCGCCCGATTGTGGAAAATGGATCCACTAGCAGTTGGGTTCTTCGAAAATTTGTGATGTTTGTTCCACATATTGTTTGGAATTAATGAAAAGTTCCTACTTCGCTTCAAAATTAAAAAAAAAAAAATTAAGAGGGAGATGATGTGACGTACTACAGAGCTGAAAATATGTGTCAAGACGACAAATCTACAGCGAGACATTCTCTCCGCATAGCTCAGTTGGGAGAGCGACTGACTCCGGAGTGAGGGGACAAGGACAAACTTGTGTTTCCGCTTGGTAGCGAAAGCAGGATTTTTTTGCAATAACCACACATTGATTTTACTGTAAACAACCAACCATACACATGAACCCTATGATTCTAGTACAATCCCTATAGAGATATATAAAAGACCTCTTATTTGCAACTAACATTTTTGTTTTCTGATGATTTGAAAATCAGATATCTTGCTTCCAAATAAGGTCAATAATTAACATGAAATTAATAAATTATTAATTAATTATGTGTCGAATTTTGTTTTTCACTTAATAAATTGTTTCTAACAACACATATGAATATGATATATGTGTTTAACATGAATTCTTATAAATTGCATTTAAAGATTTTTTTTATTCAGGGTATGTGAAGACCTTAAAGACATTACCATCTGCGACAACGTGATTGTGTGTGCCGGAGCTCGAAGCTCAGTGAAGCTTCTTGTATGGAACAAAACAAGTGGGCTGCCTCAACCGCAAATCTAGTCCATTGACACCACAGAACTCCCACTTTTTTTTTTTTTTTTAAATTCCCATCGCAATAAAGTGTTAGTGCAACGGGTTAACCGCGACGTTAGAAAGTGACGTGACCGCCAAAGACGTGACCTCAATCCTTCAACGAGCACGTCCGAAACCGTAAAAACACACACGCGCACGGAAAACTTACATAAATTAGTAATTGCAAAGGTCAGACATTTTCTTTTCACTTATAGAGCTTTTCAAGAAGTTTTGTTCCCCTGTGCCTATGAATGCAGCCACTGCTCTCATTATTATTACCACTGGTTTTACAAGGAAACATTTAAAATCTTTTGTCCTGATATTATTCATTCTCACCTTTATTTGTTTCTATTCAGGTTATTCTAATACAAAAAAAAGAGGTACGACAGTTGTATCTGTTTCTACACAAATAATTTCATCGTAAAAGAAATAATTGGGTATACAATGAAGAGCAATTGAATTAGAGATACCTGTCTAATAACGTGTAGCACCACCTTTCGCCCTGATGACGGCGGCGATTCGTCTCGGTATGAATTCGACAAGACACCGAAAGCGTTGGGAAGCCATGCGGATCCACGACCATTCATCAAGCTCCCACAGTTCACGAAGATTTGATGGAGGGGGTCAGAGCCTCGAACATATCTCTCCATGGCATCCCAGATATG
The DNA here is from genome assembly GCA_039090855.1 of Macrothele yani. Lineage (NCBI taxonomy): Eukaryota > Metazoa > Arthropoda > Arachnida > Araneae > Macrothelidae > Macrothele > Macrothele yani. Next base: position 45,750,469 of record CM077009.1, read on the forward strand.
CTCGATGGGATTGAGTACAGATGACTTAGCTGGCCAAAGAAGCGAGGTCACGTCGATGGAGTGTTCATCCAACCATTCGGATACAATTCGGGAGCTGCATTGTCTTGTTGCAGGGTGAGGTCCCCAGTGGGATGTTGAAGACGCACAAACGGGAGCAAATGGTCGTCCAGGATATCCCGGTAACGTTGACCTGTGAGGGACGATGTCACACGTACCAGGGGTCCCTTTTCAGTCCACATAAACAGTCGCCAGACGAGAATGTCACCCCCACCAGCTTGAAGAGTACCCTGCTGGTAAGAAGGATCCATCGCTTCATGTGGTTTGCGCCGTACTCGTATCCTGCCATCCGCATGTACCAACGTGAATCTCGACTCATCAGTCCAGGCAACATTTTCCCACATGTCTAGGGTCTAGTGGTGATGTTCCCGCGCCCATGTTAATCTTTGCACCCTGTGATGTGCGGTCAGCAGCGGTACCCTCGTGGGACGATGGCCTCTGTACCCTATAGGGAGGAGACGGTTCTGGATGGTGTGGCTGCTTACATGTTTTTGTGCACCAGCGTTAAATTGCCGAGTGGTTTCTTGCATTGTGGCCCGTCTATCCGCTGTTACAATGCGAGCTAGCCGACGATGACCCCGCTCATCCACACGCTGTTGTCCACGGCAGTTGGCCCTTGCAGAGATGGTTTTACCGGATTCGATGTACTCACGGTGCACCCGTGACGCAGTGGCTCGTGAAAATCCCCGTGCCTGCACGACTTCCGAGATGGAGTGAACCATTCGTCGTGTCCAGACAATTTGCCCACGATCAAATGCGCTTAGATCCTTCGTCTTACCCATACGGCGTCCGACTCTTACTGATTCCCGTCGCATCACTCCTTATTTTGTCGGATCGCTGCATACGTCATTTCGTTTCCGTTTACAGGGCCGCCCACAGCGCCATATTTGCATAATGCCAGCTGTCTCTAATTCAATTGCTCTTCAGTGTATATTGTGTGTGTGTAAGTTCTACCCGTTTTTATAGGCTACGAAGGAAGGAGGAGAACACAACGAATAACGTACCTAGGGTTTCACATAATTGCCATCATTCTGTATGACCTCTTGTCATCTGTCTATGAAGTAGGTGAATCCCACAACCAAAAAACTCCTGTGTTTTAGAGTCAAAAGAGATGTAATGCCGTTTTCGCATCGTCCACATCATCGAAGGTTTGGAGAGCGAAGGTGTTCTGTAACGATCGAAAAATATGGTAGTCTGTAGGTGCCAGGTCAGGGGAATACGTCGGGTAAGGTAACACTTCCCAACCAAAGTCCAGTAATTTTTGCCGAGTGATTAAAGCAGCATGAGGTCTGGCGTTATCATGACGAAGAAAAAGGCCTTTGCGATTGACGAATTCTGGCCGCTTCGATGTCAGTTGTTCTCGCATTCTGTCCAACTGTTGGCAGTAGAGGTCAGCATTTATCGTTCGGTTAAGTGTCAATACCTCGCAGTGGATTATTTCCTGGACATCCCATTAAACCCTCAACAAAATCTTTCTGGGATTCAGTCTTCCTTTTGAAGTCTCCGCACATTGGCACACAGTCCGTCGACGCTTTACGTTACTGTACAGTACCCATTTCTCGTCACCCGTTACAATTCGTCTCAAAAGCGGTTCATTTCTGTGACGAGAAAGCAAAGGAACACAGGTACGGATTTTCTCCTCCCGTTGCTTTGCAGAAAGCTGGTGAAGATCCCAATTATAAAACTTGGTGATGAACTCAAGCGCATGAATCCGTCTTTCGACTGTTGTTCTGTATACAGACAACGTTTTCACACTCATTCCTAAACGGTTGGATGTGGATCATTTGTTATCAACTTCGTCAGACACCACAGATGGACGTCCAGGACGTGGTTGATCTTTACAGCATCTGCCTCCGTCCCGGAATTTCCGAAACTAACGGCGACATGTGCTATCATCAACTACATCCTCCCCATACACTTGACAGATGTTGCGGCAAGCCGCGACTGCAGTGCTGCCTTTATCCAACTCGTATCCAACTCGTTTGCTGCCTTTATCCAACTCGTTTATCGCATGCCATGTTACACCGTCCGTGATTTCCGTTACGAATGACTTACTCGGACAAACCTAGTGCCTCTATATGCTCTACTGCTCCACGCTTTATTGGCCAAAAATTCGGCACCTGTGACGTAACTACTCCGATCGCAATGTGCATGTATTACAAAAACAGGTACAACTTTTGCACACACCTAATACACTGAAGTAGCAAATTATTAGGAACGCACAATAATAATCCTGGTCAACAACATTGTTGCCGCCCAGGTGGCGCAGTGGTCTAAGGCGCTGGCCTCTGATCATACGTCCGTAAGGGGTCCGGGTTCGAATCCCGGTCAGGCATGGATGTTGTGTTTGTCCTACGGCACTGGCTCTCTCCCTTCCCTGGAGCCAGTGACCCTAAATTAGGGACGGGCGACTGCTTATAGCCCATTGAGTTGCTCACGGTAGTCGTTAAACCTCCAATCAAAAAAAAAAAAAAAAAAAAAAAAAACATTGTTCTTCTTTTTTATTGCCGAGGATTTTTCAACGTATTTGGGGTATTTGGGGCGTGCTGAATCCAAAAATGACATTAGTTTTGCCGAATTGGCTCCAGTTTTGAGATAATGCATACGCCTCAAATTTTGATTATACCCCAATACTACCCCTGTGGCTGCTGATAGCTTTTGATCTGGCCTTTTACTCTTTAACAGTGTTTTTATCTAATGTAATTTTTGATTTTATCTTTAATATTGTTTTGAAACATTATCCCTTGCATGCAAAATCATATTTATTATTTTTTCCTTCTTTAGCATAGAAATAAGAGTTCTTCACGAAGAAGCTGTGTAAACAGTCCTAATGTATTCTGCTACATTTGTGGCGAATACACTGTGCAAAAATAAAGGCAAAACACCACTGACTTTGTAAGACAATTATATCTGGCTTATTTTGGAATGAAGTTTGGAGACCAAGATAAGTCTTGGGCTCCCCGTAAGGTTTGCAAAATCTGTGTAGATAGCCTGTGACAGCGGGAAAAAGGAGAAAGGAAATGTTTACATTGCGGTATGCGTATGGTGTGGAAAGAGCCACAAAACCACCACGATGGCTGTTATTTTTGTGCTGTGAATGGCTTCAATCGCTACTAGACATAAGTGAGAGTATCCTGATTTGGAAACAGCAAGGCGACTTGTGCCACACTGCGGAAACGTTCCCATACCAGTGTTTACCTCACTGCCTGACTTGCTATTGTCAGGTGTTGAAGATATTCAGGACTTGGAGTGTACCACAGGTGGTAGCAGTGGAAGTGAATATGAAGGAAGCTTTTCAACAATTCAGCAGTTCTCCCAAAAGAACTCAATTTGGGTACGAGAACTCAATCTTTCAAAGCAAGCATCTGAACTTTTAGCATCCAGGCTAAAAGGTAAGAACTTTCTCAAGCCGGAAGTTAAAATAACAGCTTATCAGACAAGAGAGGAGGAAATTCTTCCTTACTTCAGCCAAGATGAAGAACTTGTATACTGCAATAACATTCCTGGACTTATTCTGCAAATGGGACTGCCGGAGTATCGACCAGAAAATTGGCGGCTTTTTACCAACAGCTCCGGCAGAAGCTTAAAATGTGTTTTATTTTACAATGGTAACCGCTGTGCGTCCCTCCCAATTGCTCACTCAACAAAACTTAAAGAAGAATATGAAAAAGGTCTTGCAGAAGTTCTGCTATCATGAGCCCCAGTGGTTTATTTGTGTTGATCTAAAGATGGTTAACTTCTTGTTCGGGCAGCAAAGTGGATACACAAAGTACCATTGTTTCATCTGCTTGTGGGATAGTAGGGCAAAGCAAGATCATTGGAGAAAAGTGGCATGGCCTTCAAGGAAAAACATGACTGTAGGTGCAGCTAACATCACTAACGAGCCATTGGTTGACAGGGAAAAAATCATTCTCCCACCACTCCATATCAAGCTTGGACTGATGAGGCAATTTGTTAAGACCTTGGATAAACATGGAGATTGCTTCAAATACATTTGTATATCGTTCCTGGGACTGAGTTCTGAAAAACTCAAAGCAGTGATCTTTGATGGTCCTCAAATTCGTAAACTCATCAACGATTTGAATTTCACCAAACTTATGAATGATGTTGAAACATCTGCGTGGGGCAGTTATGTCTTATTTGTCCAGACTTTCTTGGGTAACAACAAAGCAGATAATTACGAAGTATTGGTACAAAATATGCTCGCCAACTTAAATAATTTGGGTACTAATATGAGCATAAAGGTACACTTGCTTCACAGCCACTTAGACAGATTTCCGGATAATCTTGGTGATTTCAGTGAGGAAAAAGGGGAGAAGTTCCATCAGGATATCAAGGTGAAGGAGGAAAAGTATCAAGGCAGATGGGACAGACACATGATGGAAGGTGCAGGATTCTCCAACGTGATTGTCCTGATGACCCAGATAAGAGAAAATCGTACGAAAAGCGTTTTTCTGTGCATTCTTTGTTAATATCTGAATCATCTTACTTTTGTGTGTGTGTGTTATTGTACTGAAGACAACGCCATTAGGTATTTCACCCGTTTACTTCTGTATGATTTGAGACAGTTTCAATGTGATTTATGGATAGGTTACCACACCATTAAATTTTTTGTATATCTTATGTTTTTCAATGGGGCCTCCATTATCTCAAAAAGTAGAGACAATCTAGCAAACCGATGTCATATTCGTAATCAGCGCCACAAAGTCGGCCTGAAACCGCTGAAATAATGTCGGCAATGAAATTACTGTTGGTCAGTGTAATCAAACACGTGCCATTGTCAATTGCGTGCACAACTAGGGCATTGAGATGCTTTTATATTAGCAGCTGTGAAACGCAAATTTGTCGGTGGTATGTATCGATCCACATCCTCCTGCTCCGGAGCAAAATGCTTTCCCAATTAAGCTACGTCAGAAAGAGCTAATCACTCCTGTTTACCGTTTTCACAGGCGCGCAATCTCTGAGGTACGTCTCACAGCTCACACTGCAAATCATTTAGACGTGTACTGGGCGTAGATAGAGGCAATGTGGGAAAGGCTCGTGGTTTAAGCCACTTTGAAAAAGGCGCGATAGTGGGATCCCGGGGATCAGCTGCAAGCATCTCAGAAAGGGAAACATTCCCGGCTATGCAAGAACAACTGTGTACAATGAGTGGTGCTCAAACAACAAAACAAGCAATCACTGGTCTTGAAAGAGATATGACACTGGACACTAGTGCAGCAGGTGCAAGCATCTCAGAAACGGCAAACCTTTTTTTTTTTTTTTTTTTTTTGATTGGAGGTTTAACGACCACCGTGAGCAACTCAATGGGCTATAAGCAGTCGCCCGTCCCTAATTTAGGGTCACTGGTTCCAGCCAAGGGAGAGAGCCAGTGCCGTAAGACAAACACAACATCCATGCCTCACCGGGATTCGAACCCGGACCCCGATCGGACGAATGATCAGAGGCCATCGCTTAGACCACTGCGCCACCGGAGCGGCACGGCAAACCTTCTCGGCTATGCAAGAACAACTGTGTACAATGAGTGGTGCACAAAGAACAAAACAAGCAGTCAGCAGTCTTGAAAGAGGTATGATACTGGACACTCGTCGAGCAGATGCAAGCATCTCAGAAACGGGCAAACCTTCTCGGCAATGCAAGAACAACTGTGCACAATAAGTGATAATCAAACAACAAAACGAGCAGTCATAAGTCTTGAAAGAAGTATGATACTGGACACTAGGCGAGCAGGTGCAAGCATCTTAGAAACGGCAAACCTTCTCGGTTATGCAAGAACAACCGTGTAGAATGAGTGGTGGTGCACAAACAACAAAACAAGCAGTCAAAAGTCTTGAAAGAGGTATGATACTGGACACTAGGCAAGCAGGTGTAAGCATCTCAGAAACGGCAAACCTTCTCGGCTATGCAAGAACAACTGTGTACAATGAGTGGTGCACAAACAACAAAACAAGCAGTCAGAGGACTTGAAAGAGGTATGATAGTGGACACTATGCGAGCAGGTGCAAGCATCTCAGAAACAGCAAACCTTCTCGGCTATGCAAGAACAACTGTGTACAATGAGTGGTGCACAAAGAACAAAACAAGCAGTCAGCAGTCTTGAAAGAGGTATGATACTGGACACTCGTCGAGCAGATGCAAGCATCTCAGAAACGGGCAAACCTTCTCGGCAATGCAAGAACAACTGTGCACAATAAGTGATAATCAAACAACAAAACGAGTAGTCATAAGTCTTGAAAGAAGTATGATACTGGACACTAGGCGAGCAGGTGCAAGCATCTCAGAAACGGCAAACCTTCTCGGTTATGCAAGAACAACGGTGTAGAATGAGTGGTGGTGCACAAACAACAAAACAAGCAGTCAAAAGTCTTGAAAGAGGTATGATACTGGACACTAGGCAAGCAGGTGCGAGCATCTCAGAAACGGCAAACCTTCTCGGCTATGCAAGAACAACTGTCGTACAATGAGTGGTGCACAAACAACAAAACAAGCAGTCAGAGGTCTTGAAAGAGGTATGATACTGGACACTAGGCAAGCAGGTGCGAGCATCTCAGAAACGGCAAACCTTCTCGGCTATGCAAGAACAACTGTGTACAATGAGTGGTGCACAAACAACAAAACAAGCAGTCAGAGGTCTTGAAAGAGGTTTGATACTGGACACTAGGTAAGCAGGTGCAAGCATCTCAGAAACGGCAAACCTTCTCGGCTATGCAAGAACAACTGTGTACAATGAGTGGTGCACAAACAACAAAACAAGCGGTCAGAGGTCTTGAAAGAGGTACGATGCAGCAAAATAGTCGAGTAGATGCAAGCATCTCAGAAAGGGAAACCTTCTCGGCTATGCAAGAACAACTGTTCACAATGAGTGGTGCACAAACAACAAAACAAGCAGTCATCGGTCTTGAAAGAAGTATGATACTGGACACTAGGCAAGCAGGTGCAAGCATCTCAGAAACGGCAAACCTTCTGGGCTATGCAAGAACAACTGTGTGCAATGAGTGGTGCACAAACAACAAAACAAAGGGTCAGCGATCTTCCTGTGAGATGAAACGACTGCTAGATATACGAGTGTACGAGTAACAGACGAGCTCCTTTGCATTAAGTAACCGCAAGGTACAACAATGGTACCTAAAGGAGAGTTTCCACATACACAGCCCACCGTACATTAGTGCGAATGCGATACAGCAGCTGACGGCCACTTCGTGTACCACTAGATTTTGCTAAAAATCAACAAATTCGCTTGTAGGGCACGGGAGCACCAAAACTGAACCCTTGAGGACACGAAAAAGGTCGTCTGATCCGACGAATCCTGTTTTAAATTAACACACGCTGATGGGCGGGCCACAATACGGGATCAACAGCACGAATAGATGGATGCCAGCTGCCTAGCAATAACTATACAGGTTAGGGGAGGCGACGCACACCGGTACATGTACACGGATTCTTTTTGATGGAGAGAGCAACTTATAGCAGAATAATGCGCCGTGCCACAAAGCTGGGATCGTCACACTTGTGGTAAGCACAACAGCCACTTTAAAGTGCTAAAATGGCCCCCACAGTCTCTAGATCTTAGTCCAATTGAACATCTCTGAAATGGGTCAGAAAGAGCCATTTGTAACAGAGATCCTTCTCCAGTGAACATTACGCAATTAACAGACGCCACCACATCCGCTTGGTTGAGCACACTTGTGGAACGATATCCAGGGCCTTAGCCAGGGAGGGGGTTTTCGTGGTTGAAGCCCTCTCAGAGATGCCGTACCTAAATAAAGAGAGGGTAGGTCCATATACTTCTGTAAATATTGGGTGTGTGCACAAGTTCTACCCGTTTTTGTAAAAGATGCACATTGCCATCGGAGTAGTTACGTCACAGATGACGCTGCGATGCCGAATTTTTGGCCAAGAAAGCGTGGAGCAGTAGAGCATATACAGGCACTAGGTTTGTCCGAGTAAGTCATTCGCAACGGAAATCACGGACGGTGTAACATGACATGCGATAAGGAGCACATTAGACATTGTTTACTGTACGAGTTCGATAAAGGCAGTACTGCAGCCACGGCTTGCCGCAACATCTGTCAAGTGTATGGGGAGGATGTAGTTGATGATAGCACATGTCGCCATTGGTTTCGGAAATTCCGGGACGGAGACAGATGCTGTAAAGATCAACCACGTCCTGGACGTCCATCCGTGGTTTCTGACGAGGATGTGGACCAAGCCATAACAAATGACCAACAACCAACCGTTCAGGAATTAGCGCAAACGTTGTCGGTACACAGAACAACAGACGAAAGACGGATGCATGAGCTTGAGTTCATCACCAAGTTCGATAAATGGGTTCCGCACCAGCTTTCTGCAAATCAAAGAGAGGAGAGAACCCATACCTGTGTTTCTTTGCTTTCTCGTCACAGAAATGAACCATTTTTGGGGACGAATTGTAACAGGTGATGAAAAGTGGTCACCGTACCGTAATGTAATGCGTCGACGGACTGTGTGCCAATGCGCGGAGCCTGCTCCATCGACCTCAAAAGGAGTACTGAAAAGGTTTTGTTGAGTGTTTGGTGGGATGTCCAGGGAATAATCGACTGGGAGATGTTGGCACCTAACCGAATGATAAATGCTGACCACTACCTCCAACAGCTGGACAGATTGCGAGAACAACTGACATCGAAGCGGCCAGCACACGTCAATCGCAAAGGCGTGATCTTTCATTATGATAACGCCAGAGCTCATGCTGTTTTAATCACTCGGCAAAAATTACTGGACTTTGGTTGGGAAGTGTTACCTCACCTGGCGTATTCCCCTGACCTGGCACCTACGGACTACCACCTTTTTCGATCGTGACAGAACACCTTCGCTCTCAAAACCTTCGATGATGTGGACGATGCGAAAACGGCATTACACGACTCTTTTTACTCTGAAACACAGGAGTTTTTCGGGTGTGGGATTCACCTACTCATAGACAGGAGGTCAAACAGAATGACGGCAATTATATGAAATCCTTGATAGGTTATTTGTTGTGTTCTCCTCCTTTCTTTGTAGCCTACAAAAACGCGTAGAACTTATGCTCACACCCAATAGTATAGCATGTAAGTCGTTAGTACGTATTTGAAAAATGGGGAGTTTATTAAATATAAAAATTTCGTGTGCAAGTAAAATGTGACTGAGAAAAAATTTAACAAATGTAAAACGTACGCTGAAAATTAATTTTCAAATTCAGAAACTCTCCCCAAAAATTGTTCCTGGCTGCGGACCTGACGATATCAACAAATCGTTGACTCCACGCCACATTGAATCGATGCTGTTTTGAAGGCCAAGGAAAGCCTAACACGAAGTTGTTCCTAATAATTTGTTACTTCGGTGTAAATATACATAACACCTCATTTAAAAGATTCTGTCGAGACATCTGTGCAGATCTTTCATCCGAGATGTGTCCGAGTTCGAATCCCAGGGTTTGTCTTGTGGCATTGGCTCTCTCGCTTCCCTCGAATCAGTGGCCTTAAATTAGGGAGGGGCGACTGCTTACAGCCCATCAAGTTGCTCACAGTGATCGTTAAACCCCCAAGAACAACAACAACAAAACCATGTGTGCAGTGCTGCTGCTTCGTGCCACCCCCACCCCCTCCCCCCAGCCCGAGCCGTCCTTTTCAGTTTTTAAACAGCGTGTTCCTTTGCTCTTTGGCCAAGTATGAGCCTTGTGGCAGAATTTTGTAATATTTATAAATACACTGGCGGAAAGTGAAAAAAGAACACCAAGAAGGAGACGTCTGATACCAACGAAATTTATACAGCATAATAACGGAATACAAAGGATAACGTGATCAAAACATTATGGCAAAATACAGCTGTATTTGCTGGTAAACTGAAAAATAACATTTCCATGTAACATGGTTAGTACGAGGTTGAACCGCCATGAACTGCGTCACACTGTGCAATTCTGGCATGGAGTCTGTCGTACAGATGTTGGATGTAAGTTTGGGGTATTGAGTTCCAAGCATCCTCAACCTGGACGCGTAAATCGGGGATGGTCGTGGCTGGCCGTGGAGACCGGATAAGTCGTTGTCCCATAAAATCCCACACGTGCTCAATGGGGGACAAATCCGGTGAACGTGCAGGCCATGGAAGTTGTCTCACACCATGAACTGCATGTTGCGTTGCACGTGCCGTGTGTGGACGTGCGTTATCTTGCTGGAAAACACCACAATGGACCGACCTTACACATGTCACAACAACGAGCTGAATGATGTTGTTGATGTAGGAGGTGCAGTTTAACGTACCCGGTACAAACACTAGTTGTGTACGGGAGTGAGAGCTGATCGCTACCCACACTAGGAGACCAGGTGTAGGCCCTGTGTGTCGCTGGCGGATGCAAGAAGGGTGGAGACGCTCCCCTGTGCGTCTGCGAACACGCATACGGCCATCGGAGGCTCCCAAGCAGAATCTGCTTTCATCGCTGAACACGACAGATCGCCATTGCGTTCTCCAGGGCAGAAGTTGGCGACACCACTGCAGCCGTTCCTGACGGTGGGCTGGAGTCAGAGGTACACATGCCAGAGGCACACGTGCACGTAGTCCTGCATCCAGTAGACGGTTGCGGATTGTTCGCACAGTCACCTCAGGTGCAACGCCAGCTCGGATTTGGTCGCAGTTGACAACGCCGCTCTTCTTATGCGTCGATCGGTCCGCTCACCAGTCCGTCTGTGACTACCGGTTCCACGTCTTCTCGTGTGGGAATGTTCCTCGGACCATCTACGCCACCATCGTACCACCACCGATACTTCCCGTCCAATTCGCTCCGCAATACGACGATACGACCACCCGGCCTCGCGTAGTCCGACTAGACCATCTCGCTCAAAGTCCGATAACTGCTGAAATCGCACACGTCTTCCATGTCCAGGCATTACAGCTTCTTCAGGGTCTTCGCACGTGTCCGTACGCCGACGACTGATTACATTCACTTCGCCGTACTCCTTAAATACCACCGACGATAATTTGCATATTATGCCGTGCTGTGGCGTAAACGCTCACCGGTTGGTCTCGAAATGAACATCACACCTACGTAAACTCGACCCCAGTAACATATGTAAGTTTCATGATCGTCCGCCAATTCCTTCTTGGTGTTTTTATTTCACTTTCCGGCAGTGTAAATACATTGGATTGGTGCGAATGAAATTTCTGGCGCGAACGAGCATTGGTGACAGGCCCCCCACCCACAGGTGTTGGGGGGAGGGTATTATGTCACAGAGTTACTATAAATAGCTAGCACGAGTGTGAAGAAAAAGATCAGGCGTGGGATGTTTGGACGTAACGTGGTTTACAAAGCAAACATGCAGACGTCGTATTCTAGAGTCATCTTCCTGTATGAATTTAAACTGGTCCATTCTGCAGGAATTTCCGCTCGAAACGTTAAGAAAGCGTTTGGGGTGAATACAGACAACGAACGAACCATCCGGCGATGGTTTGTGAAGTTTTCGAAGCGGAGATACGGACCTGTAAAACCAAGCACGTGGTCAGCGACCTGTTGCTGTTTCTGACGATATGTTCTGTTACGTGTGGTTGAAGCGGACCCCCGAAGAACGTGTCGCGAGATAGCGGCAGAGGTAGGTGACCACCACACTACAGTTGTCCGGCGTCTGACTGCTCTGGGTAAGGTCAAAAAGCTGGACACGTGGCTGCCGCATGAGTCGACAAACTGCCAACAAGGACTAGGCGTTTGGAAGTCTGCACGTCGCTGCTTGCCAGGAATAAACAGGAACCTCTACTGCACTGAATCGTCACCTGCGACGAGAAGTGGGTCCTTTCTGATAAGCGGAAACGATCTGCACAATGGTTAAGCAATGCACAGCATGCTGGGCGGCATCCTAAGCCACCCCCACACACCAAGAAGGTGATGCTCCTTGTCTGGTGGTCCACAGCCGGAATAATTCATCGGAGTTTCTTGGGAAGAGGCCAAACCATCAATGCAGGATGTTATTGTGCTGAATTACACCAGATGCACCGGTCAACAGACATGTTGTTCATCTGCTACAGGACAACCCCCGAACTCATGTCGCACAACGAACGATGCTTGCACTAAGTAAGTGCCTTGGGCTATGAAGCACTTCCTCATCCTGCTTCGTCGCCTGGATCACTTCCTGTCCGGGAAACAGTTCACGACAGACAACGAGGTTCAACGTGCAGTTGATGACTTCTTCGGGTACAGTGCCTAGAAGAATTAGTGTGTCGTGCTCGCAGAAAAACTTGCTGCCCGCAATCATGAAATCGGTAGATGGCGCTGCCATCGGATGTCACGTCGCTTTTCAGGGAGGAAGGACGACGAAAACGCACATCTTTCTATGACACACACCCTGCTCGTCAGTATTATGTGTACTCCTGGAACGATATTTTATAAGCAGATAACTTAAGTATATACGAAATAATCGACACACCTCTTTCACCCCCCCCCCCAAAAAAAAAAGAACGAACGGTGTGCCCAAGATTCATTAATAAGGGTATCGTAGTTTAAGTTAAGCTTTGCATTGTGCTAACGTCAACATTAATGTTAGATATTTCGGAAGTTTTAGAGTCATACATGGGTTGCATTATGCAAAAACACTGGAGACCAATATGCAGTTTACAATCACTGAAACATCAGCTTACAGTATAAAGTAAAAATTAAAAAAAAAAAAAATTCCCCTCAAAACCTTACCGGAAAAAAAAGGGGGAAATATTTTCTCAATGAGACATCGGCTTTATAATTTACAATAATCCAATTAGGTCTTGAAATTCAGTAACCTAAAAACTTTATAAATTATTTAATAATGTACTTCATTTTTCAGCAATGAGTGACTATATTGAAACTTAATGCTTTCCATTTAGTTGGCTTTGAAAAGAAGCCTTTTAATGAGTTGAAAATAGAAAACAACAAAGATCAGCCCAGGCTAGAACCTGGGTACCCAGCATCTATCACTAGGCCATCCGCGGCTTGTAAACGTCTATTGCGATTACTGTTTTTAAAATTGGTCTATTTTCTAATAATATACCAACTGTAATCCATTTATAAAAATCATTCCTAAAAAAACTTTGCCTGTGATACGATAAACAAAAACTGAATGTATATGATGACATTCTTTTAAAGAAAAATAATTATAATACTTTTCTTTACTTTTCTTCAGCTTATAATAATTATGTGATTAAATTTTTCTATTCAAATGGGTTTGCATTGAAGAGAGGAAAATTCTTTTGCACCTTAAGTAAAAAGTTTAATAAGGTAAAAATTAAGAAGTGGGTGTTCATGCAGTCTGTCTAAATGGGATAATTCTATGCAGTTCCTGTAAACTATTTTTACCCTTAAAAATAAGGAAATTATTAATGTAGCATACACACAGGCGTAACGTGGGGAAGGCACAGTAGGGCATGTGCCCCCCCTTAAAAATTGGAAAAACTAATTAGTCGTTCGCCTTTTAAATGTCTTTTAAATTTGGGAAAATAGTAGGTATGGCGTCAGGCTTGAGTAATGGTTTGTCTCCGCATGTTAGAACTTCCTTACCTTGAATAGTGGAACGATAATGCATCTCCATGAATTTAGATTCAAAGTGCAAGGCACATACAACACAACTTTCATCAAGTTTCTTATCAGCTCTGGGAATTGCCTTATCCCATTTGCTCAACATACTAGGGTTGTTCAAATGAAAAGGTACGAAACGTCATAAGAACGTAACCGTTAACATATTTGCCTATGCCGCTATGGGAGAACGTAGCGACACATCTAGGGACGCGATTGGAGTCGCCGGCGTGGATCGGAGCATGCGCGGGCGCCCGCATGCGCAGAAGAGAGCAGAGGCTCTTATAAAGAGCGCCGTCCAATTGACGCGGCAGTGCGTGTGAGGACAGGATGGCGTTCACATTGCAAAATTCGACGATTGAGGAGCAGCGAAGCGTTATCCGATTTCTGACATCGGAAGGTGTTAAACCGGCCGCTATTCATCGCTGAGGGTGTGGTTCTGCTCCATGATAACGCGCTTCCACCCGTCTCCAGGGTCACACACGGCGGAACTGGCCAAGTTCCAGTGGGAGCAGCTTGACCATCCACCCTACAGCCCGGACATGTCGCCCTGCGATTTCCATGTGTTTGGTCCCCTGAAAAAAACATCTGAAAGGGAAGCGCTTCCACTCGGATACGAACTCAACGACGCTGTGCAGGACTGGGTGTCGTCACGGCCACAGGAATTCTGGGAACAAGGAATCCTTCGGCTCGTTAATCAATGGGATCGTTGTGCTACGGCCTATGGTGTATACTTTGAATAAAGTCTTCATTTATACCCACAGTGTCGTTTCGTACCTTTTCATTTGAACACTCCTTGTATCAGGAATTTTGGGGACAGCAAAGAGTAATATTTTATTTTTGCAGGATTTATAGCCAGTGTTACATCCTGGCACAAAACAGCTGCTTTGCCTTTTCCGTTTTCTATGTTTTTCATTATTTGCTAATGCAGAATTTCCCATTCCTTTCATAGCTGACATTATTTCCCTATGATCTTATAACTGTTGCAGTCGATTTCAGTACTGCGGTTAAGTTTAACCACACAGTAGGTTTAACGCGTGACCACTGTTTCTTTCAGGACTTTTTGGCTGGGGGGGCAAATGGAACCTTAGAGGGGCAAATTTTCCATTTGCTATATATATAATATATCCTTAACTAAAAGAGACATGCAAAGGCTGCAGACAATTCAAAGCAGCATGGAGAGGTGCATGCTTGGTGTAACCAGGAGAGATAAGAAGAGGAACTCGTGGATCACAAAAATGACAAGAGTGGAAGACATCATGATCAGAGTTAAATCCCTGAAATGGCAATGGGCTGGACATACTGGCAAAAGGACAGACCATTGATGGACAGCCAAAATTTTAGATTGGATTCCAAGGGATAGGAAAAGACCCAGAAGAAGACCACATGGGAGATGGGTGGATGAAATTCGAAAGTATGCGGGAGTGACATGGAGGAGACTGGCACAAGACAGACCGTTGTGGAGGAAACTTGGGGAGACCTTCGTCCAGCAGTGGATTGATAATGGTTGACAATGATGATGATGATGATATATATATATAATTTTAACTACTATATTTACATATGTAGAAGTAATTACTATATATCTAGCACAGGAGCGCATTTAGAGGGGGCATTGGCACCCCCCGAAAATGTTCCATTTTTTTTGTTTTTTTGGTTAAAATGCGACTTTCATTAGAAAAAAATGCCTTAATTTTATAAAAATGTATCAACTCTAAAAAATGCCTTAATTTTTCTTTAATTTTTCATTAACTTAAATTTTTTCCAGATGGTGGATTTCAAAAACATCCTTCCCCCGAAGAAAAATTCTATATACATCCCTGATATAGTAATTACTTCTTCAAACATTTCAGGAATAACAAACTTTTTTCAGCTAAAGGAGGGGGGGGGGGGTCCGCTGGCTTGAAATTTTTATCAATTAAAATGCATTCAACGTACTCTTGATCCTGAACCACGATTTCCAGCCAATTAGATATGATTAGTCTACTTATTATATTTTGAAGAATATCATGCGTTGTAATACACTTTTTAATAAAATAAACTATAACTAGTACCATTTTAATAAATATTTAAAAAAAGTATAATTGGAGAAATATTTGTAGCATAAAAAGAAACGAAACTTCCTTTTTCATCATAGCCTGAATTTATTAAAATTTGGTTCGGTAACCTAAAATTTCTCCGGGGAGGGGGGGGGGCGAATGGTCGTTTCCGGGAGGGCTTCGCCCCTCTGGATGTATGCCTGAAAGAAACACTGCGCGTGACAGCCAATACTTGATCAACTTCTACATCTTCACGAATAAAAAGTTACTAATTTCGGAAATAGATTTCGTTATAAACAATCCACAGTTGAATAAAACTAGCACACTAACACCCTAATAAGCCTATTGCGTTTTAGTGATCAACTGTTGAA
The DNA here is from genome assembly GCA_039090855.1 of Macrothele yani. Taxonomy (NCBI): domain Eukaryota; kingdom Metazoa; phylum Arthropoda; class Arachnida; order Araneae; family Macrothelidae; genus Macrothele; species Macrothele yani. Next base: position 45,766,470 of record CM077009.1, read on the forward strand.
TTACCTAGTGTATTACTGTTATGATCGAGCTACAACGAATTAGCAAAGATACTGCCAAAAATATTTCCCTCCACTAACCTTTGTTTTGTGAAAATTTGAAGTTTCGTAAGGCAGCAAATCCTTGGCAAACAAACTTCCCACCATTGAATAGCATGAAGCCGATGAAGCATCCTAACGTAACTTCCGATGCCAGCGCCCTCTGTCATTTCATGACGATTGGTCACAAAATCGTGAGGGACATCTTATGGAGCACGTCACACTAATTCTTCTAGGCACTGTACTTCGGGTCCCAGAGACAAGACTTTTTTCGTTCCGGGATTATGGCCTTGCCGGACAGATGGCAACTATCTGTCGATGCTGAGGGGGATTATTTTGCCTAGGAAAGTTGTCCTGCTTTTCTGTTCTCGCCGTCCACTTGTGCTGGTCCTTTGCCGGACATTTCATTCGCACCAACCCAATATTACACCTCATTTAAGCGATCTGGTCAAGACATGGGTGCAGCGTTGTTGCTGCTTCCTTTCTGGTTCTCTCTATTCCTTATAGTCTGTAACCCAGAATTACGAATGAAGTATTTCTCCTAGGTAATAAAGTAAGAGGAATGAAAAAAAAAAAACGAATTCATACTGAAAAATATATTTCTCTTTATCTCTCTGTACTTGCCAATAAAAATATGTAAGAGATGAATGAGAAAAATCACTACCCTTGTGAAACGTAGCGACTCTAGGAAAGCGGGACAAAAAGGGGGACATTCAAGTCTAGCACGTGCGCAACCACAAAGGGTCGAAGAACATTTGTTGAGAAACTTTACTCGAAAAGAAAAAGCAAAGGCAGCGTCCACGCTGCCTCTGTGCGACGTATCTAGCTGGTAACGAGCTCTTTTTGAATCTCACGCAACAAGAAGGGAGGAAAATGTCCGGGGGGGGTGAGCAATCGTGGAGACCCTTTGCCAAAAAGCAATTTCACGATAACTTAAAATATGTGTGGAAGTGGGTCGGCGCAACGGAGAAGTGAAAGCGTTAGTAACGCCACCTGCTGGGTGGCAGAGAAACTTCGAAGTGAGGACTGCTGCAAGAAGCTACGAAGACAGCGATTTCGTTGTGTGACACAATGTGGCAAATATTCAAGATCTCACTTTCGTTTTGAGCCTTCTTTCCTGTAGAAAAGTTGTGTTATTTCTTAGTACGTTCTTTATTCATGAACATCCAGTTTCTCTGTTACGTTTGCCAGCGCTGGCAGTCAGCCTGATGGAGAAAGGTCACGATACACTGTAAACACTTTTCTGAAATTCACGAGCCATCTTTCCGTCATTTCTTTCGTGAATTAACGAAGCATATTTCTGACACAACCTTTTCCGTGAAATGACGGAAACAAACTTGAATTTCACGGAATTTTCGTACTACGGGAAAATTCTGAATTTTCAGAAACCTTTCCGCAGTTTCTGTCTTATATTGATGGTAAATTACCGTTTTAAAGATGTGTTAACGGGAAATTCTGAATTTTCAGAAACCTTTCCGCAGTTTCTGTTTTATATTGACGGTAAATTACCGTTTTAGAGATGTGTTAACGGAAAATTCTGAATTTTCAGAAACCTTTCTGCAGTTTCTTTCTTATATTGATGGTAAATGACCGTTTTAGAGATGTGTTCACGGAAAATTCTGAATTTTCAGAAACCTTTCCGCAGTTTCTGTCTTATATTGACGGTAAATTACCGTTTTAGAGATGTGTTAACGGAAAATTCTGAATTTTCAGAAACCTTTCCGCGGTTTCTGTCTTATATTGACGGTAAATTACCGTTTTAGAGATGTGCTAACGGAAAATTCTGAATTTTCAGAAACCTTTCCGCAGTTTCTGTCTTATATTGACGGTAAATGACCGTTTTATAGATGTTTTAACGGAAAATTCTGAATTTTCAGAAACCTTTCCGCAGTTTCTGTCTTATATTGACGGTAAATTACCGTTTTAGAGATGTGTTAACGGAAAATTCTGAATTTTCAGAAACCTTTCCGCGGTTTCTGTCTTATATTGACGGTAAATTACCGTTTTAGAGATGTGTTAACGGAAAATTCTGAATTTTCAGAAACCTTTCCGCGGTTTCTGTCTTATATTGACGGTAAATTACCGTTTTAGAGATGTGTTAACGGAAAATTGTGAATTTTCAGAACCCTTTCCGCCGTTTCTGTCTTATATTGACGGTAAATGACCGTTTTAGAGATGTGTTAACGAAAAATTCTGAATTTTCAGAAACCTTTCCGCAGTTTCTGTCTTATATTGATGGTAAATTACCGTTTTAAAGATGTGTTAACGGAAAATTCTGAATTTTCAGAAACCTTTCCGCAGTTTCTGTCTTATATTGACGGTAAATTACCGTTTTAGAGATGTGTTAACGGAAAATTCTGAATTTTCAGAAACCTTTCCGCGGTTTCTGTCTTATATTGACGGTAAATTACCGTTTTAGAGATGTGTTAACGGAAAATTGTGAATTTTCAGAAACCTTTCCGCCGTTTCTGTCTTATATTGACGGTAAATGACCGTTTTAGAGATGTGTTAACGAAAAATTCTGAATTTTCAGAAACCTTTCCGCAGTTTCTGTCTTATATTGATGGTAAATTACCGTTTTAAAGATGTGTTAACGGAAAATTCTGAATTTTCAGAAACCTTTCCGCAGTTCCTTTCTTATATTGACGGTAAATTACCGTTTTAGAGATGTGTTAACGGAAAATTCTGAATTTTCAGAAACCTTTCCGCGGTTTCTGTCTTACATTGACGGTAAATTACCGTTTTAGAGATGTGTTAACGGAAAATTGTGAATTTTCAGAAACCTTTCCGCAGTTTCTGTCTTATATTGACGGTAAATTACCGTTTTAGAGATGTGTTAACGGAAAATACTGAATTTTCAGAAACCTTTCCGCAATTCCTTTCGTATAATAACGAAAAATCTCCGTTCTCACTTTTTCGGTATCCGTATGACGAGAAACCGGGTATTATTGTACAGATGATTAGATGATGTCTGCGTATCAGTCTTTGGACAACTGAAGACAAAAGCTATTATAGCTATCAAGAGTAAATTTTATATTTAGTTTGTGTGTGTGTGTGTGAAATAATACGATAAAAACGCATATTTCACCTTTTTTAAAGAAAACTGAAAGTCGTTGTCAGTTTAAAAAAATCAAGTTGCAAAGCATTTTGTTGCTTCGAAAAATCACAATGAAAAATGCTTGATTTGTGTAAAGTCCTCCTACAGAAAATAAAAATATATTACAGGTCCATTCAGAAAAATAATAAGCTCCAACAGAAAATAAAATGACTAAATCACTCGCATTACTGACAAAAAACAAAATTTCATCAGCGACGAGTTCGTTTTACCATGTACGTGAAGCTGATCGCTATCTGTTGGGCCGGTTCTAGCGCGTCGGGGTTCCGATCCTGACACAACAGAAGGAATATCTGGATTAAGGGCTTAAAGTACAAAGTCGTCAATTTTGCGGAATTTCAGTTTAAATACGGAAAAACCTGAAATGGACTTTTCTGAAATAAACGGAATTTCGGTCTACGGATAATCTGTGAAAATACGGAAGTTACTATAAACGGATACTTTTAAAAACGGAAATTTCTGAAAAACACGTATACCTACCGGCAACTTTGCTGCACGTTATTTTCAGAAATTTTCCGTGAATTCACACCACTTATTTCTTACAGTGTACGGTACAGATAAAAGCGACTGCAGCGAAATTTCAGGGGGATTTTGGTGAATTATAGTGGTACGCGTTTTTTAATTGTCGGCTGTGTGGAAAAATCCGCTGCTCAACTTTGCGAGCTAGTTTTTACAGTTGTATATTACCATTTATCTTTATTGTCCATAATTAACGCCTTTCTATTATTGTGGAAGTCTAATTCGATTAACCAGCTTTCTAGTTCGACAATTGTGAATTCAAGTGGAGAGATGAGTCAAAGAATATCTAACGCTTAAAGAAGGTCAACTCTCATAGAGATAACGTAAAACAGGCGGCAACAGCGCCACCACATCTTAAGAGGTAATATGCTCTGCGGGAAAGTTAACATTCAGGAGCAAAACACGTTAGGGGGACTACGGCAGTGCAGCTTTTCTTTGATCCACGATGGTTTCCTTCGATCTGATGACTATTTGCTTAGAGCAGTTTGTTGCTGTTGCGATTTTCTGATATCCCGCCCATCCCTTATTTTGGTGAGAAAAATATGCAGTAACATTAGTATTACTATTTTAATTAAATTTCAGCAAATATTACAGTTAGGCCTAAGGATTCGTACAAAATGCAGACATTCCCTAGTATTTGGCATTACTGAAAATGTTTCTAAAAAACTGAAGAACAAACAAAAGCCTTAACTAACCCGGTTAGCGTAACAACAAAACTAACATATCCTATTTGCGAAGTGATTATGCTACCGAGAAGGTAACAATCACGTGCTGTCAGTAGCTCGGCTGACTGTTCTTTACCCAAAGAATTGAAGTCAACAGAAATACGCATGCGCAGTCTGCTCTGTCTGCTCCGGCATCAGCCTGTATGTTCGCTTCTGTGTACTGCATTTTTTTCTCTGAAGATATGGCGGCGCTAGTTACGTCTCGCTGAGCCTTTCTTTGGATGAGCATTTGGGAGAATAAACGTTACGTGTTGTCCATTAAAGTTTCATTTCATTTGGATCCCACCGTTGGGTTTCACGGTATTTCGGGCACTAAGTACTTTTAATAAACAGACATTTCACCTTACAACCATTTCGGAATCTACCTCAAAAAGTTATTTGTTCAAGAAGAAAGTTTTAAAAAAATACACGATCTGACAAAGAAAATGCCACACCACGAAGGAATGCTCGAAAACAAACCAAACTGCACACACAGATAACCAAATAGGTCCAGAACAAATTATTTAATTGTCACATGCAGACTAGGCTCCAGTGGCCGAATATACAAGATGATCAAAAAGGAGTGTGGCCCCCGTTCTGGGCGATACAGCGTTGAATCCGACGTGGCATCGAGGCAATGCGAGTCCGAATAGAGTCGTGTGGTAACGTGGACCATGTGGTGTTGATCCGAGTCCACAGTTCATTTTTATTTTGTGGGGATGGGAGGGTACTCAACCGTCGTCTAATTGTATCCCACAGATGCTCGATGGGCGAGAGGTCGGGGTATCGTGCTTGCCACGGAAGCATCCGCACACCGCGTAAAGCATTCAAGCTGATCCAAGCGGCATGTCGCCGGGCGTTATCCTGTTGAAAAACGGCGTTCGGGATGCCCTGCAGATACGGTAGTGCCACGGGCCGCAGCACCTCGTCAACATAGAGGAGTGCCGTCAATGTGCCCGTAATGCGTACCAGCGGTGAGCGGCTGTTGGCCCTGATAGCACCCCACACCATGATTCCACGTTGCCGGGCCGTGTGGCGCTCCACAATGTCGGAGGAATCCGCACGTTGGCCACCTCGCCGGCAGACTCTCACACGGCGATTATCCGTGATGAGACGGAACCGGGATTCGTCGCTGAACACCACACTGTTTCATTCGACACCCCGCGCAGCTCTGGAGCGACACCACGTCAAGCGGTGACGACGATGGGTCGCTGTTAAGGGTTGCCTTCGCAACGGACGGCTGGACAGCAAAGCAGACGCAGCCAATCGGAGCGATACTGTTCGTCACAATATCGGAGCATCCAAGCCTCCCTGTACACTCCGCAAAATGTCGCCCGTTGTGGCCTGTGGGTCAGCTACGGCATGACGTCAGATGCGACGATCGGTGCGCTCGGACGTCCGTCTCTGTATACCGGTCTCCTTACGACTTTGCACAGATCCTTCCTGGGACCACTGTCTCCAAATGTGACCGACGGTTGTGGCATCACGTTGGGTTTCTTCCTCAATACGACGAGAGGACCATCCGGCGGTACGAAGGTCTACGATGACACCTCTCGTGAACTCAAGCGTTTGACGAAATCGCGTACGACGGCATTTTAAAGGCATTGTCACCCCTTGTTTGTTCTCCAGACACGGTTACAGCAGAACCACTCACTTCTCGCGGCCGTGAGGGCGTCTCGACTGATGCTGGTTTGTTCGCTTTTATCCCGCGCGCCGTTCGTGCGATTGGCCTGCAAATTCAATCATGTGCATAACATTGTACGTGTGCACCCGCCCTGCAATTTGCATGGCGCTGCGTTCACGTCTTCGTGGTGTGGCATTTTCTCTCTCAAGCAGTGTATTATCGAAAAAGTTGGTCACCAGTGGGAAAATATCAGAGCAGCAATTTATAATAATGAAAAACGAGAAAAATGACACTGAATTCTAGAGTATACTGAAAGCGTCTTTTGAATTAGGAAAGTTGTGTGGCAAATTAAAACTTCGAATATTTATTGGCCTGTGCTTTAGTCGAAAAAGAAAACGAACTCAAAATAACCTTCACAGACGAAGACATTTGACCAAGAAAGAAAATACCCTTCATAGTCAAAGATATTCTACTAAAAAAGAAAATAATCTTCGTAGTGAAAGATATTCCATCACGAAAGAGAAGAACCTACACGGCAAAAGATATTCTACCAAGAAAGGAAATAACCTTCATACCGCCAAAGGTATTAGATCAAGAAGTATAACAACCTGTATTTCATAGCCAAATACTGTGCAGGGTGATTTATAAAGAAGCATACAGTTTCAACGCACTATAAACAAGAACAATGTAAGATATTGTATGTTGCCTGTAACAGAATTGTAGGGGAATGCTTGAAGTTTTTTAGAGATAGTCACAGATGTTCTATGTGTGCACCCTTAGTCACATGACACACATTGAGCCGGTAACCCATTTCCGCCCAAACGCGAGGTAAGATATCAGAATCAAGTGCATAGTGGCTGTGATACGCTGTTTCAGCACCGCTAGATCAACAGGAAGGGAAGGGGCGAATACCTTGTCCTTTACGTACCCCCACAGGAAAAAAGTCACAAGGTGTTGAGTCAGGACTTCTCGGTGGCCATTGGGTCAGTGGCATGTTGTAGTCCGCGGCTCGTCCAATCCATCGGTGAGGAAGATGTTCATCGACTGACTAGTCACGTGACAAGCGCGCTATCGCCTACGTCACTTCCCTCAGTAGCGGGACACAAATTTTATGAGTATGCATCTACCTAACGGTTCGCAGTTGTGGTCCGTGTCTTCAACTGTTACTGTTTTACAGCATCTGGAAACTGTATACTTCTTTTTGAATGACCCTGTATATTCGACCCCGAAAGAAAATAACCTTCATGGCGCCAAAGATATTCGACCAAGAAGTACAGGGTGTCAGCAAAGTCTCTTTACAACCTTACACATTTATCACGGATACCCTGTACTATGTAAGTTCATGGTGTTTGTTGTATAATATACTGTAAATATCAAAATTTTAATTGAAATTTTGTTATAGGTCCCTCACTGGTAGCAGCTGCTGTTCTATGAAAATATGGTCCCCACAAGAGAGAGCGCAGTGCGTCGCTTGGTTCATCGAAACAAAATCTGCTACACAAACGCAACGACATTTCCGGACTAAGTATGGGAAAACCCCGCCATCTCATCCTAGTATCCGCCAATAGTACCAGAAATTCATAGAGACTGGGTCCGTGTTGGATGAAGATCGTAGTGGCCGCCCACGAAAATCGAATGAAGACAGAAATTCATGGAGACTGGGTCCGTGTTGGATGAAGATCGTAGTGGACGCCCACGAACATTGAATGAAGACAGAAATTCATGGAGACTGGGTCCGTGTTGGATGAAGATCGTAGTGGACGCCCACGAACATCGAATGAAGACAGAAATTCGTGGAGACTGGGTCCGTGTTGGATGAAGATCGTAGTGGACGCCCACGAAAATCGAATGAAGACAGAAATTCATGGAGACTGGGTCCGTGTTGGATGAAGATCGTAGTGGACGCCCACGAACATCGAATGAAGACAGAAATTCATGGAGACTGGGTCCGTGTTGGATGAAGATCGTAGTGGACGCCCACGAACATCGAATGAAGACAGAAATTCGTGGAGACTGGGTACGTGTTGGATAAAGATCGTAGTGGCCGCCCACGAACATCGAATGAAGACAGAAATTCGTGGAGACTGGATCCGTGTTGGATGAAGATCGTAGTGGCCGCCCACGAACATCAAATGAAGACAGAAATTCGTGGAGACTGGGTCCGTGTTGGATAAAGATCGTAGTGGCCGCCCATGAACATCGAATGAAGACAGAAATTCTTGGAGACTGGGTCCTTGTTGGATGAAGATCTTAGTGGCCGCCCACGAACATCGAATGAAGACAGAAATTCATGGAGACTGGGTCCATGTTGGATGAAGATCGTAGTGGCCGCCCACGAACATCGAATGAAGACAGAAATTCATGGAGACTGGGTCCATGTTGGATGAAGATCGTAGTGGCCGCCCACGAACATCGAATGAAGACAGAAATTCATGGAGACTGGGTCCATGTTGGATGAAGATCGTAGTGGCCGCCCACGAACATCGAATGAAGACAGAAATTCATGGAGACTGGGTCCGTGTTGGATGAAGATCGTAGTGGCCGCCCACGAACATCGAATGAAGACATCGAACGTGTTCGTAATTCATTTTCACGAAGCCCGAAGAAGTCCATTCGTTCTGCTGCCAGAGAACTACAAATGCCCCGGTCCACGGTACACAGGGTGCTACGCAGACATCTACGCTTATATGCATACAAACTTGAGACGAACGATAGACCACGACGAAAAGAATTCGCAGTAACGATGCTGGATAGACAGAGTGAAGATCCCGAGTTTCCCACACATGTTTGTTTTACGGATGAGGCAACTTTTCATGTCTCTGGATAGTTAAAGAGACACAATGTCAAGATTTGGGGAGGTGGGGTCTGAAAATCTTCATACTTTTATGGAACTTGCGAGAGACAGTTCTAAAGTAAACGTGTGGTGCGGTGTCATGCATAACCGAGTTCTTGGACTATTTTTCTTCAGAAACAGTGACGGCAGATGTTTACTTTGATATTTGGCGTATGTTGTGCCACAGTTGGAGGGCCTTCAACCAAGCGTGATATTCCAACAGGACGGTGCGTCACCACATTGGGGACGGCGCGTTCGGGACTTTTTAAACACAACATTCCCTGGGAGGTGGATTGGACGGAATGGTCCAATTGCATGGCCACCCCGTTCCCCCGACATCACTGGACATTTTTGTATGGGGATATGTGAAGGATATCGTGTATCGGATATTTGACCAAAAAAGAAAATACCCTTCATAGTCAAAAGTGTAGGACGTCGATGACCTGAAATCGAGGATCAACAATGCCATTTCGACCATTACTACGGACATCCTGCAGCGCACATGGAACTGGAGTTTCGGCTAGATGTTCTACGCGCAACAAATGGTGCGCATATTAAGCTTTTGTAATGAGGTAGAAAAAACTTTAGTCTTTGCTCTTACTTATGTGCTCAACCACATTTGTCTATCTCATACAGTGTATACGTAATAAATGTGCAAAGTTGTAAAGAGACTTTGTGGACACCTTGTATAACAACCTTCATATCACAGCGAAATACTATATATTCGATCACGAACGAAAGTGACCTTCATGGTCAAAACTAGAGGTGGGACGAATCCTAAATTTTCTCCAATCCGAATCCTAAAATGTTCTCGAATCCCTCGAATCTTTCGAATCCTTCATATCATCATCATCATCATCATCATCATCATTGTCAACCATTATCAATCCACTGCTAGACGAAGGTCTCCCCAAGTTTCCTCCACAACGGTCTGTCTTGTGCAAGTCTCCTCCGTGTTACTTCCGCATACTTTCGAATTTCATCCACCCATCTCCCATGTGGTCTTCTTCTGGGTCTTTTCCTGTCCCTTGGAATCGAATCTAAAATTTCGGCTGTCCATCGATGGCCTGTCCTTCTGGCAGTATGTCCAGCCCATTGCCATTTCAGGGATTTAACTCTGACCATGATGTCTTCCACTCTTGTCATTTTTCTGATTCACGAGTTCCTCTTCTTATCTCTCCTGGTTACACCAAGCATGCACCTCTCCATGGTGCTTTGAATTGTCTGCAGCCTTTGTATGTCTCTTTTAGTTAAGGTCCGCGTCTCTGCACCATACGTAAGCAATGGAAGGATGCATTGATCAAACACTTTTCTTTTAAGACATAATGGCATATTGCTCTTGAAAATTATGCTGTTTCTTCCAAAAGCTCTCCAGGCAAGTTTCATACGCCCATTAATTTCTTCATCAATGTGACCCTCACTTGATATCTGCTGTCCAAGATAAACGTAGTATCTGTTATCTCCAGCTTTTCTCCATGAATCGATAAATCTTCATTTCTTGTAAAAGCATTGAACATCACTTTTGTCTTCTGAAAGTTCATTTTTAATCCCACTTCTTTACTCTTGTCAGCTCTGATGGGGTAGTTGCAAAACTGACTACGCCATCAGCAAAACGAAGGTGGGTTAGATAATCTCCATTAATCTTTATCCCTTTGTTTTCGCAGTTCAGTGATTGAAAGACATTTTCCAATGTGGCATTAAAGAATAATTATAAAAAAAAAGGGAAGGAAAAGACTTCTACTTAAAATTAAAAGTTTTTAATGGCAGCAAAATTTGAAATTTGTGTTTAATGAAAAACAAATTAAAAAATGCAATTTTCGAAAATATACCCATACTTATTAAGAAGATACAAATGATAGTAGAACTAGAAACGCTGAGCTGTAGACAGAGTAACTTGAGCCATGTGCGCGACGTGGCTCAAGGTCATACTCCCGCCCTCCGTTCTCACGCTCGTTACCACGGTAACGGCTGCCGGGAAAGAGATAAAATATGGCTAAGTCACTTTTCCCACTATACTAGAGGTATGGCTGCTAAGGCACTGTCGGATGGGAAACACCAGTTGCTTCGGCAGTTGCTCTCTCTGTGTTTGGCTGAACAATCCCTTCACTGTTGCACCCGGTTTGATAGTAACGAGCTGTTTCAAATAGCTGTGTACACACTGTAGACGATTTTCTTCGATTGTTTTATAATGTCTGAACTTGTCATGCTGACAAAAATTCGAACAAATATCGCTCTAGAACAAGCACCAAACGCCAAGTTTTTTAGGTTAAGATTCGAAAGATTCGAATGAAGACAAAAGCGCGAATATTCGAGTTTTCGGATCTCGAATCTTTTTCAAGATTCGCGGGATTCGAGGATTCTAGGATTCGAATGTCCCATTTCTAGTCAAAACGATATTCGACCAAGAAAGAAAATAATCTTCATGGTCAAAGACATTCGTCCGAAAAAGAAAATAATCTTCATGGGCAAATATATTCGACTAAAAAAGACAACTTTCATAGTCAGATATGAATAATCCATCAAAAAGGGAAATAATCTTCACATATTCAAAGATATTCCACTAAGAAAGAGAGTAACCTACGAAATCAAAGATATTCTACGAAGAAAGAGAATAACCTTCATAGTCAAAGATATTCAACCATAAAAAAGGAAATATCCATGGAAATTAGGTAAACCAAATTAGCAGACAACAATGGATGGAAATTGGATGGACTTACCGTGGATTCCAGTATTGGATGGACCTCACATAAGTCATCAAAATCTTCCTGAGATTACTCTTTCTCAACACACACACACACAGACAAACGCACGAACGCAATCTTCGTCGGAATATCTTCCTTCCTTCATGATAATTATTTTATTGAAACCTTCAACATAGCGCGTAAACTTACCGAAATTTCATCTTCGACGGAAATTTCTTATAATTTTGGCCATCATATCTTAAATAAAAATTTAATTTATCGTAATCGCATTTTTCATATGATAGAAAGGTGGCGACACTTCATTAAAATCTCATATAGATGAAAGTATTTTAACGCGATCGTAACGGTTTTACTTAAACTTCTAACTAAGCTAACGAAAGTGCAAAAATTTTTAGAAAAGCGTTAGAAGTAGAGATATTTACTAGTCTAAGTTTTGTTGGGGATTTTTTAGGAAGTGTAAACGATAAAAAAATTTACTGTTATGAATATTTGGGATAAATAAGTTCTTAGGTATTCATATGAAATTAGTCAGAAAAATTCAATAATTAATCCAGGAACACATACGTACATAAATATTTTACTACTTTTACAAAACTTACCTCTGTTCCCATGTGATAACTCACGCAATCCAAATTCTGCACTCTGCTGTCTCCTTCCGTTGCTGTATAGGGGGGAAAAGATAGCTTTTAAGAATATTTTAATAAATAAGAAACACACGTTCAAGCAGAAACCAAAAATACTAATATATTTCATGTGACTGTAGAATATTATTGGCTAACATTATGAAAACAAATCATGCAACTGACTTTACCTGATCTGCCACTGCTTTTCTCGTATTTTGCTTTTTACGTAGTGCGCTCAAAACGTTCCGAGACTATATAGGTACGTAGCGCGCCAACAGATGGCAGTACGCAATTGCGCGAGCAGCGGTCGAGGGCAGTGACCTTCATGAGTCATTGTGCCTAGTGGCGCCGTTCTGTGCACATCGGGAGCTGTGCTACATGATATTTGGTGACCACGTGCAGAACACAGCTGCGATTTCGGTATCAGCTGCAAACTAGAGCAGCGAGCGAACATCAAACTCGGCAAATCGATAACGGATACGCATGAAATATTGCGGCAGGCTTATAGCAATGAAGCAATGAGTCGTGCGAAGTGTTTCGAGTGGCACCCGCGCTTCAAGAACGGCACTGGAAGACAACGAGAGGTCAGGGCGACCGTCTACGAGCAAAACCCCCGAAAATGTGGACAAAATTAGGGAACTGGTGCATGAGGATCGTCGGAGAATCTTTCAAGACACTGCTTCCTGGTGCTGCCGTTAGATGTTTAGGATGCCGATGAAGAGATTTTCTGAAGGCGTAAATTAGACCCAAGATTAGTCTCGATTACTCATGACGGTTTACGCATAAGGTTAAATTCTCTCCATAATTGCTTCGTAAAACTATACAGTAGCCGGAAAGACCGGCGGGCATTTGAAGTTTTCTGATGCTTTTTACAGTACATCTTCCACGTACTGTAAAGAAGTGCATGTTATTGTTAGTGTCACTGGGACATACTTTTTGTTGATGCCATATAAATTGCGGAACAAGATGAGCACATAAAAATATGGAAGGCACGAAAATGAAACTAGATGTTAAAATCATCTAAATAGAACGTTTGCTATGATTCCGGTTGGCGCGTGAAAGCTTAGGATCAATTTATAACATACGGCAAAAAAAATAATGACCTGATTAAATAGTTTAAATTAGATCTACCAAAACTGTTCGTGTCCTTCTACACTGGGTAGTTTTTACAGCAATTTAAAATTTTCAATAGTTCACGAAAGTTGCTAAAATAAAGCAAAAAAAAAAAAAAAAAAAAGAATGTCTACTTCGGGCTCGGGCTCAGACTCTATGACAAAAATGGCAGACAGTCTTTCTGTCTATGCATCTAGTGTATTACACCGTGTTCCTGTAGTGTGTTTTACTTTGAGATGTCATGTGGTGTACGTCTCTATCTCTCATTTGTTATATTTGCCGTAATCACACACCTTCTTAGTGTTTAGCCATTTTCATTGCACCTGTTTGATTTTTGTACAGTTCTGTACTTCCACATTTGTGTACATACTATTTTCATCCCAGTGTACTTTCATGGGGTTTGTTTTTATGCATCCTTTGTACCTCTTGCGTTTCTTGTGCTGTACCGTGCTTTCACATTGTGTTAATGCTTTAATCGTGCACGTACAAATTTATGATAAATTCTGTCATCTGTCGGAACCCATGGCTTGTCCTGTGCTTTCACTTTATGCATATACTCATAACATCCCAGAGTGCACTCATGGTTTATCGTGTGCTTTTCACTGTACTTGTAGCATTTCTTGCGTTGTATCGTGTCTTCACATTGTGTACTTTATTTGGTCATCCCTGTGTATAATATGATTCATCATGTCTTATTAATGTACCAGTTGTATTTTTTGCTCGTCCCATGTCATTGTTTTTTTGGACCGATGCAATACTGCACGGCTTGCTGTTTGTATTTTGTGTATCACTTGGGGAGTTTGCCCAAGTTTCCACTATGTTCTGTAATACTTATCATGTTTTTGTCACATATCGTGTGGTTACCTCGATTGTGGGAACTTCTGTACCTTTATGGTAGTATATGCTTTTGTTGTGTTTTACATGTTCCCTTCTTTTTGTGCACTGCGTTGTACAGCCATGTTCTTGTAAATATATTTACCTCTTGTTTTGTGCTCTGCTTTCACTCTGCACGTCATCACATGCTTTATTAATTATTCATTACTTTTGCTTGTGCATCATCTTCCTCAAGCATATATTGTTCCTTATTAATGATTTTAACATTTTGTCATCCTTAGTTGACAGCCGTATCACATTCACCTGTAATATTTCATCAGTATCGCTCATTGTTTTGTTGTTTATTTTGCCATATGTGGTACGCCTGTATTCCCTATAATTTTGCCAATAAAGTATATTTTGAAATACATCTATTGCGTCGTACAGTGCTTTCATTTTGCGTTAATTCCTCTTGTCATCCCAGTGTGCATTCCTAGTTTTGCTCTGTGATCTTACTGTTCCTTCTGCATTTTTTTTTTTTTTTTTTTTGTGCAATCCACGCTACCGTTGAATTGTGAGTGCTAATGTCATCTCAGTGTATCTTCATGCTTACTCGTGTACATTAATTACCTTCACCCCGCCTGTTTTATGTTGCTTTGTTGCCCTCGTTAAATACCTTGCACAATTGTGCACGCTGTGTTTTTATCTCATGTATGTAATGTTTTACCTTCACGGCGGTGTTTGTGCTGTTCTTTTTCTAATTGTGTACTATTGTTTCGCCTGTGTTATCCTGTAAATCATGCCCAGCCAATGTCATGTGACACGATGTGTTTCTCTCTGTCACTTCTGCAATTTTTATGCAATAAGCTTTGCTTGCAGCATCTGTTATTCATCCCCATTGTCACTGCAGTGTATATACCATCATGTTTTAACAGTTTTGTATTATTTCCCAGTGAGACGCCCAACGCTGTACGTTTCCCTCTTATGTTTTCTTATGATGAATAATAATAAAGCGATTTTGAAATTTCGGGCTCGGACTGTAAGACTTCGTGCCAGAGCGGGCTCGGGCCCCCAAAACTGAGCCCGAACTCACTTCTAACGTGTACTATCGCGCCTCTTGTTTTGCTGAAGGAGTTTACAAATCATCCTGTATATTAAAAAACAGGGTCTCTGTAAATTCGTGTAAAGACACTTCTTGGACATGGTCTCTGTGAATTCATGTAAAGACACTTTCTGGACATTGACTCCACAAATCCGTATAAAAACACTTTTTTAAACATGGTCTCTGTAAATTCGTATAAAGATACTTCTTGGACAGGGTCTCTGTAAATTCGTGTAAAGATACTTCTTGGATAGGGTTTCTGTAAATTCGTGTAAAGACACTTCTTGGACGTGGTCTATGTAAATTCGTATAAACACACTTCTTGGACATGGTCTCTGTGAATTCATGTAAAGACACTTTGTGGAGATTGACTCCACAAATCCGTATAAAGACACTTTCTGGAGATTGACTCCACAAATCCGTATAAAGACACTTTTTTAAACATGGTCTCTGTAAATTCGTGTAAAGATACTTCTTAGACAGGGTCTCTGCAAATTCGTGTAAAGAAACTTCTTGGACAGGGTCTCTGTAAATTCGTGTAAAGAAACTTCTTGGACAGGGTCTCTGTAAATTCGTGTAAAGACACTTCTTGGACATGGTCTCTGTGAATTCATGTAAAGACACTTTCTGGACATTGACTACACAAATCCGTATAAAAACACTTTTTTAAACATGGTCTCTGTAAATTCGTATAAAGATACTTCTTGGACAGGGTCTCTGTAAATTCGTGTAAAGATACTTCTTGGATAGGGTTTCTGTAAATTCGTGTAAAGACACTTCTTGGACGTGGTCTATGTAAATTCGTGTAAACACACTTCTTGGACATGGTCTCTGTGAATTCATGTAAAGACACTTTGTGGAGATTGACTCCACAAATCCGTATAAAGACACTTTCTGGAGATTGACTCCACAAATCCCTATAAAGACACTTTTTTAAACATGGTCCCTGTAAATTCGTGTAAAGATACTTCTTAGACAGGGTCTCTGCAAATTCGTGTAGAGATACTTCTTGGACATGGTCTCTGTAAATTTGTGTAAAGACACTTCTTGGACATGGTCTCTGTGAATTCATGTAAAGACACTTCTCGAATGTTGACTCTACAAATTCGTATAAAGACACTTCTTAGATATGGTCCTGTAAATTCGTATGAAGTAACTTCTTGGACACGGTCTCTGTAAATTCGTGTAAAGACACTTCTTGGACATGGTCTTGCAAATTGGTATTAAGACACTTCTTGGACATGGTCTTGCAAATTCGTGTAAAGGCATAGTCTTGCAAATTCGTGTAAAGACACTTCTTGGACATGGTCTTGCAAGTTCGTGTAAAGGTACTTCTTGGACATTGGCTCGAAGGCACTTTTTGGACATGGTCTTGCAAATTCGCACAAAGACACTATGAGAATTTACAGGACCATGAACATTGACTCTACAAATTCGTATAAAGACACTTCTCAGACATATTCTTGGACATGGGCTCTGTGAATTCGTATAAAGGCATTTCTTCTTTGACATGGTTTCTGTAAATTCGTGAAATACAGTTCTGCTTTTTGTATTTCATCACTGGGAGGTCATCATATGACAATAACTTCTGGTCGTGGTTATTTTTTTAGAAAATCTAAAACATGGTCGGATTTATTACAGGTTGCTCCTGTTAAACACAAAACCAAAGCACAAATTAGGATATGGATTGCCGTGTCAAGAGACAAATTATTTGATTCACTTAAATTTGTGTATGGGAAAAAAAAAGGAAATATCTGACAACTGGTTTTCACAGAAAACTACCGCAGTTTTTAAAATCAACGTGTTACAGACTAAACGTTCAACAGTTTCAAATGGGCTAAATCTGCGATGCTTTTTTGTAATCGTTCCGTCAAATCATGAAGCTCTACATTTTGCAACATACTTTCGTTTCTTTTTTCTGTCAAAATTTTGAAAAGAAGTTTTGAACTTGTGTTTAAAACAACGAGAGAATTTCACTACGTGTGAAAAAGTCGCAAAAGGAATAAATACAATATGACCATGATTACGTAAGAATATTTTACTTCCTCCATGCCGTTAGAAATTGCAGAAATAAAGTCAGAACGTGTGTCTCTGATTTGCGTCATGCAGGAAGAAGAACCTAAATGCAGTAATCACATGCGCGGGCGGATCTTTTAATTCATTCATCCGGACCAATTTTGTAGGATAGCTTTGGTTCTTGTGAAATCATCACAATTCGAGATGTCATTGTCTCATTTCAGCACTTACAGATGTCACGTTTTGCGAAATATCGTGCTAATATAAACTGTTTTAAAGTATTAAGAAATCTAGATGTTGCTTTCAGAATTCTAAAAATAGCGCGAAATGCATGGAAGTTAAACAATGGAATTTACACCCCTATTCAGAGTGGAAAATGATATATTTTGTAAACGAAACGAAAATGTTGAAAAGAGATTCTGCCGAACAAAACTGCGCATGGTGATACGACGCTAAAGGTTTCCTGAAATTACGAGCCGTTTCCCATGATTCCTTTCGCAAATTGACGAAGCATATTATGTGATTCAAACTTTTCCATGAAACGACGGAAAAAAACTTGAATTTCACGGATTTATCATACGTGACTGGACAGAAATATTCGTTTTCATCTTTCTCCGGTTAGTAACGATAATCTGCAGTTTTTAAGAGGTTCTACCGGAATTTTACGGATTTTTCATACGTGAATTGACAGAAATATTCCTGTTCATTCTTCGCCGGTTTGTAACGAAAATCGGCAGTTTTTAAGAAGTTCTACCAGAATTTCACGGATTTTTCGACGTGACTTGACAGAAATATTCCTGTTCGTTTTTTTTTTTTTTTTTTTTTTCGGTTAGTAACAAAAATCTGCAGTTTTTAAGAGGCTCTACCAGAATTTCACGGATTTTTCATACGTGAATTGACAGAAACATTCCTGTTCGTTTTTTCCGGTTAGTAACGAAAATCTGCAGTTTTTAAGATGTTCTAGCGGAATTTCAGGGATTTTTCGTGCGTGAATTGACAGAAATATTCCTGTTCATTCTTCTCCGGTTAGTAACGAAAATCTGCAGTTTTAAAGAGGTTCTAGCGGAATTTCAGGGATTTTTCGTGCGTGAATTGACAGAAATATTCCTGTTCATGTTTCTCCAGTTAGTAACGAAAATCTGCAGTTTTTAAGAGGTTCTATCGAAATGTCACGGATTTTTCGTACGTGAATTGGCAGAAATATTTCTGTTCATCTTTCCCCGGTTAGTAACGAAAAATTGCGTCTTTTAAGAAGTTCTAAAGGGAAATATCATGGATTTTTCGTACATGATTTGACAGAAATATTCCTGTTCATCTTTCTTCGGATAGTAGCGAAAAATTGCAGTCTTAAAGAGATTCTACCGGAAAATCTTGGAATTTCAGGAAACTTTTCCGTGATTCCGTTTGTATATAAACAGAAAAGTTATGTTCTTACTTTTTCCGTTTCCATATGACGGGAAATTACCGGTAATAACAGCGGTTCCTTGGACTACTTGAGGTTTAACTATTACGTTTCAATCGCCCGGACCTCATTTTGAAGTTCTGCAGAGAGACCGGATGTTGTGGATAGCATATCGCATGATATGAAGGGTATTGTAGCAATGGATATTCCTCCCCGCTCCCGCAGTTGGCGCACCTGCTATTGTGTTACCCTCAGAAGTCGCGTACTTTAAGTGCGGTATACAGGTGATTGATTGTATGATATTGCATCTGTCAGTGGACCCTTAACACAAAAGCTGTTATAGCAATCAAGAGTTAACTTTATATTTAGGAGTTCTGTGAAATAATACTATCAAGTAGTACATTTCATCTTTTCCAGAACAGTTATGTGCCTGAAAAATCTAGAAAAAAAAAATGTAATTTGCGATAAGTCCTCCTTCAGAAGAAATAAAATTATTATAAACTTATTTGGAAAAATTATAAGCTCCTACAGTGAAGAAAATGACAAATGAACCCGCATTTATAGCGAAACACATTTCATTATCGCGCTACTCCAGTCCTCCTCGTTTCTACCTAGAATGTGGCACATTGATCTTAGCTTTGGCTCTGAATATTATTCCAAGATGGGGTCCGAATCCAGATATGGCGTGGGTGGTGTGTTTGCCTTATGGCACTACCTACCTCCCTACCTTGGAACCACTGGCCCTAAATTAGGGATGGTGACTACTTATAGACCATTAAGTTGCTCAATGTGGTCCTTAATCCCCTAAATGAAAAAAATATTAAACGTTATCGGGTGGCAAGTGACTTTCTCAGTCAGTAGCGCTTCTTACTTGCGTGCAAATCATGGCTCAAGGGCCGGCGCGGGCAAGGGGAAACATTACTTCATCTCGTAAGTCATGAAAAAGTCTTGCAATGCCATTAAAGTGTTTAGACTGAAAAAACAAATGGAAACGGAAGTTTCTTCTGTACGGAGACTAAAAGTTTCAAAATACAAAGTTTTGGGAAACTCGGTGAATTTTTGTGTGAAAACGGAATTAGTGACAACGGAAAATCTATCAAAATACTGAATGTTTTCGTTATTAGAAACGGAAATTTCGTTAAACGTCGGAGACCTACCGGCAACTTTGCTGCACTTTATTTTATGGAATTCGCCAGGAATTCACGCCACATATGTGTAACAGTGTGAGTCAGTCCCACATCCAAGCATTTCACGGTATATAATTTGTTCAATATTTTCTCCACGAAAAGTAGGAATGACTCATACACTTGTCACAGGTCAAAACACACACACACACACAGGTCGTTATTTTACGGAATACAGATCTTTACTGATTTAATGTCTCCCGCTGCTCCCCGAAACATTAAGTGCTATTTCCGCACCGAGGCAAACCTTTAACGGAAGAGTTTATATTTTTAAGCGTTATACACATATTTTTTCGTTTGAGTACGAGCATTTTTTTAATGATGGTATATTCAATTTATGGCTTCGCTTACATGTCGACGTCAGGGAGGTTCACTGCACTGAAGCTTTTGCTGAACACGATCAACGGTTTTCTCACAGGTATGCTAGATTTTACAAATGCAGCTAATTTTCGAAAACATAAAATATCATTTCCAAAAGGACTGCACCATGGACGACGTATCTTGCAAATTCCCAAGTTCTTGTTGAACAACTCTCAGACGAAAGGCCTTCACTTGTTGTTTCACCATTTTGCTAAATGACCTCGGCGCGGCAGTAGTTAGCGTTGAAATTACGTGGGATGATCAGTAAATAATTTCCAATGACCTTTGGCGGCAGGTTAAGGATATGTAAATCGATTTCTCCCGACGACATTGCACATCCTGACTAGAAGGCGTTGCTTGTTTGGCACAGGAGTTTGAATAAAAGGCAACGTGCTGGAGAGCAGATTCATGTGAAAATGACAACCAACCTGGAATGACGACTCGCCTGGAAACATGGTCTCACTCAGAGGTACGCGCGGTGATTAGGTTGAATGATGTGACGACACTCTCCTGAGTAGAGGGCGCTGTTTGGCACAAGAGTTTGAATGAAGAGGCAACGTGCTGGAGAACAGGTTCAAGTGAAAATGACGACTCGCCTGGAAACATGGTCTCACTCAGAGGTACGCGCGGTGATTAGGTTGAATGATGTGAAGACACTCTCCTGACAAGAGGGCGTTGTTTGACACAGGAGTTTGAATAAAAAGGTAACGTGCTGGAAAACAGATTCAAGTGAAAATGACGGCCAGCCTGGAAACGTGGTCTCAGTAGGAGGTACACGCGGTGATTAGGTTGAATGATGTGACGACACTCTCCTGACTAGAGGGCGTTGCTTGGCACAAGAGTTTGAATAAAAAAGGAACAGATTCAAGTGAAAATAACGAGCTGGCTGGAAACATGGCCTCACTTGGGGGTACGCGCGGTAATATAAAGGATGAAACAACAAGGTTTCTCCGGGAATGGAAAACGCCAGCGTCGGAGACCTATAGCCAGCTGAAAGAATTCTATGGTCTCAGACATGCGCGTTGGAACGAGCCAGAATGCTGCTTAAAATTCGCACACGGGAGCAATACGTTGACGGGTAAGAAATGCAGTGGCCGGCTTTCAACGTCAACAATAGACACAGATCCACGTGACGTGTGTGGAAGCTCTGGGACAAGAAGACCAACTGGTGTCTTTGCCCCAGATTCCTGCAAATGTTTCTTTCGGTGCAGCACGTCACATCATTCAACGCACTCACCGCGTGTAATTCCATGTTTCAAAAGAAGGGTCGTCATTTACCGTCAGAGTGCTCAGTGTAAGTCGCAACGGCCACCCAAAGGAAAGATGATCAAGTTACAGAAGTCCAAAAAGGACAATGCTTGTGTGCTTTTACGACACCAAAGGAATTCTGCATCGCGAGTTCATTCCTGAAGGTACAACAGTCACTGGCAATGCTTACATATCTATTTTAGAACGCCTGTGGAAGAGGATTGTCGTGTCAGGCTTGAGTACAAAAACGGGTAATGATTTCTTCTTCACGATAACGCACCAGCACACAGAGTAGTCAGTGTACAGCAATTTCTGGCACGAAAACAAGTGTGTGTACTCAATCATCCTCCTATTCTCCAGATTTGTCGCCGTGTGATTACTTTCTATTCCTTATATTAAAGCTGCCTTTAAAGGGAAAAGTTTTTCAAGACATTGAAGACACGCAAAGAACTGTGACATCAGCTTTTCACTCGACAACAAAAGGTGACGTCTGTAAGTCCTTCCTTTCGTTGGCTAATCGCACCACTTCTTGTATTAACGCAGAAAGAATGTACTTCGAATAAAATATAATCACGTATCTTTTCCTGCTTTTCCGCGTAATAAAAAAATTCAGTGTCATTACTAAATTGCAGCACTGACTATATCTACGCCCATCAGTGGCGTAACTTGAGTCCGAGACCCAGGCTATATCCCCCCCCCCTCCCCACACACAGTACTGTTTTTGTTTTTTTTTAAATTGCGAAATTTTACTTTTAACTGCTAAGTAATAGAAGAAATTTAAACTACTAACGTGATGCCCAATAATTATGAACTACTATAAAACATTACAGAATTACAACATGCTATTGCTGACATGATAAATAATTATGTAGATTAGGATTTGAATACTTTATTTGTGCATGAACTCCATTCTTCTTTCCTTTTGTGTGAACTTGAGTAATACATTTTCATGAAAAGTTTCTTCCGAGTAGTTTTCCATATTTAAAAAGAATGTTTTTCTCTATTGACCAATCAACTAAGTTGTTCGAATGTACATGTCCTTGTGTGGTTTTTAGCACGTCTTTTGTAAAAAAAGATCGTGCTTATGTTATCGGTTTGTCCGTCCGTCCGTCCGTCCGTCTGTACCCACGGTATCTCTGCAACTATTAATCCGATTTGAAAAATTCTTTTTGCATTCGAAAGCTTGAAATATGCGAATGATGATCCTTTATTTCGTTTTTTTTTTTTACGATATACAATTTCGCCGCTAGAGGGCGTAAATGCAGATGATGTCGAATTTAAAAATTGCGTTTTATTCCACATATTTGCTTCTAAACATCCGATTGAAAAAAATCTTTTATCTTTCGATTCCATTTATGTCGAAGAGTATTTTGGATATAGTTTCTTTTTCAAATTACGCATAAGATTTTCCGCTAGGGGGCGTAAAAGTAAATTGAATTTTTCCCGATAACTCTTCTTCTAAAACTCCGATTTGAAAAAAAAAAAATTCAGCGGGTACATCTCCTTATGCGCAATGTTTTGCATATAATTTCGAATTTTTGGTAAAGAATACTTTGGCCACCAGGGGCGTAAGTGTTAATTTTCGCTTCTGATGTATTTGCCATAAAATCTAAGCTTCTAAAATACCAATTGAAAAAATTCTTTCGTGGACTGATGCCACTCACATCGATAAACCTTTTCGGAATATTTTCTTCCTAAAATATTCCACAGTTTCTCCGCCAGGGGGCGTAGATGCATATCTTATTTTTGTCAATATCTCGACTTCTGGGAGACCGATTTGAAAAATTCCTTCTTTGTTAGATAGTGTTTTACGTGTGACATGTTTATAATAAAATTTCAAAATTTTCAAGTAATTCATAGACTTTCCGCTAGGGGGCGTAAAGGTAAATTGCGTTTCTCCCTATGTCTCTGCTTCTAAATCTCCGATCTGAAAAAATCCTTTTGCACCGGATACAGCTCCTGATGGGGAAACGTTTGCACATAATTTCATATTTTTGTAAAAAATGGTTTGGCCATCAGGGGGCGTAAACCTTAATTTCCGCTTATGATGTATTTGCAGCAAAATATAAGCTTCTAAATTCTCGATTGAAAATAACATCGTTTGTAGGCCAATACCACTCATGTCGACAAACCTTTTAGAAACATTTTCTTTTTAAAATAGTGCACGGTTTCTACGCCAGGGGGCGTAGATGTATATCTTATTTTTGTCAATATCTCGACTTCTAATAGTCCGATTTAAAAATTCCTTCTTTGTTGGATAGTGTTTCTAGTGTGACATGTTTTTCCTATAAATTTTCAAGTAATTCATAGACTTTCTGTTAGGGGGCGTAAGGGCAAATTGCGTTTCCCCCTATATCTCTGCTTCTAAATCTCCGATCTGAAAAATTATTTCTGCACCGGATACAGCTCCTGATGGGAAATCGTTTGCACGTAATTTCAAATTTATAGAAAAAAATTGTTTGACCACCAGGTGGCGTAAGTCTTAATATCCGCTTCTGATGTATTTGTAGCAAAATATGAGCTTCTAAAACCTCGATTGAAAAAAAGTCTTTTGTGGACCGATACTACTCATGTCGACAAACACTTTAGGAACATTTTCTTCTTTAAATAATGCATGGTTTCTACGCCAGGGGCGTAGATGCATATCTTATTTTTGCCAATATCTCTACTTTTAAAAGTCCAATCTGAAAAATTCCTCCTTTGTTAGATAGTGTTTCCGATGCGAAATGTTTTTCCTATAAATTCAAAATTTTCAAGTAAATCATAGACTTTCCGCTAGGGCGCACAATGGTAAATTGCGTTTTCTGCTCCTAAAACTCCGATTTGAAAAATTCTTCCTGTATCGCATACAAAACCTGACGGAAAATATTTTTCACGTAATTTCTAATGTTTGGTAAAGAATGGTTTTGCCACCAGGGGTCATAAGTGTTAATTTCTACTTCTGATGTGTTTGTAGCAAAATCTGGGCTCCTGAAAACACGACAAAAAAAAATTTTCCTGGACCGATACCGCTCATATGGATAAACCATTTGTGAATACTTTCTTCCTAAAATAATGCATGGTTTTCCCACCAAGGGACGTAAAGTCAAATCTTATTTTTGTCGATAACTCTGTTTCTAAGAGTTCGTAAGCTCACGATTACGTTTACAGCAATATCTGAGGGATTAAAGACCCGATTGAAAAACTTCTTTCTTTCGTCAGATCTATTGTTTTCCATACGAGTTCCATTGACTTTGAATAGCTTTGATAAATTTAATTTGCGTCAGAACGGATTCAAAAGACGTGCTTATTACATCCGAAAATTCGGTGTCATCTTTCTTGTTAGATATATCTTGATTCTTTTTACTGCAGAAAAACTTCTTTTGGCAGTTGCAGTCGTTGATGGAAACTTTAATATTAGGTCTGCTAATTTGTACACCTCACTAAACACTATGTCCAATTTATTCAATTTTATGCAACAAGTAATGTCTCTTACTGATTGTTTTTTTTCCTATTCATCAAGGGAATAAAACACCACCAGTTCATTTTTTAGTCGAGTTGTATCAAACTTTGAAGCATAGAGTTCTTTAAGTTCTGACAGTAGATGTTCAGGGAAGCTTTCACAAAATTTATCAAAACAGTTCGAATCCAACAAAGCCGCGAATTTAAGTTATAATATCTCTGATTTTAATTCATTGACACTTCACACAAACTGAAACAACTCTCGCGAAACACTCGTATGGTCGGGAGCATGCGGTGAACGAGGAAGTCGAGGTCTTCTCTTTTCTGAGCGAACCGTTGCGCAAAGCAATGGTCCATTCGCCTCCATACGCGCTCATTCATGTTTTCATGGAAACGCTAGCAGGCGATCGTATCGAAGATCTTCGAATTAGAACAGCAAAGACTCTAGAACAGCTGCTTGCGTCATGCCGTTGGATTCGCTCGCCAGACTGAGTCGAAGAAGCGTTTTTTTTTTTTTCGCAGCGAAAGCATCGATATATTTTAATGCCGTTGATAACTGACTCTTAGTTGTGTATATTTAATTGGCTTTTATTTGTGCATTCTCTGGGCTTCGCAGTTAACCTAGCTAGCCTCGAATATACGCCACTGGTGCATTATTTCAAGCAGAAACTGAACAGTATTAGTGATGAATGATATAGGACGGTAAAAAAAAATTTCGAATTGATGAATTTTGTTGTTGTTGTTTGAAGCAGTGTATAGAGTAAAATGTATTTACTTTGAATTCAATTGAATGTGCATTTACGCTCCCTAGTGGCAAGGTTATGAATCGAAAAAAAGAAGACGAATAGATCGTAGATTTCACAGTTGAAGTATTCGATGCAAAAAGAAGTTTTCAAATTGGATGTAATGGATCCGCACACGGACGGAGAAGCATAGTTATATAATACAGGGTGCCCATAAAGTCTTTCCCACAGTACAAAAAGGAATATAACAAAGCTATGCAAGTTAAAATAAAATAGTTGGCAACATAATATAGCAGTACTCATAAAGTTTTTTTTTTCTGTTCTTTAGGTGAGCGCTACTGCTGAATAAGAGGAGTATTTCATCGATAATGGCTTCCATGCAAGAAAAAGCGCAGTGCGTATTGTGGTTCCATGAGTCCAAATCGGCGGTTATACTGTCCAGCGTCATTTCAGAAAAGAGTACAGAATATCAACACCGGACCAAAAAAGCATAAAAGCTTGGTATGGAAAGTTGAAAGCGACGGGTAGTGTTGGCGATCTACCCCGAGCGGGCCGACCACCGGTTACACAAGAGACAGCTTCAGCTGTTCAGGAGACATTTCTGCGAAGTCCCAGGAAATGCATTCGTCGTGCTTCACTAGAAACTGGGAGTGCCACGATTCACAAAATTTTACACAAACGTCTTCAACTGTATGCTTACAAGGTACAGATCGTTCAAGCTCTTCAGCCTGATGACCGGCCTCGTCGTGTTGCATTTGAGATAGAGATGTTGCAGCGCATAGCTCATGATAGTGATTATCTGCAGCGTGTTTGTTTCTCAGATGAAGCCGAAATTCCACGTCTCATGTACAGTAAATAGGCACAATGTGCGAATCTGGGGATCAGAAAATCTCCATTATGTCATCGAACAACAGAGGGTCAGCCCGAAAGTGAACGTATGGTGCGGCCTGATGCATGACAGAATCATCGGATCCTTCTTTTTTACAGAGCTCGTGGTAACATGTAACGTGTACCTGGACAGGCTGGGACTTTTTGTAGCACCTCAGTCGCACGCACTCCAACCTTCGGTTTATTCCAACAAGACGGTGACCCACCACATTGGTCAATAATGGTTCGTGAATTCCTGAATGCCACATTACCGAACGGATGGATTGGCCGCGACGGTCTCATGATATGGCCACCTCGATCGCCCGACATAACCCCTCTAAACTTTCTTCGTGTGGGGTAATGTGAACGACCAAGTCCCGTGACATGGCCACCTTTATCGCCCGACATAGCGCCTCTAGACTTTCTTCCTGTGGGGTTATGTGAACGACCAAGTCCCGTGACATGGCCACCTCTATCGCCCGACATAACCCCTCTAGACTTTCTTCCTGTGGGGTTATGTGAACGACCAAGCCCCATGACATGGCCACCTCTATCGCCCGACATAACCCGTCTAGACTTTCTTCCTGTGGGGTTATGTGAACGACCAAGTCCCATGACATGGCCACCTCTATCGCCCGACATAACCCCTCTAGATTTTCTTCCTGTGGGGTTATATGAACGACCAAGTCCCATGACATGGCCACCTCTATCGCCCGACATAACCCCTCTAGACTTTCTTCCTGTGGGGTTATGTGAACGACCAAGTCCCATGATATGGCCACCTCTATCGCCCGACATAACCCCTCTAAACTTTCTTCGTGTGGGGTTATGTGAACGACCAAGTCCCATGACATGGCCACCTCTATCGCCCGACATAACCCCTCTAGACTTTCTTCCTGTGGGGTTATGTGAACGACCAAGTCCCGTGACATGGCCACCTCTATCGCCCGACATAACCCGTCTAGACTTTCTTCCTGTGGGGTTATGTGAACGACCAAGCCCCATGACATGGCCACCTCTATCGCCCGACATAACCCCTCTAGATTTTCTTCCTGTGGGGTTATGTGAACGACCAAGTCCCATGACATGGCCACCTCTATCGCCCGACATAACCCCTCTAGACTTTCTTCCTGTGGGGTTATGTGAACGACCAAGCCCCATGAAATGGCCACCTCTATCGTCCGACAAAACCCCTCTAGACTTTCTTCCTGTGGGGTTATGTGAACGACCAAGTCCCATGACATGGCCACCTCTATCGCCCGACATAACCCCTCTAGACTTTCTTCCTGTGGGGTTATGTGAACGACCAAGCCCCATGAAATGGCCACCTCTATCGTCCGACAAAACCCCTCTAGACTTTCTTCCTGTGGGGTTATTTGAACGACTAAGTCCCATGACATAGCCACCTCTATTGGCCGACATAACCCCTCTAGGCTTTCTTCTTGTGGGGTTATGTGAACGACCAAGTCCCATGACATGACCACCTCTATCGCCCGACATAACCCCTCTAAACTTTCTTCCTGTGGGGTTAAGTGAAAGACCAATTTTACTCTAGCAGTGTCCCGGATGTCGAGACGTTGAAGAGCAGAATAACGGACGTCATTGGTTCTGTGTCTGCTGAGATGTTAAATAAAACATGGCGTGAAATCGAATATCGCTTAGATGTCCTCCGGGCCACAAATGGCGCACATGTGGAGGTGTAGTGACACTGGAAAAAAAAAACTTTACTTGTGCACCATCATTGTCATGCAATCCCTTTCTTACACCTGTAATACTTTTTTTATATTATTTTTTGTAATGTGGAAAAGATTTTATGGTCACCCTGTATAAGCACGTACTTTTTTTTTTTTTTTGAAAGGCGTGCTAAAAATAAAATAGACGGAAAAGACATAGCAAGGAAAAGGCACGTTGCTGAAATATTTATACACCCGAACCAGTCCAGACGGTTCAGTTAATGGAAACTTTTAATTAATCCGATGCCGGCGAACCAGTGACGAACCCGTATCGCGACTACGGTCCGCAATCTGATTCCGTTATTAAGATTTTCCTAAAAAAGGCCATGAAAGAAGTTCTGCCTTGTCTGTTTTCAGCTGTGCTCTATGACGCCTTTGCTTTGACGCATTTCATCTTGCATCACTTGGGCTGCATAAATTTTAGCTTAAAAAAACAGTCGCCCACTTCCTACCATTAAAGACTTCATTTTTTCAGGAAGAACAATTGGAGATTTCCAAGAAACAAAATGTACCACCTAAAAGTCAAATATTTACAGGAAATCTTTAGTTCAGACAACTTTTAGTGCTTACTGGGAAACACGGGGATATAACTTCTTTTGCGAAGTTTGTTTTAAAAGTTCATGTCACGCTGAAATAGTAAACGATGCAGCAGTGTTAGATAGGCCTGCCTTGTTTCTTTGAGGACATGCATGATGGCATTCTTCCTTGGACGATGCGGACGTAAAATATGTCTTGTAACATTTTTATTTTTCATTACTACTGACTGTTTCCCTGGAAATTCTTGGTCGATCGGTCAAAAGAGTCGCACTATGTTAAAATGGCTAGATGTTATATTGTTTTCACTGAAAATATCTCTACTTCAGTATTTGAAACATTATCTATCATACTATCAGTCAGTTGAACTTGTAAAACTGTAACTTCGAAGTCTTAAGCACCGCATAGCTAGCATACAAAAATTCTTAATTATACACTGACCTACACTGTAAAAAAAATTCTGAAATTCACGATCCACTTTCCGTGCTTTCTTTCGTGAATTAACGAAACACATTTCTGATACAACCTCTTCCGTGAAATGTCGGAAAGAAACTTTCACGGATTTTTTGCACCACGGTAAAAATTCTGAATTTTCAGAAATCTTTCCGCAGTTTCTTTCTTATACAATTTACGCTACCGTTTAAGATGTTTTAACGAGAAAATCTGAATTTTCATAAACGTTTCCGCAATTTCTTTCGCATATTAACGGAAAAACTCCGTTCTCACTTTTTCCGTATGACGAGAAATTACCGTTAATAGGAGCGATTGGTGAGAATACTTGAGGTTAGATTCACTTTTAAATTTCAATCGTCTGTTGAATGGGCCCCGCAGAAGGTCGCACACGAGGAACTGCAAGCATTGCTGGATAAAGATTCGTCTCAAACGCAAAAAGAACTAGCTGAACAACTGGGGGTAACTCAACAAACCATTTCCAATCGTTTACGCGCAATGGGAAAGATTCAGAAGGAAGGAAAATAGGTGTCACATGACCTGAGCCAGAGGAACAAGCATGAGTATGTCATGAAGTGTTTGAAACTGTTGAATAAACAACACAGATAGTCTGTGGAAAATCGTTACGGGTGATGAAACTGTGGAAAATCGTTACGGGTGATGAAAAGTGGATATATATGGTACGACAATCCCAAACGTAAAAAACACAAAATAGACACCGTTGAAGCCACGACTTCGACACTGAAACGCAATATTCACTCCAAGAAAGTTCTGCTGTGCATCTGGTGGGATATGAAGGGTGTGATCTATTATGAATTATTGGAACAAGGTCAAACTGTTACTGCTGATCGCTACAAGCAACAATTGCTGTGATTGAACCAGGAAATCTGTCGGAAACGTCCATTTACAGGCAAAGGATTGCGTCCCGTGAAATTACTCCATGACAATGCTAGGCCGCATGTCGCGAAATCGGTCAAGGAAACGTTATTGACGCTTGGCTGGGAAGTTTTGGAGCACCCGGCGTATAGTCCCGACATAGCACTTTCATACGATCATTTGTTTCAGTCGATGCAACGTGATTTGTCTGCTGTACGGTTCCGGACATGTGACGATGCGCAAAAAATGTGTTGACGACTTCATTGCGTCACACGACGAAGTATTCTTCATGGCTGGAATCCGTCAGCTGCCCGACCGATGGCGGAAGGTGATAGATTATGACGGCGCATATTTTGATTCGTAAAAGGTATTGTTGTTTTTTCTCAAATTACATGTTGCCTTGTCTTAAAACGATTTAAAACTTATTTCTACACCTAATACGATGTCTATGATGTATCAGTCTTTGGACAACTTGAGACAAAAGCTATTAAAGCTATCAAGGGTAAATTTTATATTTAGGAAATTCTTCTTTGTGAAATAATACTGTAAAAGAGTTCATTTCCCTCTTTTTAAAGATAACTGAAAGGCATTGTCAGTTTAAAAAAATCAAGTTACAAAGCATTTTGTTGCTTCGAAAAATTACGATGAAATCCTCCTACAGAAAAAAAAAATTGTTACAAACCTATTCAGGAAAATAATAAGCTCAAACAGAAAATAAAATGAGTAAATCGCTCGCATGAATGACAAAACAAATCATCAACTAATTTGTTTTGCGTTGTACGTGATTCCGATTACTGTGTGTGTGTGGCTCAGGTGTACCTGTTAAACCAACCCAAGTAACGCCGAGCGTTCGATCCTGACGCAGCGGTAAGAATTTCTCAGGTAAAGGATGAAAAATGTATGGTCGTCTATTTTCCGGAATTTCAGTTTAAATACGAAAAAATAAACAAACCTGAAATGGATTTTTTCTGAAATAAACGGAATTTCTAACTAAGCAAAATCGGTGGAAATACGGGTTAAAATAAAGAGGCGCTTTTAAAAACGGAAATTTCTGAAAAAGAATGACACCTATACCGGCAACTTTGCTGCACGTTATTTTCAGAAAGTTTCCGTGAATTCACACCATTTATTTTTTACAGTGATAAATTAGACGACCCAACAGCCAGGAGAGAGGAGAAGACTTCAGTTACTAACCATAAATGGTCTTGATTGGTTGTTCCAGGAAAAAGCATAAACATGCTATGCTGTACTTCAAATTAATCAAAGACAATAACATCCACATCAGTTGCAATATTGAGCCTTTATCAACTTAGGTTAGACTTGTTTACATCCAAAAAAATTTGCGGCAGTACTCTACATCAATCTTTTCTAACCGCCGGTCAGTGAAGTTTTTTCAGCCGGTCCACGTGAAGCAAGTGAATTTATTTATTTTTCTTTTGAATCAAAATGGAGTCAAAGTAAGAGGAAATATAGATTTAAATTTTTTTGAACACCTTTCGTGGAAGATTAAAGGAAGCTTGGATCGCTAATCTCTTCACAGTTTGGGCCGCGGGTGGCCTAGTGGGCAACATTCGTGACTGGCACGGAAAGGACCTCAGGTTCGATCCCAAGCAGGTATGAACGCTCGATCCACTAAACGTGCGTCGGATGAGCACGTTACGCCGTCGGACCCCGGGTACTGCCGCCCCCGGTAATAAATAAAAGCGTCTTCCTCCCCCTTTCTACTTCGCTTCCGTGTCCCTTTCCTATCAGGCACTCTAGCTCAAATCTCCTAGCTTCCTATTCCTAAGGGTTGTTTAACATTAAGACCTGGGGTCAGACACTCCCTTCCTAAAATCCTCTACATAAAAAAAAAAATCTCTTCACAGAAGATCTCAACTCCTGCAGGCTAACTCAGCAGGAAAAGGAAAGCTTTGTTGAACTTCTTTCTGATGTCAGTCTGGTACCGATATTCAGATCCAAAACTCCGACTCAGTTTTGGGGTATTATGGATAAAGACTATCCAAGTATCAGCAACAAAGCTCTAAAATTATTGGTAATTTTTTCGACCACGTATTTATTGCTAGAAAACCTTTTCAACCGTTTCGGCAATGAAAACAAGGTACAGGAACATAGTGGATATATTAATGCCGCACTGCGCTTCGCAGAAACGATGCTGGAATCAGGGTTGATAAATTAATCGAGAAGCAGCAGCAACAGACATCGCATTGACCTCAGAAAAAACTATTATATTAGCGGTAAGAAAACCAATGTGGTATATACTGATTATGGATTGTGCTTATTAATCATTAAAGAATATTAACAGATTAAATGATATTAGCTGTAAGTAGGTGACATGGATTAATCTTGTACGCTGTGATCATTATAATATACAGATGGTAACGCTAACGTGATCATTATAGTGATCATTGTAATGTACACTATATTGACAAAAGTCAAAAGTCTATATTGTGTTACCGTAAGAAACCGGGTACTTAATTTATTGTACAGTAGATTGTACGATGTCTATGTATCAGTTTGTGGAGTCCTTAAGACAAAAGCTACGTAACTATCTAGAGCAAATTTTATATTTAGAAGTTTTGTGAAATAATATTATAAAACTATATATTGCACCTTCTTTTAAAGATAATTGAAATATATTGTCAGTTGAAAAAAATATCTCAAACTCCGAAACATTCTGTTGCTTCGAAAAATCACGATGAAAAAAAATACGCAATTTGTAATAAGACCTCCTACAAAAAAAATAAAATTATTAGAAACGTATTCAAAACAGTAACAAGCTGTGATAGAAAATAAAATGACTAAATCACTCCCATTAATGCAAAAAAAAAAAAAAAAGTCACCATCGCACAATTAAGCTTTACCTTGAACGTGAATCTCGTTCCTGTGGCATTCTGGCCCAGTGGTTAGACCTGGGAGTTCAACCTAAACGGTTCGGGCTTGATCCTCACTACCCGCGCAAAAGGATTGCCTCGCGTTAGGGCAGAAATATTCTGCGTGTTGGATTTTGCGAAATTTTAATCTAAATACGGAAAAACTTGGAACGAATTTTTCTGAAATAAACTCAGTTAATGACTACGGAAAATCTGTGAAAATAAGGAATTTAAAAAAAAAAAAAAAAAAAAACGTGAACTTTTAAAAATGAAAATTCCGTTAAAAGACGGACACTTACCGGCAAATTTGCTACACGTTATTTTCAGAAATTTTCCGTGAATTCACACCACTTGGTTTTTACAATGTAGCCTATATACATAAACGCCTGCCCGGTAACAGAGCGGTAAGAGGCGTTGGTGTCTGGCAAAAGGTCCGTGCTGAACCCGAGCCACGTATGAAACATGATTTTTGATTTGATGATTGAAGGTTTAACGACCACCGTGAGCAACTCAATGGACTATAAGCAGTCGCCCACCCCTAATTTAGGGCCACTGGCTCCAGGGAAGAGAGATAGCCAGAGCCGTAAGACAAACACAACATCCATGCCTCACCGGGATTCGAACCCGGACCCTTCACGGACGAATGGTCAGAAGCCAGCGCTTAGAGACCACTGCGCCACCGGGGCAGCAAAACATGAATGGTGTGCTAGCTTTATCCAACAGCGCTGTCTCTATCCGTTGCCTTGAATCAAGTGGCACACAAAAATTTTTTTTTTTTTTTTTTTTGATTGGAGGTTTAACGACCACCGTGAGCAACTCAATGGGCTATAAGCAGTCGCCCGTCCCGAATTTAGGGTCACTGGTTCCAGGGAAGGGAGAGAACCAGTGCCGTAAGACAAACACAACATCCATGCCTCACCGGGATTCGAACCCGGACCCCTTACGGACGAATGATCAGAGGCCATCGCTTAGACCACTGCGCCACCGGGGCGGCACACACACAAAAATTTGGATCGATGACGACTGCTTAGACGTTAGCCTTAGATGTTAACGGTATTTGTTACCCCCCCCCCTAACGAAATCGGAAAAACATAGAATTAAGCAACTTTACCCCTTTTTTGGTGTTTCTTTGGCTGCAAAATAGTTCCTACCTGATTAACCGTCCCAAGGTTTTAGTTCATTTATTAACCTAAATTTTTGAGGAATGACAGCTATTACTTTCTACGCTAGCTCTCTCAGAAGTCCATTAGTGCTCTTTAGAAGAAAGCCGCTACTTGGCGGTCAATGATAATTGGCCGGATTGTTGTTTTAACTTAAATCTCAGGTGCTTCTGTGCAACTTTGGCATCAACAAACCTCACGCAGGAAGTTGACTCAATTTGAAATCACACGCGGAAGTCAATCTCTCGGCACAAATGACGGCATTAACGGAATTATGCGATTTCCCAGGCAGCTCGAAACACTCGGTTCTTTTGCAAGCATCCTTTAATCTCCCTGATTTGCATCGGCCATTAGCGAATCCATCCCAGAATTCTCGTTTCGCTCTCGATTTCATAAGACTTCCCGGTTGTAGTTACGTTAGAAGCTGGAAAATCAACTCCTCGGGAGCTCCGATTTTTTTTTCAAACGAACCTGTAAAAATGTGGCAACAGGTCAATGAATGTACGTGAACACGGATTGTTGTGTGATGCCTTGCAACTTACTCTTATTTGTTTATTTTCCTTTTTTTCCTAATGCGAAAAGACAGTTGAAACGTGGAGAGCACTTTCTTTTCTGTCCTCCATTATGCAATCACGCCATGAATTCAATAACTTGTTTGTGTCTTTAATTGAAGTTAGAAACATGTTGTTGTTTTTGTTTTTATCAGTCATGCGTGTTCCAGAAGGTCCGGTGGACGATTGGTCTGGGGTGTAGGTTTCTGGATAGTGGCCCGAGCTCGGGTCCTGCTCGAATCCCAGATGAATCATGGATGGTGTGTTTGTCTGATGCCACTGACTTTTCCCCTTCCTTAGAACTAGTAGTCCTAAATTAGGGACGGGCAACTGCTTATAGTCCCTAACGCTTCCTATGCGTTCCTGGTGGTCGAGGGCTACGAAGCGTTGGCTTCTAATCATTCGTGTAAGCTAGGCCCGGGTTTGAATCCAGAATTAGCCATGACTGGCGTGTTTGTCTGATGACATTGACTTTTTCCTTGTCTTGAAACTAGTGGCCTTAATTTAGAGACGGGTGACTGCTCATAGTCCCTAAAGTTTCATATGCCGTACTGGTGTTAGAGTGCTACGAAGCCTTGGCTTCTAGTCATTCATCTAAGCTAGGCCCGGGTTCGAGTCATGGGTTTTGTGTTTCTCTGATGACGTTGACTTTGTCCTTTCTTGGAACTAGTGGCCCTAAATTAGAGACGGGCGACAGCTTATAATCCCAAAGGTTTTCTATGCCGCTCTGCTGCCCAAGTGCTACCAAGCGTTGGCTTCTATTCATTCATCCGAGCAAGGCCCAGGGTCGAGTCATGGGTGGTGTGTTTCTCTGATGACACTGTTGTTTCTCAACAATGATGCCGGTTTTCAAGGTGATAATGTGCCCATGCACACAATTAGGACAGTTCAGTCTTACTCTTAGTTTGAGGAGCACCAAAATGAACTTTAACATCTGCTCTGGCCAGCTCAATCACCTGACTTGCATATCGTCGAACCACTGCGTGCAGTTTTGGAGAGCACAGTCAGAAGCACATTTCCTCTTTCAACATCTCTGAAGCAATTGGCTGATGTTCTGATCGACGAATTGTACAAGATTACACTGGAGACTGTTCAAAAGCTGTATGAACCTATTCCAACAAGGTTGGAAGTTGTATTACAGGAAATTGGTGGTCCATCACCTTATTAGTAAATACATGTCGCCAATTTCCCAGGTGTTCACATTATTTTGCTCAACCTCTGTATGTACACCGGTGAGTCATTACATTATTACCACCTACCTAATAAGATGTAGGACCCCTTTAGCCTACAAAACAGCGGTCACTCGGCGTGGCATCGATTCGATGAGGTGGCGATAGGTATCCTGGGGTATCTGGAACCATGATATCAACAGCAGGTCCTCCAGTTCCCGTATATTTCGGGGTGGTGGTGATTTAACGCGAACCCGCTTTTCCAATTCCAACCACAGATGCTCGATTGGGTTCATGTCAGGTGAATTTTGAAGCCAGGGCATTAACAGAAAGTCACCAGCATGTTCCTCGAACAACTGCTTAACGATTGTGGCAGTGTGATGGCATGGCGCATTATCCTGTTGGTAATGGCCATCACCAGCAGGGAACACAGTTGCCATGAATGGGTGAACTTGGTTCGCTACGATGTTCAGATACCTGACAGCTGTCAGAGATTGTACTATTCGGATAATCGGGCTTAAAGTGTTCCAAGAAAACATCGCCCACAGCATAACACCGCCACCGCCGCCGGCCTGTTTCGGCTCAACAGTGCACTTAGATGCCATAGCCTCCGTTGATAATCGGCGTATCCGTACTCAACCGGATACGTGAGGCGCCAGGAATCTTGATTCGTCAGACCAGGCCACTATCTTCGAATCATCTACGACCCAATCTCGATTATCTTGGGCCCATTTCATGCGTTGTTGGCGATGACGGGCAGTGAGCATGGGGACCCGGCGGGGTCTTCGGCTACTAAGCTGCGATGAACTGCGTGACGCTCTCCTCCATTCTCCCCGCGCATGCGCATGACCTTGAAGTTGATATTTTTAGAATCATTGCAGTGGCGTATATTCGAGGCTAGCTAGGCTAGCTGCGAAGCCCAGAGAATGCAAAAATAAAAGCCAATTAAATATACACAAATAAAAGTCAATTAGCAACGGCATTAAGATATATCGACGCTTTCGCTTCGCAAAAAAAAAAAAAAAAAAAACGAAAAAATAAAAACGCTTCTTTGACTCAGTCTGGCGAGCGAAGCCAACGGCATAACGCAGACAGCTCTTCTAGACTGTTCGCTATTCTAATTCGAAGATCTTCGATGCGATCGCCTGCTAGCGTTTCCATGACAACATGAATGAGCGCGTATGGAGGCGAATGGACATTGCTTTGCGCAACGGTTCGCTCAGAAAAGAGAAGACTTCGACTTCCTCAATCACCGCATGCTCCCGCCCATAAGAGTGTTTCGCGAGGGTTGTTTCAGTTCGTGTGAAGTGTCAATAAATTAAAATCAGTGATATTATATCTTAAATTCGTGGCTTTGTTGGATTTGAACTGTTTTGATAAATGAAAGCTTCCCTGAACATCTACTGTCAGTACTTAAAGAACTCTATGCTTCAAATTTTGATACAGCTCGACTAAAACATGAACTGGTGGTGTTTTATTCCCTTGATGAATAGAAAAACCAATCATTAAGAGGCGTTACTTGTTACATAAATTTGAATAAATTGTTTGACATAGTGTTTAGTGAGGTGTACAAATTAGCAGACTTAATATTAAAGTTTCCATCAACAACTGCCGAAAGAAGTTTTTCTGCATTAAAAAGAATCAAGATATATCTTAAAACCACACGAGGACATGTACCTTCGAACAACTTGGCTGATTTGTAAATAGAAAAAAATTCTTTTTAAATATGGAAAACTACTAGGAAGAAACTTTTTATGAAAACGTAATACTCAAGTTCACACAAAATGAAAGAAGAATGGAGTTTATGCACAAATAAAGTATTCAAATCCTAATTCTCATAATTATTTGGTATCATGTTAGCAATAGCATGCAGTAGTTTAAGTTTTTTTTTTTTTTTTTTTTTTGATTGGAGGTTTAACGACCACTGTGAGCAACTCAATGGGCTATAAGGAGCCGCCCGTCCCTAATTTTGGGTCACTGGTTCCAGGGAAAGGAGAGAGTCAGTGCTGTAAGACAAACACAACATTCATGCCTCACCGGGATTCGAACCCGGACCCCTTACGGACGAATGATCAGAGGCCATCGCTTAGACCACTGCGCCACCGGGGCGGCGTAGTTTAAGTTACTTCTATTACTTTACAGCTAAAAATAAAACTTCGCAATTTAAAAAACAACAACAGTACTGTGGGGAGGAGGAGGGGAGGGGGGGGTATAGCCCGGGTCTCGGACCCAAGATACGCCACTGAATCATTGGTTACTACTCTTTTTATGCCAGTTATTAGATTTTAGTCATTTTTATAATTTAGAAATTATAAGCATTTTATCAATCACAAGAAATAAGTCGGTCAAGTTTTCCTAGAGGGGTACCCCCATGGTACCGATTTTAAAGACGTATCCACATCAAAATCCCAGCCTGATCTGCTCGTACCAATCCGCCCAAGTGTGTATGCGTGCGTGCAATCTCATCGAATTCCATGATGCGTCCTCTCAAACATTTCTTGTCTCCGTGTTTTCTCTTTAGAAGGTTGAAGCAGTTTTCTAAAGGATCGACTAATATTGAAGTTTTCTGCTACCGACGCGAAAAGCAAAACTTTCAAACCGAGGTCAAGGTCGAATCAAATTAAAAAAAAAAAAAAAAGGAAGGGAGCAACAGATACACGATCTGTCTGTGACCGTAAGACCTAGATCTTGGGTAGAATATCAAGACGCCGGAGAAAACAGCCCGAACAACAACAACAACAACAACAAAAAACTGCATTTATTGCCGCTGATAACGGCTCAAAAGCGAAAGTGGGCCAAAACAGAAATCCGAAAAGAAGGTCGATACGCCTTTTCGACAGGGTTAATAAGGCGTCTGATGAAATGCGGTGTGCACCCACAGATTACATTTGCATTAAATGTCAGAACACGAGCGAACACATAACACCAATTAGAAGAATCGTATTGCACAATATCAGCAACCCAGAACATCCAGCGATGCGTGGTGTCAATGCTTTTTATA
Organism: Macrothele yani; assembly: GCA_039090855.1. Lineage (NCBI taxonomy): Eukaryota > Metazoa > Arthropoda > Arachnida > Araneae > Macrothelidae > Macrothele > Macrothele yani. The sequence goes on from CM077009.1 coordinate 45,805,262, forward strand.
CTGCCCACTAGCGGGAGGAGTTTCAGGCCTATTTAGTTGTCACACAAATCCGGAAGCTGAAGACAGAAGTTATTCAAAAACCACATTAAAAATAAAATATCACAGAGAGAGAGAGAGACAGAGAAAAAAAAAAAACACTGATATAGTAGCAGAATTAAAAAAAAAAAATACAGGTAAGCTCAGTTCTGATTGAGCCGTTAGTTTGGAACGCAGGACTATGATGAAAAGGTGAAAATCCTACAAATACGTGGCTTCAGTAAATAAATAAGAACATCGCTCTTTCCACGTTCCAGAAACACATAGCAACCGAAAAATTGTTTTCAGCCGCCGCCGTGGATATCGAGAGATCCGTAGCTCGTTTCCACGGCGGCGGCGGCGGCTGAAAACAATTTTTCGGTTGCTATGTGTTTCTGGAAAGTTGAAAGAGCGATGTTCTTATTTATTTATTTTGTAGGACTACGACTTGCAGATCGGAGAGTTGAAATCAGCTAGTCGAGTATGGTTTCAAAGCGCATTTATTTAATTTTTTATAGCCGACACAGGTCTATGATATGAAAAGTAGCTTACATGATTTTTACAAATAAAGCTGGATACATTGCGAACACAAAGCAGATCGATACACGAATTACCCAACGTGGTGCTCTGTCTTCTTGGGCTTCTTACATTCCTCATCAATTCCTCTCGTTTTGATTTTCTCCACTTTTGCTTGCGTTCATTCTACGACATTATCGAAAATGTTAACCCGTTCACGCGAAAACAATTTTTAAAAATTTTAGTTTAAACCACTGCGATATGTTCTTTATATATTTGAATAGATCTCGTCGAGAGCTTTGAAACGATACCACGCACAGTCGTTTTGCACTCACGGTTGTCCAGATAAACCGCGATATTGTCAAAAGTGTTCACGGGTTCACAACAAAATTTTTAAAATGTTCAGTTTGAACCACTGCGAAATGTTCTTCGTACATTTGAATAAATCTCGTCAAGAGCTTTAAAACGATACAACGCACAATCGTGTTGCGCTCACGGTTGGCGAGATAGACTGAGTAAAACGCCTTGGCAAACTGCATAGGCTTAGTGTGAGGGGAATGAACCCCCCCCCCCCGCTACACCTACGCATATATTAATGCACTTAATATGCACACTGCATTAGTTTCATTTCCTTCTTCATGACGGGATGAAGCATGAACTTTATAATTTAAAATTAGCTAAATAATTCATATAGCACAAATATTACACAATATTTTCATACTAATTACAATTTGTGTGCGAGCTAATGAACATGTAAATTACGTTTAACTTTTATTAGTATTTCACTGGGTGTAAGGTTTAACAGTAATTTTTTTATCTCCAGAAAGGATCCATACTTCTCTGCTACTGCTGGAAGTGAATTAAATTGGACAATATCTGAGATATATCTGACCCTCATTAAGTTTGAAACAAGTTGCTCAGTTTGTTTTGCCAGTCCGTTTTGATTTCCCCCATATTTCGGAACACCCAGTTCACATTCGGTTGATGTGCAAGGAATAGAATGTTAAACATCAATCACAACCAGCAAATTTTTCTATGTATACATATAAAACCGAAAGTTTGTATATTTGTTTATTTATATGTTTGTTTGTCCGCTATACAAATCTACAGCTTTCAACTTAGAACCACAAAATTTGGTATACTTTCTCATGGCACTCTAACTTAGAGCGTAGAAGGGTCTTGGAAAGTATCGGAGCCTGGGGGTTGGGGTTTAAGGGAGACCCCACACAAAATTTTCGTTATTTTAGTTAAATACAGTTTTCAATTTAGAACCACCTAATTTGGTATATTGTCTCATGTTAGTCTGACTTAAACCGTAGACGGTTAGGGGAAGGGGTCGGATCCTGGGGGTCAAAAGGCTGGAGGGTCAAAGGGCCCCCATAAAAAATGTTGTAAAAAGTTCTACACTTTTCAATTTACAACCACCAAATTTGGTACATTATCTCATCATACTCTGACTTAGACCGTAGACTGTTTTTGGAAGGGATCGGAGACGGGAGTCAAGGGGGCTACAAAATTTTCGTTATTTTAGTTAACATTTCTACAGTTTTTAATTTAGAACCATCAATCTGGTATACTACCTCATGGTACTCTGACTTTGACCGCAGACGGTTTTTAGAAGGGGCCGGAACCCGGAGTCAAGGGGTCCCCACACAAAATGTTCGTAAAATCTACAGTTGACATTTTAGAACCACCAAATTTGGTATACTATGGTATTTTGACCGGAGACGGTTTTCGGAAAGGGTCGGAGCCCGGAGTCGAGGGGCCCTTATACAAAATGTTCATAAAAAGTTCCATTTTTTAGTTTTACGCAAGCTTTCGCCACCAAAGGGCTACCGCGTCAGGCAGAAATATAATGTTATGTAAATACAGAGTTCCAGATATTCAAAATTCAAAACGCTAAACAAAAAGATGATCTATGCCAATGTCAAGTCGCATGCACGCGACATGACATAACTACACTGAAGAGCAATTCAATTAGAGACAGCTGGCGTTATACAAATATGGCGCTGTGGGCGGCACTGTAAACAGAAACGAAATGACGTATGCAGCGATCCGACAATATAAGGAGTGATGCGACGGGAATCAGTAAGAGTCGGACGCAGTATGGGTAAGACGAAGGATCTAAGAGCATTTGATCGTGGGCAAATTGTCGGGGCCCGACGAATGGGTCACTCCATCTCGGAAGTCGTGCAGGCGCTGGGATTTTCACGAGCCACTGTGTCACGGGTGCACCGTGAGTACATCGAATCCGGTAAAACCATCCCCGCAAGGGCCAATTGCCGTGGACAACAGCGTGTGGATGAGCGGGGTCATCGTCTGCTAGCTCGCATTGTAACAGCGGATAGACGGGCCACAGTGCAAGAAATCACTCGGCAATTTAACGCTGGTGCACAAAAACGTGTAAACAGCCACACCATCCAGAACCATCTCCTTGCTATAGGGTACAGAAGCCATCGTCCTACGAGGGTACCGCTGCTGACCGCACACCACAGGGTGCAAAAATTAGCATGGGCGCGGAAACATCGCCACTGGACCCTAGACATGTGGAAAAATGTTGCCTGGACTGATGAGTCGAGATTCACGTTGGTACATGCGGATGGCAGGATACGAGTACGGCGCAAACCACATGAAGCGATAGATCCTTCTTGCCAGCAGAGTACTCTTCAACCTGGTGGGGTTGGCATTCTCGTCTGGGAACTGTTTACGTGGACTGAAATGGGACCCCTGGTACGTGAGACATCGTCCCTCACAGGTCAATGTTACCAGGATATCCTGGACGACCCTTTGCTCCCGTTTGTGCGTCTTCAACATCCCACTGGCGACCTCATCCTGCAACAAGACAATGCACCGTGCCATCGCTCCCGAATTGTATCCGAATGGTTGGATGAACACTCCATCGACGTGACCTCGCTTCGTTGGCCAGCTAGGTCACCTGACCTTAATCCCATCGAGCGCATCTGGGATGCCATCGAGAGAGATGTTCGAGGCTCTTATTCCCCTCCATCAAATCTTCGTGAACTGTGGGAGCTTGTTCAGGGGACGTGGATCTTTATGGCTTCCCAATGCTTCCGGTGTCTTGTCGAGTCCATGCCGAGACGAATCGTCGCCGTCATCAGGCGAAAGGTGGTGCTACACGTTACTAGACAGGTATTTCTAATTCAATTGCTCTTCAGTGTACACTGCATTTCAGTGACGCGGGATTCTCAGAAGCGCACGCCAGATGTACGGCTGTTCTATAGATGTCTCCTCGAAGGTAAGCATTTCCATTCCTGTTCCCTTCTTTTTTGTTTCGTTAAAGTAAATTAACAAAATCGAAGTTTTATTCTTTATATTTAACATTTATTATTATTTTTTTATTTTTTCGTGTGTGTGTGGGGGGGGGGAGAAATATTGCTGCATCATAACATTCTGCGTCGGCAGTAACGGTTAGTTTTTTTTACATTCCATTTTGTTTTATTCCTTTTTAGGACAAAAATTAAATTAACCCGGGAAATGGGAAATACCGGGTACCCCTGCTAGTGCCCAATATAATAAAATGAATATTCACCGAAGAGCCAAAACAGTATGATCAGTACGCCTATATGCAAATGAAATCAACTGCAGGTAAACAACGGGAGCGTGAATATCGCGAAATGGTATAAATAACACATGTACTGAGCTCTGTCGATCAGGGGCCGCGGGTGGCCTAGTGGTCACCGTTCGCGAGTGCCACGGAAAAGACCTCGGGTTCGATCCCAGCAGGTACGAACGCTCTAACCACTAAATACCCGCCGTGCGTCGGATGGGCAAGTTAAGCCGTCGGACCCCGGGTGCTGCCCACCCGGTAATAAATAAGGGCGTCTTCCTCCCCCTTTCTAACTCTCTTCCGTGTGACTTTCCTATCGGGCACTCTAGCCCAAATCTCCTGGCTTCCTATTTCTAAGGGTTGTTTAAGACCTGGGGTCCGACACTCCCTTCCTAAAATCCTCCACATATGATCTATCTGTCAATCAGTGATATTCTTGTTTTTCGGAAAAGGATTATCATTTCTGTTAATCAATGTTATTCAAAAAGTGGTCCGAGGAGGGACATACCACGAACTGCCGGTACGATGTGGGCCTATAATGGCTCCTCAATTCTAGAGGTGAGCGAAGGCTATCCCGTATCGTTCGAGATAACAAAATGGATACTGTGACGCAACTCGCCGGTAATTTGAATGCTGGTGACGGGAGTGAAGCATAGGAATACGTAAATTTCGCAAAAAAAAAAAAAAAAAAAAAAAAAAATTAATCAAAAAATTTCGCATTTATTTGCAAAAATTGAAGACACAAAAAAAAAATTGTTTTTTCAGAGTTTACTTACTGGTATGCTAAGTAACAAAATACACTGCTGGCCACCCAAAATGCAACACCAAGAAGGACAAGCGAGATTTACTAGACACATAACAACAGATACAAAGATAAAACGATTGAGCTTAGCGGCCCGTGCGACTTGCGGAACACGCAGACATCAATAGTTTGTGTGACGACCCCATGGCTGGCAATAACGGCCGCTACACGCCGCGGCACCGAACGGAAGAGGTATTGGATGCGGGCTTGGGGTATGTCGGTCCAGGCTGCTGCTTCCACACGTTGCCACAGTTCATCAGGCGTAGCCGCGAGTGATGCCTGCCGGGCTACTCAGTTGCCGATCAGCGACCAGACGTGTTCGATGGGCGACATATCGGGAGAACAGGCGGGCAACGGCAGCAGTGACACCTGGTGGGCCGTGAAGAATTGTTGCACGATGCGTGCCACGTGTGGGGGCGCGCATTGTCCTGTTGAAACATGGCCGCTGGCAGGTCCTGCTGGTAAGGGAGGACTACAGGCTCCAAAACGTCGGAGATGGTGCGGAGTGTACCGGCGATGCGCACCAGAGAGGTGCGGGTATCATATCCAATTGCGCCCCCAAGCCATAACGCCAGGCGACGGACCGGTATGGCGATGCATAATGCAGGCGTCATACAGTCTCTCGTCGCGGTGCCTCCACACGCGGATCCAACCATCGTGGTGTTGCCGGATTCGTCGGAGAAGACAATGTCGTGCCATTTAGTAGTCCAGGTGCGGCGTTCAACGGCCCACTGCCGCCGTACTCGCCAGTGGTGTAACGCAAATGGTAATCGGAGCAATGGGCGCCGTGCGACAAGTCCCCGCTCCTGCAGACGACGTCGAACGGTACGTGCTGACACAGGTTGTTGCGCAACACACCCTAATTCCTGCACTAACGTTCGTGATGTGGCAGTGCGAGCCGTCAATGCCCCGCCGCACAACATGCCGGTCCTCTCGTTTGGTGGTGTGCAAACACTCACGTCGGTCCGTCCGTCTCTCCTACAGCCACCGAATCCATACTCGCCTCACTGTGGCTGGATGTCGTCCCACACGGGTGCCGATGTCTCGGTACGATAAACCGATGTTGCGATAAGCCACTATTCGTCCTCTGTCGAACTCCGAAACGTGCTGGAATGACTGCCGTATTCTGCGACGAGGCATCAGGAAGCTTCCCATGCATAGGTCCGGCAGCACAACACACTTCCACTACTTAAACCCCGCCTTCTGTGCACCCTTCTTATAGTGTTTCTCCGTGGCGTGCCGGGATCACATGATTTGCATATGCCCTGCAATGCTAATCGTTTGCATGTCCTATCGCGGGCGACGCATGCTGCGAATTTCAGGCCAATCGGATGCTTCCTTCTTGGTGTTGGATTTTGGGTGGCCAGCAGTGCATTTTAATAACGTTGATAACTGACTTTTATTTGTGCATATTCAATTCAGTTTTATTTGTGCATTCTCTGGGCTTCGCAGCTAGCTTAGCTAGCCTCGAATGTACGCTACTGCCGGCAGGGCACGTGTGCGTCCTTTATTTGAGAAAGTGTTGGGACCGGGATGCACCGTGGGACGAAAACAAACCGGTGGAGGAATGCTTTGGAAAATGGGCTTCTGAGAAATCCTGGACTCATTCATTCACGTGTAGGAAACTATGGCGTCTACCGCCTACCTAAATATCATTGCAGACCAAGTACATTCTTCCATGGCAAATTTCCCTATAGTACAGGGTGATTCAAAAGTCATAGAACTCTGAATTAAAATATTTCTAATACGAATATAGTGACGTATAACTATTTTTACATACTGTTATATTGGCACTTATACTTACAGGTAATGAAAACCAGTTTACAATAGATGCTGGAATTGTCCACTATTCTGTTGTAGACACAAATCCACTCGATGTCACATGTTGGCGGGCACTCTTTTCAGCGTGTTGGCTGGTATGTCCCTCACGGCTGTAACGATGTTGTTCCGCAGGTCATGTACCGTCTTAGGGTTGTTGTGGTAAACTGTGTCTTTCAGATAGCCCCACAAATAAAAGTCTGGTGAGCGACGCGGCCAAAGTTTTTTCGAGATGAATCGCTCGTGGGAAAAACTCACGGAGCATCACCACGGGCGCTGTTTCACGGGCCCCGAAAACATATAATTAGATTTTCAGTTTTGGTTTTCACGGACGGAAGCAAATCAATCCTTAAAGCGACTACTTTGTATTGTGAAGTGATATTTAACTTTCTCATATTAATAACCCATATTTTCTTGCTGTTGCTGATATTCCGAATTTTCGAGTTCTTATCAATGTACTTATTTTGAAAGGAACGGTTAAAATAATTTTGAGTTCCCTGTAGTGGTTGGTAAAGAAAGTGTTCACGCTTCCCACACTTTTCATTGTTTAAGGCGAATTCGTAACTGGCCTGCTGTGCTATAATTTGCTTTCATGGTACATCCAGCCAAGGGAACACATCTGTGTTGGAACCTTCCCACCTTCTTCCCGAGTTGCGATGAGGAGTACTTGTAAAAACTTTCCTGATGATCTGGCGTATAATGAATAAAATTCTCCGGCTGGACGTGTAGTGCAGGAAAGCTTACGTTAAGTCACGTTAGGGTTATTGAAAGTTTACTTGACGTAGCTAAAGTGTGCTTAATCTTCAAAGTGCTAGAGTTTGTTTAGGTAAGACACGCACGTGCAATAAATTCCAAGAATATGGAATTTATTTTTACTCAGCGTTCCTCATTATCTTGAATATCAGAAATATAATTTCGGTTTTAGTACATTAGTACCTTGAAGGCTCCTTATTAGAGCGGTAAACACAATATACCCTGAACTTAACGTAAACACTCAATGAAATAGACTTAACGGCCAGACAGAGGTCTGACAATAAAATGAACTAAGAAAACGTACTCACTTTTAACCTTTTTATTGGGGAGCTCCTGGTATTACTCAAATACACACTCCAAAATAACACAACTACTGATAGCCCAAACTTTCGTACTATCGTAATATCGTAGAAAAGTAGGTAAATCGCAGATCAATAATCAGGAAGAACCTATCACATATAAAACGAAGCTCTTTGGTATACTTGAGCGCGCCTATATATACTGCATACCACCACGTCATGACTTACACTCGTTGCCACATATAATTCAGCGGGAGAAACAACATCTCGTTAAGTGAGAAGATAATTTGCATAGGAAAATAAAATAACAAGAGATAGTAAAATCAAAAAGAAACTGAATCTAGAGTATACGTTACAGGCGTGTTTGCTGTTAATAGTTTTTTTCCTTCGTGGTAGGATAATCTATGAAGAAAGAAATATTCTTCACAGAATAACTCTTCTTAGAACAATCAAGTTCTTTCTCTGCCCTAATCCCTCTAAACCATCTTAAACGAAAAGAGTAATTAATATTTAGGCTGAAAAATAAAGAAATTTGAGAATATCACACTATCTTATTTAACAGTGTTAAAAGTAATTTATATTGTATCGCAACAACGTTTTCTCATTACTTTCTGCTCCCTTGGTTTAATACTGATAATTGTCAAGTATTCTCACCTTTTCTATTCCTTAAATCGACTTAAAACCAGCTATTGAAAAAGCAATAAAAAGTTTCACTGATACTCTTACTCAAAAACCTGCAGTTCCTACTTTTCCATTTCCAAGCCGGATCTTTTGCATTTAATTTGTATGCTTCTGCTTCTGATAACTGCAGTGCAGGTATAAATGGGATACCTAACATCCATTGATTCCCTATTAACCTCAAAATTCTGTTTATGATAACTGCAGTGCATGAAATATATGGGATATTAAAAGTGCCAAACTTAATAACCATTGATTTCTTATTAGCTGCAAAAATACTTTTTGAAATATCTCTGAAATCAAAAAGTTCGATGTGAACGGACATACAAAATCACACTAGCACTGTTCCGTACAGAACGTTCTAATAATAGGAAGCAATGGCATTTTAAAAAAGTGAAAAAATCTTTTTCTTGACTCCACCCCCCCCCCCTTTTTTTTTTGTTAATCTGACGGAGGGAAATTTCTGAACGGATAAGAAGAGGGCGAGAGGGCCCCTGAACCTTTCAGCGCCTAGGCCCCCAAAACATTTAAAGTCTCCTCTGAGCATCTCCATTGTGTAGTTCGATGTGTGGCACGTTGCACCATCTTGTTGAAACCAACAGTAACGTTCGTGTTCTTCCAGCATAGCTACAAATTGATGGATGATGTCTGCATACACAGCGGAATTTGCAGTTGTGTCGAAAAAAAATGGCCCTACAATTCGCCGTCTAGACATGGCGCACCACACTCCAACTTTCTGACAGTGACGTCCAACCTCATGCAAATGCGTGTGGATTCTCCGCAGCCCAAATGCGAGTGTTTTGGCTATTGGCATATCCATTCAAATGAAACCATGCCTCGTCACTGAAAAATGTGTTGTTAAGCTGGTTAGTCACATTGTTAAAACTCTTAAACCATTGGCAGTAGGCAATGCGCCTTTCCGAGTCCAAAAGACGTAGTTCTTGCACTACTCGAATTGAGACAGTCGCCGAAGTGACTTCCGGGAAGAGCGCTGCAGGGAAGCATGAATTTTCTCCAGAAACGCGGTCGTCACCACGGACGGTCGGCCACTTTTAGGCTTATCCTGAACACTGCCTGTCTCACGAAACCGGTTCACAAGGTCATACGCAGTTGTTTTCCCTGGTATAGGAGCATCAGGAAACTTCCTTTGAAAGATCTGCATGCAACGTTGGTAAGATTTTTCTGCAAAATAAACTTCTAACAAAACGACTCTCTGTTCTTGCGTGAGACTCATGGCTGACTGAACGTTGCTTCTTGCCAGCGCCCGCGTAAGCGTAGTGTCACGTGGTGCTATCGCGTGGCGCAGCTCGTTCCCCAAGGTCACACACAACAGCCACAAGCAGCAATACTCGGATAGTTCGTTCTTTCAGCAGGAATATGACACATGTCTGGATTGTTTGAGAATGGTTTGCAGAATATGAAAAGGCCTTCCAGGTATAGCTCTGACCTCCTACTTCCCCAGACATCAATCCAATCAAGCAGCAATGGTTTGTGTTGGTAACCCCCCCCACACACACACACACACACACGCCCGTAAAGTCCAGGTACCACAATACACCTTTAGATAACTTCTAGCGTCCATCCCTCGCCGGGTAAGAATTGTTTTGGCAGAACGTGGAGGACTAGAATCATATTAGGCAGGTGGTCATAGTGTTTTGGCCTATCCGGGTATCTCTTGTAACGACAATTAACCGGGATCTACATTGCAAAAGTACAGCGAACTTTTGAAATCTTGTTTGAGGCTTTAACAACTATACCGTAAGCAACTAAATGGGCTATAAGCAGTCGCCCATCCCTAATTTAGGGCCACTGTGTCCAAAGAAGGGAGAGAGCCAGTGTCTTATGACAAACACAACATCCATACCTCTCCGGGATTCAATCTCAGACACATCACGGACGAATGGCCATAAGCCAGCGCTTAGATCACTGCGCCACTGTGGTGGCGAAATCAACTTCTATACTAGCTCTTAAATTTTTTTTGTTTGCATCCACTGGAATTCAGAAAGGATAGCAATAACTAAAAAGTTGTTCACGATTTACCATGAACGAAAAATATTTTGCAACTTCGCTTTTTTTTTTTTTATTACAGGGTAAATCAAAATGATTGCCTCTATTACAAATGACAATAACGTGGATGGAACTTACACCTTTGTATTATACAACTTGAAGTATTTATTCTGTATTAAATGGCGTAAAAATTTATAAAAACACAAAACGACTAAGTGCCGAGCTTTCACACTCCGAACGGGATTCTTTCTCAAAGCCAGTGAACACAAGAATATTTTCGAGAACGACGATAATTTGAAATCTTGGAGCGCGTATCTACTACGTGTCTACCTTTCAAACATTCTCTCTACTTTTTCCCTTAATGTCCTATTTCAGTAGAATCTCCCACGCAGCAAAGAGTTCGAGGGAAGGGCTCTCGTTGCAAGGGTTGGGGTGCATGAATATTTCGACAGTGTTCCTCTGTAGTCAGTGTGCGGAGCGATCCTCTTCATGTTTTTCCACATCGGTACGGCGTCATATTGGGCAACTTCTTTGCATAGCGCTGTTTGTGTTTTGCCTGCTTTAATGTCCCTTATGTGTTCTTTTCCCTAATTGTAAGGGATGTTTTGGTCATTCCGATGTATGATCGAGACAAGCCATCTGGATATTCTAATGGTATCTCATACACCCCAGCTCCAGAATTCATGTCGGGGTCCTTATGCGTATTTGTTACTGCTGTTGCAATGGACATTGGTGATTTTATTCCAATGCGAGACACCACCTTCCAGGAGACGTAATATCACCTATAGACGCGTAGTAGATACGCGCTCCGAGATTTCAAATTATCGTCATTCTCGAAAACATTCTTGTGTTCACTGGCCTTGAGAAAGCCTTCCGTTCGGAGTGTGAAAGCTCGGCACTTAGTCGTTTTGTGTTTTTATAAATTTTTACACCATTTAATACGGAATAAATACTTCAAGTTGTATGACAAAAACGTGTTTATGAAGATAAATAGACAGCTGATATCCCTACACAAGAAAGAAGGAAGGTTAAAAATTTATTGGAACCTACTGATGTACTGCTATGGTGACGTAGCAAAGTGAGCTGCTCGTGCGCCAATGCCAGTGGGAAGAAATGGCGACCGCAGCAGGAAAGGCGTTTTGCGTGCTGGAGTTTGAAAAATTCGGTCCAGGACTCCGGATCTTACTCCTTGTGACTTCTTTTTTGTGGGGGTATATCAAAGACCACGTTATGCGCCACCTTTGTCTAGAACACTGCAAGAACTAAAGATGCGCATTCAGCAGCTTGCAATGGCATTAGTGACTACGGACATGCTTCATAATGTATGGCGTGAAATGGATTACAGTTTAGATGATGTCCGCGTGTCCCACGGGAGTCACATAGAACATTTGTAAGGTATGGAAACAAAGTTCTAAACATCCTTCTTTATTGTGCAACAATGTGATCTCTGTATCTATGTTCATAAACCAGGTGTTTTCATTTGTAATCGGGGCAATCATTTTGAATTACCCTGTACTATTAAAGACTTAACGGCCACCGTGAGCAACTCAGTGGGCTATAAGCAGTCACCCGTCCCTAATTTAGGGCCACTGTTTTCAGGGAAAGAAGAGAGTCAGTGCCATAAGACAAACACAGCATCCATGCCTCGCCGGGATTGGAACTAGGACCCATCTCGGACGAATGATCAGAAACCATCGCTTAGACCACTGCGCCACCGGGGCGGCTACCTTCACTTCACGGAGGGGGGAGGGGGCGGTGATTTTTCCATGAATGACGTTACCCGAAAAAAAGAAAAAAAAGGCTGGTGTAAGGGATCACCGTCATTTTGATTTTGGTGGTCCGACTCGATATCTAGAGGTCTCGGACCACAATAAATGTCTAGTGATGTCTGTTTGAATGGTTAGCAGCGCGGGCTTCATGCAGATCATCCGGGTTGAAGTATGGGTAGTGTGTTTGTGACAAGACGCTGGGTTCTGTCCCTTCCCAGGAGCCAGTGACCCTAAATTAAAAACGGGAAGCGCCTTACAATATCAAATGGCAGAGAATTTCCCTCTAGAAAAAAAAAGAGCGTTACTTAAGGAAAATTGAACCAAACCAAATCGGTGTAAATAATTCAAACTCGTCAAGCCTTGCTAAGAGGGGCGGATTTGGCCCACCGGGACATCTCCCGGTGGGCCCTTTCCGTACATTTTGTCTATTTCTTTCTCACTTTCTTAAAATTGGTTTTAGTTCAATTGCTTTAAACACACAACTGAACCACAAAATTTTTTGTATTAACGAAATACACATAATGTAATTATAACAACCGGAAGAAAAAAACCCTTCTGTTTTGAATTAGGGGGAAAAATCCCCTCACCAGGCAACTGCTACGTAGAATCCCAACTAAAATAGATGGGATATGTGTGTTTGCGAACTTTTGTGTTCACTTAGTAGCTGAGGAACGAGAATGTATGTACCATATGTTACAGGAGGGCGGGGGTGTGTACAAGATGTTCTATATATTCTCCAAGGAAGGGGGTGGGGGTAGTTGATTTATTTCATTCCCGTTGGTTGTAGGAGGCATTAGCGCTGAGTTCGGGCTCAATTTTAAGAGCCCAAGCCCGTCCGAACCCGAAGTATGTCAGCCCTAGCCCGTCCAAGCCCGAATTTTATATTGCAAGGTAGGGCCCAGGCTCGAACGAGCCCGAAAACTATGATTCATCTGGTTAAGCATGAAAAAAACCTCCTCTTCCGAACTTCCACTCCTTCCTCCCCGTGGAATGGGTGTCTATCTGCAATAGTTTCTTTGACCATTCATTTCATCCTGAAATGTTTCGAGGGGCCCGGCATCAGGAAAAATCTGGAGAAACCACAATCTACGTATGTTAACAGCATTGTAGTGGGGGCTGAACATAGCTAAAAAAATGTTCACTACTTTAGTTAAAGTAGTGAAAATACTCACCCATGTTTGATACAGTTCCAGAACAATGCTAGATAATAGTCATTATGGGATGTCATCATCATCATTGTCAAACATTATCAATCCACTGCTGGACGAAGGTCTCCCCAAGTTTCCAGTCTCCTCCATGTTACTCCCGCATACTTTCGAATTTCATCCACACATCTCCCACGTGGTCTTCTTCTGGGTCTTTTCCTGTCCCTTGGAATCCAATCTAAAATTTCGGCTGTCCATCGATGGTCTGTCCTTCTGGCAGTATGTCCAGCCCATTGCCATTTCAGGGATTTAACTCTGATCATGATGTCTTCCACTCTTGTCATTTTTCGGATCCAAGAGTTCTTCTTATCTCTCCTGGTTACACCAAGCATGCACCTATCCATGCTGTTTTGAGTTGTCTGCAGCCTTTGTATGTCTCTTTTAGTTAAGGTCCACGTCTCTGCACCATATGTAAGCACTGGAAGGATGCATTGATCAAATACTTTTCTTTTAAGACATAATGGCATATTGCTCTTGAAAATTATGCTGTTTCTTCCAAAAGCTCTCTAGGCAAGTTTTGTACGCCGATTAATTTCTTCATCAATGTGACCCTCACTTGATATCTGCTGTCCAAGATAAACGTACGTGTCTGTTATCTCCAGCTTTTCTCCATCAATCGAGAAATCTCCATTTCTTGTAAAAGCATCGAACATCACTTTTGTCTTCTGAAAGTTCAAGTTTAATCCCACTTCTTTACTCTTGTCAGCAAGTTCCTGGATCATACTCTGCAGCTCTGATGGGGTAGTTGCAAAAATAACTACGTCATCAGCAAAACGAAGGTGGGTTAGATAATCTCCATTAATCTTTATCCCTTTGTTTTCCCATTTCAGTGATTGAAAGACATTTTCCAATTTGGCATTAAAGAGCTTCGGAGATATGTACTATCCACTATATGACAACACAGAATTCAGAGTGAAAGCTAATAATATTAAGAACTTTTTTTGAAATAACTGTAAGATTATTTGCTTGGGTGTTCATATACGATCCCTTTCCCCCGAAAAGTTCTACCTATGCAGCCTACGCTCCTTGTGATACCTGAGAAATGCTGGAGATGAAGGCATTTACGGAGATATCATTTCAACATGAAGTTGCAAAACTTTTTGTTTACGTTATTTAGTACGGTGTCTTACAATACATAACCGCAGCATAAAAGCACGTTTTGTAATTGAAACACATACGAATATATGATCACTAAATAAAGCATCTGTTCGCCACGATATTTAAAAAAAAACTTTGCATTTCAACAATAGAAAAATTACAAAAATTGCAGTACAAATAAAAAATTTTACAGTGTAAAAGTTCTGTATTTTTTTTTCATTTATTTAAATTTGAAAATTATGTCTTATGCAAAAGGATTTTTTGGTACAACTCCAACATAATTTTGGTAGTAGCAGTTCTCTCTCTCTCTCTCAAATATTTGCTGTAATTTCAGCAAATTTCGTTGAAAATTTAAGAACTGGAAGCTCAAAGGTATGAAAATCAAGATTATTTTACGATCTGTCAAACATGAAAAGGCTACGTAAGCAATTATTTTTTTTTAATTTTAATCTTCTCACTTCAGCGTTCTTAAAAGAAAATTTGAAACAAATACTGTAAATATTGAATTTGTCCAAAATTAGAAGCCTCTCCAGCGAAAATTACATACATAATTAACTAAACTAGTGATTTAAACCTGGTTATTTGCTTTTTCCACATCGTTTAAGTGAGCTTGCCACGATATTTAAATATCTTGAAATTTCTAACTGTGATTGTCCACAACAGAAAAATTGCAGGATAATTTTTCTGCAGTAAAATCTTGGCATGGGTCAATGAAAATTTTTCCGCAACATCCACTTCCATTTAAGGATGAACTGGTGTAATTTCTACCCCCCCCCCTTCCTAGTACTATGCTTGCCACTGTTTCCAGAGCAACTGTACTTTTCGTTTTGTTTCTTAAATAAAAAAGTGATTTTCAATTGCGATACAATAGTACCGCAGAATTACAACTGAACGGGCCCATGTGCAAAAAATTTCCCGGGCCCTTTTGTGACCGCCATTCCATTCCTGCTTGGTAATCCTGTTTTGACAACGTGAAATCTTAAATACACTGAGATCTCAAAATTTCCTTCCTATAAATTTGTTTTAAAAATGGAAGAACATAGGGAAATAGTTGTTTGTATGAACTGTAGGCATCTACAACTGTGTGTTAACGTTTTATCCAAAACAGTGTGACGTACTTCTGAGGTGAATCACGTGTCAAGATGACAAATCTGCAGCGATACATTCCGTCCGTGTAGCTTAGTTGGGAGAGCAACTTACTCCGGAGCAAGGGGGCGCAGAGTCGAAATTGTCACGGACAAATTCGTGTTTTCACATTGGCGCCCGAAAGTAAAAATTGATGTACTTGCCGTTGGGTTCTTCGAAAAATGTGTCATGTTTGTTCCACACATCGTCTAGAACTAACGAAATTTCGTTCTTCACTTCAGAAAGAAAAAAAAAAAATAATAATAATAAGAGGGAAATGATGTGACGTAAACCAGAGGTAAAGCACGTGTCAAGACGACTAATCTGCAGTGATACATTCCGCCAATATGGCTTAGTTGGGAGAGCAACTTACTCCGGAGTGAGGGTAGGGGGAGAGCGCGGTTTCGATCTTCGTCATGGACAAACTTGTGTTTTCACAACTGAGATAGTTGTAATGGACATCACGGGAGTAATACGGAGTAATTGTCCAAACAGTCCCAAGACTTGTCCTTCTCCCTAAGACATGTCTTCCTTTCTCTTCTCATTATTCCAACGTCGAACCAACTCTAGACGAATGCTTTCACTTATAACGGCATTCTTCCTCTAGGTTGATTGTTCGCTCTCATGAAGTCTGTGAAGTGGACATCCGAAGCAATTTGTTCTCTTCTTGACAGTAGTAGTGCATGAATTCAAAAAGTTTTAACGATAAAAAAAAAAAAAAAATAGAAGTTTTATACAATACTTTACTTTTATAAATATAAAAGTTTTTAACAAGAAAAAAATGAAACAGGATTTCATCGCTGGGAATTGTTTTCACTAACAACTATGAATCTCGTTTAAAATCATCTCACCTTCTTCCTGAAATTTTACCCTTTTTCTGTTAACTCCAAATTGCATCAAAAACGGAGGACAATTTTCTATTTCCTTAACGCACAATGTTAGTTAGCACTGTGTGAAGTTATTTTATACAGCAGTCCCTCAACAATTGCAAATTTGGGTATACGCAAAATGTTTCTGGTGAGTCACCCTGCTTAAGTAACGCAACCCAACGCCGCAAACCGACAGCTACGTTCCAACTTTCGCTTTAACCTTTAAACGCCAAATTTAAATTCCACCTAAGTGACTCAGGCTGCTTGATTTCATTTTCGGATGTTGAAATTTATCGACGGATATGCGCCAAACTCCATTTTAACCTTTAAACGCCGGATTCAAATTCCACCTAAGTGACTCAGACTACCGGATTTAAAGTGGGGATGTTTAAATTTATCGTTGTCCATTCTAACCACCGCTTTAAACATTAAACGCCTGATCAAATTCCATCTTAGTTACTCTGGCTGCCGGATTTAATTTGGGGATGTTTAAATTTATCGATGTCCATGTTCCTTACACGTCTAAAACGCCTGATCAAAATTCCACCGTAGTGACTCTGGCTGAAAGACTTAATTTTGGAATGTTGAAATTTATCGACGGCTATGTTCCAACCTCTGCGTTAACATTTAAGGCGGTTCCTCCCAAAATCTCTGCTTTATGTTTCCAATGGTAAAACTTCTTTACATATTTTCTTCGCAATTCATGTATTCCCAAGGATGAAAATTTTCACATCGATAAAACTAACTTTAAGCTATAGCATGGGATACTTAGCATTTGCTAAAACATAACTGTATTAAAAATCAATCATTTTTCTTTGAGTAATGTTTAGACCTTTTGATAGACGGCGCGACCTGTACATTGATAACGTCAGTAGACAAACAAATGTTGGATTGCTTAATTGTGGTCGAATCCCGGTGAGGCATGGATGTTGTGTTTGTCTTACGGCACTGGCTCTCTCCCTTCCCTGGAACCAGTGACCCTAAATTAGGGACGGGCGACTGCTTATAGCCCATTGAGTTGCTCACGGTGGTCGTTAAATATCCAATCAAAAAAAAAAAAAAAAAAATGCCGGATTCAAAGCACCCGTAAGTGACTATAGCTACAGGGTTTAATTTTGGGCTGTTTAAATTTATCGACGGCCATGTTTTAACCTCAGATATAACCTTTAAACGCCGAATTCAAATTCCACCAATAGGCATTGGATGCCGGATTTAATTAGGAGATGTTCAAATTTATCGACTGCTAACTGGCCTAAAATAATGAGAAATACATTCTGTGGAACCATAAAATTTACCTATAACTCGAACGAGCACTGGGAGCATCACGATATTAAAAACGAAAAAGCCAAGCGGGTGGTATTAATGTCAAAGTCGTCAGAGATAGATCTTTTGATACAAAATCATCTTATTAAACTCTTCGTAGAATTACCTTTACCAGTCTCCCGTGTGTCTGAAGTTGTAGTTTTGACTTTGCTAGGATGTTGATGCCCGATTCTCTTTACGAGGCTCCACTTTTTCCACGCACAACATTTAAGTGGGTGTGTCCCTAAATCTCACACTCTTATTACTGTATTGCTTTTGCTTTTATCCTTTCAAAAAAGAGGTGCTCTATTCCACATCACATACACATGCACTTTCATAACTTCCTGATTTTACAGCTCGATGTGAAATTGAGCCCATTAAACGTCAACCAATAAAAGGTCGAATGATCGATTTCATTTCTTCTAAGAATAAGCCTCTAGCACCATGAGTCTAGGTTAAAGGGGCCTGTGAAATATGAATATATTTTTGTTATTCATATTTCACAGGCCCCTCTAACATAGGCACTTAAAAATCCTCTAACCTGTCTTTTTAAAGAAAGAGAAAGGCAAGAAAACCACCTCTAACCTGTGGTTTTCTTGCCTTTTCTCTCTCTTTTCTCCTTTCACTCTATCTGCCTCACATACACTGTAAAAAATTGCCGTGAATAGTCAGTGTTTCACCCGGATTGAGACGGTTTACAGATCGCAAGCACGCCACCTGGCGGTCAACCGTAAATTTTCGGTAGATAGACTACATGTTCACGGTGTTTAAACTGTTTCAACTGTTACTGTATTTTAACCTTGACAATCTGGCAACGCTCTTCTTAAAGTGGTTATACAGCTGTTTTTTCACGTGCAATCAGTCGACTGGCAGCACCTCTGAGGGCAACACATTTTTACTATCCGGTCATTAGACTGTTAATGAACATTACGGTATGGTACTGTAAAATTACGGTTTGTTGACTGGCCACTCAGCTGCCGGTGTATCTACCGTAATTTGACCCAGCAATTTTTTACAGTGTATTACTCCTCTGTGTGTGACTGTTCTGTTTTCCTCTTTCCTCTCACTCATATACTTTCTTTTGTTTCCTTCTGTCTTTCACTCTCTAACTGTCTCACCTTTTACTCTGACTCTTCTCTCTCTCTTCTCTATCACTATTTATTCTGTTTTCCCCTATTTCTCACTCTTTGTCAGTCTCTTCTTTTTTCTGACCCCCTCCCCTGTGTGTGTGTGTGTGTGTGTGTGTGTGTGTGTTTTCTCTATCATTTTATCTCATTCTCTCTCTGTGTCTAATTGTTCTCTATCATCCTATCTCATTCTTTTCTCTCCCTCTGCTCCTCGCCCCCTGTCGCTATCTACCTCTGTACTTTCTTTCTGACACTGTTATCCTTGTAAGAGAAAACCTTTAGCACCGTGATCGTAAATTTAAGTAACTAGTGAAATATGAATGCGTTTTTCTTAGACCAGCAGTTCTCTCTCTCTCTCTCTCTCTCTCTCTCTCTCTCTCTCTTCTGACCCTTTGCCCACTTACTATCTTGCCTTCCTTTTCTCTATGTTTCTCTGTTTCTCTACGCTCCCTACCCCTTACCGTTTTTCTTCTGCTTCCCTCTATCTGTCTGACTGTTTCTCTCTCCTCGCAACATTGATCTTCTCACACTATCTCTCTCTTCTCGTTCTTTCTACTTCACTCTGCTCTCTATCATTCTGTTTCACACTTCTTTTACTCTGTGTGTTTCTCGCTCTTCTTTCGCTATATACACTATCTACCAACAAGTAATTGGACACCCCTGCAATCGACGATATCTGCGGTCCTGATACACGTCACGGCCGCCGCCGTTAAATATCGTGTGGGAAACAACAACGCAACCAGTTGCATGCAAGATGCCACGCAGTTCGCAGTTCTCTGATTTCGAGAAAGGTGCAATCGTCGGGTATCACAGAAATGGCCGATCCATACGTGACATATCCAGCGAGTTGAAGTACCCAAAATCGACAGTGGCCTACGTGATTGGCAAGTGGAAGATGAGAAGTGACTGTCGGTATGTGCCCCGACCTGGCAGACCCACAAAACTGGGAGTTAGAGACCGACGGGTACTGGCCACAGAAATTCGGAAGAACCACACCAAATCGATGGGCCACATCCGCGAGGAGTTTCAACAGGCATCCGGGAGTGTTTTTTTGATGAATGCCATTCCTAAGGAAGCCCATCTGCTCGGTTGTCATGGACGTCTGCAGCCCACAAGCCTTTGATCACCAAGTCCAATAGCGCTGCTCGGCTAACGTGGTGCAAAGAACGTCGACAGTGGACCGTTGAACAGTGGAAACAGGTTCTCTGGAGCGACGAATCAAGGTTCACCCTCTACCATTCGGATGGCAGGGTCTGGGTTTGGTGTCAGCCTGGAGAACGCCTCCTGCCGGAATGTATTGTGCCAACTGTGAAGTTCGGCGGCGGTGGAATTATGCTATGGGGGTGTTTCTCCTGGTATGGCACGGGATCCTTGGTCGCAATTCCTGGTAGTCTCAACGCCGAGACCTACTGCACCATTTTGGATGACCATGCGCTTCCTACGTTGTGGCAGTTTTACGGGGTGTACCCATGTTACTTTCAGGATGACAATGCCACCTGTCATGTTGCGAGGTCCACCATGGCTTGGGATTGTGACAGTGGGGTTAATCGAATGGAATGGCCTGCGCAGAGCCCGGACCTTAACCCTATCGAGCACCTCTGGGACGAGTTGGAGCGTCGACTTAAGGAGTGCCCCCACCGTCCGAAATCGGTGAAGGAACTGACCTGTCTTCTCCAAGCCGAGTGGAAGAAAATACCGCTAGCCGTCGTACAACACCTGGTTGAGAGTATGCCCCGGAGGGTCGCAGCTGTAATCGCCGCTCGTGGAGGCTCCACCAACTATTGAAGGTGAATAAACTTCGTTTTCCTTTGCTATCACAGGTGTCCAATTACTTGTTGGTAGATAGTGTATTTCTCTTCCTACCTCTCAGTCCTCTCGAAATCTGTCTCTCTCCTCTCTTTTCACTACCTCTATCTGTAAGATTTCCCTCACTCCGCCTCTCTCTGTTTTCTATCTTATCTCCTCTCTCTCTCTCTCTATCTTATCTTCTCTCTCTCTCTCTCTCTCTCTCTCTCTCTCTCTCTCTCTCTCTCTCTCTCTCTCTCTCTCTCTCTCTCTCTTCTTCGCTGTACTCTACCTCTCTCGATTTCTGCCTAAAACCAAAACCGGGATCGTAGATGACCTACTTTTTTTAATCTTAAGTGACAAGAAAAGGATATGCTATGACAGATAAAAGACATTAAGCCAAAATATTAGCACAAAAATGCTAAAATGGGCAAAACGTCAAAAGCTGCAACACTATCCTTTTCAAAAATGTCTTATCTATTTCATTAATTACTTGGAAACATGAACGTGAGATAATTCACATCGTGAATTCAGATCACCAGAACATTACTGTTTTTATTTTACAATACAAATATATGAGTTCACTTCGTGAACCGGGAAAGAAAATTGCTGATTGCGTTTTTTTTGTTTTTGTTTTTTTATTATTATTATTATTTCCTTCAACTAATTTTACTAACACGGATTAGCACTTGAGAAATCCGCTTTCGAACGAAGTCATTAGAAATGCGCTTGGGAAGCAAATCATTCTGAGAAGTTTTCATGTTCGCGTTTCTTGGAAAATTCCGCTTCTGTTCCCAGCAAAAATTTCATGAGTTGCAAAAACAAAAGCGGAAGACCTTCCCATGGAACCGGAGTCAGTAAAGCTTCCGGCAGTTAGCCTCTGTTTAATTTCAATAGTTGTGAAAGTTCGCCAGAAACCCTTCTTCTATCCATATCCTGTGACAAACAAAAAATCTTAATTTCACAATTAGAACAACAACAGGGAAAGTCCAATCGTTTCATTAGCAAGTAGTTCTTTTCTCAGCTTCTTTTACTAATGCAGCAGAAGTTACTTGGATTGAAACCCTTATTTTTTCTAATCCTTCCATTTTTATCACCGTTCTTTCCGCAAAACAGAGGTAAAGTTTATGCATTGTCTTCGGCTAAATGCTAAGCATGATAAAAAGATGAATCTCATACTCTGAACTTTATTTTTTATTAAATTTATTTATTTTCAGTTTACCGTTTAATTACTGTAATGACTTGGTGAGTCAGAAATGGCACAAATAAATTTTATTTGAATGTTATTATTATTATTTTATTGTTATTTGTCTTTAAGAGGGTATCACACTGGATATTTATGTATTTATAACATTTGATGCGACTTACTCAGGACCGTAGGAAGATTTTCTTTATAGGAGGGAGACTTGAAATTACGCCCCTTCGAGATCAAAATTACGCCCTTTCGAGTTCTACACAAATAATACGTGATTTTTACTTTTGCTCACACACTGCCATTATAGGAAATCATTATAATCGTTCAAAAATCGCACTTTAGGTTTTTGACATGATTTTATTAAAAATGTAAAAACTAGGTAAATACCCAAGAACCTTAGGTTGTAACTAAATGAAAAATAATTAGTTGAAATAGAGCAAGTGCAAAATCGTTCTGATCTGACAGACCTTCCAAGGAATAAATTGTCTCTCAATTTTCCCCCCGAAACCGAAGACTCAAACGTGGGAATTTAGAACTCGACCGTGGAAATTTAGAACTCGAACGCGGAAATTTAGGACTCGACCGTAGAAATTTAGAACTCGGCCGTGGAAATTTGGAACTCGACTGTGGAAATTTAGGACTCGACCATCTTTGAGAGGATGTCGTGCGCGAAGCGACCCTCTGGAAATCGTGCGCGAAGCGACCCTGCTAATCGAATCATTTTACTTATATATATCATCATCATCATCATCATTGTCAACCATTATCAATCCACTGCTGGACGAAGGTCTCCCCAAGTTTCCTCCACAACGGTCTGTCTTGTGCCAGTCTCCTCCATGTCATATCATCATCATCATCATCATTGTCAACCATTATCAATCCACTGCTGGACGAAGGTCTCCCCAAGTTTCCTCCACAACGGTCTGTCTTGTGCCAGTCTCCTCCATGTCACCCCTGCATACTTTCGAATTTCATCCACCCATCTCCTATGTGGTCTTCTTCTGGGTCTTTTCCTGTCCCTTGGAATCCAATCTAAAATTTCGGCTGTCCATCGATGATCTGTCCTTCTGGCAGTATGTCCAGCCCATTGCCATTTCAGGGATTTAACTCTGATCATGATGTCTTCCACTCTTGTCATTTTTCGGATCCACGAGTTCCTCTTCTTATCTCTCCTGGTTACACCAAGCATGCACCTCTCCATGCTTCTTTGAGTTGTCTGCAGCCTTTGTATGTCTCTTTTAGTTAAGGTCCAAGTCTCTGCACCATACGTAAGCACTGGAAGGATGCATTGATCAAACACTTTTCTTTTAAGACATAATGGCATATTGCTCTTGAAAATTATGCTGTTTCTTCCAAAAGCTCTCCAGGCAAGTTTTGTACGCCGATTAATTTCTTCATCAATGTGACCCTCACTTGATATCTGCTGTCCAAGATAAACGTACGTGTCTGTTATCTCCAGCTTTTCTCCATCAATCGATAAATCTTCATTTCTTGTAAAAGCATTGAACATCACTTTTGTCTTCTGAAAGTTCATTTTTAATCCCACTTCTTTACTCTTGTCAGCAAGTTCCTGGATCATACTCTGCAGCTCTGATGGGGTAGTTGCAAAAATGACTACGTCATCAGCAAAACGAAGGTGGGTTAGATAATCTCCATTAATCTTTATCCCCTTGTTTTCCCAGCTCAGCGACTGAAAAACACCCTCCAATGTGGCATTAAAGAGCTTCGGAGATATGGTGTCACCTTGTCTCACTCCCTTTCCAATTTTTATGTGTGTTGTATTTTCAAACAGCCTAATCTTTGCACTTGCATTTTCATAGATGTTATTAATAATATTAATGTATGCATCTTCAATACCGCAGGTTTTCAGAGCCATTGTAACTGCTGATGGTTTCACCGAATCAAAGGCTTTTTCATAATCGATAAAAGCCATGCACAATGGAAGTTCATATTCCCTCGCTCTTTCAATTAGTTCTCTCAGCACGTGGATATGATCTATTGTGCTGTAGCCACTCCTGAATCCAGTAGTCAAATTATTTATATCTAATTAATTAAGTACTTACATCTGAATTTTGTAGCTTTTGTCCTTAGTCCAACTTGGTAACATAGCTTAATGCTTTCAGGCATTTTTAATGTCTTTAGAATTTCGAAATTCGACGTGTGATGCACAAACAACAATTAAAAGAATTAGGAGAACTTGGTCCAAAAAGGAAGAAAATGCATATACAAGTAGTCCTGTTGAAACGTGGAATTTCCAAATTCTAAAGTTCTTAAAAAATGCCTGAAAGCATTAAGCTGTGTTACCAAGTTGGACTAAGGGCAAAACCTACAAAATTCAGATGTAGGCACTTAATTAATGATGTAAATAATTTGACTATCATTTGTATATACACTGCTGGCCACCCAAAAGGCAACACCAAGAAGGACACGAGATAGCCAAGCCAAATTTACTGGACACATAACAACAGATACTAAGATGAAACGATTGAGCTTACAGGCACGTGCGACTTGCGGAACACGCACACATCAATAGTTGGTGTGGCCACCATGGCTGGCAATAACGGCCGCTACACGCCGCGGCATCGAACGAAAGATGCTTTGGATGTGGGCTTGGGAATATGTCGGTCCAGGCTGCTTTCACACGTTGCCACAGTTCATCAAGCGTAGTCGCGGGTGGTGCTTGCCGAGTCACTCAGTGGCCGATCATCTACCAGACGTGTTCGATGGGCGACATATCGGGAGAACAGGCGAGCAACGGCAGCAGTGACACCTGGTGGGTCGTGAAGAATTGTTGCACGATGCGTGTCACATGCGGGCGCGCATTGTCCTGTTGAAACGTGGCCGCTGGCAGGTCCCGCAGTTAAGAGAGAACTACAGGCTCCAAAACGTCGGAGATGTAGTGGTGGCTGTTGAGTGTACCGGCGATGCGTACCAGAGAGGCGCGGTTGTCATATCCAATTGCGCCCCAAACCATAACGTCAGGCGACGGACAGGTATGGCGATGCATAATGCAGGCGTCATACAGTCTCTCGCCGCGGTGCCGCTACACACGGATCCGACCATCGTGGTGTTGCAGGCAGAAGTGGGATTCGTCGGAGAAGACAATGTCGTGCCATTCCGTAGTCCAGGTGCGGCGTTCAACGGCCCACTGCCGCCGCACTCGCCGGTTGTGTTACGTCAATGGTAATCGGAGCAATGGACACGTTGCGACATGTCCCCGCTACTGCAGACGACATCGAACGGTACGTGCTGATACAGGTTGTTGCGCAACACACCCTAATTCCTGCGATAACGTTAGTGATGTGGCGTTAGTGCAGGAATTAAAATAAATAAAATTCGGGCTCTCAAAAGTCAAAACATCACTTTTCTTAAATGTCGTTCGCCTCCTTTTAAGTTCGTCTCATTGTCCTCTTCATTCTCAAAGGCTTCTCGCAAAGTAGCCAATCCGAGAACGCGGATTGGTGATTTTTCCCACACCGAGAAGGAGGTAGATATTGAGTCTTTTCTCAAAACAACAGATCAGCGCCAACCAATCACAGCAAACCGCAACCAAGTTCATTGTACTAAGTAATGCACCCATGCTAGTTAGGGTTGGTTATTCCAAACAATGTGTGGAACAAACATCACACATTTTTGGAAGACCCCAACGGCCAGTGGATCATTTTCCACAATCAGGCGCCAATGTGAAAGCACATATGTGTCCGCGATGGGCATGGAACCCGCGTGAGGCAATCCGGTCACAGGATCGGATCCAGGATTTTCGTGAATCTTGGATCCGTGTCAGGAATAACCGGGGACCTTTCTGATATTTTTCCTGAAAATGAAAAAGTGTTCTTAGTATGTCTATAAATTCTTCGAATTAATTGAGGAAAATAATATACCTTTAAATAATACTTTCTCTTACGAAAATATATTGAATTTTTAGTTAAAACCTAACAAATCGAAGCTTTCTCTTGGTCCTGAGAGGTGGGCGCGCGCCTCTCGCACCCCGCTCTGGATCCGCCCCTGTCCGATCAGTTAAATTGTAAGCTGTTGGTAAAAGGGTTTTGCAGGGCCGCGGGTAGCCTAGTGGGCAACGTTCGTGACTGCCGCGGAAAGGACCACAGGTTCGATCTGAGGCAGGTATGAACGCTCGATCCACTAAATATCCGCTGTGTGTCGGATGGGCACGTCAAGCCATCGGATCCTGGGTATTCCCCCCCGGTAATAAATAAGGGCGTCTGTAACGTACCAGGAGATGTGACGTACCTGCCAGAAGGACGCACACGACATAAAGGCAGATAGGAATCAGAATAAAACGTCCGCGTAGCTCAATTGGTAGAGCAACTTATTCCGGAATGAGGGGACCCGGGTTCGAATATTGGCGCGGATAAAAATGACGGAGAAATTCACTTCGTTATACGTCTTCCTCCCCTTTTTTCTACTTCGCTTCCATGTCACTTTCCTATCGGGCACTCTAGCCCAAATTTCCTAGCTTCCTATCTTTAAGGGTTGTTTAAGACCTGGGGTCAGACACTCCCTTCCTAAATCCTCTACATATGATCATATAAAAGGGTTTTGCTCAAAACTTTGTCAGATAATAAAGCGGATTTCTTCCAACATCGAAGCTTAAGGAGAGGATTGCATTTGCTATGCAGGCAATTCAAACTCAGACGAACTTTGAATTTGGAAATGAAGAATTGCTCAAATTAGTTAAAAAATATAGACATTTTCTGACAGATTCAGCTCAGACAAATCTTGAGGGAAATGAAATCAAAGATGTGTTAACGTTAATGTGTTCGTTATACACAGAATCTAAGTTTGTTGTAACGGAAAAGCTAAAAATACATGCGTTAAAAACCTTCAAAGATGTAGTAGGCTAAACATTCACAGAAGAAAAGTTTTCAAACTAATCAAAGTTGGTTGACGTATATATGTGGCACTTTTCAAACCTCCAGTGCCGTTGCTGAGAGAGGATTTAGTCTAATGAACAGCGTCAAAACTCAATCAAGCAACAGACTGGAGCTGAGCCATCTGGATAGGCTGATTACAATAAAATACTATCTCGCAAGTGGACAACATATCGATCTTGATTAGACAGTCTACAAATTTTGGAAAAGTCACAAAAGCCGAAGACATCAGCCGACAACTTCCTCATAAATGGTGAACAATATTTTCCAAGTATTCAAAGATTACGTGCGGGAAGCGACCGTGCGCCAAACGACCCTGTGGAAAATAGTGCGCGAAGCGACCCTGTAATATTCGATCGTGGACGAAGCGACCCTGCTAATCGAATCATTTTACTTATACTGTATATATATAATCATCATCATCATCATCATCATCATTGTCAACCATTATCAATCCACTGCTGGACGAAGGTCTCCCCAAGTTTCCTCCACAACGGTCTGTCTTGTGCCAGTCTCCTCCATGTCACTCCTGCATACTTTTGAATTTCATCCACCCATCTCCCATGTGGTCTTCTTCTGGGTCTTTTCCTGTCCCTTGGAATCCAATCTAAAATTTCGGCTGTCCATCGATGGTCTGTCCTTCTAGCGGTATGTCCAGCCCATTGCCATTTCAGGGATTTAACTCTGATCATGATGTCTTCCACTCTTGTCATTTGTCTGATCCACGAGTTCCTCTTCTTATCTCTCCTGGTTACACCAAGCATGCACCTCTCCATGCTGGTTTGAGTTGTCTGCAGCCTTTGTATGTCACTTTTAGTTAAGGTCCACGTCTCTGCACCATACGTAAGCACTGGAAGGATGCATTCATCAAACACTTTTCTTTTAAGACATAATGGCACATTGCTCTTGAAAATCATGCTTTTTCTTCCAAAAGCTCTCCAGGCAAGTTTTGTACGCCGATTAATTTCTTCATCAATGTGATCCTCACTTGATATCTGCTGTCCAAGATAAACGTACGTGTCTGTTATCTCCAGCTTTTCTCCATCAATCGATAAATCTTCATTTCTTGTAAAAGAATTGAACATCACTTTTGTCTTCTGAAAGTTTATTTTTAATCACACTTCTTTACTCTTGTCAGCAAGTTCCTGGATCATACTCTGCAGCTCTGATGGGGTAGTTGCAAAAATGACTATGTCATCAGCAAAACGAAGGTGGGTTAGATAATCTCCATTAATCTTTATCCCTTTGTTTTCCCATTTCAGTGATTGAAAGACATTTTCCAATGTGGCATTAAAGAGCTTCGGAGATATGGTGTCACCTTGTCTCACGCCTTTTCCAATTTTTATGTGTGTTCTATTTTCAAACAGCCGAATCTTTGCACTTGCATTTTCATAGATGTTATTAATAATATTAATGTACGCATCTTCAATACCGCAGGATTTCAGAGCCATTGTAACTGCTGCTGGTTTCACCGAATCAAAGGCTTTTTCATAATCGATAAATGCCATGCACAATGGAAGTACATATGAACTCGCTCTTTCAATTAGTTCTCTCAGTACGTGGATATGATCTATTGTGCTGTAGCCACTCCTGAATCCAGCTTTTTCTCTCGGTTGAGCCATGTCCAGTGTCACCTTCAAGCGGTGTGAAAGAACTTTAGTGAAGATTTTATAAACCACTGATAGGAGGCTGATAGGTCTGTAGTTCCTGAGATCCTCAATGTCACCTTTTTTATGTAGCAAGATAATTGTAGCGGTGTTCCAATCCGCAGGAATCTTCCCTTCATTAAGGCATCGAGTGAAAATTTGGACGAATACTGTTTCGATTTCTCCACTTGCTTCTTGTATGATGTCTAAAGTAATTCCATCTTCTCCTGGAGCTTTCCCCCGCTTCATGTTCTTGATTGCATGTGCTACTTCTGCTGGGAGGACTGGGAGAACTCTGCTACTGGTACCTTTCATGATGTCTGGAGTACATGTATCATCCCTTTCATATAATTTGGAGTAGAAATATTTCACTCTTGTCAAAATTTCGTCTCTATTTCTTGTTACAGAACCATCTTCTTTTCTCAGTGCCATAATTTGTTCTCTTCCCTTACTGAGATGTCCCTTTGTTATCTTAAGGCTTTGGTTGTTTTCAATTGCTTTCCTCACTAGTTCACAGTTGAATTTCCTTACGTCTTCAGTGATACTTTCTCGTACTGTCTTGCATAGCTCTATATATTCCACTTTGGAAGTAACATCTTCTTTAGTTGTCCTCATGTCCTCATCTCTCTTCTTTTTTGCATCAACATTTTGGTTTTTCCTGATAATTTGTTCACATGCAACTTGTTCTTAGACACAGCTAATTTTGTTGCTGTTTCCAAAAGAGCTTTGGTTACTTTTCTGTTAATTTCAGAAATATCCACTTCTTCCGATGTTAGGCCTTCTTAAGCAGAAAATCTGTTCTTGAGTTCCAACTTGAAGGTATTATGGTGTTTTTTAAGGTTGGTTATGTCAATGCATTTTGTTTGTCTTATGAGCTTGCTACGTTCGAGTTTAGTGTTGAGGTGCATCTTACATCTCACCAATCTATGGTCACTACCTGTGTTGAACTTGTTTAGCACACTGCAGTCTTCTATGACGAATTTTTTGTTACACATAATAAAATCAATTTCACTTGTCGTCCCATTTGGATGTCTCCATGTCCATTTCCTGTGTGGCTTTTTCTTGAAAAAAAGAGTTCAAGATGAAAAACCCTTCTGCCTCTGCAAACTCTAAGAGAGTATTTCCTCGCTGGTTTCTGTTGCCGTGACCGAATTTACCTACTGAAGTTTCATTCTGTTGCCGTTGCCCTATTTTTGCATTGAAATCTCCCATAATTATCTTTAAGTGCTACTTACCTTTATTATTTAGATGACGAATTTCCTCATAAAATTCTTCAATTTCTTCTTCAGGATGACTTGTGGTGAGTGCATAAGTTTGAATAATCTGAGCCTTGTATCTTCTCGAGAGTTGGATAACGAGTCGTGCAGCTCTGTCAGAGGAACTTTCAACTTCTACAACTTTATCCTTCAGTTTCTTGTTTATTATAAATCCAACACCACTATTTCTGCCAGTATCAGTCCCACGATAGTAGAAGAGATGTCCACTTTTCAGTTCAATGAGATCTTCTCCTTTTCTCCTTACCTCACTTAGCCCGACGATGTCCCACTTGATCCTTTGTAGTTCCTCTTCCAATTCAAGAAGCCTTGAATCAGAAGATAGGGAGCGTCCATTATACGTAGCCAAGGTCAGCATCAGATGGCAGCCTAGTCCGGTCCTCCGGGGATTCTTAGCACCCTCTGCCTTCATGTCGCACTGGCCGCTGCCTTGGCCAGGTACATTCCAGCTGCCGGAGACTGAGGGCCAAGATTTAAGTTGTGGAGTCATTTTGGAGGGGTTTGGCCATAACTCACCACGCTGGCCAAGTGTGGGATGGCATTTACTCTAATCCCGATGGTATAATTATACTGCTATTGGCGGTCGTCAGAGCCCCTTTAGTGGGAACAGGATGTACCACGAGAAGGCGGGGTTGACATTTGTCAAGGAGAGGCTGTGATGTTACGCATCACCTGACCTTACATCCCATATATATATATAGAGAGAGAGAATGAAAATATTACAGAAGAAAAATACAAAATTTCAAAACAAGTAAAAAACTGGAACAGGTTGCCGTCATCAGGAGAGCATCAACTTGTGGGATTGGCCTTTCTAGTACCAACAAAGCGACAAAGCAAGCCAAAATTGTCGGTTGGTCATGCTCCCTAGGCCACAAAACCAAATTCTAATAAGCACAAAAAATTACAATAATCAAGTTTAAAAAAGAAGAATTAAAAGCTTACCGGCAGAACAGAAACCGCCATGACAAAGAGTCAAACAAGACTGAACAGAGCACCCACAAGAACCCAAATATATACACTGATAAGAAAGGTGGTCACGGTTAAACAACTACCTGGTAAGCCAAAAATGTGTGAGTAGACAAGATGCAAAACTGTGTATGTAAATAAGATCTTCAGCTATTAGGGACCCACCAAATAGCATTTTATGTTACCTATATATTTAAAATTGTTAGGTCCTAGGTTAGTAAAGCATGTCAATGTGTAATTTGAAACTTTTGGACACAAAATTAAAGTTCAAAATTAAATGGTTAAAATGATGCCTTAAGAAATTTTCAGGAAAGTTGTTAAATTGCAATTTAGAAATTTTGTATTTTTGTTCTGTAATATTTTCATTCTATATAAGCTACTACATGAGGTTTAGCGGCCTTCGGCGCTTCTCATGGTATTAGCCTTTTTGGTCTATTTTTCTTGTGTTAAATAATTTATTTATAAAGTTATTTTTTTGTTTTATTTATGTACTATCTATTATATACATATATGCATTGTTTTTCAGGTTTAAATTCTCTCTCGGACGAACTTGGCATTTCGTTATAGCTGAAAATTATTTCTAATTATTATGTCACTCTCGCGGCTTGGGTTCTCTTTGGTCTTCTTCTCTCTGTTTAATAGTAACAGATGAAGAGCATGGGTCGGGCCAGGAGGGTTATGGATGTAAGCGAAATTGTTAACTAGTGCTAGGTCATACAACTCTGAGGAGGACATGACATATATATATATTTTATAACAATTTTAGGTGGGCATGTTACTTGCATCTATGGCCCTGCAGAAACCCATTTCCAACTAGGTCTTTGTGGAAGTGAGAAAATGCAGAGTTTTTGCTGGTCCTTGATAAGGCCAGGGCTCAGTATTCTCGACACCTTCTACATTCAGTTGTTTTATTTTATTTTTTTATCTTTTCTCCTTTTACTCACACCGGTAGACACATAACCTTTTCTATGTTGTACTTGGTGTGAGTCAAAATTATATATGTATTTTTTTGCTTAGGTCTCTTCTTAATAGAATGTGAATTCTGAATTTTCAAAACTGCTGCGTTGCGCGTTTTGATCTTCAGGTTATTTTGCAACTTTCGTTTTAAATTCTAAAGTTTTTCCTTTGTTTTCAGTTTTGCTCTTCAGTATATATATATATATATACAAATCGTAGTCAAATTACTTATTTACATCTAATTAATTAATTACTGACAGCAAGTTTTTATACTAAATACAAATTTTTAATAACATGTGTTATATATATATACAGCTGGCCACCCAAAATGCAACACCAAGAAGGAAGCTCCCGATCTGCCTGAAATTCGCAGCATGCGTCGCCTGCGAGAGGGCGTGCAAACGATTAGCATTGCAGGGCATATGCAAATCATGTACGCCCGGCACGCCACCGAGAAGCACTATAAGAAGGGTGCACAGAAGGGGCGGTGTAATTAGTGGAAGTGTGTTGTGCTGCCGGACCTGTGCGTGGGAAGCTTCCCGATGCCTCGTCGCAGAACTCCAGCATGTTTCGAAGTTCGACAGAGGACGAATAGTGGCTTATCGCGTCAACGGTTTATCGTACCGAGACATCGGCGCCCGTGTGGGGCGACATCCAGCCACAGTGAAGCGGGTGTGGATTCGGTGGGGGCAGGAGCTACGGACGGACCGACGTGAGCTATTTCCGCAGCCGCGACACACCACCGAACGAGAGTACCAGCATGTTGTGCGGCGGGCATTGATGGCTGAGCGCTACGAACGGTAAATGCGGCCTTG
The DNA here is from genome assembly GCA_039090855.1 of Macrothele yani. Lineage (NCBI taxonomy): Eukaryota > Metazoa > Arthropoda > Arachnida > Araneae > Macrothelidae > Macrothele > Macrothele yani. The sequence goes on from CM077009.1 coordinate 45,837,740, forward strand.
GAAATAGCATCTCAGTAATGAAAGAAAACAGATTTGCTCACTCAAAAACGATGGTACTCTAACAAGAAATAGGAGCAAAATTATTTTGACTAGAGCTAAAGACTGTTCTACAGTGAACTATATGAAAAGAATGGTACATCTATTCCAGTCATAACGAAATGTACCAACACCAAAGTTCCTCCAGTTCTCCAGGAAGACTCTGCGCATGTAGTTAAAAACAGAAAACGATGAAGAGCTCCAGGGGAAGGTGAAATTACCGTGGATATTATACAAGAAACCAGTGGAGAAATTGAAACTACACTTGCTCAAGTTTTCACTACATGCTTCCACGAAGAGAAGATTCTTGATGACTGGGACAATCCTACAGTGATCCTGCTCCGTAAATGGCCGAACCTCGAAGATCTCTGGAACTACAGACCCATCACCCACCTATCAGTTGCTTACAAAATCTTCACTGAGGTGCAGTTACACTCACGGACAATGAAATTTGCGCACCTAGAAAAAAACGTTCTACAACCGCGAAACTTCGCAAATGGCTAGAGTGCATGCTGGGATGCAAATGATCCACGTTTGGTGCGAGTGCGCATGACCGTACACCTTGTGCCGGCGCTGCAAGGACGAACCGGCGTGTAGTCGATGTTCCATGAAATCGAAAAGCACCGGCCGACGAAAGCAAGAATACAGAGTGGCAAGAATGCGGCGTAGACGCCAGAGACATCGATTTACGCAACTGACAGACTTTGAGAGAGGCCTGATCATCAGGATGAAAACCGCAGGGTGGTCGGCGCGCCGTATAGCCAGCCACGTGTATCGTTCTGACCATACCGTCCCACTGTGTTGGGAGCAGTGGACACGTGACGGCACTTCCACACGGCGGAGCGGCTCCGGACGAACCAGGAGGACCATCGGTAGAGAGGATGGACGGATCGTGCGCCAGGCACGGACGAATCCCACGAGGACACGGTCCACTATACAGGCAGATGTAGCAGCCCCTGTGTGCCCACGAACCATTTCCCGACGCCTCGCGGTAGCGAATCTGCGATCCCAGCGCCCCTTACGTGTGCTCCCGTTAACACCGGAACATCGCCGGCTCCGTGTGCAGTGGTACCAGGCCAGAGCGAAGTGGAATGCCACAGACTGGCAACGTGTGGTGTTTAGCGATGAGTGCTGCTTCGTTTCGGGGACAGATGATCTTCGTTTCGGGGACAGATGATCTTCGTTTCGGGGACAGATGATCATCGTTTTCAGGTGTGGAGGTCCTCGGGTCAACGGCACAGTCCCGACCTCGCTATCGAGCACCTCACCTCTTCCTCTGCAGGCATTATGGTCTGCGGAGCCATTGCCCACGATAGCCGATCAGCTCTAGTAGTGGTACGTGGATCATTGACGGGCTAGCGGTATGTGGGTGAGATCCTACGGCCCCATGTGCTCCCATTCCTGGCCGGAATTCCAGGTGCGCTATACCAGCAAGATAATGTCTGCCCGCACACGGCTCGGGTTGCCCAGGACTGCCTACGTCATGTCCAGACATTTCCATGGCCTGCCCGCTCCCCGGACATGTCCCGTATCGAGCATGTGTGGGACCAGTTGAAACGCCAGCTTCTTCCGTGCCACACTATCTGGGATTTGGAGCACACCGTCCAACACGTGTGGGCCAGTCTGCCGCAGGACAACATCAGGCGTCTGTCTCGCGTCTGTTCGCCTCCATGCCGGACCGTATTGCAGCATGAGGCGATGCGACACGCTATTGAAGATGGCCGAACTGCGTGCCACAGATCCCTCTGTCATTGTCATGCAGCTCTGTTTTTGCCGTCATGTGTATCATTCATGTGTATCATTACGTCCATAAGATTTGAGTTCAATCCGATGCTTCCTTCTTGGTGGGCAAGTTTCATTGTCTGTGAGTGTATATAGGTTGAACAAAACACTGGGCACATCTCAACCAAGAAAACGCTGGCTTCAAAAGTGACCACCGCACAATATATCATATCTGTGTACTGAGCGAACTAATTGAAAGAGCGAATTAATATAATCTCCCGCTGTATAAGCGTTTTGTTGTTAATGAAAAGGCTTTTGATTCCGCGGAACAATCAGAAATTATATTGTCTTTGAAATCCAGCGGTATTACAGATGCATACATTAATATTATTAATAAGATATATGAAAATACAAAGTTAAAGGTTCGACTGTTGAAGAACACAACACTTATAAAAGTGGGAAGGGCGTGAGACAAGCTTACGCCCCATATCGCCCGAGTTCTTCAATGCCACATTGCGGAATGTTTTTCAATCACTGGACTATAAGGAAGACAAAATCATAAAAACTAGTGGAAGTAATTTAGCGCATCTTCGTTTTGCCGATGACGTCATCATTTTTGCAAGAACCCCCCCCCCTCAGGGCTGCGGAGTATGATCCAGGAACTTGCTGACAAGAGTAAAGGAAGTGCGATTGAAAATTAAATTACAGAAAACAAAACTGATGTAAAATGTTTTACAAAAACTGTAGATTTAGAGATTGATGGAGCAAATGTAGAAGTAACCGATGTCTACATTTATATCCTGGACAACAGATATCAAGCGAGGGCTACATCGAGAAAAAAATGAGCAAGCGAATAAAACTTGGTTGGAGAGCATTTGGAAGAAACAGTACAATTTGCAAGTGCAAAATACAATTTACGGAAAAAGTATTTGATTAATGCATCCCTCCAGTCCTTACTTACGGATGAGAGACGTGGATTTGAACTAAACAAGGCATCATGCAAAAACTATTGAAAAAAAAAGCTTGTGGAGATGCATGCTTGGTACAAGCAAGAAGGATAGGAAGAACTCATGGATCAGAAAAATTATGGGGCTTGATGATATCACGATCACAGTACATCGATGAGTCATTACGGTATGACCACCTACCTAATAAGCTGTAGGACCCCCTTTATCCCGCAAAACAGTGGCCACTCGGAGAGGCATTGATTCGATGAAGTGGCGATGGGTATCCTCGGGTATCTGGTACTGTAATGTCAACAGCAGGTCCTCCATTTCCCGTACCTTTCAGGGTGGTGGTGATTTAACGTGAACCCGCTTCTCCAAGTCGAACCACAAATGCTCGATTCGGTTCATATCAGACGAATTTGGAGGCCAAGACTTTAACAGAAAGTCACAAGCATGTTCCTCGAACCATTCCTGACGATTCAGGCAGTGTGGCATGGCGTATTATCCTGTTTATAATGGCCATCCCCAGCAGGGAACATAGTTGCCATGAATGGGCGAACTTGGTCTGCAACGATGTTCAGATACTTGACAGCTCTCAGGGATTGTGCTATTGGGATACTGGGGCATAAAGTGTCCCAAGAGATCATCGCCGTCCACATCCTGTTTCTGCCCAACAGTGCATCCAGGTGCGATAGCCTCCGTTGGTAATCGGCGCACCAGGAATCTTGATTCGTCAGACCAGGCCACATTCTTCCAATCATCCACGGTCCAATCTCGATGATCACTTTGGGGCCCATTTCACGCGTTGTTCGCGATGACGTGCAGAGAGCATGGGGACCCGGTTGGGTCTTCGGCTACGGAGGCCCATGCGCAGAAGGGTGCGATGAACTGTGGGATGTGACACATTGCCCTGATCACCGATGTGGTAGTTGAGGGTGATTTGTCACACTGTGGCCCCTACGGTCGCTGCGAACAATGCGCGACAGACTCCGCTTCCCTCTGGCATCAGTGAGCTGTGAACGACACACGGCTAGACGGCGGTTGTCGTCTCCTAGCTTCCTATTTCTAAGAGTTGTTTTTTTTTCATATGTAGATAATTTTAGGTAGGGAGTGTCTGACCCCAGGTCTTAAACAACCCTTAGAAATAGGAAGCTAGGAGATTTGGGCTAGCTTGCCCGATAGGAAACTGACATGGAAGCGAGGTAGAAAGGAGGCGGAAGACGCCTTTATTTATTACAGGGGGGGTAAGTATCCGCGGTCCGACGGCTTAACGTGCCCATCCGACGCACGGCGGGTATTTAGTGGTTCGAGCGTTCGTACCTGCCTAGGATCGAACCTGAAGTTACCTCCGTGGCAGTGACCAACGTTGACCACTTAGCCACCTGCTGCCCCCACCTATGGGATGAATTAGAGAGCCGCATAAAAAGTTTGGAACCAAGGCCTACTACTAAGCAACAGTTAGCGGCAGCATTATGTACTGAATGGAAGCGCATACCTATCGCTGTGTTCCAAATCCTTCTCGAAAGCATGTCTCGAAGAGTCAGTGCATGCATTAAGGCCAAAGGTGGACCGTTACGGTACTAATGTATGTCAATAAATGTTATATTGTGTTTCTCTTCTAGGTGTCCGGTGACTTTTGTCAATGTAGTGTATCACTATCTACCAACAGGTATTTGGACACCTGTGATAGCAAAGGAAAACGAAGTTTATTCACCTTCAATAATTGGCGGAGCCTCCACGAGCGGCGATTACAGCTACGACCCTCCGGGGCATACTCTCAACCAGGCGTTGTACGACGGCTAGCGGTATTTTCTTCCACTCGGCTTGGAGAAGACAGGTCAGTTCCTTCACCGATTTCGGACGGTGGAGCACCCCTTAAGTCGACGCTCCAACTCGTCCCAGAGGTGCTCGATAGGGTTAAGGTCCGGGCTCTGCGCAGGCCATTCCATTCGATTAACCACATTGCCACCATACCAAGCCATGGTGGACCTCGCAACATGACATGTGGCATTGTCATCCTGAAAGTAATATGGGTCCACCCCGTAAAACTACCACAACGTAGGAAGCGCACGGGGAACCAAAATGGTGCAGTAGGTCTCGGCGTTGAGTCTACCAGGAATTGCGACCAAGGGTCCCGTACCATACCAAGAGAAACACCCCATAGCATAATTCCATCGCCGCCAAATTTCACAGTTGGCACAATACATACCGGCAGGAGGCGTTCTCCAGGCAGACGCCAAACCCAGACCCTGCCATCCGAACGGTACAGGGTGAACCTTGATTCGTCGCCATAGAGAACCTGTTTCCACCGTTCAACGGTCCACTATAGACGTTCTTTGCACCACGTTAGCCGAGCAGCTCTGTTGGACTTGGTGATCAAAGGCTTGTGGGCGGCAACGCGTCCATGATAACCGAGCAGATGGGATTCCTTACGGATGGTATTCATCAAAAGAACACTCCCGGATACCTGTTGAAACTCCTTGCGGATGTGGCCCATCGATTTGGTGTGGTTCTTCCGAATTTCTGTGGCCAGCATCCGTCAGTCTCTAACTCCCAATTTCGTGGGTCTGCCTGGTCGGGGCACATTCCGACATTCACCTCTCACCTTCCACTTTCCAATCACGTAGGCCACTGTCGATTTTGGGTACTTCAACTTGCTGGATATGTCACGTATGGATCGGCCATTTCTGTGATACCCGACGATTACACCTTTCTCGAAATCAGAGAGCTCCGAACTGCGTGGCATCTTGCATGCGACTGGTTGCGTTGTTGTTTCCCACACGATATTTAACGGCGGCGGCCGTGACGTGTATCAGGACCGCAGATATCGTCGATTGCAGGGGTGCGTAATTACTTATTGGTAGATAGTGTGTATATATATATATATATATATATATATATATAGCTTTGTTAATCAGGATTATTCTTGTTTTCTAGATGGGAAAGGCAGCGGACTTAAGCGTGTTTGACAAAGGGCAAAATGTAAAATGGCCAAACGACTGGGTCAGACCATTTCTTAGACGACGAGACTTGGTGACGATCAACCGTGGTAAGTACCTTCAAAAAGTGGTCCGGGGAGGGAAATCCACGAACCGCAGGAAAGGTGTGGACCAACCACGGCTCAACGATGGTGGAGGTGAGCGAAGGATATACCGTATGGTACGAGCCAACAGAAGGGATACTGTGGCTCAACTGGCCGCTAATTTGAATGCTGGTGACGGGAGTAATGTGTCACAACACACAGTGTATTGAACCCTGATGAAAATGGGATTGCGTAGCCCCAGACCGCTCCGAGTGCCCATGCTAACATCGGTTCACTGTCGAAAGTCCCTATCATGGAAACACAATCTTCCAAACTGGAACATAGGAAGACTTTCAGGTATCGCCCTCCCCTACAAATTCCCCAGACATGAATTCAATCAAGGATCTGCGGTTTGTGCTGGAACTTAAAAGATTAAAAGGATCTGCTGATAACGTGCTGGTAGCAGATACCAGAAGACACCTTTAGAAATCTTGTAGCGTTTACACCTCGTCGGGTAAGAGCTGTTTTGGCTGCACGTGGAAGAACAACATCATCAGACAGGTGGTCATAATGTTTTGGCTCTTCCATATACCACACTCACACAGACAGACACACACCTACTAAATCTCGATTTATCCTCCCCGGCGGCATGGTGGTCAGAGGCGCGGCCTCTCAGCCAATCATCCGAGCTGGTTCCTGATGAACAACAGAGAGATGGACGATGCGTTTACCCAAAGGATATGGCTGTGTCTTTTTGAAATCAGCGATTCTGAATTTTGAAGGGGCCGTGGATGGCCTGGTGGTCAACGTTCGTGACTGCCACGGAGAAATCCCAGGTTCGATCCCAGGCAGGTACGAACGCTCGAACCACTAAATATCCGCCGTGCGTCGGATGGGCACGTTAAGCCGTCGGACCCCGGGTACTGGCCCCCAGGTAATAAATAAATGCATCTTCCTTCCGCTTTCTAACTCGCATCCGCGTCACTTTCCTATCGGGCATTCTAGCCCCAAATCTCCTAGCTTCCTATTTCTAAGGGTTGTTTAAGGCCTAGGGTCAGAAACTCCCTCCCCAAAATCCTCTACATATGATCTGATCTGAATTTGGGAAGGGAGGTTTCTAATAGCCTTAATGCTTGCGGAAGTAGCTAAGCTCAAAAAAAAAAAAAAAAAAAAAAAAAGCAAGTAAGGAATTTTATTCACAAAAAAGAGATACATGTGTGGTTGTTCTAATGGTGGCCTGATCTGCTCGCGCACTGCGTTGTTATGGGGACATCATAGGATATACATGAATATATATACATAGCAGTCATCATAGCCAATCTTACAGCCAGGCCTTCGATATTAAAAATCAGACACAACATCGCTCCTAAGCTGCTCAAGCGTTCATAGTTGTGTTTTTATTTTCCGATCACGTACCCCGTAGAAAGGCACGAACTACCCAATTTTTTTTTTACCTTGCTACTTTCGGAGTAAATTTTGTAAATGGTGCATGAAATCAGTGGGTTTTTTTTCGCACAAACACACACACACACACACACACACACACACTCTATTGTTCTTTACACAAACTCATTACTTTTTTGTGATAAAAATCACTAGATTTCGGAGCACAGTATATTAAAATAAAATCAGAAAAATGGGGTAAGACGTAAAAACCTTTCCCAGAAATGGGGAGAAACAAAAACAACAGCTGATTTATGACGGACGACATGCAGCTGATATTTAACATAACTCACCTTTTATCGATTCTCGGATACTTTTAGCGGGGAAAGCCCAAGAATCAGGTAAAAGTTAGGGAAAGCAACTGGAGCTGAACACACACACACACACACAGAAAGGCGGCAAGCGTGACCTTTTGTGTCTAAGCCCTGAGCGTGAATGAAAGGAGATTTGAATGGCACGATTGCGGAACATTTGTAGGAGAATTTAAAGGGTGTCCACCCTAAAAATATGAAAGCGTAAAATAACACAAGTCAATTTTCATTGCTGGAGGGTTCAATTTACGAATAACATCAATCCTCCAAAAGAGGGACGTCGCCAAGGGGATGCGAAGCCCACCCTGCCGCTCGCCCAGTTCAAAATGTGCCATTTCACAATATATTTAACTTTAAAATACAATCTGGACTCGCCAAGTAATAATAAATCCTGTGTTTTACTTCATGTAAGTCCTACCTATCTTCCCCTAGGAAGTGCTTTGTTTATGTCTCCGTAGAAAGATTATCAAAATAGAATCCGCAGGGTCATGATAATACAATTGCTCTTCACTCTTCCAATTCCTTAGTGTAAGCCTCTTTTTTACGCTTTCCAGCCATAGGTTGAAGAAGCGTATATGCTCCAGCTTTTTCCGTCCGTCCGTCTGTCTGTCGGCACGATAACTCACGTAAAAATGGTTCGATTTCGATGAAATTTTAGTATATGGTAGGGGGCCCTCTGGGGACGAAACCTATTGAAAAATAGGGCAAATGGGGTTAAAGGTCACGACATAGGAGCGCGATCCATTCCATTGCCCTTATGCCTCATAACTTGCGTAAATATGGTTCGATTTCAATGAAATTTTAGTATGTGGTAGGGGACCGCTTGGGGACAAACCCTATTGAAAATGGGCGAAATGGGGTCAAAGGTCAGGACATAGGAGCGGAATCACTTCCATCACCATTATGCGTCATAACTTACGTAAAAATGCTTCGATTTGGATGAAATGTTAGTATGTTGTAGCCTGGGGACGAATCCTAGTGAGCATGGGAGAAATGGGGTCAAAGGTTAGGACACAGGAGCGGGATCTATTCCATAGCCCTTATGCGTCATAACTTACGTAAAAATGCTTCTATTGCGACAAAACTTTATCATGTTATTTCGGAAGTACACTGAACTGGTTCTGTTGAATATCATCGAAGTGGGATCAAAGGTCAGGCCACAGAAGCGAGATTTATTCCACAGCCATTATCCTCATAACTTGAGTAATAACTTGAGTAATGATTTCTGGTATGTTGGAAAGCGTATTATAATCAATGCATTGCATGATTTTACTAACTTGTTTATGTTTCTATGGCCAGGGGAGCTAATGAGGAGGGTGGATAGGATTTCACTGAGGGGGTCACTACTAATTGCTCTGTTTGTTTTCTTTACAAAATAGGGGTTTCCAACACAGAAAGAGAAAGTAGAGTTTAAAACTACGCTAGCACTCTTAAGACTCCCCCGGGACAGTGAAAGTGCAAAAAGTGGCTGACGACTGTTTTGTAGGAGAGGAGTGCAAGGCAAAGTCGCTGGCTGGAAGGAAGGAAGTTAAGGAGGGAGGAGGTATCGCGTCTGCCTGGCACAACGTTAAAATTTGATGGCCTGTCGGTCCCGGCGCTCACCGCTCACATCAACCTTTCGCTGTTCTCTGCAGTTTTGCCTCCGGGGCGTTGTTTGACCGTTTTAACGCCAGTCCTGATGCACTTTAACTATGGCGGCTCGCGAACAACCCACCAATTTAGCCGTTTGGGAAATCGAGGCACCAGCTCTCCGAACTCCCACAATCTGTCCTTCCTCAAAGTCCGATGAATCCTTCCGTTTACCCATCACGCTCCGAATTTTACCACCTGCTGCTACATTCACACCTTACATATGCTACGTCGGTCGACTTATCGCGCCCTCTCGGAAATCACGTGGTCAACGGGACGCATCCACTTTTGATTAGCTTGGACATATTTCAGTGATCACTCAGTGCATATATTTCCTTCTATTCAACTTCTGCATTAAATAAGATAGCTATTTCATATCTCATCCTATAGCGAACTTGATTGTGCAACAGTTGGAAAGTCGTAGAATTTAATAATCTACGAATTTATAATAATTTTGATAACCTCAGAATCTGTAATAAATTCTAAAGCAGTGGTTCCCAACGTGGGGCGCACGCCCTACAGGGGGGGGCAATTTGATTTTTAAGGGGGCAATTCGAGAATGAACACACTAAATACTTTTTTACTTTCTTCTAAGATCGCCAGATGAGCACACTAAATACTTTTTACTTTCTTTTAAGATCTAAAGTTAGTGAAATTCTCGTACTGCATGCCATTGCAGCAAGCAGCCATGCAGCAGAAGGATCTCACTAACTTTAGTCTACTTATCTTGAGGTGAGCTCAAATTGTATTTTTAATTAAAATGATCAAAGTATTACAGAAAAACGCTTCCATTAAAATTATTTTATATTTATGCATTTCAGTTTTCTATTATAAGTTTTGAAACTTTATTTGCTGTTTTTTCATATCACTTCACATTATTATTATTATTTTTTTAACAATTTCTTAGTGATTTCTTCCTCAGTACTTCAACTGTAATTTCGTTCTTTTATTTTTCTCTTTCACGGATGCCATGTTTTATGGAAGCTTCTAAATGGCCTAAAAGGCCATTAACAAGCTTCCGAAGAACATATGAATAGGAGTTCATTTTTTGAATAATAAGAATTATGTCACAGAATTTTACGCATATGTCACTATACGTGGAGGATAGGAGTTCATTTTTTGAATAATAAGAATTATATGTCACAGGGGGGGGGGGCAACACGAATTTTGAGATGCTTAGGTGGGGCATGGCCAAAAAAAAAAAAAAATGGGAACTACTGTTCTAAAGCAACATTGATTGGTATCTTGAAGTGAGGCTGCAGTTTCAGTGAAAATTGAAATTGCTCCTGAAAGCACTGGAGACTTACCGATAAGATGATACAACAAAATCCAAACAAAATGCCACTTTCACAATCACAAACAATATAATTTCCTTTGTCCGAACGTTTGTCCCATTTTGATGGTGCAGTGGAAAGAGCGTTTGCCTGTTTCATTGTTAGCATGCTTACAGAACTGCCGGCTGCAAGGAATGCTGGGAAGACACCGGGATCTAAGACGTTATCAGATATCTAATCTACAACATCTATCTAAAACAATGTAATTTTCTTTGTCTGAACGTTTGCCCTACCTCGGTGTCGCAGAGGAAAGGGTGCTTGCTTAATTTAGTTGTCGAATCCTTTCATCAACCAATATACTTTTCTTTCATTGTTGGAAAATTCATGAAACATACTTTCACAAATCGATAACGAGGAACAGTCCACCAATTATGTAAGAAATAGTAATACAATACCTACTGATTAGATTTATTGGCGTAGGAAATGACACAGAAACTGTATCTGTCTAACTTCCTTGAAAAAGCCATCTGGTTGATGTGCGAAAGCTTGGAAATTGTTTATGTGTAATTTCCTACGCCAATATAAATCAGATATGTTACTATTTCCTACATACTTTCACATTTAAAACACATCTGTTCTACTTTGACGAAAAGTGGAGCATGATCATCATCATGATCATATTTAGAGGATTTTAGGAAGGGAGTGTCTGACCCAAGGTCTTAAACAGCCCCTAGAAATAGGAAACTAGGAGATTTGGGCAAGACTGCCCGATAGGAAAGTGACACTGAAGCAAAGTAGAAAGGGGGAGGAAGACGCCCTTATTTATTACCGGGGGGGGGGGGAGTACCTAGGGTCCAACGGCTTAACGTGCCCATCCGACGCACGGCGGATATTTAGTAGATCGAGCATTCGTACCTGCCTGGGATCGAACATGAGGTCCTTTCCGCGGCAGTCGCGAACGTTGCTCACTAGGCCACTCGCGGCCCCACGAAAAGTGAGAGAGAGAGAGAGGGGGGGGAGAGGTTTATTACTCAGAAAAATTTGCAATCTTTCAAAAAGGATGGTATATGAATACTATTCGCGACAGCTATAAATACAGAATACAAAAAATAAAGTAAGAAAGTCATTTCCAAATAACACCAGACCACAACTATTACGATGGAAGATTGAAGGTTTAAGGTTTCAAGGTTTAACGACCGCCGTGAGCAATTCAATGGGCTATAAGCAGTCGCCTGTCCCTATTTTAGGGTCACTGGTTCTAGGGAAGGGAGAGAGCCAGTGCCGTTAGACAAACACGACGTTCATGCCTCACAGGAATTCGAACCCGCACCCTTCACGGACGAATGATCATAAGCCAGCGCTTAGACCACTACGCCACCAGGACGGCGATGGAAGATCAAGACTCTGTGACGTACTATAGAGGTGAAGCACGTGTCAAGACGACAAACCTGCAGCGATAAATTCCGTCGGTGTAGTTTTGTCCGAGCAGCTCACTCCGGAGCTAGGAGACGCGCTTCGATCTCCGTCACCGACAAATTTCTGTTTCCACATTGGCGCCCGAACGTAAAAATGGATTTACACGGTTCTTCGAAAAATGTGTGATGTTCGTTCCACGCATCGTTCGGAATTAATGAAAGGTTCCTTCTTCGCTTCGAAAAAGATAAATAAGAGGGAGATGACGTGATGTACTACAGAGGTGAAGCATGTCTCAAGACGAGAAATCTACAGCGGTATATTCCGTCGGTGTAGCTTTGTCAACTAAAGCAACTCACTCCGGAGCGAGGAGACCCAGATTCAATCGGCGTCACCGACAAATCCTGTTTTCACAACTCTGATAAAGGATCAGCTGCTGCGGAGAGCAAGAGCCAGAGAAACTCGGGAAGAGACTTGAATTACGACGGTGCTGAAGCTGCTGCTCAAATACAATGTTGACGCCAATCTAAACGCGCTCGACAACCATCAGAAGAGCGAGATTCCCAGCGTTTTCAGGACGCTTCCCGAATTCAACAAATCATACTCGGTCAGCAAGCCATAGAAAGTCCGGAAGAAGTTACAATACGGCGTACTGAAACTGCTCCTCAAAGACAAGGATCATGTGACTCGCGCCGTTCTGCCATTCCCAACTTCAACGAGAGCGAAGTATCTGCTCGTGATTGTGGTATGATGAATGTTGCGTATCAGTTCTGTTAATTTTGCTGCTGAGAAGTCTGCGGATAAAACATTCAAGTATTGCTGTCACAAAGGAGCTGTTTCGTTTGAGGAAGAAGGCAAAGCAGTTCGTGAGTTTCCACCTACTTTGAAAGATCTGCTAAGAAATCCACAGCATCCAAATTATCTACTATACGAATGTTGAGTGCCAGTTCTGCTATTCTGTTAATTTTGCTGCTGAGAAGTCTGCGGATAAAACATTCAAGTATTGCTGTCACAAAGGAGCTGTTTCGTTTGAGGAAGAAGGCAAAGCAGTTCGTGAGTTTCCACCTGCTTTGAAAGATCTGCTAAGAAATCCACAGCATCCAAATTATCTACTATACAAATGTTGAGTGCCAGTTCTGCTATTCTGTTAATTTTGCTGCTGAAAAGTCTGCGGATAAAACATTCAAGTATTGCTGTCACAAAGGAGCTGTTTCGTTTGAGGAAGAAGGCAAAGCAGTTCGTGAGTTTCCACCTGCTTTGAAAGATCAGCTAAGAAATCCACAGCATCCAAATTATCTACTATACGAATGTCGAGTGCCAGTTCTGCTATTCTGTTAATTTTGCTGCTGAGAAGTCTGCGGATAAAACATTCAAGTATTGCTGTCACAAAGGAGCTGTTTCGTTTGAGGAAGAAGGCAAAGCAGTTCGTGAGTTTCCACCTGCTTTGAAAGATCTGCTAAGAAATCCACAGCATCCAAATTATCTACTATACGAATGTTGAGTGCCAGTTCTGCTATTCTGTTAATTTTGCTGCTGAAAAGTCTGCGGATAAAACATTCAAGTATTGCTGTCACAAAGGAGCTGTTTCGTTTGAGGAAGAAGGCAAAGCAGTTCGTGAGTTTCCACCTGCTTTGAAAGATCAGCTAAGAAATCCACAGCATCCAAATTATCTACTATACGAATGTCGAGTGCCAGTTCTGCTATTCTGTTAATTTTGCTGCTGAGAAGTCTGCGGATAAAACATTCAAGTATTGCTGTCACAAAGGAGCTGTTTCGTTTGAGGAAGAAGGCAAAGCAGTTCGTGAGTTTCCACCAGCTTTGAAAGATCAGCTAAGAAATCCACAGCATCCAAATTATCTACTATACGAATGTCGAGTGCCAGTTCTGCTATTCTGTTAATTTTGTTGCTGAGAAGTCTGCGGATAAAATATTCAAGTATTGCTGTCACAAAGGAGCTGCTTTCGTTTGAGGAAGAAGGCAAAGCAGTTCGTGAGTTTCCACCTGCTTTGAAAGATCTGCTAAGAAATCCACAGCATCCAAATTATCTACTATACGAATGTTGAGTGCCAGTTCTGGAAGTATGCCCAGCCCATTGCCATTTCAGGGATTTAACTCTGATCATGATGTCTTCCACTCTCGTCATTTTTCGGATCCACGAGTTCCTCTTCTTATCTCTCCTGGTTATACCAAGCATGCACCTCTCCATGCTACTTTGAGTTGTCTGCAGCCTTTGTATGTCTCTTTTAGTTAAGGTCCACGTCTCTGCACCGTACGTAAGCACTGGAAGGATGCATTGATCAAACACTTTTCTTTTAAGACATAATGGCATATTGCTCTTGAAAATTATGCTGTTTCTTCCAAAAGCTCTCCAGGCAAGTTTTGTACGCCGATTAATTTCTTCATCAGTGTGACCCTCACTTGATATCTGCTGTCCAAGATAAACATACGTATCTTTTATCTCCAGTTTTTCTCCATCAATTGATAATTCTTCATTTCTTGTAAAAGCATTGAACATCACTTTTGTCTTCCGAAAGTTCATTTTTAATTCCACTTCTTTACTCTTGTCAGCAAGTTTCTGGATCACACTCTGCATCTCTGATGAGGTAGTTGCAAAAATGACTACGTCATCAGCAAAACGAAGGTGGGTTAGATAATCTCCATTAATCTTTAGCCCTTTGTTTTCCCAGTTCAGTGATTGAAAGACATTTTCCAATGTGGCATTAAAGAGCTTCGGAGATATGGTGTCACCTTGTCTCACTCCCTTTCCAATTTTTATGTGTGTTGTATCTTCAAACAGCCGAATCTTTGCACTTGTATTATATGCGGTATAAACGGTATAAAAATTGGTGATGGACAGCAAATGCGTATTTAAAACGCCGCCGCGTTTCCCACCAATGCCATGCAGAGTAGTATTTTATTTTAGGGTCACTTGTTCAAGGGAAGAGACATAACCAGCACCGTCGGACAGACACCTCATGTTGGCATCACATACTTGCAGTCCTTCTCAATAAAGATGGCCCAACTCGAAACAGGGGTTCGAATTTTTTTAGGCCGGTGTTTGTATTTGAGAAGAAACGGAGAAGAGGCCGTGATTCGACTCACTGCTAAAAATATTCATTTTTCGTAGTGAAACAAACTGAAAGTGCTACACATGCGCCGAGAGAATCCGACTTTTTTATGTAGTGTTTTGTACAAATAAGAATAGTAATGATAATAATATGTTAATGAAAATAAAACAATATCGCGCTTCATGCTTCATCGGGGAGCGGAAAACTAAGGTAGTCATCCAACAGGTGAATGAACTTCCGGGAACGACGCTCGCGGACACAAAATCCTGCAAGTCAGTAAAATTTAGCAATGTGGAAAAATCACAAAGAAGAAGAAAAAAAAAACTGCTATTGTTCAATGCCTTGTTCTCTTCGTACCGTTCTGGTAAAACATTAAAAGCAGATGCACTATACCCAAATATATGCAACTCATCCACCAGTTTCTTCCGAAAACTAAAATTCGTTAGCTCACGCTGTAAAAAATAAGTGGTGTTAATTTACGGAAAATTCTGAAAATAACGTGCAGCAGAGTTGTTGGTTAGTGTCCGTATTTTCACAGATTTTTCCGTAGTCAGTAATTCCGTTTATTTCAGGAAAGGTCGTTTCAAGTTTTTTTCCGTATTTAGACTGAAATTTCGCAAAATCCAACATGCTGAATATTTCAGCCCTTACGCGATCGACCCCAGGCCGTTTGGGTTGAAGCCGCGCATCTTAACCACTGGGCCAGAAAGTCACATGACTCAGACTTACGTTTTATTTATTTTTTTATTGGAGGTTTAACGACCACCGTGAACAACACAGAACGCTACAAGGAGTCGCCCGTTCGTAATTTAGGGACACTGGTCCCACGGAAGGGAGAGAGAGAGAGCCACTACCGTAAGACAAACACAACACCCATGCCTCACCGGGATTCGAACCGGGACCCATCTCTGACGAATGATCAGAAGACATCACTTAGACCACTTCGCCACCGCGACGGCTCACATTTACGTTCAATGGAAAACTAATTGGTGATAATGATTTTTTTTTTATTAATGCGAGCGATTAAGTCATTTCATTTTCTATTGGAGCTTATTATTTTTTTAGTACGTTTGTAATAATTTTATTTTTTCTGTAAGAGGTCTTATTACAAATTACGTGTTTTTTTTTCACCGTAATATTTCGAAGCAACAGTATGATTTGGAGTTTGAAATCTTTTTTTTAACTGACAATAGATTTCAATTATTTTTTTAAGAGAAGGTGCAATGTACGGTTTTATAAAATTATTTCACAAAACTTCTAAATGTAAAATTTGCTTTTGATATCAACACAGCTTTTGTCTTAAGAACTCCACAGACTGATACATAGACATCGTATAATCACCTGTACAGTGTACAATAAATTAAGTACCCGGTTTCTTACGGTAACACAATATACACAGTCGAGTCACATTGTTGTGACTGCCTCCTACTTTTGACGTCAACAGCACGTAGCCAATGAAAGAAGGCACGTGTGTGCTGGCTTGGAGGATATATAACGTGTGCTGTAGGCATTCTGAAAATATATCACTCGTTGCTGTCATGGATAAAAGGAGCGATTTATCAGATTTGCAAAAAGGGATTATTATCGGCTTTCGGGCCGAGAGTGGCAGCATTTCTGAAACAGCGCAGTTTGTGAATTGTTCGCGTGCTGCTGTGGTTAAAGTGCATCGCGATTGGAGAAAAGGCACCATTGCGAATAAGCGACGTGGAAACTGCGCAGCACCACGTGCCATTGATGTGAGTGGTGAACGTCGACTTCAAAGGTGCGTGAGGGCTAATCGACACACTACAGTGAAGTAAGTCACTGGCCGAATGAACCAGGGGGCTACTAGAAGTGTGCCTAAAACGACAGTTCAGCGAACCCTGCTGTGTACGGTGCTCCGACAAAGATGGATGGTCACTGCACCTATGCTAACGAGGGTTCACCGGCAGAAAAGGCTTACATTTGCACGGCAGTATAGGAATTGGACCTCCGCTGATTGACAAAGGATTGCCTTCTCCGATGAGTCACGTTTCCTGCTTCATCGAAAGGATGGACGATGAAGCAGGAACTATCGGAGAACAAACACTCTTCAACCATTGCTGGAAGAACACAAGCTGGTGGGGGCAGCGTTATGGTCTGGAGAATCTTTTCATTCTCTGGGTCCAATCATACCTATTGAAGGCCCAATCGACCGAATTCGTTATGAATCCATCCTTGCAGACTATGTACACCCATACATGCTGATTGTCTTCCCTGAAACGGATGGGATCTTTCAACACGACAATTCGCATTGTCACACAGCTCGAAATGTCCGAGAGTGGTTGGAAGAGCACGATGAAGACTTCAAAGTACTTCCCAGGCCCCCTAATTCCCCAGACTTAAATTCAATTGAGCATCTGTGGAACCACCTCGATCGTGCTGTTCACTCTATGGATCTTCCACCACGCACCCTCCAGCAGCTGTAAGATGCACTGCACTCCACATGCCTATGAACACCTTCGAGCACCTTATTGAGTCACTCGCAGCCCGTCTAGCTGCTGTCCGCGCTGCACACCGCGGATACTCTGGATATTAGCTGGTGGTTACAATAGTGTGTCTGGTGCACAAAATGGGGAAGAGAAGAAGAAATATCCTGTGCCACACTATATAAAATTCATGCGATTATACTATCCACAATATCCGATCTCGCTACAGAACTTCAAAATCAAACACTTCGACAGACTATGGAAATGTAACAGTTAATCAAACCTCAAGTATTCCCGCGAATTTCTCTTATTACCAGAAATTATTCGTCATATGGATACGGAGAAAAGTGAGAACGGAATTTTTCCGTTAATACACTGCTCGACACAGAAATTGCCCCACCCAGAAATAGTGAGGATAGAGACGTGAAATTGAGCAGGCAAATAGGAGTCCGTAAGGTTACCTTGATGTTATTTTCAGCCACGTACAGTGTGTATCAGATGAGGTAATGCAGCACAATGGGTACGCCTCAGTAAGTGGTTGCAGCGCCGCCAACGGCAATACAGGTGGCGATACGGCGTTGCAATGAGTCATACAATCGACGGATATCGTCCCGAGGAATGGAACACTAAGCACGGTTGACTTGCTCCCATAATAATTCATCGAGATCGTGCGCAGGTCGATTATATTGCAGACGACGTCCAATGTGGTCCCACAGATTTTCAATTGGAGATTAATCGGGCGATCTTTCCTGGCCATGGTAATATTTGAACATGTGGCAAACATTGTCTGGAGACCCGGGCGGTGTGTTGACGGGCGTTACCTTGTTGGAAAAATGGGTGCTGTAGACCATTCAGGTGCGGTATCAAAGTGGGCTGCAGAACCTCGCCCACGTATCGTGCAACTAACTATCAGTGTACCCGTGATGCGGAGATGACCTGCTATCATGCGTAATTGCACCCCATACCCATACATGAGACTTACGAAGGAAAACAAAAGCTGAACTTTTTAACCGCGTGGGTGAAAAATAAGAGCATGCTGAGAAACAGCGTGAATATAACGCGGGGTGAACAACACAAAAGTGTTCACTTAAATTCATTACGTAAATATTAAGCTGGAGTACATCACTTTATTCAATATATCATCATCATCATCATTGTCAACCATTATCGATCCACTGCTGGACGAAGGTCTCTCCAAGTTTCCTCCACAACGGTCTGTCTTGTACCAGTCTCCTCCATGTCACTCCCGCATACTTTCGAATTTCATCCACCCATCGCCCATGTGGTATTCTTCTGAGTCTTTTCTTGTCCCTTAGAATCCAATCTAAAATTTCGGCTGTCCATCGATGGTTTGTCCTTCTGGCAGTATGTCCAGCCCATTGCCATTTCAGGGATTTAACTCTGATCATGATGTCTTCCACTCTTGTCATTTTTCGGATCCACGAGTTCCTCTTCTTATCTCTCCTGGTTACACAAAGCATGCACCTCTCCATGCTGCTTTGAGTTGTCTGCAGCCTTTGTATGTCTCTTTTAGTTAAGGTCCACGTCTCTGCACCATACGTAAGCACTGGAAGGATGCATTGATCAAACACTTTTATTTTAAGACATAATGGCATATTGCTCTTGAAAATTATGCTGTTTCTTCCAAAAGCTCTCCAGGCAAGTTTTGTACGCCGATTAATTTCTTCATCAATGTGACCCTCACTTGATATCTGCTGTCCAAGATAAAAGTACGTGTCTGTTATCTCCAGTTTTTCTCCATCAATCGATAAATCTTCATTTCTTGTAAAAGCATTGAACATCACTTTTGGCTTCTGAATCCCACTTCATTACTCTTGTCAGCAAGTTCCTGGATCATACTCTGCAGCTCTGATGGGGTAGTTGCAAAAATGACTACGTCATCAGCAAAACGATAATCTCCATTAATTTTTATCCCTTTGTTTTCCCAGTTCAGTGATTGAAAGACATTTTCCAATGTGGCATTAAAGAGCTTCGGAAATATGGTGTCACCTTGTCTCACTCCCTTTCCAATTTTTATGTGTATTGTATTTTCAAACAGCCGAGTCTTTGCACTTGCATTTTCATAGATGTTATTAATAATATTAATGTATGCATCTTCAATACCGCAGGATTTCAGAGCCATTGTAACTGCTGATGATTTCACCGAATCAAAGGCTTTTTCATAATCGATAAAAGCCATGCACAATGAAAGTTCATATTCCCTCGCTCTTTCAATTAGTTATCTCAGTACGTGGATATGATCTATTGTGCTATAGCCACTCCTGAATCCAGCTTGTTCTCTCGGTTGACCCATGTCCAGTGTCACCTTCAAGCGGTGTGAAAGATCTTTAGTGAAGGTTTTATAAACCACTGATATGAGGCTGATAGGTCTGTAGTTCCTGAGATCCTCAATGTCACCTTTTTTATGTAGCAGGATCATTGTAGCGTTGTTCCAATCCTCAGGAATCTTCCCTTCATTAAGGCATCGAATGAAAATTTGGGCGAGTACTGTTTCGATTTCTCCACTTGCTTCTTGTATGATGTCTACAGTAATTCCATCTCCTCCTGGAGCTTTTACCCGTTTCATGTTCTTGATTGCATGTGCAACTTCTGCTGGGAGGACTCGAAGAACTCTGGTACCTTTCATGATGGCTGAAGTACATGTTTCATCCCTTTCATATAATTTGGAGTAGAAATCTTTCACTCTTGTCAAAATTTTGCCTCTATTTCTTGTTACAGAACCATCTTCTTTTTTCAGTGCCACAATTTGTTTTCTTCCCTTACTAAGATGTCCCTTTGCTATCTTTAGGCTTTGGTTGTTTTCAATTGCTTTCCTCACTAGTTCACAGTTGAATTTCGATACGTCTTCAGTGATACTTTTTCTTACTGTCTTGCATAGCTCTATATATTCCACTTTGGAAGTCACGTCTTCTTTAGTTGTCCTCATCTCTCTTCTTTTTTGCATTAACATTTTGGTTTTTCCTGATAATTTGTTCACATGCAACTTGTTCTTAGACCCAGCTATTTTTGTTGCTCTTTCCATAAGAGCTTTGGTTACTTTTCTGTTAACTTCAGAAATATCCACTTCTTCCGATGTTAGGCCTTCTGAAGCAGAGAATCTGTTCTTCAGTTCCAACTGGAAGGTATTATGGTGTTTTTTAAGGTTGGTTATGTCAATATATTTTGTTTGTCTTATGAGCTTGCCACGTTCGAGTTTAGTGTTGAGGTGCATCTTACATCTCACCAATCTATGGTCACAACCTGTGTTGAACTTGTTTAGCACACTGCAGTCTTCTATGACGAATTTTTTGTTACACATAATAAAATCAATTTCACTTGTCGTCCCATTTGGATGTCTCCATGTCCATTTCCTGTGTGGCTTTTTCTTGAAGAAGGAGTTCAAGATGAAAAACCTTTCTGCCTCTGCAAACTCAACGAGAGTATTTCCACGCTGGTTTCTGTTGCCGTGACCGAATTTACCTACTGAAGTTTCATTCTGTTGCCGTTGTCCTATTTTTGCATTGAAATCTCCCATAATTATCTTCAAGTGCTGCATACCTTTATTATTTAGATGACGAATTTCCTCATAAAATTCTTCAATTTCTTCTTCAGGATGACTTGTGGTGGGTGCATAAGTTTGAATAATATGAGCCTTGTATCTTCTCGACAGTTGGATAACGAGTCGTGCAGCTCTGTCAGAGGAACTTTCAACTTCCACAACTGTATCTTTCAGTTTCTTGTTTATTATAAATCCAACCCCACTAGTTCTGCCAGTATCTGTCCCACGATAGTAGAAGAGATGTCCACTTTTCAGTTCAATGAGATCTTCTCCTTTTCTCCTTACCTCACTTAGCACGACGATGTCCCAATTGATCCTTTGTAGTTCTTCTTCCAATTCAAGAAGCCTTGAATCAGAAGATAGGGAGCGTCCATTATACGTAGCCAAGGTCAGCATCAGGTGGCAACCTAGTCCGGTCCTCCGGGGATTCTTAGCACCCTCTGCCTTCATGTCGCACTGGCCGCTGCCTTGGCCAGGTACATTCCAGCTGCCGGAGACTGAGGGCCAAGATTTAAGTTGTGGAGTCATTTTGGAGGGGTTTGGCCATAAATCACCACGCTGGCCAAGCGGGTTGGTGAGTGTGGGGTAGCATTTCCTCTAATCCCGATGGTATAGTTATATCGCTATTGGCGGTCGTCAGAGCCCTTTTAGTGGGAACAGGATGCACCACGAGAAGGCGGGGTTGACATTTGTCAAGGAGAGGCTGTGATGTTACGCATCACCTGACCTTACATCCCATTCAATATATATATATATAGGCCTATATACACTGGCGGAAAGTGAAAAAAGAACACCAAGAAGGAATTGGCGGACGATCATGAAATATACATATGTTAATGGGGTCGAGTTTACGTAATTTTGATGTTAATTTCGGTACCAACCGGTGAGCGCTTACGCCACAGCATGGCATAATATGCAGATTATTGTTGGTGGTATTTCAGGAGTACGGCGAAGTGAATGTAATCAGTCGTCGGCGTACGGACACGTGCGAAGACCCTGAAGAAGCTGCAATGCCTGCACATGGAAGACGTGTACGATTTCAGCAGTTATCGGACTTTGAGCGTGGTCGTCTAGTCGGACTCCGCGAGGCCGGGTGGTCGTATCGTCGTATTGCGGAGTGAATTGGACGGGAAGTATCGGTGGTGGTACGATGGTGGCGTAGATGATCCGAGGAACATTCCCACACGAGAAGACGTGGAACCGGGAGTCAGAGACGGACTGATGAGCGGACCGATCGACGCATAAGAAGAGCAGCGTTGTCAAGCAGAACATCCACTGCGACAAAAATCCGAGCTGCCCTTGCACCTTAGGTGACTGTGCGAACAATCCGCAACCGTGTACTGGATGCAGGACTACGTGCACGTGTGACTCTGGCATGTGTACCTCTGACTCCAGCCCACCGTCAAGAACGGCTGCAGTGGTGTCGCCAACGTCTGCACTGGAGAACGCAATGGCGATCTGTCGTGTTAAGCGATGAAAGCAGATTCCGCTTGGGAGCCTCCGATGGCTGTATGCGTGTTCGCAGACGCACAGGAAAGCGTCTCCAACCTTCTTGCATCCGCCAGCGACGCACAGGGCCTACACCTAGTCTTCTGGTTTGGGGAGCAATCAGCTATCACTCCCGTACACAACTAGTGTTTGTACCGGGTACGTTAAACAGCACCCACTACATCAGCAACCTCATTCAGCCCGTTGTTGTGCTATTTGTAAGGTCGGTCTATCGTGGTGTTTTCCAGCAAGATAACGCACGTCCACACACGGCACGTGCAACGCAACATGCACTTCAGGGTGTGAGACAACTTTCATGGCCTGCACTTCACTGGATTTGTCCCCCATTGAGCACGTGTGGGATTTTATTGGACAAAGACTTATCCGGTCTCCACGGCCAGCCACAACCGTCCGCGATTTATGCGTCCAGGTGGAGGATGCTTGGAACTCAACACCCCAAACTTGCATCCAACATCTGTACGACAGACTCCATGCCAGAATTGCACAGTGTGACGCAGTTCATGGCGGTTCAACCTCGTACTAACCATGTTACATGGAAATGCTATTTTTCAGTTTACCAGCAAATACAACTGTATTTTGCCATAATGTTTTGATCACGTTATCCTCTGTATTCCGTTATTATGCTGTATAAATTTCGTTGGTATCAAACGTCTCCTTTTTGGTGTTCTTTTTTCACTTTCCGGCAGTGTATATAAGAACACTAATAAGAAAGTTAAAGCACTTCAAACCAAAAATAGCCCCAAACCCCCTGACGCGCAAAGCAGCAATCTGGGCGGAACGGCTATATAGGCAAATAATAATTAAAACAGACCAAGGAAACCCACAAACACCCAAACGAATTACATAATACATACCACCAAAAGAACAAACAATTCCCACATACTTGCAAAAAGCCCTGAACCCAAAAAACACTCAAAAACACAAAAGTACTCGAACCCATTACACTGCTAACGTACCGAATGGAACCCAAAATGCAAACAAGAAACAAGTACAAAACAGCACCACAGCCGCCTCACTTTAAAAGGTGAAACACAAAACAAACAAAAAACCGAGACGACACTAAACTCAAATTAAAACGGTCATCATGGAAGCACCCGTTTTTTGTAAGTGGCTTTTCTGAAACCAAGAAAGGGACGGAAAAAATCCAAATGTCCCCTTGGTCGTGCTCTCAAAGCCACAAGACCAAAAGAACAACAAACAAACAAAAAAGTACAATCATGATAAAAAAAAAAGTACAATCATATATATATTACATTTAGCAGCAACACAAAATAAGTGTAACATCGTGGAGAAAAACATTAATACTACCGGCAAAGTCTATGCTGTCCGACTTCCGTTTTAGGAAAGTTTTCCTCCATTTTGAAGCTGCAAAACAAATATTTATGGAATAAAGTTATAATTAACAACACTACTGGGTTGAAGAAACCTTCACTCCGTCTAACTTCTGTTTCCAAAAGTTTAGAAAGTCGGAATTCCGCCCACCGCCATCAGTACTACCACCAATGCCTTCCAAATTCCTATTCAGTTCTGCATCGATCTCGAGAACCGTCGAAATGACGGGATTCTTCGAATCCACTGAAGAATCTCATGCCTGATGATCACAGGGAAATTTTCTCGCCAACTTCCGTTTTCGGAATTTTTCTTCCATTTCGAAACTGAAATGCAAATATTTATGAAATTATATTTAACAATAATACTGCAGAAACATCGCGACAAAAAGAAATCACGATTACAGGGAAAAATTTCACTCTGTTTAACTTCCGTTTTCTAAAGTTTTGAAAAACGAAATACCATCCCCACATCAAAAAACGACCCCCACCTCCCAACTAATCCTCCAAAATTTCTCTTCAGTTTTGCATCGATCCCAAGAATAACCCAAATGGTGACAAAAAAAGCGGAATTTCGCGAATCCGCGGAAGAATCTCATGAATGCTTACCGTGATGTCTGCCTGAATGGCGCTACGGCGGTCGCGAACGAAACCGAGATCCGTTCGCTCGCCAGGCACGGATCCCTCGATCGTCAGCACCCAGACAGAAACGGGATTCATCACTGAAGACCACAGTGGTCTATTCGTGACCCCAGTTCGCATGACTTCGACACCAAGCCGCAGACGAGCGCTGCGATGGCTAGCCATCAATGGCAGCCGACGTAACGGTTACCTACTGCGCAGGTGTGTCACGTGTAACCTTCGGTTTACTGTTCGGGTCGTTATGGCGACATCCATGGCCGATGACACAGCGCGTCGAATATCGGCTGCAGTGCTTTCTGGTGACGAACGAACGTGTCGAACAATCCTCCCGGCCCAGGCGTGCTGACGTTTGTCAGACTGCACCACTGCCGCTCTGACGCATGTATGAACCTTCCTGTAGCCACTGGTGCCAATAGTGTACAACAGTTCGTGCATCACGTTGCACATGCGCAGCTACGCGACGTGTAGACCATCCCGCTTCACACAGGCCTACAATTCTTCCTCTCTGAAACGCATCCAAATGGCAATAAACATGTCGACGGTGTGTACCCGGCTTTTTCGGCCTCGCTGAACAGTTTCCCAGCACATACAACAAATACGAAACGTCCGCGACACTTCCACCGGCGACCACACATTACCAACCCCGGCTGCTGCTGCTGGCACCTTTACCTCACGAACGTGTGACGTCATCGGTTCCGGTTTTAAATCATTTGCATATCTCAAGTGGGTACACCCGCCCTGAGATTTGTATGTTTATTTGACACTTCTTTCTGGATGGTGTAATTTCTACGTCGAGCAGTGTGTATAAGAAAGGTACTGCGGAAAGATTTCCGAAAATTCAGAATTTTCCGTTAACACATTGGGAAAAAAATATTCCACATTGAGTCTTTCTGCGGGCAATCGCGTTTAAACGCAAAGGAAGTATCGTTTTACGATATGGTATAGTCGATCGGTGGAAATCTTTGCTTTAAGGAAGAGATGGCAATATTTTTGTATGACAAATTATTTTTCACTCCGCTGGCACCACTTTCAAACAAAAAATTACACAGTACGCATTTTTCTTTGAAATGTTTTTTTTTTTCTTTTCAAAAATAAAACGTAAATAAAACACAATCGAAACCGGGTCAGGAACACATTTTTTTTTTTATTGAAGGTTTAACGACTACCGTGAGCAACTCAGTGGGCTATAAGCAGTCGCCCGTCTCTAATTTCGGGACACTGTTTCCAGGGAAGGGAGAGAGCCAGTGCCGTAAGACAAACACAACATCCATGCCTCACCGGGATTCTTTTTTTTTTTGACTGAAGGTTTAACGACCCCTGTGAGCAACTCAATGGGCTATAAGCAGTCTACCGTCCCTAATTTAGGGTCACTGGTTCCAGGGAAGGGAGCGAGCCAGTGCCGTAAGACAAACACAACATCCATGCCTCACTGGGATTTTATTTTTTTATTGAAGGTTTAACGACCGCCGTGAGCAACTCAATGGGCTACAAGCAGTCGCCCGTCCCTAATTTAGGGTCACTGGTTCCAGGGAAGGGAAAGAGCCAGTGCTGTAAGACAAACACAACATCCATGCCTCACCGGGATTCTTTTTTTATTGAAGGTTTAACGACTGCCGTGAGCAACTCAATGGGCTACAAGCAGTCGCCCGTCCCTAATTTAGGGTCACTGGTTCCAGGGAAGGGAAAGAGCCAGTGCTGTAAGACAAACACAACATCCATGCCTCACCGGGATTCTTTTTTTATTGAAGGTTTAACGACCGCCGTGAGCAACTCAATGGGCTATAAGCAGTCGCCCGTCCCTAATTTAGGGGCACTGGTACCAGGGAAGGGAGAGAGCCAATGCCATATGACAAACACAACATCCATGCCTCACCGGGATTCTTTTTTTATTGAAGGTTTAACGACCGCCGTGAGCAACTCAACGGGCTATAAGCAGTCGCCCGTCCCTAATATAGGGTCACTGGCTCCAGCGAAGGGAGAGAGGCAGTGCCGGAAGACAAACACAACATCCATGCCTTACCGGGATTTTTTTTTATTAAAGGTTTAACGACCGCCGTGAGCAACTCAATGGGCTATAAGCAGTCGCCCGTCCCTAATTTAGGGTCACTGGTTCCAGGGAACTGAGAGAGCCAGTGCCGTAAGACAAACACAACATCCATGCCTCACCGGGATTCTTTTTTTTTATTGAAGGTTTAACGACCGCCGTGAGCAACTCAATGGGCTATAAGCAGTCGCCCGTTCCTAATTTAGGGGCACTGATACCAGGGAAGGGAGAGAGCCAGGGCCGTAAGACAAACACAACATCCATGCCTCGCGGGATTCGAACCCGAACCCATCCTCGGACGAATGATCAGAAGCCATTGCTTAGACCACTGCGCCACCGGGGCGGCCAGGAACACCTTGACCCGACCCGTTTGTCCCGCAAGAAATTGTCGACTCGTTGAACTGGTGACCCGTTTCCATCTCCGCCAACATCCACTTCATAATCTTAGGAAAAACGGCGTATTTGTCATGCGGAATTCATGTGACTGTGTAAGTTACTTCTGTTCAAAGTAATTAATAAATATTATTCTCAGTAGAGAATCCTGTAGAACGTCAGGGGGATGTTTAAATAAGAATTTTATATTTTTAGCATATGACTCTTACAATCTTCCTTTTATTTAAAATTGCTCAAATTAAGCAATTTTAATATCAATTGATAAAAGTAATTAGCAATGAAAACCTAACAAAATATACTAAATAATAAAAAAAATCGCCGCCCTGGTGGCGCAGCGGTGACTTCTGATCATTTGTCCGTGATGGGCCCGGGTTCGAATCCCGTTGAGGCATGGATGTTGTGTTTGTTTTCCGGCGCTGGCTCTCTCTCCCTTTCCCTGGAACCAGTGGCCCTGAATTAGAGACGGGCGACTGCTTGTAGCCCATTGAGATGCTCACGGTGGTCGTTAAACCTCCAATAAATAAAAAAAAAAAAAAAAAATCCGATTTCACAGGTTTTTTCAAAATTTCGAAGAGAACTTCCTGGGTTGTTTTTCTTAACATTTTAAACGCCCCATGGACCTGAACCAAAAGTTGCCCAAAGTTTCCTGGGCTCCTCAAACAGAAGTGTTCTGTGACCGGGTTGCACCAAAAGCTACGGCAAAACAATTCTTTTCCCCCTTTCATCTCAGGAGCATCGGCTATAAATCTGCAGCTGGTTGTAAGCGCTCCCTTGCAATCCTTAGTCTTACAATATGTAGTCTGATTCCTTTATATTCCTTTATTCTCTGTTCCATTACCCAAGGAATGATTCGGAGGCAGTAGTCCCCCGGACATGGACATCATGCCACTGAGAAACAAGTTACTCAAACATCTTTTATGTTCTTTCTTATTCGTCGCCCTTTTCATAGCATTCTTAGTGGGAAAATAATCAGACAGGAAAAATTAATGACAATCATACAGACAGCGAATATATTCGTTGGAGCTGATTTCATCCTATTTTATTAACCCCGACTTAATTCGTTCCTGCCGCTTAAAGGATTAATCACTTCACCTCTAAGATACTTTTTTTATTTATTAGGTGCAACTTAATTCTCGGCCACAGGCACGTCACACGTTGACAGCAAATTATAGCAAGTCGAATACGTACCTAATCTGGGAAATAATCCCCGTCGTGTTGGATGCATTTGAGCCATCGGTCAGGGAGCTGTCGAATGCCACTGCGTAAAAAAGAGGGCTGTTTCGAGTTGATAAAGTCATCAATACTTGTGTTGGCCTCCTCGACAGAAGTGCGTATCACTCAGGTGATGTTGCAGGGAGCGAAAGAGGTGATAATCCGACGGAGCGAAGTCTGGAGAATACGCCGGGTGGGACAAAATCTCCCATCACAGGTCGGTGATCGTGTCTAAAGTCGTTTTCGCGGTGTGAGGACGCGCGTTATCCTGAAACAACAGGACCGACCTTCTGCTCTTGCCGGTGTATGGCCTTTTCGCTTCCATTGCGTCACTCACACGAATGAGTTACTGACAATAACGCCCAGCATTGACCGTTTCACCAGGTTTGAGCAACTCATAGTGTACGAAACCGCACTGATCCCACCATATGCGCAGCAACAACGTCCTGGCATGGATATTCGATTTGGCAGTACTGATGGTAGGCTGACCTGGATAAACCACGATTTGCGCCGCTTAGGATTATCGTAGAGGATCCACTTCTCATCACAGGTCAAAATCTTGTGGAGGAAATCCTTCTTCTTGAATCTGGAGAGCAAGGACACAGCAACATGGTAGCTCCTAGACTTGTTCGCAGCTGTGAGTTGGTGGGACACCCAACGGCTTTCCTTGTGAATCCGTCCAAGCTTGTGCAGGCGCTTTGCAATGGCTTGCCGTGTTACTCCGAGTTCCTGGGCGAGCTCTGACTGTGTGCCACAGGGATCCGGGTCCAACAGTTGCTCCAGCTCCTCATTGTCAACTTTCTGTGGCTGTCCCGGACGTTCTGTATCACGGAGATCGACATTTCCCGGCTAAAATCGCTGGAACCACTTTTTACACGTACTGTAGGACACAGCAGCCTCACACAAAGCAGCACAGATCATTTGCTGTGCTACCGCGGCACTTTTTTCGGCTGAAACGCGAACAGGAGGCAGTGCCTCAAATGTTGCTTCTCGAACGACATTGCTTTCACCGTCAACATTCGTCCCTTCTGTCACTACAGCCGTGAGTGGTTACAGTTACCTGGAAAGCTGTTGGATGGCGCTGCAATCAGCCATTATTGCACACAGCTATTTGCATTTGCCGATGTTCTATGATCGCTTGTGTTTAGGGGCCGAGAACTAAGTAGCACACCTTATAGAACTACATCCCTGGTTGCAGCAGCTACAAAGGTTTTAAAGCATACTGTTTTTAAAAGACTGCGTGAACAAAGCTTGTATGCTAGGAAACCAATTATTTGCGTCATTCTAACTTTCACTGCCCGGCGAACTCGTTTAAAGTGGAGTCGCCAACATCACGCTTATAGTCCAGACCAGAGAACGAATGTTCTCTTCACAGATGAATCTCGATTCAGTTTAAGAGTTAACTCGATACGTATTATCATCTTGAGAGAACCAGGAACCCGCACCAATCCCTCTCACATCAAAGAAAGGGACTACTCTGGTGGTGGGGGCGTGATGGTCTGGGCGGGAATCCTGACGAACGGACGCGGAGGTCCTACACGATACGTATCCCATTACTTTTGGCACTTAAGTGTATAAACGTACAGTAGATTCCGGCTGATTGGGACACTGTGCGGCTACAGCGATTTGGCCCAATTATGTGAAGCTTTATCCCAAAGAGCACATTTTGGATATTCTTCTAGAATTAACCCAGATAAACGACTGCCCCAATTAACTAGAATCTACTGTATATGCATATTATCAAGTATACTTATTTCGACATGGAGGAGGGAAGCGGATTTTCATCCAAAAACGGATTTAGCGAGAGTTTTCGTTGGTCCCGAGCTCCTCATTATAAGCGGACTTTACTATAAAGCAGAGATGGAAACTGATCACTGGTCAGCGGGTCAGTGCGTTCCTGACCCGGTTTTATTTCCATTTTATTTTGGAAAAGCAAAATTTTTTTCAAAGAACCCTTCACGTGTCTTTGAAATAACACTTCAGAGCAGCAGAGCAGGATCCAGGAACTTACTGAGAAGGGTAAAGAAATGGGATTAAAAATGAACTTTCAGA
This sequence comes from Macrothele yani, assembly GCA_039090855.1. NCBI lineage: Eukaryota > Metazoa > Arthropoda > Arachnida > Araneae > Macrothelidae > Macrothele > Macrothele yani. The sequence continues at coordinate 45,867,791 of CM077009.1, forward strand.
AGACAAAACTGATGTACAATGCTTTTACAAGGAATGAAGATTTATCAATTGATGGGGAAAAGCTGGAGATAACCAATTCCCACATTTACTTAGGACAGCTGATATCAAGCGAGGGTCACAGAAATTAATTGGCGTAGAAAACTCGGTTGGAGAGCTTTTAGAAGAAACAGTACAATTTTTAAGAGCAATGTGCCATTATGTCTTTTTGATCAATGCATCCTTCCAGTACTTACGTACCAAGCAGAGACGTGAACCTTAACTAAACAAGTTAGTAAAATCATGCAATGCATTGGTTATGATACGCTTTCCAACATACCAGAAATCATTACTCAAGTTATTACTCAAGTTATGAGGATAATGGCTGTAGAATAAATTTCGTTCCTATGACCTGACCTTTGACCTCATTTCGATGATATTCAACAGAACCGGTAAAGTATACTTCCGGAACAACATGATAAAGTTTTACTTCAATCGAAGCATTTTTACGTAAGTTATGACGCATAAGAGCAATGGAATTGATCCCGCTCCTATGTTTTGACCTTTGGCTCCACTTCATCCATTTTCAATAGGGTTCGTCCCCAGGTGGTCCCGTACCACATACTACAATTTCATCGAAATCGAACCATTTTTACAAAAGTTATGACGCATAAGGATAATGGGATGGATCCCGACCTTTGATCCTATTAACCCCATTTTCAATTGGGTTCGTCCCCAGGTGGTCCACTACCACATAATAACATTTCATCGAAATCGAACCATATTTACGCAAGTTATGACGCATAAGGGCAATAGAATGCATCCCGCTCCTATGTCCTGACCTTTGACCCACTTCACTCATTTTTAATAGGGTTTGTCCCCAGGTGGTCCCCTACCACATACGAAACTTTCATTGAAATCGAACGATTTTTACGCAAGTTATGACGCATAAAAGCAATGGAGTGGATCCCGCTCCTATGTCCTGACCTTTGATTCCATTAACCCCATTTTTAATAGAGTTCGTTCCCAGGTAGTCCCCTACCACATACTAAAATTTCATCGAAATCGAACCATTTTTACGCGAGTTATCGTGCGGACAGACGAACGGATAGACGGACAAAGCTAGAGCATATACGCTTCTTCAACCTACCGTTGGAAAGCGTAAAAAAGACATACAAAGACTGCAGACAACCGAAAGAGGCATGGAGAGATGCATGCTTGGTGTTACAAGGAAAGATAAAAACAGAAACTCGTGGATAAGGAAAATGACAAGAGTGGAAGACATCACGATCAGAGTAAAATCCCTGAAATGGCAATGGGCTGGACATGTTGCCAGAAGAACGGGCCACCGATGGACAACCGAAATTTTAGACTGGATTTCAAGCGACAGGAGAAGACCCAAAAAGGGAGATGGGTGGATGGAAGAGACTGGCCCAAGACAATCCGTTGTGGAAGAAACTTGGGGAGACCTTCATCCAGCAGTGGATTGATAATGATGATGATATATTGGAATTTATAGTTCAAAGCAGATTTGTCCGGGTCGGGTCTGGATCGGGCCCACTTATGTGACGGCTGGGTCGGGTCAGCGTCCAAAATTTTTTACTCGTTTCCAACTCTGCTACGAAGGCTATACAGTACAGACAAACCCTAATATTTTTGCTACAGCTTTCCACGGTTGAGCAATTTTTCAAGCTTAGTTGTTGCGATGCTCCTAAGCAGGAGCTGGAAATTGAAGATTCCGGTTTCAAAGTAAAATATGAATAAATAATTTCCATGCCCAAGTGACCAGCTGACTAGGTAGTCATTTATTCAAACAATGAAAGCCAGAATAATATGAGCTGCGTTGTTTAGAATATCATCTGTCTTTGTCTGCAAGATGATGGCAATCGTAAAGAACAATGTTAGCCAACATTTCTCGAAAGTTCTTTTTTTCTTTTTTTTTTTTTTTTTTTTATTCCCTCGAAGAAATAATTGGAAAAAGAGGCGTGAACTTGAACGCAATATTTGGGTTAATAGTCGACAAAAATAATTTCGGCGTTTGGATGTCAATGTCTGAGGGAGTAACGACCGTACGCAGAAGACAGTAATTCTTTTGTTAGGGAAACCGTAGACAACACTGACCTTGTTTTCCTGTTCCAGTAACCTGGGAGCAAGAATACGCCAGACGCTCTCCGCAGAGTATTAAAAATATTTATTCCCTGTCCAGAGCATCATTTGACTGAACCAGAATAAAAAAAAAAAACAGTAAATGCTACTTCTGAAAATAACCTCGCTCCAGGACTATTTCATACTTTTTTTTTTTTCTTTTTCGGCGTCCAGATAATATAAGAAAACATTCTGATGATAAGAAGAAAATAAAAACTATTATAACAGTAATGATATGCCTAAGATATGAAACGCTTTCCATCGCAGAAAGGAAGCGAAGTTATTCCACGCAGGATCGTCCTTAGATCCAGGCTAGCAGGTCAGCTGCCCCGGGCCCCGCGTTTTCGGAGGATCCCGCCTATCATAGGTGCGAAAAAATTAGACAAAAATTAAATAAGCAGAATAAAACAAAATATTTACAAATAACCTGCCCCAAAACGCGAATGTTACCTTATTTTCATCGGACATATTCTTTGGGATATTGCAACCTCTAAATACGCTTAAATTAAAGAAATTTTGAGCAGCTCCGGTGAAGCACTTTCCACCGCAGAAGGGAAACGTTCCTTTCGCCGGCCCCGTGCGGCAGTGGTCTAAGCGCTGGCTAATCACTATTCGTCCGAGAAAGGGTCCGGGTTCGAATCCCGGCGAGGCATGGATGTTGTGTTTGTCATACGGCACTGGCTCTCTCCCTTTCCTGGAACCAGTGACCCTAAATTAGGGACGGGCGACTGCTTATAGCCCATTGAGTTGCTCACGGCGGTCGTTAAACCTTCAATAAAAAAAAAAAAAAAGAAAGAAGCGTTCCTTTCCGCGGTCTAAGCGCTGGCTTATGACAATTCGTCCGCGATGGGTCTTGCCGTAGAGGTCTGCATGGGTTGGGCGGGCCGGGCCGGGCTTCTCCCCAGACACTTACGGCCGAGCCGAGCCAAGTCGACCCATTCTTTTTATCGCAATGGTAATGAAAGAAAAAAGCCATGTTTCCCGATATCCTGGTCTGTTTAACTGTTTTGTTGGCTTTAGTTATACTTCCGTGACATAGCTCAGGGCGTAATCACAGAGCCGAGGAGAAACATTCGCAGTGTTTTAACCATCTGTAGGTATTAAAATGGTAAAAACACTTTCGGGCTTGTAGACAATAAAAAGATTCGACCCCGAAAGAGTGTGTGTGCTGTGTGGATTGGGAGACGGGGGCGTCTACGGTGGGGGTGGGGTGTGTGTGTTTGTGTGTTGAGCGAGACGACATTGATTGTTTCTGTTATCTTGTCCTTAATCCGTACAGGAACTAACTTTTGTAGTGTTACCGCTTGCTAGTTCAGAAAAAGATAGTTTGAACTCGCTTAAGTCTTTTCTCTCTCTCTCTCTCCCTCTAAAGGTTATGTTCTTCAGTGGCGTAGGGGGGGCACAGGGGTACAATGTACTCCCCAAATTTTCGAGAGGGGTACATTAATATCTACCGTACCCCCAGATATGAGCAATCACAAACCAATCATTCATAAAGAGTGAACTGTAAAATTTATATGCTACTTATTTTTATTTTTTTTTATTCTCTTTTTTTCAAAGAAATATCACGGGTCATCTGTTGTTGTTTTTTCTATCCGAAGCTTGTAGTGGGAGGCTTTTCATCCACCAAAAACTGGCCAACCATCTGGGAAACTCCAGCAAATTAGTTGTGCAGGGAAATGACGAGTGCGAGGTTTTTGTTAATAACTTCAAACAGCATATGGTAGGGCTAGGGCTTGATAACATACTTGTGATCAGTGTTTCTTTTCTCTTAAAATTCCATGCATCTTGATCAGGTCGTCCTTTCTGCACTTTAAACAAAAGCAATTTTATGCACAAGTGGACATTTCAGCGCCCGCAGCCCCGGCACTAAAATTGTTTTCTGTCTTAAGATCTGTAGCAATACAAGTGCATTACGGATTTCACATACCACTCATAGAACTCCAATTTTTCCATATCTCCACCATCATTTAGCTTTGCACCAGACCAATGTGCTTTTTACATCAATTGTCAGCCTATGTATCGTTCAAAGTTTTTAATATAGATTTCATAATGCTTCAATGGTACTATCTTCGCAGGTAGAGCAGTTTTTATCTTACTGCGGTTTTACTTTATTAACGTAAACAACAATGATAAGAAATTTAATTCGTTCTTGTAAAAAGTTATATAACATTTCCTGAGACATCCCTCTTTTCCAAACCCTGCTGACAGAAATCAGGCAGCCTTATAAACCGGCGTGTAGTTGATGCCCCATGAAAAGGGCCGCGGGTGGCCTAGTGGGCAACGTTCGTGACTACCACGGAAAGGATCCAATTCTTCTATAGCTCCACATCTCAAATGCCTCCAGCCTTTTCACTTCCCTCTCGGTCAATGTCCATATCTCAGAACCGTAGAGACCTACTAGAAAATTCTCTAAAATTCTCTTCCTCAGTTTTAGATCTATATTTTTGGCTGTCGGTAGTCTTTGATTCTCTCTAAAAGCCGTTTTTGCCTTCCCCAGTCTCATTCTAATTTCCTTTTCACATCTCGCATCTTCAGTAACAATTTGACCCAAATAGCGAAATGATTTAACTTGTTCAATGCATTGTCCTCCAATTTTAAGGAAAACCTGTTTTGGATTCTTCCCTATTACCATTATTGTCTTATTTTCATTTATCTTCATCCCATAGGTTTTAATTACCTAATTAATTATATTAATTATGTTAATTAATTAACAAATTATTTATTTAACTACAGTAATTCCTAATTGGGTGCAGGAAGTATTATCCCGACCCAGGCCGCATAAGGATTCGCTGGTTTCTTTCCTTTTCTTTTTTTTTTTTTTTTTTTTCTTCTTGCTTTCTTTTCGCGTGGGAAGGAGATCGAAACGCAAACGGTGTAAAATTCCGCAAATGAAATGAACGGTATTTTTCATTGCCCGGCATTTGCGAAACGCCAGCACTGCAGATTACATAATGCAGCCTTAGCTAACAATAGGCCAGTGGCGACTATACGGCGAAAGTCCAAGAAAGAATCCTAAATCTGGTAAGAAGGTAAAGCTTATGTAATAACTGTCACCCAGACTCTTTGTCGGGGAACATAATTCAGTCTGGCATACGTGCCTTCGAGCATACTTAAAGATTTAAAAAGGGTATCTCGGGTATTTCAATAATGGAACTTTGAAACAGTGTGACAGTTAGGGCCCAAAAAAATTTTTTAAGGGCTTAGCTCAGCAGATGGTCAACTGCGTACGAGAACATCTGCTCGAAATAGCCACTGGTCAACATCCACCAGACGGCAGGCCACTGACGAACGGGGGTTGGGGGCAGAATCCAATGAAGGTGTGGGGCACGTCTCCAAGAGGGGTTAACACGCCCAGCAGCACGAGGACAGCGAGAACGAAACTAAAATAAAATGCGAAAACTTGGAGAGAGCAGTGTCGGTTGTTGTGGATTTGTTTTTGTCGTCGTTTGGCAGAAATACTTGGCTGTGCGTGGGTCAAAAAGTCGGACTCACAAAATTTGGTAGCATCTTAGGTACCAAAGGAAGGTAGTAGTGAAAAATGCAAAATAGAGTCTAGAGAAGTTATACAGTTGTCGAGGGTTCCTGGGCTGCGTTTTATCTACGGAGAATTTTTTTTTTTTTTATCTACGGAGACTCGAATTTTTTTTAAATTAATTGATAACGCAATCATCTACGGAGGATTTTGTTTTTATCTACGGAGACTGGAATTTTTTAAAATTAATTGATAACGCAATCATCTACGGAGAATTTTTTTTTAATCTACGGAGACTGGCATTTTTTTTAATTAATTGATAACGCAATCATCTACGGAGAATTTTTTTTAATCTAATGAGACTGGAATTTTTTAAAATTAATTGATAACGCAATCATCTACAGAGAATCTTTTTTATCTACGGAGACTGGAATTTTTTTAAATTAATTGATAACGCAATCATCTACAGAGAATTTTTTTTTTAATCTACGGAGACTGGGATTTTTTAAAATTAATTGATAACGCAATCATCTACAGAGAATTTATTTTTATCTACGGAGACTGGAATTTTTTTAAATTAATTGATAACGCAATCATCTACAGAGAATTTTTTTTTAATCTACGGAGACTGGGATTTTTTAAAATTAATTGATAACGCAATCATCTACAGAGAATTTATTTTTATCTACGGAGACTGGAATTTTTTTAATTAATTGATAACGCAATCATCTACAGAGAATTTTTTTAATCTACGGAGACTGGGATTTTTTAAAATTAATTGATAACGCAATCATCTACGGAGAATTTTTTTTTAATCTAATGAGACTGGAATTTTTTAAAATTAATTGATAACGCAATCATCTACAGAGAATTTTTTTTTATCTACGGAGACTGGAATTTTTTTAAATTAATTGATAACGCAATCATCTACAGAGAATTTTTTTTAATCTACGGAGACTGGGATTTTTTAAAATTAATTGATAACGCAATCATCTACGGAGAATTTTTTTTTTAATCTACAGAGACTGAATATTTTTTTTATCTACGGAGGATACCTGCCACAAGACGGCGGACACAAGAAGAACAACAGCTCACGAAGGAATAGCCCAGCCCCATCACCAACCCTCGGATTGGTACTGAACAGTGGGTAAGACATCATCCAAATATTTCGATCCCTTGCATGCTGAGTAATCATTGTAATTTCGAAATGAAATATTATTGCTCACCTCGTACTAGTTGGATGGCTAGGAACGTTTCTATTTCTATAAATCTCAGGCTAAACCTTAACTTTTTTGTAGCGACGTCTTAATATAACTTAATATGGTCCCACCATTTATTTCTACATAAATTAAGAAATATGTTAAAAATAAATTCTACACTGCTGGCCACTCAAAATGCAACACCAAGAACGAAGCATCCGATTGGCCTGAAATTCGCAGCATGCGTCGCCTGCGAGAAGACATGCAAACGATTAGCATTGCAGGGCATATGCAAATCATGTGCGCTCGGCACGCCACCGAGAAGCACTATAAGGGTGCATGAACCAAAGGCTGGGTGTATGTAGTGGAAATGTGTTGTGCCGCCGGACCTGTGCGTGGAAAACTTCCTGATGCCTCGTCGCAGAATACGGCAGTCATTCCAGCACGTTTCGGAGTTCGACAGAGGACGAATAGTGGCTTATCGCGGCAGCGGTTTATCGTACCGAGACATCGGCGCCCGTGTGGGACGACATCCAGACACAGTAAGGCCAGTATGGATTCGTTGGGTGCAGGAGGGACGAACGGACCGACATGAGCGATTGCCGCAGCTGCGGCACACCACCGAACGAGAGGACCGGCATGTTGTGCGGCGGGCATTGATTGCTCGCACCGCCACATCACGAACGTTAGCGCAGGAATTAGGGTGTGTTGCGCAACAACCTGTGTCAGCACGTGCCGTTCGACGTCGTCTTCAGGAGCGGGGACTTGTCGCACGGCGCCCATTGCTCCGATTACCATTGACGTTACATCAGCGGCGAGTGCGACGGCAGTGGGCCGTCGAACGCCGCTCCTGGACTACGGAATGGCACGACATTGTCTACTCCGACGAATTCCGCTTCTGCCTGCAAAACCACGATGGTCAGATCCGCGTGTGGCGGCACCGCGGCGAGAGACTGTATGATGCCTGCATTATGCATCTCCCAGCGTTAAGGTTCGGGGTGCAATTGGATATGACACCCGCACCCCTCTGGTACGCATCGCCGGTACACTCAACAGCCACCGCTACACCTTCAACGTTTTGGAGCCTGTAGTCCTCCCTTACCTGCAGGACCTGCAGCGGCTACGTTTCAACAGAAGAATGCGCGCCCGCACGTGGCACGCATCGTGCAACAGTTCTTCACGGCCCACCAGGTGCCACAGCTGCCGTCGCCCGCCTGTTCTCCCGATATGTTGCCCATCGAACACGTCTGGTCGCTGATCGGCAACCGAGTGGCCCGGCAAGTACCACCCGCGGCTACGCCTGATGAACTGTGGTAACGTGTGGAAGCAGCCTGGACCGACATACCCCAAGCCCACATCCAAAGCCTCTTTCGTTCGATGCCGCGGCGTGTAGCGGCCGTTATTGCCAGCCATGGGGGCCACACGAACTATTGATGTCTGCGTGTTCCGCAAGTCGCACGGCCCTGTACGCTCAATCGTTTCATCTTTGTATATGTTGTTATGTGTCCAGTAAATCTGGCTTTGCTATCTCGTGTCCTTCTTGGTGTTGCATTTTGGGTGGCCAGCAGTGTATATTTGTTTCTTTAAACAATGTGTTTTTTTTGCTGCTGCTCTGCAAATGAGTACGAGTGTTGGGCTTTGGTTTAATTTAAAGTAAGCAGTTTTTCTTTCTTTCTTTGAAGATACCACGATTTCAAGCATGATAAACTAAATTTCTTTGCGGCATATGAATTCTTGCGACAACCTCGTATAAGAGCTCGTATGAAACACAACGCTTACACGTCTCAACGATGCGACTGGGTCACCTATACTAGGAAACCCAATGTCGCTGTTGCCACTTTAGTCGATTGAAATTCATTAACAAATTTTATGCCCACAAGTTCCCAAACGGGGCTTGGTGCGGTAACAACCCGACCCGGACGTCATATAATTGGACCCTACCCGGACAAATCTGCTTTCAGTTCATTTATTTCGTAATGGGGTTACATTTGACTAAGTTACATTTCAAAATTAATTTTATCACATATAATTAAAAAAAAAACATATATAATGTGAATATTTTTATACAGAGTAACCACAGAACAGGAAATTAAGTAAAAGACTATATATATATAGCCTGAGTGAATCCCAATTCCTTTGAACTATAATATACATACAGGGCGTTCAAAAAGTCTCTCCGCAGTGGGTACCTTAGGTTATACACTGGTGTGCAAAAATTAAGGACGAAGAGGAGTAATTAGCATAACAGCGGAACGAGCAGGCAGAAAGGACCGAAAGACCACTCAGGAGATAGACTAGGGTCCGGTACGGTAGGGTATGCGCATATATGCAGCATGACGTAGGGGGGAGTGTCGGAAGGGTAAAAAGTACACGGGCGGTGTACGCTCAGCAATTTGGTGAAATCTATTGCACGGTGTACACCGGTTTGAACGACGTCGAGTTGCTGCCAACGTGTGAAATGGCCAACAGGCAATCCAGTAGACGACATCTGGATGACTTTACCCGAGGTCGCGTCATTGGGAAGTTGGAAGAAGGTCGAAGTGTGACTAGTGTGGCCGAGGAGTTCGGGATCGCTCAAAGTATCGTTTCACGAGCTTGGAGAGCATTTCAAACGACAGGAACAGCTGTCCACGGCGGCGGACGACCGGTATATTGTCCTACAGGCGAGAAGAGACAGACGGCAGACAGCGGGAGAAATCGCAAGGCGCATGCAACAGACAACTGGACGTCCGTTATCGCGTTTTACCGTGGCCAGGAGGCTGCACAATGGTGGTCTATTTGCACGACGACCAGTGCGGTGTATGCCATTAACGCCTGCTCATCGGAGACGGCGGTTTCTGTGGTGCCAGGAACACAAGAACTGGACACATCAGCAATGGGGTCGAGTTCTCTTTACGGATGAGAGCCGATTTAGTCTGACGAGCGATTCTGGACGTATACACATCTGGAGAGAGCAGGGAACACGCAATCACACCTCCAACATAATCTAAAGGGACCGGTTTGGAGGTGGCGGAGTTCTCGTTTGGGGCGGTATCATGCTTGGTAGCCGTACTGACCTCCACATCTTCCAAGGAGGTTCAGTCACTGGTGTCCGCTATTGTATCGAGGTTCTCCTGCCTCACGTGCGTCTGTTTAGAGGTGCTGTGGGTCCTCAGTTCCTCTTCATGGACGACAACGCTACACCTCATCGTACAGTGGCTGTCGCAGAGCTGTTGGAGAGTGAAGATATTCAACGCATGGATTGGCCCGCAAGGTCCCCCGGACCTGAATCCAATCGAACACGTGTGGGACCTTCTCGGGAGACGCTTGGCAGCACGTCACCAGCTGCCAGCAACGATTCCGCAGCTGCGATTGGCGCTACAAGAGGAATGAGCCTCGATGCCTCAACAGATCCTTGACAACTTCGTCCTCAGCATGGACAGACGTTGTAAATCCTGCAACGCAGTCAGGGGTGATCGTATCCCCTACTAAAGACTGGATTTTTCTTGGCAGCAGCCTGTCACATGGACATTTCTGTCTTCTGTCCAGTTGTGCTCGAAGCTACCTTTTCAATAAAGTGCCGTTGTATCCTTTGGATTCCTTGTTTGGACGGTTTTGCTCACTTGTCCCATATTCTTACATCTTGGGGATCTTATGGTATGATTTGAGTCGATGTGGATCACTTCTGCACGACGTTACATTCGAAAAACCGTCTCGTCCCTTAATTTTTGCACGCCAGTGTATGAAAATCAAACAAATGTATTATAGGAACGTATAATTTACTCAATTACTTATAGGAAGTGTTGGAACTGTCGTCCTTCATTTGCATCACATAACCTAACTGACTGTTTTACACATGTTTCCAAACACATCTGTTAGAGTCAAAAGTCCTTCTGCAGTAATTGTAAGGCTGTTGCACTTAATTTTGATGGTGCTAAAGTCAAAAGTTTTGAATTAAGCAACTTGTTGAATGTTTAATTTCAGCCTTTTCTGTTTTCTTGAAAACTTATCAAGCTTCAGAATATGTTTCACGGCAACACCAATTTTTACAAGTTTATGAAGAGTTTAAAGTTTCCAAAATGTGTATTTTGTTTCCATCATTGCCCCTCAGAAGGAAGGGACACTTTTCCTTCTGAGGACACTGTTCCTTCACATTGCATGACAAATCATTTTTCAGTCCGCGAGCACCAGTATCGAGCACGAAATTCCATAGTGCGAATTTTTTCTTAGAAAGATATTATTTTTTTCGCTTTTTAAAAATAAAACCGGGTCGAAATCGGGTCAGAAACACCTTGACCCGACCCGTTTGACTGGCTAGAAATTGTCTGCCCCTTGACCCGTTTCCATCTGTGGAGGAGCCCGGATTAGCAAGAGTCGCGTTTCACATTGGCGCTCGATTGTGGAAAACGGATATACTGGGTCTTCGAAAAATGTCTGATGTTAGTTCCACACATCGTCTGAAATTAATAAAAATTCATTCTACGCTTAAAAAAAAAAAAAAAAAATTAAGAGGGAGATGATGTGACGTACTACAGAAGTGGCAAATCTGCAGCGATACATTCCGTCGGTGGAGTTTAATTGGTTAGAACAACTGGCTCCGGAGCGAGGAGGTTCGATCTCCGTCACCGAAAAAATTGTGTTTTCACATACGTACAAATGTACGGCAAATTTTAGTTGTGAATACTCTTACGAAAACCTGTGGATTTATTACTGTTACACAGTCGATTTACATTATTGTAACCACATCCTGCTTTTGACGTCAGCAGTGCGTAGCCAATGAAAGAAGACACGTGTCGTGAGCTGTCTTGGTGAGTATATAAGGTGTGTTGTAGGCATTCTGAAAATATATCACTCGTTGCTGTCATGGATAAAAGGACCGATTTATCAGATTTACACAAAAAAAAAAAGTAATTATCGGCTTTCGGGCCAAGGGCGGCAGTATTTCTGAAACAGCGCAGTTTGTGAACTGTTCGCGTGCTGCTGTGGTTAAAATGTATCATGATTGGAGAAATGGTACCATTGCGAATTAGCGACGTGCAAACTCCGGAGCACAAAGCGTCATTGATGTTAGAGGTGAACGTTGGCTTCGAAGGTGTGTGAGGGCCGATCCACACGTTACAGTGGAGCAACTCACTGGCCAAATCAACCAGGCAGCTACCGGATTGTGCCTAAAACTACATTTCAGCGAACCCTGCTGCGTTTGGGGCTGCGATGCATACGGATGGTCACTGCACCTATGCTAACGAAGGTGCATCGGCAGAAAAGGCTTACATTAGCACAGCAGTATCGGAATCGGACCTCCGCTGAGTGGCAAAGGATTGCCTTCTCCGATGAGTCACGTTTCCTGCTTCATCGAACGGATGGACGTTGGCGTAAAATGGCGAGAAACATCGCAGAACAAACATTCTTCAACCATCGCTGAAATAACGCAAGCTGGTGGGGGGCAACGTTATGGTCTGAGGAATGTTTTCGTGGCATTCCCTGAGTTCACTCGTACCTGTAGAAGGCACTATGGACTGAATTCGTTATGAGTCTATCTTGCAGACCACGTAGACCCATATATGCTGATTGTCTTCCCTGGAGCGGATGGGATCTTCCAGCACGACAATTCGATGTGTCGTACAGCTAGAAATGTCCGAGAGTGGTTGGAAGAGCACGATGAAGACTTCAAAGTACTTCCCTGGACCCCTAATTCCCCAGACTACAGCCTACTTGAGCATCTATGGGACCACCTCGATCGTGTTGCTCCCCCTATGGATCCTCCACCACGTACCCTCCAGCAGCTGTGAGATGCTCTGCAGTCAGCATGGTTCCACATACCTGTGAACACCTTATTGAGTCACACCCAGCTCGTCTAGCTGCTGTCCGCGATGCACACAGCGGTTAGTCAGGATATTAGCTGGTGGTCACAATAATAGGACTCGACCGTATATTTAACAAAAATAAATGTATTCGTTTTTCAGATATTGGCCATTGAAAAAGGAAAAACCTGCTTTGGAAGGGGGTGGCGCCCCCGCCGGATTTGCTATTGATTTCCAGTCACTGTATTCTTCACAAATCCAATTAAGCAAAGTAATTTCGTTTAACGGTTTGACGCGACTTATGTATTGTGCTACACTCATTGCATTAGCCGCGGTCGTCTTTTATTCACCTTCCCTTTCTGCAGTCTATCGCGTAGACTAATTAGCCAATCAAAGGGAGTCATTCCGTATAGGCGGGCGGGATGCGCGAGAGGGGGGAGGACAGTGGAAACGACCTTATTGGCTATTCCGTGCCACTTTCAGGGATCACTGACGCGTTTGTAGTTCTGACACACATTTCTTCCTCAGCCCTCCATCCTTCTGCAAGGATAAATGACACTGTAGCCTTTGAAACTGTCCTTTATTTATTTATTTTGTACCTCGTAATAAAATCAGCTTTGCTTCGCATAAAACTCACATTAAGTAACGACGTGATATAGGTTAATGGTAATACTAATCACAAATAATCCTCCGCTGGAGGTCGATTTTGCGAAATAAACACCGGTGATGTAACTCAAACTTTATTAGGAACCGTTGTTGCATGTGGAATAGATTTTGCGTATGAAAAGTGTTCCGTGAATAAAATTATCTTTTTATACATGTGGTTAGCGGATATTTAGCTCTTGAGGACAATGCTTATCAACTTTTATTGCCACTTCGGGTCACACTTTTGGGTTATTTGAGATTCTCGCGGCACACTTTTGGGTTATTTGAGATTCTCGCGGCACAGCTAACTATTAAAGTTCCTGGGGCGAAACGGAAACTAATTAAGTCAGAACGGAAACGGAATCGGAATCATTCATTTGGTAGACGTCGACCTCGCTGGGAATAGTGTCGCAAGTTCTATAATGTTACCTTTTTAAATCTCACTGATATAAGTTGTTTATTTAGCAAACAACCTGATCTTAAAAACAACCTGCTTGCATAATTTCCTACGAAGAGATGATGGGAATTTGTGTCAGCCCGGAGAAGTACACTATGTGGACAAAAGTATCTTGCGCACCCTGTAGTGTAACGGAAAAAATTGGGGCGCCCCGCAAAAAAAAAAAAAAAAAAATTCTTCGAAGCCCTTTTGAGAAAATATAAATTAGATTTCAAATACTGAATTATTTTTTATTTAATTTCATGTTATTATCATGAAAGAAATACGGGATTACACCATAAATACAAATTTTGAAAATGGCAATCCATTTTTTGGTGTAAATGTAACAAAAAGTCAGATAATATCCGAAAGCTTGAAAATTTCGTCGTCCTAAAGCGGGACTCGAATCCGCGTCTCCCACATAGCGCCCGGGTATGCTAACCTCTACACCACCCAGAATATATTCAAACTAATTGGAAACTTGAGACATTAATCGGAAAATTGAGACTTGGTCGTTCTGGGTGGTGTAGTGGTTAGCATACCCGGGCGCTATCTGGGAGACGCGGGTTCGAGTCCCGCTCCACGACGATGAAATTTTTAAGTTTTTGGATATTATCTGACTTGATATCCTTGTGACATTTACACCAAAAATCGGATTGTCATCTTCAAAATTCATATTATTAACTAGGTTTTATGAGCGTTTTAATAATTCCATTTTTTTAGAACCTACAGGTATTTTTGTAAAGCGAAAATACACTCATTGTCAAAAAATAGTTGCACCCAGAAGGACGTGTCGGATTGCAATGCTAATCGGGAGAAAGATAAAGGTTACCAGGAACAATAAACGATTAAACACTGAAACTGATATGGGCAATATTTATTGATTTACACCAATAAGTATTGTCTCGCAGTATGGCGTCGGGCAGCCATGTTTGCTCACACAGCATGCCAGACGTCTCGGCATGAAGTTGTACAGGTTCCTAATGGTATCCTGTGATAATCCATCCCACACAGCTTGAATCTTCTCACTCTGTAACTGCATATTGTGCGGTAGAGGTGGAGTGTGGACAGCGCGTCCAATAGCACCCCACACATTTTCAATCGGCGGTAGGTCTGGCGATGCGGCTGTCCATGGCAAGAATGTCGGTGCCTCGCAAGCAAGCTCTCGAGACAGCAGCAGTATGCAGACAAGCGATGTCCTGTTGGAAAATCGTACCGAAATGAGCGTTCCGAAAAGGTAGGGCACTGTTTGCAGGACCTCATTAACGTAACATTGGGCTGTCAAAGTGCGTGTACTGAACACAAAAGGTAATCTGGCATCGTAGGCAATTTCACCCCCACACCATGACACCAGGCCTTCTGGATGTGTGACCCTCGACCACAAACTGTTCGTCTTGGCGCTGACCACGGTGCCTTCACACACGGATTCGTTGGTCGTCTCCTCCAAAACAAAGCGGGACTCGTCGCCGAAGATCACACGCTCTTTGACAGTCTGGCACAACACCATTGCAGTCTTTGGCGACGATGCACTGGTGTTAAGGGCACTCGTCGTAACGGTCTGCGTGCGTGTAGTCCTACGTCGTGCAGCCGTCTGCCAGTGGTGCTGGCACTAATCGGACGATGCATGGAGGGCACCACTGCACGCTGAATATCCGCAGTCGTGGCTGTTGGGTCACTCCGCGCATGTCGGATGACGCATCGGCCCTCTCTCTCCGTGGTCCGTCTTGGTCCACCAGACCCTTCATGTCGCTGCTCCGTGCCTTGTTCTATCCACTGCCGCCAACAGCGTGCTATGGTGATATCCGCACGACCGCTATGGCGCGCAATATGGCGATAAGACCATCCCGCTTCCCAACATAACAGCGTTCTGACTCCCGCTGTTATGTAACCAACATAACAGCGTTCTGACTCCCGCTGTTATGTAACCAACATAACAGCGTTCTGACTCCCGCTGTTATGTAACCAACATAACAGCGGGAGTCAGAATGGCAAGCACGCGCAACACGACGACCTAATATACCCGGTCAGGCACAGTGCTACGACCCCTCCTTGCTGACGTCACATGCGCGGCCGAGCGTGATACCTGAATCATTTGCATGTCTCACGATATCAAACCCACCCACCAAGTTTCATTTCTGTCGGTTGCTTCCTTCTGAGTGCCACTATTTATTAATTTTTTTGACGTAGAGTGCAATTGCACTTTATTGCTTGTAACACAAATGTACTCGTTGTAGTTAAAATAATTGCCCTAATTTTATACACTCACGGACAATCAAATTTTCGCACCAAGAAGGAAGCATCGGATTGAATAGAAATTTTATGGACGTATGATACACATGATGGCAAAAATACAGCTGCAGGACAATTACACAGGAATCTGTGGCACGCAGTCCGGTCATCTTCAACAGCGCGTCGCACCACCTCATCCGGCGATACATGCTGCAATACGGTCCGGCATGGAGGCGAACAGACGCCTGCTGTTGTCCTGCGGCAGACTGGCCCTCAAGTGTTGGACAGTGTGCTCCAATACCCTGAGAGAGCAGCACGGCGACAACCGGCGTTTCAACTGGCCCCACACATGCTCGATAGGGGACGTGTCCGGGGAGCGGACAGGCCATGCATGAAGTGTTTGGACATGACGTAGGCAGACCTGGCAAACACGAGCAGTGTGCGTGAGGGTATTATCCTGCTCGTATAACGCACCTGGAATCCCGGCCAGGTATGGGAGCACATGGGGCCGTACGATCTCATTCACATACCGCTGGCCCGTCAATGATCCGCATAATACTACTAGAGCTGATCAGTTATCGTAGGCAATGGCTTCCCCAGACCATAATGGCGCCCGATAGCGATTCTGGACGTATACACATCTAGAGAGAGCAGGGAACACGCAATCACACCTCCAACATCATCGAAAGGTACCGGTTTGGAGGTGGCGGAGTTCTCGTTTGGGGCGGTATCATGCTTGGTAGCCGTACTGACCTCCACATCTTCCAAGGAGGTTCAGTCACTGGTGTCCGCTATTGTATCGAGGTTCTCCTGCCTCACGTGCGTCTGTTTAGAGGTGCTGTGGGTCCTCAGTTCCTCTTCTTGGACGACAACGCTACACCTCATCGTACAGTGGCTGCCGCAGAGCTGTTGGAGAGTAAAGATATTCAACGCATGGATTGGCCCGCAAGGTCCCCCGGACCTGAATCCAATCGAACACGTGTGGGACCTTCTCGGGATACGCTTGGCAGCACGTCACCAGCTGCCAGCAACGATTCCGCAGCTGCGATTGGCGCTACAAGAGGAATGAGCCTCGATGCCTCAACAGATCCTTGACAACTTCGTCCTCAGCATGGGCAGACGTTGTAAATCCTGCAACGCAGTCAGGGGTGATCATATCCCCTACTAAAGACCGGATTTTTCTTGGCAGCCGCCTGTCACATGGACGTTTCTGTCTTCTGTCCAGTTGTGCTCGAAGCTACCTTTTCAATAAAGTGCCGTTGTATCCTTTGGATTCCTTGTTTGGACGGTTTTGCTCACTTGTCCCATATTCTTACATCTTGGGGATCTTATGGTATGATTTGAGTCAATGTGGAGCACTTCTGCACGACGTTACATTCGAAAAACCGTCTCGTCCTTAATTTTTGCACGCCAGTGTACATAGCACCTTATCCTTATTGATATAAAAAATTCATTCATTGAACTAATATCTCTTTCCCATTCTGTTGTTAATATATACATGTATGTATAGGAGTTATGTGCGAACAGCTGAATATACACTGCCGGACAATTGCTAAGGACGAATGACAATAGCAACGATAGAAACCATAAAATGGAAGGCAGGAAAAGGTGGAAATTAGCATAAGTGCGGGATATAGTAAGACGTGTTGTGCGTATGCAAATTTTGGATTGCCGAACTTCTTCGTGACGTCATAGCGCTGATAAGATATATAAAGGATTTGACGCGTATTGACCGTTGTTGTTCAAACGCAAAGTTGAAAGGGAAAGAATCAATTGACGAACTTGCAATTTTCAGTATGTCTTCCCGACATCACCTAGATGATTTTACGCGTGGCCGTATTATTGGCAAGATTGAAGAAGGGCGAAAAATAACAGATGTTGCCAGGGAGTTCGACGTCAGCCACAGTGTTGTTTCAAGGCTTTGGAAATCCTTTCAAACAAATGGAGAGTGTAGCAAACATCACGGGGGAGGTCGTGTTCGCAGTACGACACCTGCAGAAGATCGATACATAGTGCTATCAACAAAAAGACACCGGCGCAGCACAGCTAGTGAGGTAGCAAATCAGTTTATGGCTGCTACTGGCAAGCGGATCTCCCGAAAAACTGTCGCCAGACGTTTGCATGAAGGAGGACTATACGCCCGCTGTCCTGTTGTGTGCATCCCATTGTCCAGACGTCACCGTACCGCCCGTTTGCAATGGTGCCATCAACATCGCAATTGGACTGATAACGACTAGTCTGCTGTCCTCTTCTCAGATGAGAGTAGATACAGTCTATCGTCTGAATGTCGACGACAACTGATCTGGCGTGATAGTGGTACTGCATATTGTCCAGCAAACATACAGGAAAGGGGCCGATATCCGACATGTAGTGTCATGGTATGGGCTGGCATCATGATCAATGGCCGTACGTCCCTCTATGTGCTTCCAACTGGGACTATGACTGGCCAACGATACATTAATGATGTTCTGCTACCTCATGTTCGCATGTTCCGTGGTGCTGTCGGTGATAGATTCATTTTCATGGACGACAACGCAACATGCATCGAACAGTCGCTGTCCAGGAGTGTCTTGAGAGCGACGATATTCAACGCCTCGTATGGCCAGCACATTCTCCAAATCTGAATCCCATTGAAAATGTGTGGGATGCTTTGGGGAGGAGTCTTGCTGTTCGCCAATGCCCTCCAATAAACAAGGACACCCTCATCCGTGCACTGACAGAGGAATGGGATAAATTACCCCAACAGCTGCTTGATAATGTTGTGCAAAGCATGACACGAAGTGTGGAATCTTGCATCGTCCTCCATGGTGGCCATATCCCGTACTGACATCTTACGCCGGAACGCCTGCGGACGGTAATTGCATTTTTTTCACGTTTACGTATTCTGCACAAAATGGCCTGTTTGTCCCTTGAACACGTTCCAAAGCCTTCTGGATTTCAGAGCACAATAAATTGTCTTTCTTGTAATGTCCTGGCATTCTGACATTATTTTATTTCACTTAGCATCCAACCACACTTACTTTTTTATGCGCTATATAGCCGTTTATGATCCGTCCTTAGCAATTGTCCAGCAGTGTATATTTGATATGGCTGTGAAAAGGGGCCTCAAGTCGTCTGGAATAGTTGCATTCTCATCATCCGGTTTTTATAAACTGAAACCGCGTAAATGATTTCCAAATATTTTACTTATTCATTGAAAAAAAGATACCAGAAATCGCTTTTCTTTTTAATTCTTCATTGAAAGCTGCCTAAAAAAATTCCTGGCTGTTTCTTCAACCAGCTTCATATCGAGTTTCCGCAAAAAAATTTGTAAAATAGTTTTCCTGAGGTTAGAGGTTACGCCTGCCCACGAACGGATCCCACGGGGACTCTAGAAGTCAAGAAGTCAATATCATCAAATTTATAAAATTTATAAAATGTAATTGACCTTTTTTTTTTTTTTTTGGTTGCTATAAGCAGTCGCCCGTCCCTAATTTAGGGTCACTGGTTCCAGGGAAGGGAGAGAGCCAGTGCCGTAAGACAAACACAACATCCATGCCTCACCGGGATTCGAACCCGGACCCCGTTCGGACGAATGATCAGAGGCCATCGCTTAGACCACTGCGCCACCGGGGCGGCATAATTGACCTTATAAGACAGTACTGACAAACTGACCTAAAGTAATTGACACCAAAAATCTATATCAACAAACTAATCTAAGCTAAATGCTTCTACAAATCATTGTCAACAAATTGATCTAAACTAATTGACTCTACAAGTCAATATCATCAAATTTATATAAAGTAATTGCCCTCACAAGTCAGTATCAACAAGTTGATCTGAACTAATACAGATACCAAAAACCAATATCAACAAACTCATCTCAAATGAGTGCTTCTACAAATCATTGTCAACAAATTGATATAAATTAATTGACTCTAGAAGTCAATATAATCAAATTTATATAAAGTAATTGCCCTCACAAGTCAGTATCAACAAGTCGATCTGAACTAATACAGATACCAAAAACCAATATCAACAAACTTATCTCAAATGAGTGCTTCTACAAATCAATCTCAACAAATTGAAATAAATTAATTGACTCTAGAAGTCAATATAATCAAGTTTATAAAAAGTAATTGACTGTACAAATCAGTATCAACAAGTCGATCTGAACTAATACAGATACCAAAAACCAATATCAACAAACTCATCTCAAATGAGTGCTTCTACAAATCATTGTCAACAAATTGATATAAATTAATTGACTCTAGAAGTCAATATAATCAAATTTATAAAAAGTAATTGACTGTACAAGTCAGTATCAACAAATCGATCTGAACTAACATAGATAACAAAAACCAATATCAACAAACTCATCTCAAATGAGTGCTTCTACAAATCATTGTTAACAAATTGATATAAATTAATTGACTCTAGAAGTCAATATAATCAAATTTATAAAAAGTAATTGACTGTACAAGTCAATATCAACAAATTGATCTAAAGTAATTGACACTAAAAAGTCAAAACCAACAAACTGATCTAAACTGATTGATTCTTGAAGGCAATATAAACAAACTGATCAAATCTTATTCATTCTACATGTCAATATCATGAAATGTATCTAAACTAATTGACCGTAGAAGTTAGTATCATTAAATTTATCTAAATTAATTGTCTCTACATGTCCATATCAACAAATCGATTTACATTAATTCTACAAGTCAGTATAAATAAGTTGATCTACGCTAATTGACTCTACAAGTCAATCATCAAATTTATATAAAGTAATTGACCATACAAGTCAGTGTCAGCAAACTTATCTAACCTAATTAACACTAACAGTAAATACCAAAGAATTGATCTAAAATGACTGTTTCTACAAATCAGTGCCAACAAACTGATCTAAACTTTGGCTGCACCAAGAAGGAATAATCGCAAAAAATCGTAAAAAGGGTACAAATGGATTACGTATAACCCAATTATGTTGTGTTTGTCTTACGGTACTGGCTCTCTCCCTTCCCTGGAACCAGTGACCCTAAATTAAGGACGGGCGACTGCTTATAGCCCCTTGAGTTGCTCGCGGTGGTCGTTAAACACACAGCCTGCCCAGCCCCGGTGGCGCAGTGGTCTAAGCGCTGGCTTATGATCATTCATCCATGAAGGGTCCGGGTTAGAATCCCGGTGAGGCATGGATTTTGTGTTTGTATTACGGCACTGTTCTCTCCCTTCCCTGGAACCAGTGACCCTAAGTTAGGGACGTGCGACTGCTTATAGCCCATCGAGTTGCTCATGGTGGTCGTTAAACCTCCGACCCAAAAAAAAAAAAAAAACACAAACAAACGCTGTCTCGATTCTTTCAAAGTTGCAAAATACCGAGCGGGTTACGTATAAAAGAATCGAATAACCGCATATTTGTGATAATTTGAAATTCAAAACTTAACGTATAATCGCAAAAAGTATACGGCACTGGCTCTCTCCCTTCCCTGGAACCAGTGGCCCTCAATTAGGGACGTGCGACTGCTTATATTCCATTGAGTTGCTCTCACTGGTCGTTAAACCCCCAATGAAAAACAAAAAAATCTGTAACGTATTTTCGACTCCTGTTTAATTCAATATACGTACTTCTTTCTTGTATTTTCTGTTTTCTGCAAGCACGCATCTCCTCATATATTTTTGAACTGTATATAATTTTTGTTCATCTTGGTTGGTTAGGATCTCTGACCCATAAGTGGCAAAAGCAATGGTGAAATACCTTTCTCTGAGAAACAACTGTAGTTTGATCTTCAATATTATGTTGATTCTGAAGCCACGTTTAATGCGTTTTTTGACTTCATTCTTTCGACTGCCCTCCACAGATGAACTCTTGAGCAAAGTTAAAATCGACAACAGCAACTTCCAATTTTATCCTATCGAACCAAAAATCTCCATGTGTATAGCTCTGTGTGTCTATTTTAGCCTACATAAAAACCAATTCTGATAAGCACAACAGAGAAATGCGTTAACCGAAACTATGCGGATCACGCTTTCTTTTTTTTTTTTTTTTCATGATTGATGACGCACGTAACTTCTAACTTGCCGTTTCTGTTTAATACCATTACGCAGAAAATAGACAAGATTATATATAAAAACAACAGATACCCCTTAAGTAACGAGGTTATGGCAGAAAAGTAGCCGTGATAAGTATCTGTTATTTTTTTATTTCTGGTTCTTACCAACTCTGGAAATTTCGCAAGGTTTCTGGAGGATCCAACTTCTTACGAAATTTGCTGAGATCTCACTTAAGTGTCGATAATGTTTTCTTTCTCCGCACGATCCACTTGACCATGAACATTATTGCTATTCCAAGGTTACTCCCACAAGAATGTTACTAAGGTCAAAAGTTAAAGAAATATTTCGGAAATAAGAGGGCACAATACACACCCATTTAACAACTACAACTCTTGAATCTTCAAAGCATGCAAACACATGAACATTTCATACACAGCAGGAAAACATTTTGAAATAGTATCGTTTCTTTACGCTATTTTTAAACTCGATTGCAGTATTTTCAGTCGAAATTGTGTTATAAGTGCGTTATAGTGATCTGGAAGAAAAAAAAAAATATTTGTCTGGTTCATAAAAGAAAAAAGAAGTTTGTTTTGTATGAATGTCAGTTAGGAAACTTTGAAGCTTACCATGTCTAAACACGACGGTTTTGTTCTCATTCAATGGTTTAAAAATAGTCAACAGTTTTTTATTCCGACAAATTTATTTAAGTATCATAAAACAAAGGAAAATATGCACTAGAGAGGTGGAAACGTTGCTTCTGGGCGGAATGTTTGACAAGCCTGCAAGATACAAAGCACTGATGCTTCTTGAAAAGCAGATGTTTTCTATGCGTTTACATACTACAGGCAGAGCTTCTTTCTTTTTTCTTCTTGTGGAGGAAAGAGTTGGAAATTACCTTCTTTAACACAAATTTTTTTGGTTTTGATGTTTGGAATAATTATTTAATTAAATAATATAATGACCACAGTAACATGTAACCGCAAAGAATAGGACGCTGATTTTTTTTTTTTTTTTTTTTTTTTTAACGACCACCGCGAGGCGCTCGACGGGTTAAGCAGTCGTCCGTCCCTAATTTAGGGCCGGTTCCAAGGAAGGGAGAGAACTCGTGCTGTAACAAAAGCACAACATCCGTGCCTCACCGGAATTCGAACCCAGACCGTATCTCGGACGAATGGTCAGAAGCCAGCGCTTAAACCACTGCGCTACCGGGGCAGCGACGCTGATTTGCCAAGCTATTCCAAAGTGTTAGCGAAAATAATTGGCCAAAAAACGCAAAGGGTAATATACTATATGGTGAAGAAGAAGAAATCAAGATGTTATCTAACAAGCTTTAACTCAACGAAAGAGACTTGATTCGTGGTTTTACAGAATACTTACAACTTCAAGGAAAAGAAATACCAAAGAAACCTTCTGATCATTCGCCCGAGGTGAGTCCAAGTTCGAATCCGGTGAGGCATGGAGGTTGTGTCTGTCTTAGAGCACTGGCTCTCTCCCTTCCCTGGAACCCGTGGCCTTAAATGAGGGACGAGTAAGTGCTTATAGCCTAGTGACTTGCTCGTGGTGGTCGTTAATCTCCCAAAGAAAAAAAGCAACTGTTGCATTTTTCTGTGGAAAGGGATTTTCTCAGATGAATTTTAATCTCAACTCCGACTAATGTCTTCCCTTTTAACCCCATAGCAGAATCGTGGCGACGGGCGACGTACGTCGCAGATTTATTTTGGTCCTGCAGACAAAAACTATAGCCCCAGAATCCTATTAAATCCTCTTGCACACTCCCGATCATGGATGCAGGTTTTCCATCTTCCGAAATTTCCGGAAACGGAAATTAGACGGAGTGCAGATTTCTCCCGTAATCGTATTCTTTTTCTCTCGCGATGTTCCCTTGGTGTTCGCCGAAAAGATTGTCCGGCATTGTTTTATTTCATAAATGTTTGTGTTTCAGTTTAAAAATGAGGAAACAATTTCCGAAAACGGAAGTTAGAAGGAACCTTGTAATCTGAAATCCTTTTTCTGGCGTTGTTCCCTCTGCTCTGTATGGTTGTTAAATATAGTTTCATTAGATGTTTGTATTTAAGATTGGAAATTGAGAAGAATTTTCCCAAAACGCAAGTTAGATGAAGTAAAAAGTTCTACCGTAATCGTAAAATGGAGGCAAAAACTTTCAGCAACGGAAGCCGAAGGCAGCGAAGATTTTTCCCGTAACCCCCCCCCCCCCCCCCCCCGTTGGTTTTCCCTGCACTGTATTATTGTTTAATCATCACAAATCATAAAAATGTTTTTATTTGAGATTGAATGAAAATGGAGAAAAAATTTCCAAAAACGGAAGTTAGACGGAACGAAGATTTCTCCTGTAATCGTAATTCTTTTTCTATGCATGGCTCTGACCTTTATCATTGTTAAATATAATTTTGTTCCAAAAATCTGCGTGTTTCAGCTTGAAAATTGTGGCAAAATTCTAGGTACAGATGGCCAGAGTGTTCTTCATCCTAGTTATCATTGCAATTGCTGTAGTGCGTAGGTTAGACTTTTTTTTTAAGGTAGAAGAAATATGAAATGGTCAGTTCTTTTAATTCTTTTTTAAATTTCTACTGTTTTTCGCTTCTAGTAGTTATTTTGTTGCACCATTTACGTATCTGTCGCAGACTGACCAGGAACTTTCTGCTATGGGGCCTTTCAATCGCAACAACAACCTCATTATTATTCATAAAAATTGTCGAGGCACTTTGTTCCTACAAAATACGTTAAATCGTGGCTCCTTGGAGGACATCATTCGGCAGTAGATACGTAACGAAGCGGACAAGAGTTGTAGAAACATCTCAAGAGCTGAAAAAAAAATTGGGCTATATTTTGTGATCAAATTGCAGCTCCTTTTTATTATAATGTAATTCTTAGTGCAAATTTAGCTCTCATTTATGGGTAAGCTTGACAGTAATTTCAGTTCCACCATCTGATATATATATAACTATTATGGAATACCACCATCTTTTAATATAATTTAATATAACATGAGCATGTAAATTACATTTTTGCAGTTTGTACCATGGAACAGTAATAAGGCTTAAATTAAAGAACAATGTTCGAGAAATTAAATTGTTTTCCATAAGGTCAATCCTCTCCCCTTTTTTACAACGTACATTTAAGAGTTTCGGGAAAAACTCTTAAATGTTTTTTCTCAGAAAAAAAAAAAACATTGACTATAGGTATAATAAATTTATTTTCCTACCTTTCGCACTTTTTATTTATTTATTTATTGTGAGAGAGGGTCAAGTAACATTTTTTCGGCAAAAGCTTCGCAAAATAAGTAAGATAATGAATAGCAGAGATCTCGAAATGCTTCAGCACCAAAATAAGTTATTTAAACGCTTTTTCTCCCTTCTTTTTATTTTTTTTTTATTTTTTAATAAGAGAGAAGGAAAGAACTTTTGACACAATGATTATAAAAAGTTTGATCGCCGTGTGCAAATGCATGTGAATTGCCGTCCCGATCACTGAGTAGTCAAAGCACTAGCTTCTGATCATTCGTCCGAGATGGGTCCGGGTTCGAGTCCCAGATGCTGGCTATGTCCAATCCCTGGGATCAGTGGCCCCAAATTAGGGAAGGGCGACTACCTGTTGCTATATATTCTCACGGTGGTCGTTAAACTCAGAAAAAAAAGTGCATTAATTTCAATTGAAATGAATATATGCCCACATAGCAGTCTTCATTCAACTGGTCTACATCCGTATCACGGAGAATGTATTTCATTACAGATACAGTATGAAATATCACACGAGTCAAATGAAAACCTTAAAAGTGTGATAAAAAAATTCAAAATACAGTGTCCTTGTCCTGTAATTTGGCAATATTGTTACTAATGACTAAAAGATTTTCTTACAGGTGGCAGCACGATGCAGACACGTTTAGTGACGTCACAGTAGAAGTGTAAAGATGGCCGCCCCACTTGGAGACATGCACCAAAGAGAAGCAACATTCTGTCATCCGGTTTTTTGAGAAGTGAAAGCGTAAAACCTATTGAAATTTTCATCATCGAATGAAATTGCAGTATCGTGACGTATGTCTGTCATTCCAGCAAGTGTACGAATGGACTACGAAGTTCCAAAACGGCGTGAGTTCTGTGACAGATTCTCCTCATCAACCGGGTCAGGCACATGAAGTAGTGACCCAGAGTCCATTACAGCAATTGAAAATGAAAATCACTCACATTTTGGAAACACGAAAAATGGGAAATCGCCCACATTTTTGAATATCAATCATGATTCAGTGCACCACATCATCCATGATGTGCTCCACTTCAACAAAGTGTTTGTAAGGTGGGTGCCACGCCAGCTGACTCCAGAGTTGAAACAATGAGGTGTTGATGCCCAGTGGCGTAGCCAAGGGGAAGAGGAGTTCGGAATTTGACCCCCATCCCCCCTTTGAGGGGAGATTGAGAACAAATTTAAAGCGATGTATATGTATGTATATACGAGGTTTTCATCAATGAACCAAACCCATGGACCCACCCTTAAGAATTTCTGGCTACGCCACTGTTGAGGTCTGTCAAGAACTTTTGCCGCGCTTCGAAGCAGAAGGTGAAGGCTTTCTTTCTACAAAGAATTGCTACTGGAGATGAAACCTGGGTTCACAATCATCAGCCAGAAATCAAAAGAGAGAGCACGGAATCCTCCTCACCAAAACCGAAGAAGTTCCGCACGCAGCCAACTGCAAGGTTATGCTGACTCTCTTTTGGGATGAACGAGGTGTAATTTTGAAGCACTACATGCCCAGGAGGAACACTGTAAACAGTGACACGTATGAAGATCTTATCAAGAATCATCTTCGACATGCCATCAAATCAAAACGACGTGGACTTCTGAGTACTGGTGTCTTGTTGCAACATGACGGCGCTGGGCCCCATACTGACCGTGCAACGGTTGTAACTATACAAGATACTTCGAGTGCCTTCCACATCCGCCGCATTCGCCAGACATTACCCTAAATGATTACCACATCTTTGCACTACTCAAAGATGCGATGGGAGGAAAGACTTTACACACATCTGATGTGGTAATGTCTTTCCAGACATTACCACATCTTTGCACTACTCACAGATGCCATGGGAGGAAAGACTTTACACACATCTGATGTGGTAATGTCTTTCCAGACATTACCACATCTTTGCACTACTCACAGATGCCATGGGACGAAAGACTTTACACACATCTGATGTGGTAATGTCTTTCCAGACATTACCACATCTTTGCACTACTCACAGATGCCATGGGAGGAAAGACTTTACACACATCTGATGTGCTAATGTCTTTCCAGACATTACCACATCTTTGCAGCACTCAAAGATGCGATGGGAGGAAAGATCACCTGCTTCATTGGACAGGTCCGATGAAGCAGGTGGTGCATGACACGTGATAGAAATAATTTTTTTCTACAGGATTTTTTTTTTTGATTGGAGGCTTAACGACCATCCGTGAGCAACTCAGTGGGCTATAAGCAGTCGAAACAACGAGGTGTTGTTAATGAGATGTATTAATTAATGGAGATGTCGCCAGTCCCTAATTTAGGGCCACTGGTTCCATGGAAGGGAGACAGCCAGTACCGTACGACAAACACAACATCCATGCCTCACCGGGATTCGAACCCGGACCCCATCGCGGACGAATGATATGAAGCCATCACTTAGACCACTGCGCCACCGAGGCGGCTTTTCTACAGGAATCTATGCACTTTGTAGGCGCTGGAGAACTTTTACTGCACAAAATGGAGATCACGTTGAAAAATGATACAAGTGTGTACCACTTTTGTTAAATAAATTGTACGAAAAAAGTACTTAAAGTTTTCATTTGACTCTCCCTTGTACTGTATATCCAGTTAACAGCTGTTTTGAAGATATATATGCCGCCCCGGTGGCGCAGTGGTCTAAGGCGCCGGCCTCTGATCATTCGTCCGTAAGGGGTCCGGGTTCGAATCCCGGTCAGGCATGGATGTTGTGTTTGTCTTACGGCACTGGCTCTCTCCCTTCCCTGGAACCAGTAACTCTAAATTAGGGACGGGCGAC
This sequence comes from Macrothele yani, assembly GCA_039090855.1. Lineage (NCBI taxonomy): Eukaryota > Metazoa > Arthropoda > Arachnida > Araneae > Macrothelidae > Macrothele > Macrothele yani. The sequence continues at coordinate 45,895,762 of CM077009.1, forward strand.
TGCTTATAGCCCATTGAGTTGCTCCCGGTGGTCGTTAAACCTCCAATCAAAAAAAAAAAAAAAAAAAAAGGAAGATATATATTATGTAACGGAACACAGAAGTGGAATATGAAATTTCATCGAAGTAACTTTTTCGATTCTTCTATAGATCTGGTACAGCGCATTACGCAATAATACCACTTACAAAACTTAATCCAACCACGATGGAAAATTTGTAACATTACACCATGGACAGTTAACGTGCAAAGTGCCTTGGGGGGCGGGGCGACCTCCATGAATAACTCTAAGGGTCAGAAACAGTCGCCCGTCCTTAATTCGGGGTCACTGATTCCAGGGAGGGCAGAGAGCCAGAGCTATTCAAATAACGTACCACTCACTCGGGACTCGAACCCGAAGCCATTTCGGACGACTGATCCGAAACCCGCACCTCTGACCACCCAGCCATCAGGGCGGCAAAGTGTCGTCAGAATAATTTTATAGGTTCCTCAGTTACAATCCATTTGTTGCATTGACGAACCGTTACAAGTTGTTGCCCAGTAACAACTATTCTCTGAACTTAAAATCGAATCCCGACTGCACCAGAAGGTACATAACAAACCCAGAAACCAAAAAGGAAAGAACGGATGAAATTTCATTTTAATATTCCATATATACATATACTTGCTTCTGTAACTTGGGCATCCATGTTACCCTCAGCACTTTTCTCGCCATTTTCGATGCAGTTGGTCAGTGGGCTTGCTTTCGCTTCCCGGCGTCGCATCCGAGGGAAATTTAGATTTATGGTTTTCGTCGTTGTGCGAGGGAGTAAGGAGATAATGATCGACAGGGGGTCACTGAGGAAGGAAAAGAAGGAGCATCTGCGCCTTCTAAGAAGGGGACGCTCTTTAGGTGTGTTTCTCAGCGGTCAACGGAACTTCTCTTCTGGAAGGGAGTCGGTTGGAAGTGAGCGAAGAAAGAGGTGGGAGATTCTCTTCGGTCGGTGCGAAATCGAGATAAGGGGAAGAAGGAATGGACGCTGATGATTAAGCGAAGCGAATGCTGGGCACGATAGGATTCGACGTGTTAAAAATATTACAGAGAATGAATGGAAATCACGGACAATGCTGGAGATCTGCCTCGTATCAACTGAATAAACACTTTCCTCACTGCAAGAGCGAGTTATAACTTTAGTCGATATTTTATTTATCTGCTCCAGGCGGGTAAAATACGGGTTAAACTCCCGAAACAAAAACTCTCTGCAAGCAAAGCATGAACGAACCCTTCACACAGGGTGCTGAAATATATCTCAGCACCAAGCCCTATAACACTTCAGCATGTATAAAACCTCGAAAGGGAGAGAGATAGATAAAAAGACATTGTATCTCTTAAGTCGGTTTAATGCCACATTGCAGAATGTCTTTCAGTCATTGAACTGGGATGACAAGGGAAAATGATTAATTAATGGAGATGTCATGTTACCACGAATTCAGCCATAGACGTGAACCACTGTGTCGGCGATTCGCCACCGTGGGAAATTCTTTTACAATTCTGAGCGCCATTACCGAGTACTTCCTAATATTAAGCCGTCTAGGGATTAAAACAACCTTAAAGTCGGATTTCCTATCTCTTATGGGAATTCCATTTTCAATCTTGAGGACATATTTATTACGCGCTGTGTTTCACCCAAATCGTAGAGGGGTTTCCGCCAAAATTTATGTGCCGCAAAAGTTAGATTATGATCAGCACATAGTATGCGTGTAAAACGCGCACTTCATACATAATACGCACAAAAAACGCCAGTTATTAATCTTTACGACACAAGTGGATGAAGTTAAAATTTGATATTTATTTTTAATAAACGCTACTTAAAAACTAGTACAAGGTGAAGAGAGAGAAATTTAATTGAGATTGTTCTTAAATTTTTACCTGAATTCCAATTAAAATGACTGTCGGTTAATATTTCGTTTATTGAAAATCGTAACATGGTGAAAATTTTGGAAAATTCAGAATCAAGACGTGAATGGCACATGCTACCCCAAATAGAACATGCGATCACTGGGAAAATGATCATGAAGGCTCATCTTAGCTGTTAACTTTCAGTCGTCGTCGTCATCATCATCCTTGCTACTCTAGTACTTCTTCTTAGCCTGTTGACACCATTGCAGGGTTCTAACTTCTTCAATCCTTAGCCTCAGTCCTCCATTTAGCACCTCTAAATTTCTGGTCATCTCTCTATCTTATTCTCTAGCACTCTCTTCGTCTCCTTCCATCTCTCAGTTGCCATTCTGTTATTAATCGTGTCCGTCTTTCAGTCTTCCAACATATCCAGCCCATTTGCACTTTGATTCTTTTATTATTTTTATATCTGTTATTCCTGTTCTTCCTCTTATAACTTCATTTCTAACTCTTATCTCTTCTTGTTATGACTAACATTCTTCTCTCTAACTTTCTTACCGATACTCTTATTTTTTTTTACATGGTCACCCTATGATATTCCATGTTTAACTTCCATAAGTAAACAAGGGAATAATACATACATTGATGATTTTTCTTTTTAAACACAACTGAAGATTACCGGTTAAACAGACTTTAAGTATCCAAAAGGTTCTATTATCTTTGAAAATTCTTCTTTTGATTCCTCTTTCTTGTCTTTCTTTAAAACTGATTACTTGACCTAAATAGATGTATTCGTTTACTTTTTCAGTTTCTTTTCCTCTCTGGTACTGCTTATCCCATAATGAACCAGATAGATTAAAAAAAAATCTTTCAACCAACAAATATCCCCCAAAAAACCTCGACATTTTGGGAATTTTCTGTTACATAATTTCGGATCTTCAGCGGAGGAGTTAATTCTTGGGTGGTTCCGATCGCTCTGATTGGATAATACCGTTCTTCACATGTCCTCCATTCTCTAACTGGTTTCCATCTAGTCCTGACGATACTAGAAGGCATCCGTCGACGCTTAACTATACCAGCTGTCACGATGGAGTTCTCTTATTATTGTTGAGTTCCCTAGAATGTAAAATGGCTGTCACCGGACAAACGAAAAGGGGATTTCCCACTTGTTATTTATTTGCTAGCAGCTGGAGATCTTCGGCCGGACAGAACAGAATCTCCGCTGGTGAAATTGAGGAGATTGGTCTTCCGATGGGGAAATGCTTGAATACATTGTCCAGTGTTTTGTGAGAGTAAAAGTTAAGAGCCATGCTTTGCTCATCCCTAGCTCTGGAATTCAAAGGGGGAGTAGAACCTAATCATTTCCCTATTGTTCTTCTCACGTTCTCGGAAAAAGAATGAGAATGTTCCCAGAGATGGGGAGCTGAAAGAAAAGTTCTGCTGTGAAAAAGATGAGCTGAGGGCGGGGGTGGGGGGATGACGAAAGAACGGATCTTCACTTTTCAGTACTTGTCCATTTGTAATTATTGCAAATAATTGTAAATAAACTTTTCTTCAAATCAAAAACGGATAGAAACATAGAATATTTAAATTTAATGTCATACCTAACAGCGTGAGATTTCGTGATAACATATATGATGCACAGTGGTGTGAAAAAGCATTCATCACTTGCAAAAACCATGAATTTTTAATTCTTTCTTTTAACTAATTTTTTTATAATTATTTCATCATTTACATGCCATTAGATGCGAAATTTAATGGAGATTTTAAAAATATCTTAGTTTTCCTGCAGCTGCTTCTGCTCTTAAGATACCTTACAAAAATCATGACCAAGTCCAAATTATTACGAAAAGGATCGTTTATCCAATACGGATGTAGGTAAAAATACCCCTGGAAAAAATACCTCCGGAGAAAATACCCCTGAAAACTGAAAAGCGGAAAAAATCCCCCCCCCCCCGGAGAAAATACCCCCAGAACAAACGGATCACTGTAAACATCCACACAGGAACACTGATGTGTGGCAGTCTTCCGGTGTGGCAATTTACCGGCAACCCTGCCACACATCTTTCTGCAACTTGGCCAAAACACAATAGTCCGAGGGGGGGCTATGAAGATTGCCGTTTCTGGGCCTATATTGAGAACTGAATTGGGAACTCCATACGAATTTCGCGCGAAAACGTTCCCTGTAAGCCAAGCGAGAATTGCACTTTAATTTGGAGAAATAAATTGTCGAGGATCTGAGGTACACTTGGTTCGGGGGGGGGCTCTACCCCCAACTTCCGTAATGTTATTTTCTGGGCCGCTCGAGCCTGTCAGTATATCCATCCAGGAAGTTCCCCTTGAAGTGTCCACGAGCTGGGGGGGGGGCGTTTTCCCCAAAAAAGTTAAAATGGACGTAGAGCTATAAACATTAGTACCATGCTTTATATAATGATTCTGTACACGACCATGAATTTTCAGGAGGGTGGGGTGACCCCCCTACCCCCAGTTTCTAAGAGCTGTTCTGGGGTAACATTCGAGAATACACTAGCAGACTCTAGAGGTCCAGAATATAAAATTATGGAAATTGGGGGTAGAGCCCCCCGCCCCCAAGTGTACCTCAGATCCTCGGCAATTTATTTCTTCAAAATAAAGTACAATTCTCTCTTGGCTTACATGGAACGTTTTCTCGAAATTCGTATGAAGTTCCCAATTCAGTTCTCAATATAGGCCCAGAAACGGCAATCTTTATAGCACTCCCCCCCCATTTGAACTTTTGTGGCCAAGTTGCTGAAAGATGTGTGGCAGGGTTGCCGGTTAATTGCCACACCGGAACACTCCCACACATCAGTGTTCCTGTGTGGCTGTTTACAGTGAACCGTTTGTTCTGGGGGTATTTTTCCTGGGGGTATTTTTTCCGCTTTTCAGTTTTCAGGGGTATTTTTACCGTTTACCATCCAAAACATGGGTTAACAGCAATAAATCGTTTTTGTAATTCATAAGGAATGAATTAAATACAGAAATATAATGAAGCAAAATTATAAAATGTGCCTAATATTTTGTTGTCCAGCCTTTAGCTTCAATCACGCTTTTTCATCTTGACTGCATACTGTGAACAAGGTTTTGTAAAAGATTGGGTTGAATAATATGATTCCAAATTTGGATGCATCTTCAATGAGTTGAGTTCTTGTTGTTGGTTTTTTTTTTTAAAAGTTCATTCGGCACTTTGAATCACAAATTTTCGATCGGGTTTAAGTCGGTGACACTGGTGGCCAATCAAGATGTTGATTTTTTTTTTTTTTTTTTCCCCTGAAATCACTTTTTCTCACTACCTAAATGTAGCACAATGACAGGGAGCATTGTCATCTTGAAAAATAAAATTGTCGTCATAAAGTCCTCTGGATGATGGCAGCATTTTGTTTTCTAATATCCAGATGTATTTCTGGGCACCATACCATCGACAATATGGTGTTCCACAACGCCATGTGCACACATGCAGCTCCAAACCATGACCTTTACTGGATGCTTAACATTACAACTTGGATGGAATTCTTCATGCTTGAAACTCCTTACATGGGCACTATTCTGATTCCCATTAAGGCAAAATTCTGATTCGTCACTGAAAAGAACATTTTCCCATTGCCCACTGAAGTCTACGCTGTCTTTGATTTGCAGTTAACAATGTTTTACACCTGCCTTTGCAGCCACGTAAGTTATAGTGAAGCAGCCTCCTCTTAACAGTTGATGTACTAACAGTAACATCAGTCACTTCAGACCATCTTTGAAGCAATTCAGGTGAATTGAGCCTCCTATCTGCCAAGTTGAACTTTCTGGATACTCTGTCGTACCTAATTGTACTGAATCAGGGCCTTCCACTGCAACGCATATTTTTAATATCACCAGTGTCTTTTACTTTTTTCGCAGACTAATAACTGTAGACTGATTACAGCTCACTCTTTCAGCGATTTGCCTTGAAGAATATCCCCCTTCATGCAGAAAAACTATTTTTACTCTGCCCTCTGTGGACAATCCGCAGTTTTAACAATTACTGAGAATGTACACAAATTATACCCTAATAACAACAAGCGACCACTACAAAGGGTGTGTCTGATCTCAGGCCTTAAACAACCGTTAGAAATAGGAAGCTAGGAGATTTGGGCTAGAGTGCCCGATAGGAAAGTGACACGGAAGCGAGGTAGAAAGCGGGAGGAAGACACCCTTATTTATTACTGGGGGCCCGACGGCTTAACGTGCCCATCCGACGCACGGCGGGTATTTAGTGATTCGAACGTTCGTACCTGCCCAAGATCGAACCTGAGGTTATCTCCATGGCATTCACGAACGCTGACCACTAGGCCACCCGCGGCCCTCAATGCTCTGGTAGCTCTACGGCAACCCTTACAAAGGCTGAAGTAGGAGTAGGATAGCACTAGAAAGCAGCCAATCAGGTAAAAGAATGTCTATGATTGGCTGTAACAACTGATACGCAGCTAACATGAATTTCAATGTGCTTGTCGAACCCCATATTTTATGTCATCCCTTAAGAACAGAAGTAGCTATAGGAAAAACTAACACATTTTTGAATCCCCATTAAGTTTCGCATTTAATGACATATAAATGATGAAATAACTATGAAAATTAGTTAGTTAAGAAAGAGTTAAACTTAAAAATCTGCGGTTTCTTCAGGTGCTGCAATGCACTTTTGCACACCACTGTATACTCTAAATTAACTTTCATTTTTGGTTGTCTTTCTTTATGTAAGTTTTAAACTTACTACTCTGCGATGGGATGTCCTGCTGCACCAGCTCCACAGTCCGGATATGTCACCTTGCGACTACCACATTTACATTTTTGGCTCCCTAAGAGAACACTTGAAAATACGCCGCTTTACAAACGACGGTGAGGTCAAACAGGTAGTCATGAATTGGTTCACCCAGCAGCCGTCTTCATGCTTCGATCATGACATCCGTTCACTAGTGTCAAGATGGGATGCTTGCCTTAACGCTCATGGCAATTATTTCCGGTTTTAACTTATTCATGTAAGTTACCGTGCTGCCAATTTCATTTGAACGAACCAAATACTGTATATCGAAATCTCTGCACTGTTCAAAGTTTTCATGTAAATTTGTTTGTTGTTTTCCACTAGTAAATTCAGATTTTTTTTTTTTTTTACTAGCAATTTGCTACTTGTCGTCGATTTTGCGCAAAATCTATTCGAATATAATTCTTTCATTTTTCACTTTTCACTAAATCCCTTTAATGTGTACGGAGCCGTAGCTAGCTCTCAGAAGCAGAAGGGTGCTGAAGACTTATCGGGGGGGGTTGAAGACTTATCGGAGGAGACTGAAGGGTCCGGGGGCTGAAGGCTCATCGTGGAGTGGAGGAGGGCTTTGTATTTAACAACGAACTATATTCATCCACGAATACAGATGCGAGTTTTGTTTTCCGTTTGCGTTCCTTTCGTTATTTTACTTCACCAGTGAACATTCTCTAAAACGGGGGAAAATAAAACTGAACTCTATTGAAATGTAAAAAGTGAATCGCATTATCAGAATTTGTTTGACGGTAGCTGAGTTCCAAGGTAATTATCAATGGAGAAAAGACAACTTGCAACTGGCATGAAGAAAAAACTAGTGATTTTTCAGTTATTCTTCTGGTTCCTTTCCATTGATCAACGCAGCGGCATTGAGGAATCTTTAATCGCGCGTTCTCCGTCCCTGGTACTCGGAGGTACATGTTTTTACCGTGGTCAACAGCCAAAATTCACTTCCCCACTCAAAACCCAAAAGCCCTTGGATTCCAGGAGGTAGACATTTCTTTTCCCACACATGCGTCAAAAAACCACTCCTATTGAGAGCGGAACAATAAACGGGAAGAAGTTGAAAGCCCTCTCTCTCTCTCACTCACCCTCTCTTTGTTTCTGTCTCTCTCACTCTCTCTTTGTCTCTCTCACTCACTCTTTGTCTCTCTCACTCACTCTCTGACTCTCTCACTCACTCTTTCTGTCTCTCTCACTCTCTCTCTCACTCTTTCTGTCTCTCTCACTCTCTCTCACTCTTTCTGTCTTTCTGTAACTCACTCTCTCACTCTTTCTGCCTTTCTCTCACTCACTTACTCTCTCTGTCTCTCACTCTCTCTCTCTCTCTCTCTCTCTCTCTCTCTCTCTCTCTCTCTCTCTCTCTCTGTCTCACTCACTCACTCTCTATCTCTCTCGCAGAAAGACTTATCTTCAGCACTGTTTTACATCGCCTACAGGGATACATTTAGCTAAAACGTTCCCACGTCAACAATGTCCTTTCGCATTTTACGTTACTGCGAGAAAAAAAAAAAGATTTCTTTCTTCCATGACCCTTAGCAGTAGCAAGTCCGGTACCCAGGGACGGATTGGGACAATCAAAGCAGACCGGGAATGGGTCCACTATAAATACAGATGATCATGATCATCATGATCCTATGTAGAGGATTTTAGGAAGGGAGTGTCTGACCCCAGGTCTTAAACAACCCTTAGAAATAGAAGCTAGGAGATTTGGGCTTGAGTGCCCGATAGGAAAGTGACACGGAAGCGAAGTAGAAAGGGAGAGGAAGGCGCCCTTATTTATTACCGGGGGTCAGTACCCGGGGTCCGACGGCTTAACGTGCCCATCCGACGGACGGCGGATATTTAGTGGATCGAGCGTTCGTACCTGCCTGGGATCGAACCTGAGGCCCTTTCCGTGGCAGTCACGAACGTTGCCCACTAGGCCACCCGCGGCCTTATATAAATACACAGATACCTGCAGGACTTTATAAGTTCTGACACACACACACACACACACACACACACACACACACACACACACACACACACACACACACACACATCTGTTGAATCCTGGATGAAAGAAAACTGCTGAAATCTGCATTGTAAGACGAACTCAATCGCGAACAATATTTAACACTTGTGAAAGAATTTCAAAAATCCGCTCATGGCTAAATGTAGCATCAAACCAGGCTTAAAATGAGGTGTTGTACCAGATAATTATTTCCCTTTAAAAATTTTTATTTTGAAAAAAAAAATGAATAAATAAATAAACGCTGCCCAGGTAGCACAGCCTTGCAATTTAACGTAAGGCCAACGTCTTTTAGGAATAGAAGACGATGGCTCAGTGTTGTGCCTACGTTAACTTTCAAGGCTGTGCTGCCTGGCTAGTTTCTTGAAGACTGCATTGCCAATTAAATTAACATCGAAATGACTATTTTTCTGCACAATTGCTTTTTATAATAATTTTGTGTCTACTGCAGAATGATATTGCTATCTATCACCTTTTTGAGTAAACGCCTTTTTTTTTTTTTTTTAAGTCCAACCATTATTTTAACACATGAACCAGTATTCGTAAATCCTTGTTTCTTTTAAGATGAATGTGAGACGGACAAGGGTTTCGGAATATCTCTGCGGGAGAATCGGTATGTGTTCTGTGTCAGACTGTGGAGCGGATGGGCCATCACAATGGGTACAAGTGTCTCCTTCGAGATTACAAAAGGAGAGTAGGGTATACCAGTGACCCTGAGTTCCAAGCAGTGGCGTAGCCAGAAATTTCTTAAGGGATGGGGGGGGTGTCTATGGATTTGGTTCATTGGTGAAAGCCTCAAGTCATCCGTGATGCTGTCACCTACACCGAGCATGCGAAAAGGAAAACTGTCACCGCTATGGATGTTCTGTATGCTTTGAAGAGGCAGGGCAGAACTCTGTACGGATTTGGAGGTTAAAGAAAACAGAAAAAAAGGCCCTTTTAAGGGCCAATCAAATGTACATGTACATATATATCGCTTTAAGTTCGTATTAAATCTGCCTGAAGGGGGTCTGGACCCAAAGACACCCCCCCCCATCCCTAGCTACGACTATGACTCCAGTCCAACGACTACACCTAAATGTAGTTAGTTTTTGCATAATTAATTTACAATAGTGTGCTTGTACTGGGGGCATTTTATTCACATGAGAACCGAGAATTTTGCTCTGTCATTTCAGAGAAACCGTGCAACATACAGATACAAGGAAAAGTTTTTTTTTTTTTTTAAGGAAATAACTTTTTAGATAGATATAAAGCTTGAATACGTTAATGACTGTTATTCATAAATACCAAAGTAATTATTCGTACGTTCCAAAAAATCCAGACAAAAAGAATACGAGAAAGTGGGCTATTCGTCGAGTGGTCCACACGTCCCCCTCCCGGTACCCATGATTGACAGAGAATTATGGGCGCAGGGTTCCAACTGATTCACTTCAAGAAGTTATTTCTTTTGAGTTTGAGTCATCCAGCGTTCGCATCGTATCCTTCCATTTTTTTTTTTTTTTTTTTTTTTTTTTTTTTGCTATGCAGCACACAAATAAATAAGGTAAAGTATTTATTCTTATAATGAAGTACAGAAGAAATTTTTATAAGCCACCGAAAATAAAAGTTCAGATATTTTACCCTGTCCGACTGCCAGGGGAGAGGCCTGCTAGCATGGGCGGATCCAGGATTTTCGTGAGGGAGGGGCACCGGCGCCTCCCTCCAGTCAATGGTAGTGTTGCCAAAATAATGAGTACGCAGCGTGAAAATACCGTATGGAAATGGAAAGTACAAATCCCCATTACTTCCGAACGCTATCAATCGATCGTTGATAAATTCCAATTAATTAACGAAAGCAATATACTTTTAAGTAATACTTGCTTTCGCGAAAAAATATTCGATTGGTTATTAAAACCTAACAATTTGAAGCTTTTCCTTGGTTCCTGAGCCCAACAGCCTACCTCTGGATCCGTCCCTGTTCCCTACCGTCCTGCTAGCTACGGCCCTGAATGAGTATAGAGTTAAAAGAACGAAAATATCAGGAAACAAGCAATATTGATTCCGCCATAGTAAACATTTTTCATTTCTATAATCTTTTTCTTCTGCACGAAAAAAAAAAATAATGATAATAATTGAGCACACCCCACCTGGGCCGTCGTATCCCCGACCCGTTTTAGTGGGAGAGGGGGGTTGATTGATGACTATAACTCTGTCCCACCTGATTTTTTAAATGAGAAATGATGAATATTAATTTCGTATGTAAATGATACTTATGCTGCTGTAAGGTGATATTATATACAAAGGCAGTTGAAAAAAGGCAGTTAGCCAGTTCCATTCAAGGGCGCCCATAGAGGGGGCTTGTTGCCCCCCCCACTTGTTGGTATAGCCAAATTTTTGAAACACTAAAGTAGACGAAACTTTTTTTAAAGCATTTTTAAAAATAATAAGATATTAATGATTGATTGTATCAATTATTTTTGTTGTATTTTACTATCTTGTACATTTACTAAAATGTTTGACAGCCTGAAGGAGGTAACCCCCCCCCCCTCAAGTACTCACTTGGGCGCCACTGGTTCCAGCAAACTGAAACCCGCGCTTTTAAAGTGGACGTCAAGTAATTTTGCTTCTTATATTTCCAATGGAAAAACTTTTGTACACATTTCCTTCACAATTAGTGTGTTCCCAAGGATGAAAATTTCTACATCGATTAAAAGAACTACGTATTATAACTTGGAATACTTAATATTTTCTAAAACATAACCATAATTATATTAAAAATCACTAACTTTTTCTTTAGTGGTGTTGAAACCAGAAAAAAGATGGCGCGAGCTGTACTTTGATGACGTCAGTAGACAAACAAATGTTGGATTCAATAATTATGGTTATGTTTTAAAAATATTAAGTATTCCAAGTTATGAAATGAAGCTATTTTAATCGATGTTCAAATTTTCATCCTTGGGAACTCATTAATTGTGAAGAAAATGTGTATACAGAAGTTTTTCCATTGGAAGTATAGGAAGCAAAATTACTTGACGTCCACCTTAACAGTACATATATAATAAATTGTAATGTGAGAAATCGTTGAAGAACTGGGGTGTAATGAACTCGTGGATTTCATAGATTTACTGTTAAAGCAAGAATGTCACACTTCATTTCAAAAGAGCATTTATAACCCGGATATCTCGCGCGGTTTCAAATTTCTTTGATGTTACACAAATTATATTGGACATTGCTTCCCTGAAAAAGTATATAGTTTTAAATTGCATAGTCCATGTTTAAATTCACACACATTGCCGCAGCTACCAGAAGGAGGAGAAAGGCTTTGGCTGTAATATAATGCTGCCGATCATAAGAGCTTATCCATTTGTAAGCTACGGGGAGAAGAGGGGGGTTAAAACAAGCTCCTCTCACAAAAACTTTCTTGAGAGTACAGTTTCCAAGCGAACATGTAGGATATTTATCATATTTTGAGGGCAGACCAAAATCCAAATTTTAAAATAACAAAAATATTATTCAAAAAGCTTTGTTCGGACAGTTTTTAACATCACATATGTTATTTTGTTCAACCGTTCTGATTGCCTTTAATTTTCGTTGTATTATTATTACTTCTTTAAAATTGTTTTAAAAAAAATTTTTAAGTCTCGTTAGATACTTAAATTTCCAGGATTTTATTCTGCCCTTCCCCGTGGCGTGCGCAGAAATTTATTTTTTCATACAACTTAATGTGTTGTGAGTGCATTTTTAAAATGGATGTAGTATCCGCGCAAAAATATTCAAATAAATATTTCTGGAAATTATCATTAATATTCTTATTACCTATATTCTTATCACCACATACTGGTTGACCACTTATATTTTTGCTATTTATCTGTGCAGAAAACAAGTTCGAAAAAAGTGATTCGAATCCTGATAAGACCGATCGAGAAATCTATTTCCCAAAGCACTAATAAGCATGTCTAAAAATGGTGCATAAATTGAAATCCTGTGATAGTCTTCTGGGTTTTCTGTGTTTATCTTACAGCGTTGGTTTTGTTTTGATGTGATTCTTGGTATTTTAATCGAAACTCCTTGCTTTCCAGCGTGCTTTAGAGTAATCTGAATTATGTCATGGAGCTCAAATTTGGCATTGCCTCGTCGACACAGAAACTTTCAGTATACCCATGTGTTGGCTTTGTATTGCAATGGGACATTCTGGCCCTTGGCCAGTGTTTCTTTCAGGCATACATCCAGGGGGGAGAAGCCCTCCCGGAAACGACCAATCCCCCAGCCGAAGACATTTTAGGATACCGAACCAAATTTTAATAAATTTAGGCTATGGTGGAAAAGGAAGTTTCGTTTCTTTTTATGCTACAAATATTTCTCCAATTATATTTTTTAAATATTGTTCCAATGGTACTAGTTTTAGTTTATTTTATTAAAAAGTGTATTACGACGCATGATATTCTTCAAAATATAATAAGTAGACTAATCATGCCTAATTGCCTGGGAATCGTGATTCAGGATCAAGAGTGCGTTGAATGCATTTTAATAGATGAACATTTCAAGCCTGCGACCTCCCCCCCCATCCCCTCCTTTAGCTGAAGAAAGTTTGTTATTCCTGAAATGTTTGAAGAAGTAATAACTATATCAGAGATGTATATAGAATTTTTCTTCGGGGTGGGGGGGACGAAAATAGTTTTTGAAATCCACCATCTGTCACAAAATCAAAGTTGATGAAAAATTGAAGAAAAATTAAAGCATTTTTTTCAATGTAAGTCGATACATTTTTATTAAATTAAGGCATTTTTTTTCTAATGTAAGTCGCATTTTAACCAAAAAACAAAAAAAAAGACACATTTTCGGAGGGGGGAGCAAGGCCCTCTCTAAATGCGCCCCTGTGCTAGATATACAGCAGTTACTTCTACTGTATATATAGCAAATGGAAAACTTGCCCCCTCTAGGGTTCCATTTGCTCCCCCCCCCCCAGCCAAAAAGTCCTGAAAGAAACACTGCCCTTGGCACTTCCTCGTCTTTATGGTGAAAACACGTTCAGTTATTACCATGAATCATAAAAACAAATTCAAATACTATGAAAACTTTGCCTTTTTAAAATCGCGTTTTTGATATATCGAAAGGTTCCGAATTTGGAAGGGGTTAACACCCCCTTAAATTTGGAACGACATAACACAATTTACGCCACTGGCCCTTCCATACAGCCATACAGGGGTGTTTTTTTTTTTTTTTTTGATTGGAGGTTTAACGACCACCGTGAGCAACTCAATGGGCTATAAGCAGCCGCCCGTCCCTAATTTAGGGTCACTGGTTCCAGGGAAGGGAGAGAGCCAGTGCCGTAAGACAAACACAACATCCATGCCTCACCGGGATTCAAACCCGGACCCCTTTCGGACGAATGATCAGAGGTCATCGCCTTAGACCACTGCGCCACCCATATAAAGGGGTTTCACTAACACCCATACTTCCACAATGAGGGCCCCCGAAATTGGAGCGACGACACTGCTATATTCCAGCAGTAGTGCACTCACGAGTTGGGCCGATGGGGCCCGGAGGCCCTCCTTGGGCTGACTGAGCCGAAAATTATTACGTCGAAGTTTAAAACAAAATATCCCGATACGCGATCTTCACATACTTCTTAATCATGTGCCGTATAATTACAACATACAATAATTATAAGTAGTTCTGTTAAATAAATTTAGAAAAATCTAACCAGAAAAAGAATTGCGTCTACTGCTTCTCCTAATCATTTAACTTTCTTGTTAAAGAATAAATGTACAAAATTTAACCTCCTTCTTAATTGTTATGGCACTTGACTATTTTCACGGTAAATTTAGGGGGAGGGGGGGGGGTCAGGTAAATTCTGTGCGCCACGGGCTACCCACTTTGGAAATTGCACTCGTTTTATGTTGACGCTGTTAACCGGTAGCAAAAATGTTACCTGAGACGGCAAGTTTGTAAGAGCGCGCATGAAAAATAAAAATAACTAAATCATGCATAAAGGAGATCAGAACATTACTTACCACAAACCTGGTAGACTAGTTGCAAAACATCATACAAAGTCGGCACCTTCGAGGCGGAAGCACATGTGTTGAAAGTTAATAACACAAATGTCAACGCTAGCATGGCGGAGTTCACTCGTTCTGTTATTAAAGCCATGATCCACGCGCGTGAAGTGTCTGGCCGAGGAAAGCGAAATCGGTGTCTTGCGCGAAGCCGGCGTTCTAGATTCAACTGTCTTACGTACACAATTCGCTCACACCGAGGTGTTTGGCGACCATATGACTTCTAAGCCGGTAAACGAAAAAATGAAAGGAGTGACGGCATGTCGTACAGCTTGCTCCACCTGGTGGTTAAAGGCGTAAGGTGACCACTATATCTAACGCGTCGGCTGCTTCCTTTTGTTTTTGCTTCATGGCACGATTTACACAGAATTACCCGATTTACACAGAATCAGGCTCTAGGCACAGCACAGCGCAAGATGAGTCCGCATTCTTAAAAGAGTAGGTACATTTGTCGCTACTAAATACTATAAGTTGATTTTATAAATGGGGATTCTGACATACTGTGCGGGGAAAAATAGGAAATAATATCTACTTTTATTAAATCTTAATATCAGCAAGAAAAATTTGCACTTAAAAATTTAGACGGGTAAGTAAAACAATATTTAATAGTTTAGTATTGCTATTTTCATATTTAATTATGTAATATTTCAAATACCCACAGATGTTTAGTTATTCATCCCCTTTAAATTTTATTTTTAATCGATGAACATTATTTAGACTTGGTACAGAATATTTGGGGGGAGGGGGCACGGTGAACTTCCATGCTGATTAATCATCTATGATGGGTTCAATATTATACACTGCTGGACAATTGCTAAGGACGGATCATAAACGGCTATATAGCGCATAAAAAAGTAAGTGTGGTTGGATGCCAAGTGAAATAAAATAATGTCAGAATGCCAGGACATTACAAGAAAGACAATTTATTGTGCTCTGAAATCCAGAAGGCTTTGGAACGTGTTCAAGGGACAAACAGGCCATTTTGAGCAGAATACGTAAACGTGAAAAAAATGCAATTACCGTCCGCAGGCGTTACGGCGTAAGATGTCAATACGGGATATGGCCACCATGGAGGGCGATGCAAGATTCCACACGTCGTGTCATGCTTTGCACAACATTATCAAGCAGCTGTTGGGGTAATTTATCCCATTCGTCTGTCAGTGCACGGATGAGGGTGTCCTTGTTTATTGGAAGGCATTGACGACCAGCAAGACTCTTCCCCAAAGCATCCCACAAATTTTCAATGGGATTCAGATCTGGAGAACGTGCTGGCCATACGAGGCGTTGAATATCCTCGCTCTCAAGACACTCCTGGACAGCGACTGTTCGATGACATGTTGCGTTGTCGTCCATGAAAATGAATCTATCACCGACAGCACCACGGAACACGCGAACATGAGGTAGCAGATCTTCATTAATGTATCGTTGGCCAGTCATAGTCCCAGTTGGAAGCTCATAGAGGTACGTACGGCCATTGATCATGATACCAGCCCATACCATGACACTACATGTCGGATATCGGTCCCTTTCCTGTATGTTTGCTGGACAATATGCAGTACCTCTATCACGCCAGATCAGTTGTCGTCGACAATCAGACGATAGACTGTATCTACTCTCATCTGAGAAGAGGACAGCAGACCAGTCGTTATCAGTCCAATTGCGATGTTGATGGCACCATTGCAAACGGGCGGTACGGTGACGTCTGGACAATGGGATGCACTCAACAGGACGGCAGGCGTATAGTCCTCCTTCATGCAAACGTCTGGCGACAGTTTTTCACGAGATCCGCTTGCCAGTAGCAGCCATAAACTGATTTGCTACCTCACTAGCTGTGCTGCGCCGGTGCCTTTTTGTTGATAGCACTATGTACCGATCCTCTGCAGGTGTCGTATTGTGAACACGACCTCCCCCGTGACGTTTGCTACACTCTCCATTTGTTTGAAATGATTTCCAAAGCCTTGAAACAACACTGTGGCTGACGTCGAACTCCCTGGAAACATCTGTTATTTTCGCCCTTCTTCAATCTTGCCAATAATACGGCCACGCGTAAAATCATCTAGGTGATGTCGGGAAGACATACTGATAATTGCAAGTTCGTCAATTGATTCTTTCCCTTTCAACTTTGCGTTTGAACAACAACGGTCAATACGCGTCAAATCCTTTATATCTCTTATCAGCGCTATGACGTCACGAACAAGTTCGGCAATCCAAAATTTGCATACGCACAACACGTCTGCCTGTATCCCGCACTTATGCTAATTTCCACATTTTCTTGCCTTCCATTTTATGGTTGCTATCGTTGCTATTGTCATCCGTCCTTAGCAATTGTCCGGTAGTGTAGTAGAATAATTCTGTTAACAGAGGAATGATACTTAGATTTGAGCAAATATATGCATAACTGGATAATTCTCACACAAAGCACTTTTAAAATCTGATACCTTACAATACGAAATACTCAAAGATTATGTAATACAAAATGTCTTAACAATACAAATCCTCTCTCACGAGGTGTACACTATATATAGGAATATAGCACATTTTTTTTCTTCATAATCGATAAAAATCGATTATGAAGAAAAAAAAGTGCTATATTCCATGCACAATGGAAGTTCATATTCCCTCGCTCTTTCAATTAGTTCGTTCAGTACGTGGATATGATCTATTCTGCTGTAGCCACTCCTGAATCCAGCTTGTTCTCTCGGTTGAGCCATGTCCAGTGTTACCTTCAAGCGGTGTGAAAGAACTTTAGTGAAAATTTTATAAACCACTGATAGAAGGCTGATAGGTCTGTAGTTCCTGAGATCCTCAATGTCACCTTTTTTATGTAGCAAGATCATTGTAGCGTTGTTCCAATCCTCAGGAATCTTCCCTTCATTAAGGCATCGACTGAAAATTTGGGCGAGTACTGTTTCGATTTCTCCACTTGCTTCTTGTATGATGTCTACAGTAATTCCATCTTCTCCTGGAGCTTTTCCCCGCTTCATGTTCTTGATTGCATGTGCAACTTCTGCTGGGAGGACTGGAAGAACTCTGGTACTGGTACCTTTCATGATTTCTGGAGTACATGTATCATCCCTTTCAAATAATTTGGAGTAGAACTCTTTCACTCCTGTCAAAATTTCGCCTCTATTTCTTGTTACAGAACCATCTTCTTTTCTCAGTGCCATAATCTGTTTTCTTCCCTTACTGAGATGTCCCTTTGCTATCTTTAGGCTCCAAGAAATAGTTCTTGGATTCCAAGGGACAGAAAAAGACCCAGAAGAAGACCACATGGGAGATGGGTGGATGAAATTCGAAAGTATGCAGGAGTGACATGGAGGAGACTGGCACAAGACAGACCGTTGTGGAGGAAACTTGGAAACCTTCGTCCAGCAGTGGATTGATAATGGTTGACAATGATGATGATGATAGCACATTTATATGTATTTCATCTGCAGGTTTCAGAAGAAAAGCCCTGAGATTTTCCCGTCTTATCCATTACTCACATTTGAAATTGAATGGACTCCATACTAAACAGTTTTTACAAGTTCCCTAGGTTCTGATTTTTCCAAGTCTTTTCAGGACCAAAAGTAAGTTCTGTGTGTGTGTGTGTGTACACACATATTATGTAATAAAGTAAAAATCATCAGAGTTGTGAGGTGGTAGTGAAAGAACTTGGTAAAAACACCAGTGTTAATCTTCATTTCACGAAGAAAAACTTTTTTCTATTCATAATAATTAATTAATTAATAACAAAAGCATATTTTTTTTACTATTGCGATTATGGGGGCCCCTAAATTGCGGGGCCCCACAAGCGCAATGGTAAACAAATGGCCCCCCCTAAATGTGTAAATTAGGCCTTTTTTGGCTTACATTAAAACAGAAACTTACCTCAGGAAGGAGGGGCGCTGATCTAAAACAGCAAAAAGAAGAAAAAAATGCTACAGAGACTGGAGGGGTCACACACATGCGCACATATACAAACTGGCTGAGCTGCCTATTTCCGTCATTGCACGGCTTTTTCTTTTTTTTTTTTTTTTTAATTCCATCAAAAAAGAGAAAAAAAAATGCTAAATTTTTAATTCACGAAGGGGGGGGAATCAGCTGAAAAATTAGCATTATTTAGCGGGAAAACGAGCGCCGTGTTTTTTTACGTTTTCCAACCGTAGGTTGAAGAAGCTTATACACTTAGTGGCCACTTTATTATGACCATCTGACAGTTTTAAGCAAATGAGTTATGGCTGCACGCTGTTGCTGCCAGAGGACGAGGCTAGTATAAAAAGGGAAAGCTTAGTGCTTGCGACAGTAGTAGAAGTGATTTTTGGGTGACGAGATGGGTAAAAAATGTGATTTGACGGACTTTCAACGTGGGATGATTGTAGGAGCTCGGAGCCATGGTGCGAGTATCACCGAAACCGCCGCATTCGTGAAATGTTCCAGAGCAGCTGTTGTTAAAGTGTTTAAAGACTGGACTGTCTGCCAAAAAAAACTAGGTCTCTACGTGCAACGTGTGGTCGTCATCGACTAGCGATTGAACGGGAGGAACGGAGAGTGTCCAGACTGGTAACAGACAACAGAAGGGCAACAGTGCGGCAAATTACAGACCATCTTAATCAAGGATCCCCTCAAATGATCTCTGCACGCACTGTTCGCCGTACACTGCATTGGATGGGATATGGCAGCCGAAGGCCTGTTCGAACACCTTTGCTGTCTGCAGTTAACAAGAGAAAACGTATCCAGTTCGCACAAGAGCACAAGGATTGGACAGTCGATAATTGGAAACAAATTATGTGGTCCGATGAATCACGTTTTCAATTGCACCATGCCGATGGCCGAGTGAGAATTTGGCGGAAACAGCACGAAAGCATGGACCCCAAATGCATTGCTACAACACTTCAAGCTGGTGGAGGCTACGTTATGGTTTGGGGAATGTTTTCCTGGCATACGTTGGGCCCTTTAATTCGTGTTGATCAACGTCTGACTGGCACATCATATCTAAACATCGTTGCGGACCAAGTACATTCTGTCATTTAGATGTTTTATCCCAATGGTGATGGCTACTTTCAACAAGATGATGCGCCCTGCCATAGTGCTCGTATTGTACAGGATTGGTTTCAGGAACATGCCGGTGAGTTTACTTTGCTTATGTGGCCCCCACAATCTCCAGAACTCAACCCTATTGAGAATTTGTGGAATGAAGTTGAACAAGCCATCAAACAGCTGGATCCAGAACCCTGCAATCTCACGCTCCTGGAAAGCGCTATTCATCAAGCATGGTCTCAGATTCCATAAACCACCTATCAACATCTCGTGGAGCCCATGCCACGAAGAATCGACGCAGTATTTAAGGCAAAAGGTGGGCCAACGAAGTACTGAGGGGGTTGTCATAATAAAGTGGCCACTTAGTGTATATGCTCCAGCTTTGTCCGTCTATCTGTCCGCACGATAACTGGTGTAAAAATGGTTCGATTTCGATGAACTTTTAGTGTGTGGTAGGACACAACCTGGGGACGAACCCTACTGAAAATCGGCGAAATAGGGTCAAAGGTCAGAACCTATAGGAGCGGGATCCAATCCATCGCCCTTATGCGTCATAACTTACGTAAAAATGTTTCGATTGCGACAAAACTTTATCATGTTGTTCCAGAGGTACACTGAACCGGTTCTGTTTAATATCATCGAAATGAGGTCAAAGGTCAGGGCCCAGGAGCGAGATTTATTCCTAAGCCATTATCCTCATAACTTGACTAAAACTGCCTCTATTGCGACAAAACTTTAGTATGTTGTTCTGGAGGTATACTGAACCAATTCTATTTAATATCATTGAAATGGGGTCAAAGGCCAGGGCACAGTAGCGAGATTCATTCCACAGCCATTATCCTCATAACTTGGGTAATGATTTCAGGTATGTTGGAAAGCGTATCATTAATAATCAACGCATTGCATGATTTTACTAACTTGTTAAATATCAAGTCTGGATAGATTCTTTCAAAATAAATTCGATCCCTAGTATTCGGACTGCAGGACCGTAGCAAGCTTTTCTTAACTTGGATGGGGAGACTTGGAATTACGCCCCTTGGAGATCAAAATTACGTTATTCTTCGAGTTCCAGTGAAATAATACGTGGTTTTAATTTCTCACACAGAAATCACACGAGACTTGAAATTACGCCCCTTCGAGTTCCACTGAAATAATAGGTGGGTTTTACTTTCTCACACAGAAATCACACGAGACTTGAAATTACGCCTCTTCGAGTTCCACTGAAATAATAGGTGGGTTTTACTTTCTCACACAGAAATCACACGAGACTTGGAATTACGCCCCTTCGAGTTCCACTGAAATAATACGTGGGTTTTACTTTCTCACACAGAAATCACACGAGACTTGAAATTACGCCTCTTCGAGTTCCACTGAAATAATATAGGAGGGTTTTACTTTCTCACACAGAAATCACACGAGACTTGAAATTACGCCTCTTCGAGTTCCACTGAAATAATAGGTGGGTTTTACTTTCTCACACAGAAATCACACGAGACTTGAAATTACGCCCCTTCGATTTCCACTGAAATAATAGGTGGGTTTTACTTTCTCACACAGAAATCACACGAGACTTGAAATTACGCCTCTTCGATTTCCACTGAAATAATAGGTGGGTTTTACTTTCTCACACAGAAATCACACGAGACTTGAAATTACGCCTCTTCGATTTCCACTGAAATAATAGGTGGGTTTTACTTTCTCACACAGAAATCACACGAGACTTGAAATTACGCCTCTTCGATTTCCACTGAAATAATAGGTGGGTTTTACTTTCTCACACAGAAATCACACGAGACTTGAAATTACGCCTCTTCGATTTCCACTGAAATAATAGGTGGGTTTTACTTTCTCACACAGAAATCACACGAGACTTGAAATTACGCCTCTTCGATTTCCACTGAAATAATAGGTGGGTTTTACTTTCTCACACAGAAATCACACGAGACTTGAAATTACGCCTCTTCGATTTCCACTGAAATAATAGGTGGGTTTTACTTTCTCACACAGAAATCACACGAGACTTGAAATTACGCCTCTTCGATTTCCACTGAAATAATAGGTGGGTTTTACTTTCTCACACAGAAATCACACGAGACTTGGAATTACGCCCCTTCGAGTTCCACTGAAATAATACGTGGGTTTTACTTTCTCACACAGAAATCACACGAGACTTGAAATTACGCCTCTTCGAGTTCCACTGAAATAATATAGGTGGGTTTTACTTTCTCACACAGAAATCACACGAGACTTGAAATTACGCCCCTTCGAGTTCCACTGAAATAATAGGTGGGTTTTACTTTCTCACACAGAAATCACACGAGACTTGGAATTACGCCCCTTCGAGTTCCACTGAAATAATACGTGGGTTTTACTTTCTCACACAGAAATCACACGAGACTTGAAATTACGCCTCTTCGAGTTCCACTGAAATAATATAGGTGGGTTTTACTTTCTCACACAGAAATCACACGAGACTTGGAATTATGCCCCTTCGAGTTCCACGAAAAAGATACGTGGTTTTTACTTTGTCATACACTGTCATTATAGGAAAGTATTATAATCGTTCAAAAATCGCACTTCAGGTTTTTGACATAATTGCATTTAAAATGTAAAAACTAGGTAAATACCCAGGAACCACAGGTTGTAAATACCAATTTTAAGCGTAAACGTTATGTGTATGCCGACAGCACAGCACTCTACAGAAATGGAAACCAAAATAAACATTTAGCACTACAGAACGAATGAGTACCGGATAAAAACGTAACAATAGGAAGAAACTTTAGGGGTACTGCTTGGGAAAATTCCGTGCAAGGTTAAACGCTCGGAGAACTACAGTAGCGAACAAAAGTATTTGGCAAAACACTTTTTTTCGACCATATTTTTTTTTCTGCTGGACCAAATCGGGTCATTTTGGGATATGATATGTGTTGATTCGTTGGTTACAATGCCGCGTAGTTTGTATTTCGCTCAGAGCGAATTTGTCGTTCGAAATGGGCCATATTCAAGAGTCGCCAATTATTACCCATTTGTTTGCTGCATGTATTAATGTTTTTCTTGTGATTTTTGTGGGTTTTGTGATGTGTAGTGTGATAATAAGTCAATCTAAGGTTTTCAGAAATGGGTAAAAAGGCGGAGATCCCTGTTGGAGCTCGCCAGGCGGCAGTGAACATGATGGAATCCGGAATGCGCGTCACCGACATTGCGAGGGCCCTGAAGATCCGACACCAGTCCATTTCAGCTATCCTGCAACGTTATAAGAAGACTGGGACCGTCGAGAACAGTCCGCGATGTGGTAGGCCTCGTTCCACTACGTTGCGTTAGGATAGACGCATCCTCCGTCGATCTCGTGCTGATCCCACTATAACGAAGTGAATTTCTCCGTCATTTTTATCCGCGCCGGGGTTCGAACCCGGGTCCACTCATTCCGGAATAAGTTGCTCTACCAATTAAGCCACGCGGACATGTATTCTGATTCCTATCTGCCTTTAAGTCATGTGCGTCCTGCTGGCAGGTACGTCACATCTCCTGGTACGTTACATCATCTCCCCCTTATTTTTCTTTTTTCGAAATGCTGCTCATATTTTTCCTATCTCGCGGTGTGGAAATAACATCACACCAATGCGAGATTTTGAACGGTCGGGTCATCCGGGTAGTTCGGGCGCCATTATAACGAAGTGAATTTCTCCGTCATTTTTATCCGCGCCGGGGTTCGAACCCGGGTCCACTCATTCCGGAATAAGTTGCTCTCCCAATTAAGCCACGCGGACATGTATTCTGATTCCTATCTGCCTTTAAGTCATGTGCGTCCTGCTGGCAGGTACGTCACATCTCCTGGTACGTTACACCACCTTGACTGCTGTGGACATCGCCACCGAATTCCGCGACAGCGACGACCTGAACGTCAGTCGAATGACCATCTCCCGTCGTCTCATTGCTGGTGGATTGAATGGAAGACGCCCAGCCAAGAAGCCACCCATCGGAGTCAAGAATCGACGAGCCACAGTCGTGTTCGCGCGCCGTTATCGACACTGGATCGCGGCGGATTGGAGTATGGTGCTTTTTTCACCGACGAAAGCAAGTTCAACTTGTTCGGAAGTGATGGCATCCGATACGTACGACGTCCGTGTGGCCAGAGATTCAACCCCCAGTTCATTCAGCCGACTGTCAAGCACGGAGGAGGATCGCTTATGATTTACGGCTCCTTCTCTCGCAATGGAATGGGCTCCATCATCAAGATTGACGGAATAATGACCGGCCAGAGCTACACGAACATGCTCATCAAAGATGTCTTCCCATGGACAAACCAGAACATGCCACCCGCATGGATCATGCAGCAAGACAACGACCCGAAGCACACCTCCAGAGTAGCGAAGGCAGCCTTCCAGCAGCAACAGGTCACACTTCTATACTGGCCAAGCCGATCTCCAGACCTCAACCCCATCGAGCACATGTGGGAGGAGCTGGAGAGATGATGTGCGAAGAAAACCTGCCGGAATAGGGCCCCGAAGTTCGACCAGCTGTCTGCAGAATGGGCGCGAATTCCGCAGGTCACTGTCGAGAAGCTAGTGGACTCGATGCGGGCCCGTTGTGCAGCTGTTATTAAGTCTCGTGGTTATCCCTCTAAGTATTAGTTATTGTTTTGCCGTTTTCTCGTACTTGTTTTCTGTTATCGTTGCATTAAATGAATGTGATACACGCCTACTTTGTTGATCAATTTGTATGATCTTTGCGATTAAGCTCGGTACCTGATCTGTGTTTAGGTTTCCGATCCATCTGCATATGGGTCATGTTTACAACTGAATAACACATATCATATCCCAAAATGACCTGATTTGGTCCAGCAGAAAAATATTATGGTCGAAAAAGTGTTTCACCAAATACTTTTGTTCGCTACTGTATCTGCGACAGAGCACGAATGATTAATTAGCTCTTCATCCCAACGACATGTTCGGAAAGCTCATGAAGGTTAGGCATATCAGCATGTTGCTTTCTATGACTCCATTCAGTGTTTTGGAAAATTTCATTCATGGATGTGAGATGTTCACACCTCACAGTTTGTGTGTTACTCTGTACCCTAGTTAACTGCATGGAATACTGTGTGAGACTAACTAACTATAATCTTTAAAAAGAAAATACTGAAGGGCGTAACTTTCTTTTTTATTTACAACTAGCTTTACTACCCGGCTGTGCCCGGTACAGGATTTATGGAATCTGTAGAATCAAACGGACCAAAAGCGTTACGAATTATTTAACACGCGTCCAGGAGACACATCATTAGAACACTGACTGAACAAAATTCGTTAACAATTTGTTATCGACGATCAAATGCATCACATGCTTTCAGTTACAGACGTCTTTGAGGAGTGAATATCTGGGATAAAAAAGTTAAAAACGTATCTTTGCGAATATTTTATGAAACTGGCTGAAATTTTAATGAACACCATGAATCGTTAATAGGAACATGACCTCCAAATTTCGCCTGAATCGATACATAACTTTTTAAATTAGCCGTCAAAATTTTATTAATCGTTTCTGTGTATATATTTCTGTTTGCCGATGAATTAAAAATCCCATGCCTATTTTAAAAAGTTTTGACCGGATTCCGGTGAAATTTTGAGGGACTCCTCTTAATACCAATTCATGGTGTTGATAAAAATTTTAGCCCGTTTCGTTAAGATTTCGAAAAGTTCGTTTTTGCATTTTTTTTATGCACAGTTCTCAAAGAATATAAACACCTGTGGATGTGCCGTGGCGATGAATGCAGTCACGTGCTTTCAGATAACGATGACGTTGCAAACGACGCTGACTTAATTCATTAGCTTATTAATTAATTCCCAACTCGAGAACGGAACAACGTAGAGATATTAAAATAGTTGCGTTGACCTAGGAATTCCAGTGTTAATAAGCTATGCAAATTTCACGATGCCACAGTTCGGCGTTCGAGAGTTTTTGCTGCTTCAGAAAAGCAGACGTTTTGTGTTTTATATATGATTTCTACTTTTTTACATGCTCCAGAGTATGAATTTACGGAATGATCATTCTGGTGGGGGGGGGGGCAACCGCCCTCCCGGTATGCACGGCCCGTCGGACAGCTTAATTCAACAATTTAACAAACAAAATTCCCATCTTGAGTAACTGAATCATTGTTAAGAAATATGACAGGAAATTCCTCTTCAAAATATTCGTTCATTCTTTCGCAATGCATGATTCCCACTTCTTTTGAAAAGAACTACTCCGCCACGGTGGCGCAGTGGTCTAAGCGATGGCTTCTGACCATTCGTATGAGTTGGATCTGGGTTCGAATCCCGGTGAGCCATGGATGTTGTGTTTGTCTTACAGCACTGGCTGTCTCCCTTCCCTGGAGTCTGTGACACTAAATTAGGGACGGGCAACTGCTTATAGCCCATTGAGTAGCTCACGGTGGTTGTTAAACCTCTAATCAAAAAAAAAAAAATAAGAACTTCCATTTTCTTCACTTCATGAAGCCATTCGTGTGCCATCCGTTGTCTTGCTAGCGACTTCCTCTCGGAAGTTTGTGGAAATATTACATTAAATCACACTGTTTGCTTTTCATGAACAGTCAAAATCTCTTTTCCCCTTCCGCTCTCAACTTCCTCTGTTTCTGAAACTCTAGTTGCTGTTTATTTTTCCTCTTTTTTTTTCTCTCTGTCTTTCCCTGAAGACAGAACCTAAGATTTAATCTCCAAATCCACAACAAATCTTAACTCTTATGAATTTTTTTACGAAAATCTGTGCATTTATTACTATAATTTTACAAAAATAATCACCATAATCAGAGCCATAATAGCTAAGGGCTCAGAATCGGGGGGGAGTCACCTGGGGAGGCTGAAGGCTCATCGGGTGGGGGCTCTATGTCCTACTACAAACTGCATTTTTCCTTGAATGCAGGAGCAAGTTTTACTTTGTTTTTAATCTCCTTTTTTTTTTTGCCGCCCCGGTGGCGCAGTATTCCTAAGGCGCTGGCCTCTGATCATTCGTCCGTAAGGGGTCCGGGTTCGAATCCCGGTGAGGCATGGATGTTGTGTTTGTCTTACGGCACTGGCTCTCTCCCTTCCCTGGAACCAGTGACCCTAAATTAGGAACGGGCGACTGCTTATAGCCCATTGAGTTGCTCACGGCGGTCGTTAAACCTCCAATAAAAAAAAAAAATCTCCTTTTGCTAATTTACTTCATTAGCGAATAATTACGCCAAAAAGTAAAAACATTGACGTAAAACACAAAATATGGAATGAATAAGGGAGAAAGAAAACAGAACTCTCCGAAACATAAAAAAAAAAAAAAAATCACATTCTTTAAATTTGCTTGATGGTGTTTGAGCCGCGCATTCCTTATCTCTAGCTTCATATTAACTCCCAACTAACGTCATTTTGACGCGAAACTTAAAGAATGTGATTTTTTTTTTTTTTATGTTTCAGAGAGTTCTGTTTTCTTTCTCCCTATTCATTTCATATTTTTCATCTTTCTCGGCGCTGGGTAGTGAGTAACATCAGGAACACTGATGCAAAGAAAACATATCACACTTTGAACACTTACATCTTCGAAACTATTAATCGTAGAGTAATAAATAATACATCATTAGATAGTTTATAGAGTCCCATTTATAACAGAAAAAAATTTCAACCCTCCACCCAGTAAATCGTCGATGCAGTAGCGTTAGAAAGTTAAGCTCAATTTCGCGTGATTTTGTTTCGCCGCACGCCGTTTAAAGGTTGATAACTAGTGAATAGATAATGATAGCGATTACCTCAGTCCCGCATTCCGTAGCTGACGGTCAGAGATAACGGACG
This sequence comes from Macrothele yani, assembly GCA_039090855.1. Classification (NCBI taxonomy): domain Eukaryota; kingdom Metazoa; phylum Arthropoda; class Arachnida; order Araneae; family Macrothelidae; genus Macrothele; species Macrothele yani. Next base: position 45,923,308 of record CM077009.1, read on the forward strand.
CATATCATAAGCCGAAATAAAATGGATTTAAAATTTATTTATTATTTAGATAAAGAAAAATTGGTGACGAAAATTTAGAAATGCCGCAAAAATTCAGGGAAAATTACTATAAGAACCGACGACAGTTGAAGAAGCAGCTAGAGGAGAACGAGAGGAATCCGAAAACGTCCGTTTAGTCATCAACCGTAAGGTCACGGTAATGTAGGGAGCGTCAAAAATCCGCGCCTAGGATGCGTTTCATGAGTTCGACTATAGAGCCACAAAATTCTACTTCAACTGCAGAAATTGGGCTGGAACATCAAGAACAGATGGAGATTGATGTCATCCACCCAAATTTTCAAATTTTCGCACCGATCATGAAAAACCAATACGTCGCCAATCGTCACAACTTCGTTGGATGATGAATGTATTACGTCTCAAACCTTTACACCGCAGATGCATTCTGAATCTAGACAAGAACAAGAGCAACAACAAGAACAGTACATTAGGCCCGAGACTCATTGGCGCACCCACGGGGAAGGCTTTGGGGGGCTTAAGCCTCCTCCAAGGAGATTAAAAAACGTCACAAATTAAACATTCAAAAATATTATTTTACATGTTCAAAAAATGACATAGTGTTTTCTATTATATGCCGTCTTCTTCCCAAAGCTTCAAAGAGATTAAAAGCGACGTATACGTCACAAATTAAACATTCTAAAATATTATTTTACATGTTAAAAAAATTACATAGTGTCTGACATGGTGACTTCCTTCCAAAGCCCCAAAGAGATTAAGAGCAACGTACGTCCAACGTACGTCACACATTGTGTACGTATACTATGTGTATATAGTCCCCTTCAACAGGAATTCCTGGGCGCGCTACTGCGGCGAGACGTATCGCCAAATTTATAAGAAGGCAACTAAGGAGTGAAAAATTGTTTCTGAAGAACTCTTCAGAAACAATTTTAGCAATAACTACTGACAACGATGATTCTACGCCTTCTACTTCTACTAACATTAAGTTATAATCAGCATAAGTTACTACGTATTGTGTATAGTATAAGTTGCTTTTAAGTAAATAAAATAAAACATTTCTTTCGTTTAATTTCTTAAAATTTTTATAACTGAAACAGTGGTCGAAGTGGCACGGAGCCACTGCCGGTATGGTGTCAACCATAGATCCACATAGTATAAATAGGAGGTTGTCCTCAGGTTCGAACCTGGGCTGATCTTTCAGAGATGGTGTGATTTACTAACAATCGCTGAATGTCCGCCGTGCATCGGACGAGCACGTTAAGTGACGGCCCCCACACAGTATTTGTCATTTTCTTGTAGGACTTCCGTCCACAGTGAGTAGAGTTTAGATCCCAGCCACCTACAGCGAGATCGTCTTTTGGGCAGGACACAGAAACGGAAGGAATGAGAACAAGTCTAGCGACTTCGACAGAACAGTTTGTAGTGAGATCAGAGTATAGTAGATGGCGCCACCGTACAAGTACCATGTTGCACACAGAGGGGTGAGAGAATTTCAGGGGGATCAATGGCGGCCCCCAGGCTGGACCCACTGGTTAAAACGTTAAATGGTTATCCTTTCCTATCCCCCCCTCCCTCCTGAAATTCTCTCATCCCTCTGTGTGCAACATCGTACTTGTACGGTGGCGCCATCTACTGTACTCTAATCTCACTACAAACTGTTCTGTCAAAGTCGTTAGACTTGCTCTCATTCCTTCCGTTTCTGTGTGCTGCCCAAAAGGCGATCTCGCTGTAGGTGGCTGGGACCTAAACTCTACTCACTGTGGACGGAAGTCCTATAAGAAAATGACAAATACCGTGTGAAATACATAACATTCCACATAATTGGTTGTTATTTTTTTTCGTATCAAAAATTAGCGCATACAGTGTAATATCAAAAAAAAATTAATGTAATAATTAAAAAAAAAAACTTCATTGAAGTGTTTGTGGTCTCTTTCAGACTGTTTCACTTTTCAACCCACCCCCTTTTCGTATTAACAAGAATTCTGACACCATTTCTCTGCTTCCTACGTCTTTTCAGTCCCAGTTGCTAATCATTTATCGATTTTATCCCTTAAAAATGTCATTTCCCGATTTTGGCGTTAAAATTTGTGCTTTCATCCTAATTTATTTACGTAGTCTGTGACGGGTTAATAATTTATTACATACTGGGACGGTAAAATTTTCTAACAGCCGGTATGCTCACTCCCATTTTTGTTAACTACCGGTTTGCCATACCGGGCCCACTTCGAACACTGAACTGAAAAAAATCGAAGGGGCACAGTAGCAACAGTTAGTTAGTTAGTTGATTGATTTTAGTGGCGCAAGGGCCGCAACCTACAACGTAAGGCTACGTCAACTGTCCTTCGCTGAATACTTTAAGGACGTAGAACTAGTGAGACAGTGCCATGAAATAGTGACAGTTGACATAGTTCTACGTTATAGGTTGCGGCATAGTTGCTACTTTGCCCTTTTGATTTTCTTTTTTTTTTTAGCATGTCTTTTGTAAACAAGAAAGGTGACATCGAATTTTCGGTTGTAATGAACACGTATTTTGAATCTCTGAAGCGAAATAAATTTATCGAAGTTATTCAAAATCAATGCAACCGGATCTCTACAATCGATAAAACATCCAGAAATGGAAACAGTTAATTACTTCCACCAGCGGCTAAAATGTACTGTGACGTATATTCTAAATTAACTTTCCTTTTTAGTTTCTTTCCCTATGTAAATCTTGAGTTTATTCTGTTATTCTTCACTCTTAACGTGATATCTTTCTCTCAAACGAATACGTTTGGCAACACAGTTGAGGTTGAATGAACGTGACGTATGCCTGAGTTTTGATAAGAACAAGAGATAAAAACGACGACTAATCATTTGCTTGAGAGCGTTGTAAGAGGGCGTTGGATTGTAAACTGATTATTGAAAAGAGCGTTGTGTGGTGTGTGGATAGTTTAGTGCAATATGCTATGCTATATTACGATGTGTTTGCTACATCCTGAATAAAGCACCTTTTCCGTAAGTGTGACTTCTGTTGTTTACGTGTTTCGTCTGGCCGTTACGGTTTCTTTCATTTAGGAACTATTTCTTAGTATGTTGCTGTTTTAAATTAACGTAGAAGTAAGGCAAGACTTCTTCGTCATAGTGTGTTACGTAGATTAACAAATGGCGCACAAAAAGCTTCTCATAGCACAAGGAAGGTATCGAAGACAAAATGATTTTCAAATCGAAAAGGTAAAAGAAAATATATAGAAAGAACAAGTTAGTAAAATCATGCAATGCACTGATTATGATATGCTTTCCAACATACCAGAAATCATTGCTCAAGTTATTACTCAAGTTATGAGGATAATGGCTGTGGAATAAATCTCGCAACTGTGCCCTGACCTTTGACCCCATTCGATGATATTAAACAGAATTGCTTCAGTATACCTCCGGAACAACATACTAAAGTTTTGTCGCAATAGAAGTATTTTTAATCAAGTTATGAGGATAGCTGTGGAATAAATCTCGCTCCTGTGCCCTGACATTTGACCTCATTTCGATCATATTCAACAGAACCGGTTCACTACATCTCCGGAACAACATGATGAAGTTTTGTCGCAATCGAAGCATTTTTGCATACGTTATGACGCATAAGGGCGATGGATTGGATCACCTCTTACACAGTGTGGCAAAGAATTTTTAAGACTGGGTCTGTAAAATGAAATAGAAACAAGAAATTATAATTTGTTTTGGTTTGTTGTTCAAAATACGTCCCTCTGGCTTCAATACACTTGTTACAGCAATTTAATAATGATTTGAATGCCTGTTTCAGTTCACTTTGCGGAATTGCTTCCAAAGCACGCGTCGAAGCTGTTTGTATGGTCGAAATATCATCAAAATAACACCCTTTTAACGTCATTTAAGTTTTGGGAATAAAGAAAAGTCGCAGGGTGCTAAATCAGGCGAATACGGTGGATGATTCAAAACACAGACGTTATTTTTCGCCAAAAATCTACGAACAAGAAGTGAGGTGTGACTGGGTGCATTATCGTGCAACAAACACCAACTGTTTTCACCCCGATATTCTGAACGAATGCGACGAATTCTGCCCATCAAACGCCTCAAAACATTTAAATAAAACTCACCAGTAATTGTTTGTCCACTTGGAGCAAATTCTTTGTGGATAATACCTTTACTATCGAAGAATGTAATGAGCATTGTTTTGATTTTCTATGGAACTTTTCTTGTTTTTCTTTGGCTTGTGGTGAGTTTTTTGACTTCCATTCCGCACTTTGTCGCTTTGTTTTAGGATCATATTGAAAACACCATGTTTCATCACCTGTAACAATCAATTTTAAGAAGTTTGGATCATTTTCAGCGGCTGAAATGATGTCTCTGCAACGTGCACTTCTCCCTGATTTTTGTTCATTGGTTAACGTATGTGGAACAAATTTAGCACCGACTTTTGTTTTGCCCAAATCTTCATGCAGGATGGTTCGAATCTTTTCTTTGTTGATGTTTAAAGACTCTTCCATCATTCTTAGTGACGCACATGGATTGTTTGCTACGAAATCACGCACTTTTTCAATAATCTCTGGTATCCTAGATCAACTTGGTTTTCCGGTATGCTTATCATCTTCTAGCGCATCTCTTCCTTCCAAAAAACGTTTGTGCCACAGGAAAACATTTGATCTACTTAAAAAAAACTCACCGTAAACTTGTTTCATCATTTGGTACGTTTCCGAGGCACTTTTACCATGTTTTGCGTTAAATTTAATAACAGCCCTTTGTTTCATCTTTAGTAATTCAACATGAAAAAAATTTTACTTCTCTAATGAACGGCCGTTTCATTTAAGTTACTTTAACAACTGCGCAGTACTTTTGACAGAAAGCAAGCAGATGGTCACGGTTTATAACGCATTCGCGATTACACTGGTGGCGCCTCCGTAGGCTGAAATCTAGCGCCAGTCTTAAAAATTCGTTGACGCACTGTGTATGTCCTGACCTTTGACCCCTTTCGTCCAGTTTCAACAGGGTTTCTTCTCAGGTTGTCCCCTACCACATACTAAAATTTCATCGAAAGCGAACAATTTTTACGCGAGTTATCGTGCGGACAGGCAGACGGACAAAGCTGGAGCATATACGCTTCTTCAGACTAAGGTTGGAAAACGTAAAAAATGATATAATTCTGTTTTCTAGCGGAGGAATTTTGCATAATGGGAAAGTTGAATATGGGTAAAAAATGTTCTTCATGGGAAAAGCTATGCTAAGGGGAAACAACTTTTCAAATACGTCTCCCGGAAGCAGAGATAGAGAGAATAGTTTTTGACTTTTACACCCCCAAAGCGGGAAATCTGTGCATTATTTAAAGAGGTTAATGCTCCACATCTTTATTATCCTGAATGGCATCCAATAAAAAGGAAATTTCTCGATAGGATTTTTAGAAGCGGAAGTACAACTGCAAACAAGTACACAAACATCCCCTAGTGACATATCTGTGAACTAAAAACCCTCCTCAAATACTAACCCAGGGGTTCCCAAACTTTTCGAGACCGCGCCTCCCTTCACATATCACATTTTCCGTGCGACGCCCCTATACCCAAAATAAAAAATAAAATTGCCCAAATTCGAATTTGAGGAGGGGGGTAAAGAAAATAGTCATTTACACTACTAGCTTGTATTCTTTTTAAAGTAAAAATACAAAATTAGAATATAATTACAGAACTGATGAATAAGAAAAAAGTGATGATATAGGGATATTTTCACAATGGTAACAGTCTTCATTTGGCTTTCACATTTTTACAATAATTTCAGAAACTACGTCTTAATGGGATGGGAGAGCTCGTTTCTCGTCACACAAAACATCTAATCTGGGGACAATATTCGATACAGCTACGCGGTTCTCCTTTTCAACGTTAACTTTGCTTCTACACTGCTGGCCACCCAAAATGCAACACCAAGAAGGACACGAGATAGTAAAGCCAGATTTACTGGACACATAAACAACAGATACAAAGATGAAACGATTGAGCTTACAGGCCAGTGCGACTTGCGGAACACGCAGACATCAATAGTTCGTGTGGCCCCCATGGCTGGCAATAACGGCCGCTACACGCCGCGGCATCGAACAAAAGAGGCTTTGGATGTGGGCTTGGGGTATGTCGGTCCAGGTTGCTTCCACACGTTGCCACAGTTCATCCGGCGTAGCCGCGGGTGGTGCTTGCCGGGCCACTCGGTTGCCGATCAGCGACCAGACGTGTTTGATGGGCGACATATCGGGAGAACAGGCGGGCCACGGCAGCAGTGACACCTGGTGGGCCGTGAAGAATTGTTGCACAATGCGTGCCACATTGTCTTGTTGAAACGTTACCGCTGGCAAGTCCTGCAAGTAAGGGAGGACTACAGGCTCCAAAACGTCGGAGATGTAACGGTGGCTGTTGAGTGTACCGACGATGCGTACCAGAGGAGTGCGGGTGTCATATCCAATTGCGCCCCAAACCATAACGCCAACCGACGGACCCGTATGGCGATGCATAATGCAGGCGTCATGCAGTCTCTCGCCGCGGTGCCGCCACACGCGGATCCGACCATCGTGGTGTTGCAGGCAGAAGCGGGATTCGTCGGAGAAGACAATGTCGTGCCATTCCGTAGTCCAGGTGCGGCGTTCAATGGCCCACTGCAGCTGCACTCGCCGGTGGTGTAACGTCAATGGTAATCGGAGCAATGAGTGCCTTGCGACAAGTCCCCGCTCCTGCAGACAACGTCGAACGGTACGTGCTGACACAGGCTGTAGCTCAACACACCCTAACTCCTGCGCTAACGTTCGTGATGTGGCGGTGCGAGCCGTCAATGCCCGCCGCACAACATGACGTTCCACTCGTTCGGTGGTGTGCCGCGGCTGCGGCAATCGCTCACGTCGGTCCATCCGTCCTTCCTGCACTTACCGAATCCATACTCGCCCTCACTGTGGCTGGATCTCGTCCCACACGGGCGCCGATGTCTCGGTACGATAAACCGCTGTCGCGATAAGCCACTATTCGTCCTCTGTCGAACTCCGAAACGTGCTGGAATGACTGCCGTATTCTGCGACGAGGCATCAGGAAGCTTTCCACGCACAGGTCCGGCAGCGCAACACACTTCCACTACTTACACCCCGTCTTCTGTGCACCCTTCTTATAGTGCTTCTCGGTGGCGTGCAGGGCGCACATGATTTGCATATGCCATGCAATGCTAATCGTTTGCGTGTCCTCTTGCGGGCGATGCATGCTGCGAATTTCAGGCCAATCGGATGCTTCCTTCTTGGTGTTGCATTTTGGATTTTATTACCGCCAGAGCTGAAAATCCTTCTTCAAAAAGGTAGGATATGGCAAGAGGGAGGATTACTCTCATGGCTTTCTTACTCAATTCTGGGTACTTCTTTGCCACACTGTTCCAAAATTGTGGCATGAGTTCCGGAAGAGAATGTCATTTTCAATGTGGAGTCCGAAGAAATGTCAATTAACTGTTCCTGCTCAGCACTAGTGAAAGTTGATGGTGGATCTACTCTAAACGGTTCTGTAACAAACTTGTGTTCATCTGTTTAAGGAGGAAAATACACTGACGGAAAAAATCCCAACCCCACGAAAAAATAGTTATAGAGGAATAAAATGGCGGTAATACATTTGTATAGGTAACATATTTAATCGATTAAGGTTTCAAGATTACAGCTTATTGTAAGCGCGAGAAGAGCCATTTTAAATGTGAAATGCTGGCACATTAATAACCGGTGTAACCGCCAGAATGTTGAATGCAAGCACGCAAACGTTCATGCATTGTGTCGTACAGGTGCTGGATGTCAGTTTGTGGGATGGAGTTCCATGCCTGTTGCACTTGGTCGGTCAATACAGGGACGGTTAATGCTGGTTGGGGGTGACGCTGGAGTTGTCGTCTAATGATGTCCCATACGTGCTCGATTGGTGAAAGATCTGGTGATCTAGCAGGCCACGGCAACATGTCGACACTCTGTAGAGCATGTTGGATTACAACAGCGGTATGCGGGCGAGCGTTATCCTGTTGGAAAACACCCCCTTGCAATGCTGTTCATGAATGGCAGCACAACAGGTTGAATCACCAGACCGACGTACAACTGTGCCGTCAGGGTGCGTGGGATAACCACGAGAGTGCTCCTGCTGTCATAGGAAATTGCTCCCTAGACCATAACTCCAGGTGTAGGTCCAGTGTGTCACGGCCGCAGACAGGTTGGTTGCAGGCGCTCACCTGGCCTCCTTCTAACGAACACACGGCCATCACTGGCACCCAGGCAGAACCGGCTTTCATCAGAAAACACAACAGATCTCCACTCCGTCCTCCAATGAGCTCTAGCTTGACACCACTGACGTCGCAAACGGCAGTGGTTTGGAGTGAGTGGAGTGCACGCTACAGGGCGTCTGGCTCGGAGCTGTTCTTCAAGTAACCGATTTATAACAGTTCGTTGTGTCACTGTGGTGGCAACTGCAGCTCTAATTGCTGCCGCAGACGCGGTACGATGCGCCACGGCCATACGCCGTACACGGCGGTCTTCCCTCTCAGTAGTGCCACGTGGCCGGCCGGAACCCTGTCTTCTTGAGGCAGTACCTTCCCTTGACCACCGCTGCCAACAATCATGCACAGTGGCTACATTCCTGCCAAGTCGTTCTGCAATATTGCGGAAAGAAAATCCACCTTCTCGTAGCCCTATTACACGACCTCGTTCAAACTCCGTGAGCTGTTGATAATGGCTTCTTCGTCTTCTTAAAGGCATTCTTGACTAACATCAACACTTAACGTCGAATCTCAACGATAACTAACGCTCACGAACGTTACAGCGCGTATTTACAGCAAACCTGCTTTGCATGTTCCGAGGGGCGCTACTAGAGCCACACGTATGCGCCGAGTGCGAAATTTGCATAGACGTCATCTTACGGATGTACTCTCACCGCCTACCAACTGTCGTTTATCTAACACAATCCCTTCTTGGTGTTGGGACTTTTTTTTTCCGTCAGTGTATTTGTCAAATTGAACGTTGAGTTGAAACAGATGCTCTAAAATCACAGATTTAATTTCGCACTTAATAGCATCTTGTGTTCTTGTATACACTTCTGCAACGTAGGAAAACATTCAAAATTACCTGATTTGTTCCACAGAAGTAGCTTTCTTTTGAAAGCCAGAATCTTGTCGGGGCTTTTTGCTTTAACATTCTATCTTACAATCAATTCCTTCAAATATGTACACGTCTTGAAAATTTGCATCTTGCGTTTCATTAAAAATTATAAGTTTTAGTTTTTCCTTATAGTCGCGACGCACAAATAGGGAACCCCTGCACTAACCTAAAGTGCTTCACAAGGTAAATGGTATCCCGTGTTGAATTATTTTTTGAAATCGCACGTTTAAAAGCAGAGATATTAAAAACAAAACAGGTTAAACATTGGCGCACACTAGCGAGGAACTTGTGCATTCCTTTGGAAAGAAAATACACACAAAGAGTTTTCCTAGTTAGCAGTATCTGACCGAAAAATAATTTTTTATGTCGAGATTTTAGCACCGCAGATATTTCTGTAAACGGAGACGTGAGTTGAGGCATCGCGGCCCATTCCTCTTGCAGTGCCAATCGCAGCTGCGGAATCGTTGCTGGCGGCTAGGGACGTGCTGTCAAGCGTCTCCCGAGAAGGTCCCACACGTGTTCGATTGGATTTAGGTCCGGGGAACTTGCGAGCCAATCCATGCGTTGAATATCTTCACTCTCCAACAGCTCTGCGACAGCCCCTGTACGATAAGGTGTATCGTTGTCGTCCATGAAGAGGAACTCAGGACCCACACCACCTCTAAACTGACGCACGTGAGGCAGGAGAACCTCAGTACAATAGCGGGCACCAGTGACTGAACCTCCTTGGAAGATGTGGAGGTTAGTACGGCTACCAAGCATGATACCGCCCCAAACGAGAACTCGTCACCTCCAAACCGGTCACTTTCGATGATGTTGGAAGTGTGATTGCATGTTCCCTGCTCTCTCCAGATGTGTATACGTCCAGAATCGCTCGTCAGACTAAATCGGCTCTCATCCGTAAAGAGAACTCGACCCCATTGCTGATGTGTCCAGTTCTTGTGTTCCTGGCACCACAGAAACCGCCGTCTCCGATGAGCAGGCGTTAATGGCATACACCGCACTGGTCGTCGTGCAACTAGACCACCATTGTGCAGCCTCCTGGCCACGGTAAAACGCGATATAACGGACGTCCAGTTGTTTGTTGCATGTGTCTTGCGATTTCTCCCGGTGTCTGCCGTCTGTCTCTTCTCGCCTGTAGGACAATATACCGGTCATCCGCCGCCGTGGTTGCTCGTGGACGACCACTGCTAAACTCTCGGACAGCTGTTCCTGTCGTCTGAAATACTCTCCAAGTTCGTGAAACGATGCTGTGAGCGATCCCGAACTCCTCGGCCGCACTAGTCACACTTCGACCTTCTTCAAACTTCCTAATGACGCGACCTCGGGTAAAGTCATCCAGATGTCGTCTACTGGATTGCCTGTTGGCCATATCACACGGTGTTAGCAACTCGACTTCGTTCAAACCGATATACACCGTGCAATAGCTTTCACCGAATTGCTGAGCGTACACCGCCCGTGTGCTTTATACCCTTCCGACCCCCCCTACGTCCTGATGCATATATGCGCATGCCCTACCGTACCGGACCCTAATCTATCTCCTGAGTGGTCTTTCGGTCCGTTCTGCCTGCTCGTTCCGCTGTTATGCTAATTTCTCCTCTTCGTCCTTAATTTTTGCACACCAGTGTAATAGAAACACCTTCATGAAATCAGTGACTTTGGTATGTGCTGCTTTTTGAGTAAAACAAACATGTAGCTTCAATTCTTTTTTGTAAAAAAAGTGTTGCTTATAGTCTCAAAGGTCTGTGTGATTGCATTGCAAATCGGTGTTTGCATACTTTCGTTCCACGTGAAGGCATAATGAGTGACCTGTGAGAGTTCCAAAGAGGGCAGATTGTAGGAGCCTGTCTGGTTGGTACCTCGGTAACCACAGTGGAACAGGTATTGGGGGTATCGAGAGGCACCGTATATTGAAGGTCAAGACAGCATACAATGTTCACGGCACAACATCAACTGTGGAAGGAAAACCAAACTCACTGCGAGAGACAGGAAAACATTAAAAAGGATTGTGACCACAAGGAGGAAGACCACGACGACGAAAGTGACTGCTGAGCTTAATGCACATCTCCAAAACCCAGTGTCGACCCATACCGTGCGAAGGGAATTGCATAAGCACAATATTTACGGCAGAATTGTGATTGAAAAACCCCTGGTGTCACTGGTGATTATGAAACGGAGACTGCAGTGGTGCCAGGAACATAAAACGTAGACTGCGGATCAATGAAGACATGTCTTGTTTACCAATTAAACAAGTTTCTCACTATTCCCCACCACAGGACGGGTTTACGTGTAGAGAACCCCCGCAGTAGCCTATGCAACCCAGATTGTCCCCTTCCTACAGTAAAGCATGGGGGCGGTTCCGTAATGGTTTGGGCCATGATCTCGTGGTTCGCAGCAGGTCCCATTATCACCTTACACGGACAGATCACTAGCGGTGACTATGTCACTCTTTTGGCCGACCATGTGCATTCAATGGCACAGACATTGTTTCCATCAGGGGATTGCACCTTTCAAGATGATAATGCCCCGATTCACAGAAGTCGAAATGTTCAGTCATGGTTTGAAGAACATGAGGATGAAGTTGCACATCTTCCCTGGCCTGCACAATCACCGGACTTAAACATCATTGAGCCCCTGTGATCTGTGTTAGAAAACAGAGTGCGATCCCGTTATCCTCCTCCGGCGTCTCTCAAGGAATTGGAGCAGTTTCTGCAGGAAGAATGGTACAACATACCACCATCCAGGACTTGTATGCGTCCGTTCCCAGGAGGATTCAAGCAGTTTTAAATGCCAAGGGTGCTCCCACACCATAGTAGGAGCATAACATTTATTGTTTCAAGGTGTTTTCCTTATTTTGGACAACCCCTGTATATATAAAACAATATAATTTTCTTTTGAACGTTTGTCCTATTTTGTTGGGGCAGTGGAAATAGGTAATCGACGCAGAGCACTCCTGTGCCACTTTGCTTTGTTGTCATAGCAACAAAAACTGATTTTTCACAGCTGTTGATACAACGTCAGGGATTCATTAGGTCCCACGAAAATCATTTCAGCAACTTTTTACAAACAGGAAAATGTCACGTCAGGAATTGTGGTTCTATATATTGTCGTTCATAAACGCCATACAGGGTTTTTCATTTAGAATCCTATCGTATGAAATTTAATTTTAAAATTCCCCTTTGCGAAACGCTTTTGCTAACTTAACACTTTTCTGCTATCTGGGAACAGCAGGAACAAGTGAACGTAGTTAGTTGCCAACCGGATTTTTTTTTTTTTTTTTTTTTTTTTTTTACGATAAATGAGACAATATGGTTTAGGACCACTATGCAGTTTTTGAAGGGTTTTGAAGGGCGGGAACCACTGACAAGGCTTGCTTTCTAACGATTTCATAAAAAAATTCCGAGAAGTATTGCGACTGGCTGCGGTCATCTGTTTTCGATATTTCATCAACTGCCTATAATGATTTAAAAATTACATATCTTACTTTTCCCTGCCATTATGACAGGTAAAACTAGAGTTAAAATATATAATTTCCTTTGTCTGAACGTTTGAACTTTTGTCCCACTTTGGTGGCACAGTGGAAACAGTGCTTTCTTGTTTTAATTGCCCAATCCCTAACTCAACCAATATACTTTTTATTATTATTATTATTATTATTATTATTGTAATGCTAATGAAACATACTTTCACATTTAGACATCACAAACAAAAAAATATACCTGGTTTTTAAAAAATTATACTGCATATATTTTATTTTTGCCCGTCATTTTTCAGTGTATTTGTATTTACTGCTTGCTGTTACGCGGAACCGTTTATGAAATACTCGTTGGCATTCAAGACAAATTCCCAAACAGATAAATCTGAATTTGTATTGATACGAACGGCTGTTTCATTAGGAACTTAAAAGGTTTTATGCTTGCTCTTTGCAAGCCAATCACAACGAAGTCGACTTTTTTGGCCTTCTTTCAGCGTTTCTATTTTTAGACTTTTCGGGATGATCTCTCGACCTCATGAACAAAGTGATGACGGGGTTCACTAAAGCAATCTATCTTGGCGCTGAACCAGAATCTCTTTTATATCTCTTGACGTTTCATTTCCCTTAACGGTCAAAGTCAATGCAATTTCGTTATAACTCAGATAATTCGTTCTAATGCTCCTATAACTACCATTCGGCATTCATAATTTTGTTTTCCTTTCTCTCTTATACTCAAGGACATTACTTGAACTTGACCTCCTTCTTGTAAACCCTTTTCTCTTTTTCTGATCACGTCCGCCTTTACCCCAGCATTATTTTGAGTCAAAGCTGTTGGGGCCTACTCCCTTTTATCGATTGGCTTGGAATTCCTCATAATGCGATGCCACTTTTGAAAGCACAGAGAAATGTTAGAAATTAACAATGGCTAATTAAGCTGAACAGGGAGCACGAGACGATTTCTAACCCAGAAGGAAGAAATAGTCATTAACCACACTTGTTTTTCTTTCTTTAGGGTTTGCAGCACTTTTTCATAACTTATTGCGGTAATCTTTCTGCCGAAATTATGATCCTACACTGTAAGAAATACATACACTGCCGGAAAGTGAGAAAAGAACACCCGGAAGAAATGCCGGTAGGAACGAGATGCACTGTATTGACAAAATTCACTGGACACCCCTTCAAAAGCAAATGAACGGATCCACTGCGTTGTTAAGATGCGCGGTACAGCTTCAAATGGTATAAAAACAAGCTTGCAGCTCACCGTGATCATATCGCACTGCACGGTTGAGTGGAAATGCCACGGCGGGAGAGAACTGACTTCGAGAAAGGAAAGATTGTTGGGTGCTATGTTAGTGGGTTGTCCATAAGAGAAACCGAGAGGCCTTTAAACATACCCAAGTCAACTGTTTTGGAAGTACTGAATAAGTGGAAGACACATGGCGTGCCTGAAGTAGCAAAACGTACCGGCAGACCGAAGAAAATCAGTGATACAAGACGTCGAAGCCTCAGGGAAGTCGTTACTGCTAATCCACGGAGTACTACACAACCCCTCAGTGTACAGGTGAGTAAAAATGATGGAACCTCGGTATGTACACATACCATTCGCAGAGAACTTCATTCCATGGATTACCATGGTTGTGCGACTGCTCCTAAGCCTTTCATCTCCACTCGGAATACTACTCGTCGTTTAGCATGGTGTAAAGATCTTTTATCGTGGACCGTAGATCAATGGAAATGGGTCCTATGGACTGATGAATCCAGATACACGATCAATCAGTGTGATGACCGTGTGTGGGTATGGCGGCAACCGGGGAACGCTATTTACCACAATGTACTGTTCCTACGATCAAGTTTGGAGCTGGTAGTGTACTCGTGTGGGAGTGTTTTTCGTGGTATCGTCCCGGCCCATTGGTTATCGTGGACAAATCATGTTAACCTGCACGTCTATCTCGATATTCTAGACAATTATGCCCTACCAACTTTGTGGCAATACTATGGAACCGAGCCTGATGGTACCATTGGGATAATGCACCGAGCCATAAAGCAAGGACTGTTACGCCGTGGTTTGACGATAATTCGGTGTCGTGTGTGGATGGCCAGCACAAAGCCCTGATCTTAAACCCATAGAGTATCTATGGGATGAATTAGAGGGCCGCATAAGAAGTTTGGAACCAAGGCCCACCACTGAGCAACAGTTAGCGGCAGCATTATGTACTGAATGGAAGCGCATAAATATCGCTGTGTTCCAAAACCATGTCGAAAGCATGTCTCGAAGGGTCAGTGCATGCATTAAGGCCAAAGGCGGGCCGACACCGTACTAATGTATGTCAAAAAAGCTATGTCATGTTTCTCTTTTAGGTGTCCGGTGACTTTTGTCAATTTTGTGTATTATAATATTGAAACGGAGAATTTTGGGCTGAGCTAGGTTATGCATTCCACCGCTCGCCACCAATTGAAAAGAATTTTGCCGTGGGTAGTTATCCCACCGTTGACCACCAAGTGATCAGAACGTGCCGAGCGGTATAATTTATTACCACTCGTCACCAATCGAAACGAAACGAGTCTCGTAGGTTCTTTTAGCTCGGGAGCTGGCATAAATGGGCGAGAACGTGATGCTCGCTGAAAACAGAGATTTAATACAAGGAATTATCTACAACACCAGAGCCCATGGAATGAATAGAGCAAGATTAACAAATAAACAACTTTATTGTAGGAGGAAACTCTATCCCTGGGCATTGCCCACGGTGATACAAACACATGTTTCGCTCCCTATCGGAGCTAATATCATTTGCCTAATGATTTAGGAATAAGACTTCCGCCTCACAAGGGGCGTATCAAAGTTCTAATTTAGAGTCTGGTATTAGTTCATTTAATGTTCTCAGTTCCTCCGCTCAGTAACAGGATAACAATAGACAAAAACAAAAGGTACTCACGTATTGTTGACTATTTGCTGCATAAATCCGTGTATTTAGTACACTCGTTCAGTAGCACTCACACAGTTGCGCTTTGTTTTTGTTTGATAGTCCTTTTCACCTGTGTGATTTAAGCGCAGGAGGAATCTTTTCACTTCCTTCGATGATGCAGAAGGAACGGGGGTTGTCGCTTCGAGTCCCCGTCGTAAAACTTTTACGTCGATTTGTAGCGGGCTCTCTCTCTCCTGTGAGTTCACGCAGGTCAGCAACCTTTCGCCTCGGAGGAGGAGGAGGAGGAGGAGGAGGAGGATGTAGGCAGGGAGAACCTCCGTGAGAGAAACAGATTGTTTTTACTTGGCGTCCAGCGTCTGCTAGTCAGCAGGAGATCCGGCGTGGTTCCTTAGTTGGGTGCAGGTGGAGTTTCACTCATACTTTCTAGTGGCCACTCTCAATGTAGCGTGTTAGGGGCCTTACCCAGCCGTCTAATTATTTTAAAGCTCTACCTTTTTCATGGTATTAGGCGGCTTACCCCGCGCTTAAAATACCGAGCTATCTCACGTAAGCGCCGGACGTCGGGTTTTCGCACCTAGCGGGATCGTACGGTTTACCGCTACGTCGACCCTTTTGTGAGCTTTCTCCTCTGTCCGTCCTGCATTGGCGTACCGAGATAACTAACTGTTTTCTTCCTTTCCTTGTTTTCAGTCATTCTCTGTCACGTGGGCCTCATATGCTTCTCTTCACCAGACACTTGAGATTTCTCTCATGCCTTTCGCACGGAGCGTCGTTGCTCCTGCAATAATGGTGCCGTTTTTGCCCCTCGCCCCCTCATAATCGTAATTTCCAGTGTTTCCTACCAATTTTTGGCACTAATAGCACACTTGAAACGGTGTTTATGAGAGTCTGAGTGCCTCTCACTTGCCGTCTATGGTGGTCCCTTGCTGCTCACAGACCCCCAGAGATGATCCACGAATTCCTTTGTTTCCACCCCGACAAAGAGAATTACAAGACTTCCCTAATTAAAATAAGTTAATTTTCCAATTTATTTGCAATAGGTCAAATATTTAATTTAATGATCGACATAATTTAACCACGCCTGTTAAGTCCGTCCCCCCTTTTTAATAGTAACTAATTTAGACTCAATTTTCGCATCAATATGTTAATTGTTAAGGGCAGCCAAAATTGTGATCCAAGGTGGGATGAAATGATGACGTCACTGTGGACAACAACATGCAAATGTACGCAGCGCGTATTTAAGGAACAGGGCGTGCAGAACGAATTCATTCGTCTGATGTCGTGCTGTTCAGTGCTCGTTGATGAAGCTACCTGGACGACGCAGAGGCGCAACATTTGTTGAGTTATCGGGAGTTCGAGCGAGGCCGTATAGTGGGTCTGCGGGAAGTAGGTTGGTCCCTTCCGTCAAATTGCGGACCGAGTGGTACGAGAGGTATCGGCCGGGGTAAGATGGTAGCGCCGGTGGTCAGAGGAGCATTCGCAAGCTCGCAGACGTGTTTCCGAGCAGCACAGAGCTACGGACGCACGAGAGGATCAGTGTATCAGGAGGGCGGCTTTGGCAGAGCAGACGGCTACGACGTCACAAATTCGATCCGCTGATACGATACGGAATCTTTTGTTGGAAGCAAGACTACGGGGGACGCCTGCCGCTGGCACGGTTACCACTGACCCCATGTCACCGTCGAACACGTTTGCGGTGGTGTCAAGAAGAGTTCATTGGAGGGAAGAATGGAAGTCTGTGGTCTTCAGTGATGAAGGGTAATTCTACTTGGGAGCGTCTGACGGTCATGTATGCGTCCGAAGGCGATAAGGTGAGCGGCTTCTGCCATCGTTGATCTTCCAACGACACACCGGTCCCACGCAGGGCATCATGGGGTGGGGAGCGATTTGCTATCACTCTCGTACGAGTCTGGGGATTGTACGGGGTACACGGAATAGCAGTACGTACGTCATCGACACCGTGCAGCCGGTCGGCCTGTCATTTTTGAGTGCGATCCCCGATGCGATATTCCACTCCGCCCGGGCAACTCAACATTCTCTTCAGGCTTGCACGCTCTCCGGATTTGTCTCCAATCGAGCATGTCTGGGACTGAATCGGACAAAGGCTCTTCCGCGGACCTATGTAAGCAGCGACCATCTCTGAATTACGCTTCCAAGTCGAAAGCGCATGGAATGCTATCCTCCAGCGTTATATCCAGCAGTTGTGCGACCGTTTGCATGCCAGATTGGAAGCTTGCTTTGCTGTTGGAGGAGGTGCAACACCTTATTAAAATGTGCCTTCTGTAGACTGTAATACGCATTAAAAGGTAAAATAAATATTGAATCACTTCACTCCTGTGATCACTTCCCTTTCTTGACAAGTTGTTGCTACGACATAAATTAGGTCATGTATAATGTGTTGCAGTTGTGGGGACACTACTTGGTAATCGCATATACGGTCCCTTATGTGACGTCTCCCATTCGACCAATGAGAAGCGTTGTCAGAAAAGGTATCTCCTTCGACTGGGATTTCTTGTACGCTTTACTCCTAAAGTTCTCTTTTTGTTGTCAGTAAGTGCATGGCGTGGTTTGAGTTGATAATTAGCTCAATTTAGCTGTTAAAAATTACGGTTAAAATTAATTTTGATTTTTGTCATTCTATTAATGATTATTCTGGATACGTTTTTTCGTTAGAAGATGTTTTAAACGTTGTCAAAACTTCGAGATTTCTACTAATACGCATTATATTCTAAAACGTAGTGTAGTTCACAATCTTGGGCAAGCCCAGTTAAGTGATATTAAAGGATGTTATGTTCGAAAGGGGGGGGGAGAATTCCAATGTTGAAAACAGGATACCATTTGATGGCATGCCATTTATTTCCATTGATCACTGTACATTAGAGTGTCATCAAGGTCGTTCATTGAACAAAAGTAAGTTGAAAGCAATCCAAGATCGTGACTACTCGTGTAGTAAAGGCAAAAAAGTTCAAACAACAACAACAAGAATGAATTATTCAGCATAAATCCAACTGAAAGACATTTTAAACGGATCTTTCCCACCCGATTTCATGCTTGTCTCTCGTGAGAATTCCATTAATAACGATGTTCAAAACCGCACACAGTTTAGGCACTCGTGATAAATTTTTATGAAGCTGTTTTCGTCCACCAATGGAGTTGTTCGAATATCTGACTAAGTGCGAAATGCTGATGACAATCCCGGTAAATAAAGCACAATTAAAGAAATATTGATGAATGATGCTGTAAGCCATGCAATAACAAACATCTTTCTGGTGTAAACAACACTGAGAAATTGTTCAATCAGAATCCCTAACAGTAATCATTGCAAATAAGAAGATATTCGAAGATAAAACACTAAATAAAGCTGTAAAATTGTCAACAAACGGCCACTTTCTCGTCAGCGTACAAAAAATCACAGTGGAAAGAGAAACCTTTTCTAACAACGCTTCTCATTTTTCGAATGGGAGACGCCATATAAGGGACCGTATATGCGCTTACCAAGTAGTGTCCCACAGCTGCAAAACATTATACACTGAAGAGCAATTGAATTAGAGATACCTGTCTAGTAACGTGTAGCACCACCTTTCGCTTTGATGACGGCGGCGATTCGTCTCGGCATGGACTCGACAAGACACCGGAAGCGTTGGGAAGCCATACGGATCCACGACCCCTGAACAAGCTCCAACAGTTCACGAAGATTTGATGGAGGGGGTCAGAGCCTCGAACATCTCTCTCGATGGGATTGAGGACAGGTGACCTAGCTGGCCAAGGAAGCGAGGTCACGTCGGTGGAGTGTTCATCCAACCATTCGGATACAATTCGGGAGCTGCATTGTCCTTGTTGCAGGATGAGGTTCCTGGTGGGATGGTGAAGACGCACGAACGGGAGCAAATGGTCCTCCAGTATATCCCGGTAACGTTTACCTGTGAGGGACAATGTCACACGTACCAGGGGTCCCATTTCAGTCCACGTAAACAGTCCTCAGACGATAATGCCACCCCCACCAACTTGAAAAGTACCCTGCTGGCAAGAAGGATCTATCGTTTCATGTGGTTTGCGCCGTACTCGTATCCTGCCATCCGCATGTACCAACGTGAATATCAACTCATCAGTCCAGGCAACATTTTTCCACATGTCTAGGGTCCAGTGGCGATGTTCCAGCGCCCATGCTAATCTTTGCACCCTGTGATGTGCGGTCAGCAGCGGTACCCTCGTAGGACGATGGCTTCTGTACCCCATAGCGAGGAGATGGTTCTGGATGGTGCGGCTGCTTACACGTTTTTGTGCACCAGCGTTAAATTGCCGAGTGATTTCTTGCACTGTGGCCCGTCTGTCCGCTGTTACAGTGCGAGCTAGCCGAAGATGACCCCGCTCATCAACATGCTGTTGTCCACGGCAGCTGGCACTTGCAGGGATGGTCTTACCAGATTCGATGTACTCACGTACACCCGTAACACAATGGCTCGTGAAAATACCAGTGCCAGCACGACTTCCGAGATGGAGTGGCCCATTCGTCGGGCCCCACCGACAATTTGCCCACAATCAAGTGCGCTTAGATCCTTCGTGTTACCCATACTGCGTCCGACTCTTACTGATTTCCGTCGCATCACTCCTTATGTTGTCGGATCGCTGCATACGTCATGTCGTTTTGTAACGTATACTCTATATTCACTTTCCTTTTGATTTTACTATCTCTGGTTATTTTATTTTACTATGTAAATTATCTTCCTACTGAACGAAATATTATTTCACCCGCTGAATGAGATCTGGCAATGAGTGTAAGTCATGACGTGGTGGTAGCTAGTATATAGGCGCGTTCATCGAGACTTAGCTAGAGCTTTTGTTATTGTTATGAGAGAGCGTTGTTGTTTACGGAAAGCGTTTGTAATACGAGGAGAGATTGTGTTCTTTTGAGGAGAGATTCTTCATTATTGTAAAACAAGTTGTGTGTGTGCTTTAGTTGACCAAGAGTCTTATAATAAAGAAGTTACCGTAAGTTAATCTTTCTCAATTCATAGTTTTTGTCAGACCTCTGTCTGGCTGTTAGGTTTATAACATTAGTTTTCTTACCATAAATAACCAGCGTTAAGACTTTATTCTCGTTCGTAATTAACTAGTAACAACCATTTTGAGTTCACTATTTTGAAGCTTAGTACAAGTATATCATTAGCTAGCTGGTAGGAAGAGAATCATTCATATTAATTAGCTTAGCGGAAAGAAAATAAAGCTAATTCATTATAGTTTCCGTTTAAAGGGCCGCCCACGGCGCACATTTGCATAACGCCAGCTGTCTCTAATTCAATTGCTCTTTAGTGTACATGACCGATAAACTACATGTTCACGGTGTTTAAACTGTTACTGTATTTTAACCTTGACAATCTGGCAACGCTTTGTTTGAAGTGGTTATATATATGTTTTTCACGTGCAATCAGTCGACTGGCAACACCTCTGTGGGCAACACGTTTTTATTTCCCAGTCATTAGATATGTTAATGAATATTAAGGTATGGTACTGTAAAATTACGGTTTTTTGACTGGCCACTCAGCTGCCGGTGTATCTACCGTAATTTGACCCTGTAATTTTTTACAGTGCACAGTTGCAGCTAGATGCCCGCCTTTTAACGAAATTTCCGTTTTTAAGAGTGCCCGTTGATGGTAACTTACGTATTTTCACAGATTTTCCGGAGTCAGAAATTCCGTTTATTTCAGAAAAGTCTCTTTAAAAATTTTTCCGCATTGTGACGTACTACAGAGGTGAAAACATGTGTCAAGACGACAAATCTGCTGCGAGACATTCTGTCCGTGTAGCTCAGTTGGGAGAGCAACTTACTCCGGAGTGAAGGGGACACGGTTTCGATGTCTGACGCGGACAGACTTGTGTCTTCACAGTATTTAGGCAGAAATTTCGATTTTGAGAAATTTCTGTCAAAATACGGGCACTTTAAAAAACGTTGAATTTTTCACCCCTTTATGCCAGAGAATCCTTTCGTAGCGGTAAGTCGGATCGAACACAGGTCGATTGGGTTAGGTCTACACAATCCGCACGTGTTAGCCACCGATCCAGAAAGTTTTAGACAGTGATGTAGAAGGGACTTAGCGCGCCTTAGCGGCGCTAAAGCCCTATTTTTCTAGGCTTAGCGCGGCTAAGGCACTTTTCGTGGGTATACATGGTAAGAGAATCTGGGCAAGGGAACATTTTTAATTGATCATGTATGCAAAAATAGGAAAAACTGTGTTCTGTACGCAAACGTACTCGTACCTTAATCGACTGTTTATACTACAGAAATGGCCGCCCCGGTGGTACAGTGGTCTGAGGAGCAGGGCGTAGGTTTCAGACCATTCTTCCGAGCTAAGACTGAGTCCCAACCCCCGATGAGTCACGGATGGGTTGCATTGCCAAAGATGCTGGTCCTGTCTTTTCCCTGGAGCAAGTGACCCGAAATTAGGGGCCGGCGATTGCTTGTATTCATACGAGTTGCCCATGGTAGTTGCTAAACATAGTAAGCCATCTCTTAGTGGTCTAAGAGATGGCTTATGATCATTCGTCCGAAAGGGTCCGGGTTCGAATCCCGGTGAGGCATGGATGCTGTGTTTGTCTTACGGCACTGGCTCTCTCCCTTCCCTGGAACCAATGGCCTAAATTAGGGACAGGCGACTGCTTATAGCCCACTGAGTTGCTCACGGTGGTCGTTAAACCTCCAATAAAAAAAAAAAAAAAAAAACAGTAACAAACAAGAAAGATGAAACCGAATTTTCGGGTGTAATAACCACGTCTCTTGAATCCGTTCTGACGCAAGTTAAATTTATCAAAGCTATTCAAAGTCAATTGAACCGGTATGCAAAACAATAGATCTGACAAAAGAAAGAAGATTTTCAATTAGGTTTTTAATCCCTCAGATATTGCTGTAAACGGAATCGTGAGCTTACGAACTCTTAGAAACGGAGATATCTCCAAAAATATTATGTGACTTTACGTCCCCTGGTGGGAAAACCATGCATTATTTTAGGAAGAAAGTATTCTCAAAAGGTTTATCCATATAAGCGGTATCGGTCGAAAAAAAAATTAGTCGAGTTTTCAGGAGCCCAGATTTTGCAACAAATGCTTCAGAAGCAGAAATTAACACTTATAACCCCTGCTGGCTAAACCATTCTTTACCAAACATTAGAAATTATGTGAAAAATATTTTCTATCAGGTCTTGTATGCGATACAGGAAGATTTTTTCAAATCGGAGCTATAGGAGCAGAAATAACGCAGAAAACGCAATTTACCTTTGTGGCCCCTAGCGGAAAGTCTATGATTTACTTGAAATTTTTGAATTTATAGGAAAAACATTTCGCATCGGAAACACTATCCAACAAAGAAGGAATTTTTCAAATCGTACTCTTAGAGGTAGAGATATTGACAAAAATAAGATATACATCTACGCCCCCTGGCGTAGAAACCATGCATTTTTCAAGAAGACAAATTTCCTAAAAGGTTTGCCGACAGGAGTAGTATCGGTCAACAAACGACTTTTTTTCAATCGAGAATTTAGAAGCTCATATTTTGCTGCAAATACAACAGACGCGGAAATTAAGACTTACGCCATCTGGTGGTCAAACCATTTCTTACAAGAATTAGAAAATATGTGCAAACGATTTTCCAGGAGCTGTATGCGGTGCAGAAAGAATTTTTAAATTCGGAGATTTAGAAGCAGAGATATAAGGGGAAACGCAATTTACATTAACGCCCCCTAGCGGAAAGTCTATGAATTACTTGAAAATTTTGAAATTACATGAAAAACATGTCACACGGAAAGCACTATCCAACAAAGAAGGAATTTTTCAAATGGGACTCCTAGAAGTAGAGATATTGACAAAAATATGCTGTACATCTACGGCACCTGGCGGAGAGACTGTGCAATATTTTAAGAAGAAAATATTCCGAAAAGGTTTATCGATGTGAGTGGCATCAGTTCACGAAAGAATTTTTTCAATCGATATTTTAGAAGCTCCGATTTTATGACAAATACATCAAAAGCAAAAATTAACACTTACGTCCCCTGGTGGCCAAAGTATTCTTTACCAAAAATTTTAAATTATATGCAAAAGATTTTCCATCGGGAGATGTATCCGTTGAAGAAAAAAATTTTCAAATCGGAGTTTTAGAAGAAGAGTTATCGGGAAAAATGTAATTTACTTTTACGCAGCCTAGCGGGAAATCTATGCTTAATTTGTAAAAGTAACTATATATAAAATACTCTTCGACATAAATGGAATCGAAAGATAAAAGAATTTTTTCAATCGGATGTTTAGAAGCAAATATGTGGAACAAAACGTATTTTTGAATTCGACATCATCTGCATTTACGCCCTCCAGCTGCGAAATTCTACATCGTAAAAAACAAAACAAAATAAAGGATCATCATTCGCATGTTTCAAGCTTCCCAATGCAAAAAGAATTTTTCAAATCGGACTAATAGTTGCAGAGATAGCGTGGGTACAGACGGACGGACAAACCGGTAACATAAGCACGATCTTTTTTTACAAAAGACGTGCTAATAAAAATACTGTGTAGACTGATGTACATAATTGGATAACACAACAGAGTGTCTCACAAATCATAAGATTCTATCACGAATAGAACTCCTTTCTCTAGACAGTCAAAATAAATTTGTAGGAGATGGCAACTCCGTGGGGTTAAGATTGCTGTGTTCACAGATAAAACGACAGTGACAGACATTCGTATTAAACAACAAGCCACTGGTATCGTCTCCTATAAAAGCAAAATTCCCTAAGCTCACTCAGACACCTTACGGGCAACACAAAAGTATTCAACATGCACCATATTAACCTTAGTAAAAAACGGCGTCATATGGAATTTGTTACTCTGTGAGTTCCCAGATAAAAACCTTTAGAACGACACAGAGCCGTATTTAAATAAAAAATATTATCTTAGCACATGTTTCTCACGTTACATTCTTCCTGTTATTTAAAATTGCTCAGATTACACAGTTTCAAGCAGTTTTAATATAAATTGATATTGCTAATTAGTAACGAAAATTAAAAATAATAATAAATAGTAAAAACATCGAATCAGATTTTGAAAATTTTGAGGGTTTTTTTTTCCTATTCCGTTTACCGCTAAGGCACTTTTTTATTTAGAACTACAGCACTTTTTCATGTTGGAAGGTTGCATTAAGTTAGCTGTAATTTAACAAGGCCGCAATCAAGAAACTTGAGTTACATGTACTTCGAAGCGTACATTATTTTGTAAAAATCTCACTATGTATTAACTAACTTCAAAAAGCCTCCCCGGTGGCGCAGTGGTCTAAGCGATGGCCTCTGATCATTCGTCCGAACGGGGTCCTGGTTCGAATCTCTTTGAGGCATGGATGTTGTGTTTGTCTTACGGCACTGGCTCTCTCCCTTCCCTGAAGCCAGTGACCCTAAATTAGGGACGGGCGACTGCTTATAGCCCATTGAGTTGCTCACGGTGGTCGTTAAACCTCCAATAAAAAAAAAAAAACTTCAAAAAACGAAAACAAAAATTGGTTCTAAAGTTAACTAATCTTTTAATAACTTTGTTGTGACTGCCTTTTTTTTTTTTTTTTTTTTGAAAGCCTTTGAATATTTAGTTGCAACGTCCGCAGTTGACAGGCAATGGATGTGAACTGCGGACCTCCATGTCCGTTCACAGGCAATGAATGTCGACAGTGAGATAGAACCGATGGAATGCGACGAAATGCAAGCAAATGAGACGTTTGAGAATCAAGATTTAGCGTTTATGACCCATTGGCGTCTGGCTACGAAGCACTTTGAAAAGTCGTTCTATGGTAACAAGTTGGGTTTTGTTCGTGGAGTTTGTGATCGCATATGGTTCCAAAATTATTTAAAACGGCCCAATGCAGCTATGTTGCAATCCTTACAACAGGAATTCACAGATGAAGACGCTCAACAGTTTATGTTGTGCTCATGCGAACAACGACTTCAACTTCTATCACGGTAGAGACAGCAACGCGCCACGACTTAAGGAGATGACTGACGAATACATGCGCCTTCAGAGACATCGTCTGTACACGGTAACAACAGACGTTGAGAAATTCTGTGGATTCAATCAATGCAACAACACTACTGACGACGACGACGAGAAAAGAGAGTCTTTCATAGTATGCACGTTTAACATTCAACGTTTGCTGGCACATAACTTGGACTTGAGCAGCGACCCAGTCACTTCTCGGTCACTCACAGAGACTTGGATGGATAAAGAGAAAACCGTCGACATACCCAGCTTCAAACACATTGAGTTCAAAGAGTGCGACAGACAGGGCGATGACGACGACCAACATCCCAGTACAAATCATGGCACTGGCAAGAAGAAGCGTAGTGGACTCTACGGTGGCATGGTAATCTTCAAGAATCAGAAAACGTGCAGGGCTGATGTCGCTAGACCCGTTCCACGACGGCCAATACCCAAGTATTCTGGAATCAATTGTCTGCAGGATATTCATGTCAGCGAAGGCGTACTAGTGGAAGTTGAGATATCCAACCAATTCAAATTCGTCCTAGTGTCAGTGTACACTGAAGAGCAATTGAATGAGAGATACCTGTCTAGTAACGTGTAGCACCACCTTTCGCTCTGTTGACGGCGGCGATTCGTCTCGGCATGGACTCGACAAGACACCGGAAGCGTTGGGAAGCCATACGGATCCACGACATCTGAACAAGCTCCAACAGTTCACGAAGATTTGATGGAGGGGGGGGTCAGAGCCTCGAACATCTCTCTTGATGGGATTGAGGTCAGGTGACCTAGCTGGCCAAGGTAGCGAGGTGACGTCGGTGGAGTGTTCATCCAACCATTCGGATACAATTCGGGAGCTGCATTGTCTTGTTGCAGGATGAGGTCCCCAGTGGGATGTTGAAGACGCACAAACGGGAGGACGTGGTCGTCCAGGATATCCCGGTAACATTGACCTGTGAGGGACGATGTCACACGTACCAGAGGTCACATTTCAGTCCACGCAAAGAGTCACCAGATGACAATGCCACCCCCACCAGCTTGAATAGTACCCTGCTGGCAAGAAAGATCCATCACTTCATGTGGTTTGCGCCGTTCTCGTATCCTGCCATCCGCATGTACCAACATGAATCTCGACTCGTCAGTCCAGGCAACATTTTTCCACATATATAGGGTCCAGTGGCGATATTCCCGCGCCCATGCTAATCTTTTTCACCCTGTGATGTGCGGTCAGTAGCGGTAACCACGTGGGACGATGGCTTCTGTACGCCATAGCGAGGAGATGGTTCTGGATGGTGTGGCTCCTTACACGTTTTTGTGCACCAGCGTTAAATTGCCGATTGATTTCTTGCACTGTGGCCCGTCTATCCGCTGTTACAATACGAGCTAGCCGACGATGACCCCGCTCATCCACACGCTGTTGTCCACGACAGTTGGCCCTTGCAGGGATGGTTTTACCGGATTCAATGTATTCACGGTGCACCCGTGACACAGTGGCTCGTGAAAATCCCAGTGCCTGCACGACTTCCGAGATGGAGTGACCCATTCGTCGGGCCCAGACAATTTACCCACGATCAAATGCTCTTAGATCCTTCGTCTTACCCATACTGCGTCCAACTCTTACTGATTCCCGTCGCATCACTCCTTATATTGTCGGATCGCTGCATACGTCATGTCGTTTCCGTTTACAGGGCCGCCCACAGCGCCATATTTGCATAACGCCAGCTGTCTCTAATTCAATTGCTCTTCAGTGTATATTCATCCAAAGACACCACTCAACTACATCGAGATGTTTCACTTTCAACTAATGCTTTACTACACAGAGCATGTCAGAACAATAGTTAGCGACTGGCCCTGGGATCCCAACATACCGCTTCTACTCACCGGGGACTTTAACATTGAGGCGTCAAACGATCGTCTGAAACAATTTCTGAACAAGTTCAGATTGGTGTTGGCCACAGATCCAACTGACCTCACAAAATTGTAAGAATACCACGGTAGACTTAACGTTCTATAGAGATATAAGTGTAGCATGTAAGTCTTACATATACTCGTATCATTGTCCTGTCTTCAACAAAATTTTACAAATTAGTCAGCATTGTGAGAAATAAATAAAATAAAAGGCATGCAAGTTCGTTGCGCTCATTTCTTTCTTACCAACCCTACAAACGCCTGGGTAAGACGTTTTCCGCCAAACACCTCACGGTAGTGACCCCGACACTACCTACCCGAGAATTTTTTTTCGTGCATGTTGCCGGAGGCATGGGTATTCTATTACATTTTCCCATATTTCAACTGGGTATTTCTTACCGTCAAATGAGGACTTCAAAATGTCATCTCCTGAGAGCTCAATTAATTTCATCTGTAGTTCTTTAGGAGCCATAGAAGGAAATCATGAGCGTAGCAGGTGTCAAAATAAGCCTTATGACTTACTAATGTTTTAAGTGTGGCAGTCAGTCGGGGAGCATTATTTCGTTGAATCTTCTTTTACTCTTTGGTATTTTAAATACGGTCGTTTTAAGAATAAAATAAAAATAATAAAAGACGAAAAAAAAAAACGTATTAATAAAAATAAAAGGATTTGTTCTGTAAAAATTGGATTCACTCAAAAGGCCGCAGGTTTCCCACCCTGTCTTAAGAGTTACACTCACGTTCAAGGTAGCAATAATCTCACGATTATTCCTTTCTTTTATTTTGTCATTAGTGGGAGTGATTTTGGCATTTTATTTTCTGTTGGAACTTATTATTTTTTTAAATACGTTTGTCATAATTTACGCTTTCCAACAGTAGGTTGAAGAAGCGTATATGCTCCAGCTTTTTCCGTCTGTCCGCACGATAAGTCGCGTAAAAATAGTTCGATTTCGATGAAATTTTAGTATGTGGTAGGGGACTACCTGGGGACGAACCCTATTGAAAACGGACGAAATGGGATCAAAGGTCAGGACATAAGAGCGGGATCCATTCCATTGCCCTTATGCGTCATAACTTGCGTAAATATGGTTCGATTTCGATGAAATTTTAGTTTGTCGTAAAGGACCACGTGGGGATGAATCCTATTGGAAACGGGTGAAGTGGGGTCAAAGATCAAGACATAATAGGAGCGGGATGCATTCCATTGCCCTTATGCATCTTAACTTGAGTAAAAATGGTTCGATTTCGATGAAAGTTTAGTATGTGGTAGACGACAACCTGGGGACGAACCCTATTGAAAATGGAAGGAATGGGGTCAAAGGTCAGGACATAGTATCGGGATACATTCAATAGTCCTTATGCGTTATAACTTACGTAAAAATGCTTCGATTGAGACAAAACTCCATCATGTTGTTCCGGAAGTATGATTTACCGATTCCGTTGAATATCATCGAAATGGGGTCAAAGGTGAGGGCACTGGAGCGAGATTTATTCCATAGCCATTATCCTCATAACTTGACTAAAAATGCTTCTATCGCGACAAAACTTTAGCATGTTGTTCCAGAGGTATACTAAACCCATTCGGTTTAATATAATCGAAACGGGGTCAAAGGTCAGGGCACAGGAGCGAGATTTATTCCACAGCCATTATCCTCATAACTTGATTAAAAATGCTTCTATCGCGACAAAACTTTAGCATTGTTGTTCCAGAGGCATACTGAACCAATTGTGTTTAATATAATCGAAACGGGGTCAAAGGTCAGGGCACAGGAGCGAGATTTATTCCACAGCCATTATCCTCATAACTTGATTAAAAATGCTTCTATCGCGACAAAACTTTAGCATTGTTGTTCCAGAGGCATACTGAACCAATTGTGTTTAATATTATCAAAATGGGGTCAAAGGTCAGGGCACCGGAGCGAGATTTATTCCACAGCCATTATCCTCATAACTTGATTAAAAATGCTTCTATCGCGACAAAACTTTAGCATTGTTGTTCCAGAGGCATACTGAACCAATTGTGTTTAATATAATCGAAATGGGGTCAAAGGTCAGGGCACCGGAGCGAGATTTATTCCACAGCTATTATCCTCATAACTTGATTAAAAATGCTTCTATCGCGACAAAACTTTAGCATTGTTGTTCCAGAGGCATACTGAACCAATTGTGTTTAATATAATCGAAACGGGGTCAAAGGTCAGGGCACCGGAGCGAGATTTATTCCACAGCCATTATCCTCATAACTTGATTAAAAATGCTTCTATCGCGACAAAACTTTAGCATTGTTGTTCCAGAGGTATACTGAACCAATTGTGTTTAATATTATCAAAATGGGGTCAAAGGTCAGGGCACCGGAGCGAGATTTATTCCACAGCCATTTACCTCATAACTTGAGTAATAACTTGAATAATGATTTCTGGTACGTTGGAAAGCGTATCATAATCAATGCATTACACGATTTCACTAACTTGTTTATTTAAAAACAAGAAAGATGACACCGAATTCTCGAGTGTAATGAGTACGTCTTTTGAATCCTTTCCTACACAAAAATAAATTTTCAAGGAAGATTTTAGGGTAAAAGAAAGAAATCAGCAAAAAATGTATGCATTTACACGTCCCAGTCGCAAACAGAGCATTATTTGAAATGGACAAAGTGCGCAGCAGTTTTCTTTACAATGAATGGAACCAGCCATCAAATTGCGTTTTGTGTGTGTGTGTGTGTGTGTGTGTGTTTTGTTTTTAGGATCAGTGAAGCATTCTCAAGTAGAAATAGGTACTTACTCCCACTAGGAGCAGCAATGTACGCTGCGAAAAATCACAGATTGTACTCAAAATGTCTTCAAGTCGAACAATTGGAAGAAGGGATATGGAGAAAAACATAACTTATTTTTTTCTGTTTTAGGGTCTAATTACTGCCGTGAACAACTCTAAGGGCTATAAGGGCAGTTGACCGTCCCTAATTTAGGACCATTGGTTCAATGGTGGATCCAACGCGGAAGCTACTGAGGAAGACCCGTCCCCTCCCAGCAAGTTTTTTTCGTTCTAAAAGGGACAATAACGTAAATATTTGTATTTATTTTTCCTAAAACTATAGTGACACATGCCCAGATTTTCGTAAAGTTTTTATAACAACTGAAGGTTGCTCTAAACTTGGAAATGAAAATAAAATGTTTCGTTCTAGCTTCAGCAGAAATTAAAGAAACTAATTTCAGAAACAAAGAAAACTGAGAGCGGAAGTGAAAAGAGACCTCGACTGATCACGAAAAGCAATGGGAATGGTTTATTCTGTCCTTTAGTATTGTCTGGTAGTCTGAAATAGGGAAAGTCGCCGTGTGGGGTAGATTTTGGAGTGTGTGTGTATGAGAGAGTGTGGTTGAAAGAGCGAAGTACGTAATCCACACTCTCGATCGGTCCATAAACTAAAACTCGTAACAAATTTCCAAGCCGGAAATTTGTTTATAAAATTAACCCACCTGAATTGAAGGAATCAAACTTTATTTTGAAAGATTTTATCCAGACGTGAGATTTACCAGGGCCATTTCAAAAGTTTTGCACACTGTGGGTTACTTCTTAAAAAACGAATTTATTTCACAACATACCTTTACAGGCCTTCGAAGTAATCTCCATGTTTCTTTATGACAGCGTTCCAACGTTTGGACAAGTCTTGTATTCCAGCCAGGACACCTCCATTGTTGAGTAGTCGGATTACTCGGGTCACCTCATTAGAAACATATTGAATCGTACTGAATCGTTTCCCTCATTAGAAACATCTTGAATCGTAGTCACCTCATTAGAAACATCTTGTCGTATTGAATCGTTTCTTCATTGTTGAGTAGTCGGATTACTCGGGTCACCTCATTAGAAACATCTTGAATCATAGTCACCTCATTATAAACATCTTGAATCGTACTGAATCGTTTCCCTCATTATAAACATCTTGAATCGTACTGAATCGTTTCCCTCATTAGAAACATCTTGAATCGTACTGAATCGTTTCTCCATTGTTGAGTAGTCGGATTACTCGGGTCACCTCATTAGAAACATCTTGAATCGTACTGAATCGTTTATCCATTGTTGAGTAACATCGGATTGACTCGGGTCACCTCATTAGAAACATCTTGAATCGTACTGAATCGTTTTCCTCATTAGAAACATCTTGAATCGTAGTCATCTCATTAGAAACATCTTGAATCGTACTGAATCGTTTCTCCATTGTTGAGTAGTCGGATTACTCGGGTCACCTCATTAGAAACATCTTGAATCGTACTGAATCGTTTCCCTCATTAGAAACATCTTGAATCGTAGTCACCTCATTAGAAACATCTTGAATCGTATTGAACCGTTTCTTCATTGTTGAGTAGTCGGATTACTCGGGTCACCTCATTAGAAACATCTTGAATCGTACTGAATCGTTTCCCTCATTAGAAACATCTTGAATCGTAGTCACCTCATTGGAAACATCTTGAATCGTATTCACCTCATTAGAAACATCTTGTCGTATTGAATCGTTTCTTCATTGTTGAGTAGTCGGATTACTCGGGTCACCTCATTAGAAACATCTTGAATCGTACTGAATCGTTTCCCTCATTAGAAACATCTTGAATCGCAGTCACCTCATTGGAAACATCTTGAATCGTACTGAATCGTTTTCCTCATTAGAAACATCTTGAATCGTAGTCATCTCATTAGAAACATCTTGAATCGTACTGAATCGTTTCTCCATTGTTGAGTAGTCGGATTACTCGGGTCACCTCATTAGAAACATCTTGAATCGTACTCAATCGTTTCCCTCATTAGAAACATCTTGAATCGTAGTCACCTCATTAGAAACATCTTGAATCGTATTCACCTCATTAGAAACATCTTGTCGTATTGAATCGTTTCTTCATTGTTGAGTAGTCGGATTACTCGGGTCACCTCATTAGAAACATCTTGAATCGTACTGAATCGTTTATCCATTGTTGAGTAGTCGGATTACTCGGGTCACCTCATTAGAAACATCTTGAATCGTACTGAATCGTTTCCCTCATTAGAAACATCTTGAATCGTACTGAATCGTTTCCTTCATTAGAAACATCTTGAATTCGTACTGAATCGTTTCCCTCATTAGAAACATCTTGAATCGTAGTCACCTCATTAGAAACATCTTGTCGTATTGAATCGTTTCTTCATTGTTGAGTAGTCGGATTACTCGGGTCACCTCATTAGAAACATCTTGAATCGTACTGAATCGTTTCCCTCATTAAAAACATCTTGAATCGTAGTCACCTCATTAGAAACATCTTGAATCGTATTCACCTCATTAGAAACATCTTGTCGTATTGAATCGTTTCTTCATTGTTGAGTAGTCGGATTACTCGGGTCACCTCATTAGAAACATCTTGAATCGTACTGAATCGTTTCCCTCATTAGAAACATCTTGAATCGCAGTCACCTCATTGGAAACATCTTGAATCGTACTGAATCGTTTTCCTCATTAGAAACATCTTGAATCGTAGTCATCTCATTAGAAACATCTTGAATCGTACTGAATCGTTTCTCCATTGTTGAGTAGTCGGATTACTCGGGTCACCTCATTAGAAACATCTTGAATCGTACTCAATCGTTTCCCTCATTGGAAACATCTTGAATCGTAGTCACCTCATTAGAAACATCTTGAATCGTATTCACCTCATTAGAAACATCTTGTCGTATTGAATCGTTTCTTCATTGTTGAGTAGTCGGATTACTCGGGTCACCTCATTAGAAACATCTTGAATCGTACTGAATCGTTTCCCTTATTAAAAACATCTTGAATCGTATTGAATCGTTTCCTTCATTAGAAACATCTTGAATCGTAGTCACCTCATTAGAAACATCTTGAATCGTACTGAATCGTTTCTCTCATTAGAAACATCTTGAATCGTACTGAATCGTTTCCCTCATTAGAAACATCTTGAATCGTAGTCACCTCATTAGAAACATCTTGTCGTATTGAATCGTTTCTTCATTGTTGAGTAGTCGGATTACTCGGGTCACCTCATTAGAAACATCTTGAATCGTACTGAATCGTTCCTCTCATTAGAAACATCTTGAATCGTACTGAATCGTTTCCTTCATTAGAAACATCTTGAATCGTAGTCACCTCATTAGAAACATCTTGAATCGTACTGAATCGTTTCTCTCATTAGAAACATCTTGAATCGTACTGAATCGTTTTCCTCATTAGAAACATCTTGAATCGTAGTCACCTCATTAGAAACATCTTGAATCGTACTGAATCGTTTCCCGCGGAGTGGCTTCTTCGGTTTTGGAAACAAGTCATAGTCTGGTGGGCTCATGTCAGGACTGTATGGCGAGTGTAAAAGCAATTACCATCCATACTTTTCCAGAATGTCTCTTACCATGTACGGGCAACATACGGTCTCGCGTTGTTGTGCAAAATGATGACACCAGCTTCGAGCATATCGGGTCTTCTTTAGCGAATCTTTGGGTGCAAAACATTTTGCAGAAACCTTCTGTAGTATTCCGCTGTTACAATGGTTCCCTCGGGCACTCTGTCTGTTGTTATCACTCCAACCTTGTCATAGGTCATAATCATCATCAGCTTAACCTTCGATTGTTGGCGGCGAAATTTTTTCGGGCGAGGTGATTCTGGATTTCCACTGAGCTGACTGAGATTTCAGTTCTGGTTCAAAATCTCTTATCCAGGTCTTGTCTATAGCAACAATTCTGTCCAAAAACTGCTGAATTGCTGAAGCAATTCTGCGATCCCTTTGAGAATTGCTGGCTGCTCTTCACTCAGATTATGCGGAACCCGTTTGGCAGCCACTTTTCTCTTCTGTAATGTTTCAGTTAGGACTATGAAAACCGAAGCGGTAGACATGTTTGCTTCATATGCAATCTCTTCACATGTTTTCCCTCGATCTTCTTCCAAAATGCTGTTGACGATAACCACAGAAGTGGCGTCCGTTGCATTTGATGGCCGGTCGCTTTGAGGCTTTCCCGACCTTGTCAGTAACGAGAAGCCCACCTTGACACTGTGCAACCCACATCCACTACACTAAACCCACTAACTTTTTTTTTCTTTTGATTGCAGGTTTAATTTTCTAATTTAATTATTTATTGGACTTGGTTGACAAATACATCGACATACTGAAATGAAGTGCCAGAAAAACTGGTACGCCAGTCTAACACTTGGTAGCTCCCCCACGGGAGCGCAGGACTGCAGAAATACGATGGGGCATGGACTCCACTAGCTTCTGGAAATATGCTGTAGGCAATGCACACCGTACTTCCTGCAGTACGTTCCACAATTCGGGTGTATTCCGAAGTCTCGTATTCCTGTGTTCGATAGCGCTTTGCATGACATCCCAAATGTGTTCTGTCACGTTCAGGTCTGGAGACTTGGGTGGGAATGGCAACACCCTAAACTCAGATGAATGCTCCTCTAACCATAATGTGGCGTCCCGACACTTGTGTGGAGGTGCATTGTCCTGTGCAACAGGCCCAACCAATCAGCATGAATGCAGGACATGAACGGGTGCACCTCGTCAGAAAAGATGCGCACATAGCGTTGTCCGATCACAGACGTTTGTAGACGTACAAGGGGTCCCAGTGAAGTCCAGCTAAACACACCCCATACCATTATGGACCCCCCACCTGCCGGTACAGTTCCCTGTTGACAGGCGGGACCCATAGCTTCATGGGGTTTGCGCCACACACGAATTATTCCATCTGCCCGATACATTTGGAAACGCGAACCATGCTACTTTTTACCAGTCATCAAGTATCCAGTGGCGGTGTCGCCGTGCCCAAGCGAGGCGCGTATCTCTGTGTCGTGCACCCATCAAGGGGACTTCAGTTGGGCGTCGGCTCCCAAAGCCCATATCGTGCAGGATACGTTGCACAGCCCGGACGTTGATGCTTGTTGAGGCTCCAGCATTGAATTCCGATTATACCTGCGAGAGTGTTGCATGCCTATCGCGTGAAACGATTCTTGACAGCCGACGATGGTCACGTTCACCCAATGTCTTTTACGGCCACACTGGTATCGTAGGTTAGAAGTTTTGCCGGAATTCTTGTAGTCACGGTACACCCTTGCAATGGTCGTCCGTGAAAATCCGAACGTTGTGCAGTGCACTAAATGCAAAACCTTTTTGAGTTACAACAGCACAAAATCTGGAACATCGCATCTTAAGCGGCACAAATGTGTTCTTCCGACACACACACACGAGAGACATATTGGCTTCCAGTGATATGATATGCCAGTAGAGATAGGTGCAGTTTATAAAGTCATAAAATCTTCTCCCAGTAGAACGATCGGAATCATAATTCTGGATATTTCGTACTTTTCGAATTAGCCCCCCCCCCTTCCTAACCCCCAAGGATATTTCCGGGTCTGGCGGTAGGGAATGATAATTTGAAACCCAGTAAAATTTGAAAGGCATGGAAATTGTCCTTTTCATGCAATATTTTTTAGTATACAAGCCCTCCCCTCCTCGGAAGTCACGTGACTTATGCAGAATCTCAGAAATATTCTGAATTAACGTTTATTGTTATAGAATACGTGCAGCAATTCAGAAAACGAAAACTCTTCAGGAGTAGAATGACCGAGTGCACCAGGTGTCAAATTCGTGTTTTGGTAATCGTTGAAATTTTACGGGCCGGCCCGGGCCTTGGAAACAGGAGAAATATACGGGCCGCGCCGTGCTTTAATAAAAAAATTTGAGACAGGCCGGGATTTCCAAATTAACAATTAACAACTGACGTGGGTTGTGTCTTAGGTTACGACGAGTTCAGACGCCCTTGTCACTTGCGGGACAGACAATGAAAACGCGTTAACACGCTCTTGGCGCCCAGAGGGTTAAGGCTTGTGCAGACCTCTAGCAGAGAATAAAGGACCAGAAATAAAAAACATAAGGACCATTATCAAGACAGTCCTTCCTATCAAGACAGTTCTTCCTTGTCCACCATATCGTTCCGACACTTTGCCCTATTCTGCGGCGAACTAGCTTTTCTGCTTCAGTGTGAAGTTCACACTTTCTAGTCCATTTTCAACAACTGATACACCACAAATAACGAGTACAAGAATCTTACAATGTGGTAGAAATGTGCAATAGATTTTGTCATTTTTGATCTGCGCCTGAAACATTAGTTAATTCATCCTCAGAAACTACCATACAAAATTCCCCGATATCTTTTTTCTTTCTTGACAGATCCTGTAATCTCACTATTCGACCAACATCACTCCGCAATGACGATGCCAAACAGTTTTTAACACATTCCCACGCCGCCCCGGTGGCGCAGTGGTCTAAGCGAGGGCCTCTGATCATTCGTCCGAACGGGGTCCGGGTTCGAATCCCGGTGAGGCATGGATGTTGTGTTTGTCTTACGGCACTGGCTCTCCCCTTCCCTGGAACCAGTGACCCTAAATTAGGGACGGGCGACTGCTGATAGCCCATTGAGTTGCTCACGGTGGTCGCTAAACCTCCAATCAAAAAAAAAAAAAAAAAAAAAAACACATTCCCACTTCTTCATCATGTCAATCTCGCACGCAGTCAACGGATTCAGTCGTTCATTGAGCAATTCAAAGTATTACTGATATTTCTCAGTAAGCCTTTCAAATTTTCGTTGCGTTACACGCTCATCTTCTTATTAATCTTTTCCCAACGAACATTAAGTTTTAAACGTGTTCCTAAAAGGTAATGATTAGACTCAGCATCAGCAACTCTTATCACACCATTGTCAGCTATTAAATGTTTCACATTAGTCATGAATAACAAATTCCATTCCGTTTTTGTGCCTTATTGTATGATCCTCCCATGTGTATGTGTAAACGTATCTGTGGTTGAAAAATATACTAGATATACAAATCTATTCTCAACGCCAACTTCTATAAATATTTTATCATTAAGATTCATATTATGATCATTATACCAAGGCCATCCAGAAAGTAACTGCAACATCGCCCCGGTGGCGCAGTAATCTAAGCGCTGGCTTCTGACCATTCGTCCGACAGCAAGATGACCAGATGCCATTTTGGAATGAGAGGACATTTCGAGAAAAATGACACAATCAATTTGTACAGAAATAAATATGAATGTATACACACTCTGTATTTAAATTTTACAGTTTGAGAGTTTATACGTG
Organism: Macrothele yani; assembly: GCA_039090855.1. Taxonomy (NCBI): domain Eukaryota; kingdom Metazoa; phylum Arthropoda; class Arachnida; order Araneae; family Macrothelidae; genus Macrothele; species Macrothele yani. Next base: position 45,960,896 of record CM077009.1, read on the forward strand.
TAAAACTTTAAAAAAAAAGAAAGAAAAACTGTAGTCTGCTGGACATTTTTACTTATATTTTTCACTGGAATAGATTTTCTTCAGTAGATCAGGTTTCTTCAAAAAATATTTCTGAAATTCGGAGCATGACATGTCTTCATCAAATTATATTGATCTAGCAATGTATACCCCTCACTGATTAAGAAACTTGAATTATAAACACAATAAATTCACAGCAACGACTTACAACACACAAAACAAGCAGTATGAGCTCACTGTTTACACCGCACGGCACCGTCCACATGTGATTAATGACAGACTAACGCGCACTGGTAGGTTTTCCCTGCGCTGTTGACTCAGCGCACGATGCAGGATTGCGGGAATAAACTGACCTGCGGGGGACAAAATCCAAAAATGAATGAATACGTTTTAGCGGTGGCTTCTTAGAAAAATTTGATCAAAATGTATTTGAATTATTCCTTATTGAAAAAGCCGCACATTTGGGCTATTTCCCTTAATGCCTGGAGGACAAACACTCACGGACAATGAAATTTGCGCACCTATAACAAAACATGCTACAACCGCGAAACTTTGCAAATAGTTAGAGTGCAAGCTGGTGTGCAAATGATCCATGTTTGGTGCGAGTGCGTATGCCCGCCCATCCCGTGGTGGCCCAGCAAGCACGAACCGGCAGCCTTATAAACCGGCGTGTAGTCGATGTCGCATGAAAGCGAAAAGCACCGGTCGACCCAAGCAAGAGTACAGAATGACAAGAATGCCGGTATACGCCAGAGACGTCGATTTACGCAACTTACGGACTTTGAGAGAGGCCTGAAAACTGCAGGATTGTCGGCGCGCAGTATAGCCCGCCACGTGAATCGCTCTGACCATACGGTCCGTCTTGGGAGCAGTGGACACGTGACGGCACTGCTACACGGCGGAGCGGCTCCGGACGTACCAGGAATACCACCGGTACGGAGGATCGACGGATCATGCGCCAGGCACGAACGGATCCCACGGGGATCCTGTCCACTATACAGGCAGATGTAGCTGGTCCTGTGTGCCCACGAACCATTTCCCGTGGCCTCGCGGAAGCGAATCTGCGATTCCAGTGCCCCTTACGTGTGCTGCCATTAACACCGGAACATCGCCGGTTCCGTGTAGTGGTGCCAGGCCAGAGTGACGTGGAACGCCTCATACTGGCGACGAGTGCCGCTTCGTTTTGGGAACAGATGTATTTGAATTATTCCTTATTGAAAAAGCCGCACATTTGGGCTATTTCCGTTCGTTTTAGGGACAGGTGTATTTGAATTATTCCTTATTGAAAAAGCCGCACATTTGAGTCCCTGGGTCAACGGCACAATCCCAACCTCGCTATCGAGAGACGCACCTCCCCACTGCAGACAGTATGGTCTGGGGAGCCATTGCTTACGATAGCCGATCAGCTCTAGTAGTGGTACGTGGATCATTGACTGCCCAGCGGAATGTGGATGAGATCCTACGGCCCCATGCGCTCCCATTCCTGGCCGGGATTCCAGGTGACCTATACCAGCAGGATAACGCCCGCCAGCACATGGCTCGGGTTGCCCGAGACTGCCTACGTCATGTCCAGACACTTCCATATCCTGCCCGCTCCCGGGACATGTCTCCTATCGACCATGTGCGGGACCAGTTTAAACACCGGCTGCCGCACTATCCGGGATTTGGAGCACACGTGTGGGCCTGTCTGCCGCAGGACAGGTGTCTATTTGCCTCCGTGCCGGACCGTATTGTAGCAGATATCGCCGCACGAGGCGGTAGATGACCGGACTGCGTGCCATAGATCCTTTTGAATTGTCATGCAGCTCTGTTTTTGCCATCATGTGTATCATTACGTCCATAAAATTTCAGTTCAATCCGATTGTTCCTTCTTGATGCGCCAATTCAATTGTCCGTGAGTGTAGTAAAAAAAGGACTGTCCTCTAAAAGCCGCGCTTCTGGTCACCCTGTCCGAGAGGGTCCGGGTTCGGCATGGATGTTGTGTTTGGCATACGACCCTGACTCCCTGGAAGCAGTGGCCCTAAATTATGGACGGGCAATTGCTTATAGCCCACTGAGTTACTCACGGTGGTTGTTAAACCTCCAAGCAACCAAAAGAAACTACAACCTGAAATTTTGTTCCAATAAGATGTGGCTCCCTCACACTGGTCTATGTGCGAAAGCTTGATGAGTTTGGGGAGATGGGTCGGCCGAGCTGAGCTAAATTTTTTGGCAGCCTCGTTCTGCAGAGTGTACTCACTGAGTGGAGTACATTGTGTACTCCATTTCAGTGAAGGATCCTCTGGAACTTTGAATCATAATCACCAATGCCATAGTCACGATAACTCCCGATATTGTAGAACGTATTTGGAATGAACTGGAATATCGTTCGGACGTCATTCGCGCAACTAAAGGAGCTCACATAGAAGTCGATTGAATCGGAAGAGATATTATTTTAAACACTTAATCAAACATCTAATATGAGGGGAGGGGGTTAGGAAATATTTTAATTAAAAGCGCACATTTTCGGAGAAACTCATCTTCTTCTTCAGAGAGTCTCTTGCAAAGCAACTTTTTTTTTTTTTTTTTAATTGTAGGATTAACGACCACCGTGAGCAACTCAAGGGGCTATAAGCAGTCGCCCGTCCCTAATTTAGGGTCACTGGTTCGAGGGATGGGAGAGAGCCAGTGCCGTAAGACAAACACAACATCCATGCCTCACCGGGATTCGAACCCGGACCCCGTTCGGACGAATGCCCAGAGGCCATCGCTTAGACCACTGCGCCACCGGGGCGGCGCGTGTACTTTCAACTTCCTCTGATTAAACATTGTCGAGAACCTAAATCCCCTTACTTTTTGGAAACCACTCGCACTTCTTGTAAGTCAGGATTTTTTTTTCGATTGGATGTTTAACCACGACCGTGAGCAAATCAATGGGCTATGAGCAGTCGCCTGTGCCTAATTTAAGGTCACTGGTTCCAGGAAAGGGAGAGAGTCAGTGCCGTAAGACAAACACAACAACCATCCCTCACGGGATTCGAACCCGGACCTCTTTCGGACGAATGATCAGAAGCCACCGCTTACACCACTGCGCCACCGGGACGGCTAAGACAGGAATTCCCAGATAGCTTTAACGAAAGAGAACGTCAAACGAGGGAAAACGCTTGATGCGAATTTTTACTTGATTGTAAAGAAGTGGGATTAAAAATGAACTTTCAGAAGACAAAAGTGATGTTCAATGCTTTTACAAGAAATGAAGATTTATCGATTGATGGAGAAAAGTTGGAAATAACAGATGCGTACGTTCATCTTGGACAGCAGATATCAAGTGAAGGTCACATTCATGAAAAAAATTAATCGGCGTATAAAACTTGCCTGGAGAGCTTTTGGAAGAAACAGCATAATTTTCAAGAGCAATATGCCATTATGTCTTAAAAGAAAAGTGTTTGATCAATGCATCCTTCCAGTGCTTACGTATGGTGCAGAGACGTGGACCTTAACTAAAAGAGACATACAAAGGCTGCAGACAACTCAAAACAGCATGGAGAGGTGCATACTTGGTGTAACCAGGAGAGATAAGAAGAGGAACTCGTGGATCCGAAAAATGACAAGAGTGGAAGACATCATGATCAGAGTTAAATCCCTGAAATGGCAATGGGCTGGACATACTGCCAGAAGGACAGATCATCGATGGACAGCCGAAATTTTAGATTGGATTCCAAGGGACAGGAAAAGACCCAGAAGAAGACCACATGGGTGGATGAAATTCGAAAGTATGCGGGAGTAACATAGAGGAGACTGGCACAATACAGACTGTTGTGGAAGAGGCTTGGAGAGACCTTCGTCCAGCAGTGGATTGATAATGGTTGACAATGATGATGATATGATCGTTACACAACCAATGCTGAACAATCAGATGCGAAAAATGTTAAAATTGAAGAGGCAGGCTGCTCAGAAAGCATATGGCTTTACACGCAAATGCAATGGTCTGCCTGATACAAGAGGAAAGTGTAATCTCATTGAATTACATTTCTTATACCGAATAAAAGTAAGTTCCATTTACATTGGAACCTTTGTTATACATAGATTAAGATAATACAACGTAGTTGTCACAAATGTTTATTTTCTCAAGCCGACCATGGTTTCGCTGGGTATTGACCTAGCTTCATCAGGACGAATGGCTTTGTTATACATTTTTCTTGAAGGACAGCCTTTAAAAACGTATTAATATAAAAAACGTATAAAAAAAATTTCAAATACTATTGTAAAATTTTGAAATGTCCCCAAATAGGGGGAAACCCACATGATTTCAGATTACACTAATTAATAATGCAAGACATCCATGAACACTTTGTTAGGTGCCCAAAACCAACCAATTTTAATTTTTGTACTAATTTCTTTATTCAAATTTTATTTAAAAACTGAGTAAAAGAAAGATTACCTTTAAAATATTGATAGTAAATCCAAATACGATTTTGTTTTATGTCCAATATCCCTATTACACATCCTTTACTTATGAGCATAGCTCTTTTCAAAGCAGTTTGTCCACCAGTTGATTTAGCAGTAGTCATGGGTGCCCGTAGCTTAGTTTTCAGGAGGGCTCAAAAATAGGGACTTAAAACACAAATAGCATAAAAAAACATCATATGTAAACTTCCTCCGTGCCATCTATATCCTCTTAACTATTTTTACCACACACACCTAGATAAATTTAATTGAAAACTTGACGACCCAAAAGCTGTAAAAAAAAAAAAAAAAAAAAAGAAAAGAAAAGACTGATGTCATAGATGAATTTCGACAGCACGTTGAGACAATAAAAAATGTATTTGCCGTTCTTTTGAGCCTTGCACCTTTTTGGCCACTTGGGTTCCATGCATCACAAAATTTCAATGATGGCCTTATGCCGATTTGTGTTTTATGTACCACAAAAATTCCAGTGATCATTCTTCTGAGCCTTGTGGCTATTTGTGTCCCATGCACCACAAAACTCGTGATCCTCGTGCATTTTTGGCTGTGCCCCTTGTACCACAATACTCCAGTGATAATTCTTTTAAGCCTTGTACTTTTTGGCTATTTGTGTCCCATGTACCACAAAATTCCAGTGATCTTTATTCTGAGCCTTGCACTTTTTGGCTATCTGTGTCCCATGCACTTTTTGGCTATCTGTGTCCCATGCACCACAAACTCCAGTGTTCCTTATTCTGAGCCTTGTACTTTTTGGCTATTTGTGTCCATGCACCACAAAACTCTAGTGATCCTTATTCTGAGCCTTGTACTTTTTGGTTATTTTATGTCCCATGCCCCATAAAACTCCAGTAATCCTTGTACCTTTTGGAAACTCCAGTGATCCTAGTGTCTTTTGGCTATTTGTGTCCCATGCACCACAAAACTCGTGATCCTCGTGCATTTTTGGCTGTGCCCCATGTACCACAATACTCCAGTGATAATTGCTTTAAGCCTTGTACTTTTTGGCTATTTGTGTCCCATGTACCACAAAATTCCAGTGATCTTTATTCTAAGCCTTGAACTTTTTGGCTGTGTCCCATGCACCTCAAACTCCAGTGTTCCTTATTTTGAGCCTTGTACTTTTTGGCTATGTGTCCCATGCACCACAAAACTCCAGTGATCATTCTTTTGAGCCTTGTACTTTTTGGCTATTTGTGTCCATGCACCACAAAACTCTAGTGATCCTTATTCTGAGCCTTGTACTTTTTGGTTATTTTATGTCCCATGCCCCATAAAACTCAAGTAATCCTTGTACCTTTTGGCTATTTGTGTTCCATGTACAACAAAACTCCAGTGATCCTAGTGGCTTTTGGCTATTTCTGTCCCATGCACCACAAAACTCGTGATCCTCGTGCATTTTTGGCTGTGCCCCATGTACCACAATACTCCAGTGATAATTATTTTAAGCCTTGTACTTTTTGGCTATTTGTGTCCCATGTACCACAAAATTCCAGTGATCTTTATTCTGAACCTTGAACTTTTTGGCTGTGTCCCATGCACCTCAAACTCCAGTGTTCCTTATTTTGAGCCTTGTACTTTTTGGCTATGTGTCCCATGCACCACAAAACTCCAGTAATCCTTGTGCCTTTTGGCTATGTGTCCCATGCACCACAAAACTCCAGTGATCATTCTTTTGAGCCTTGTACTTTTTGGCTATTTGTGTCCATGCACCACAAAACTCTAGTGATCCTTATTCTGAGCCTTGTACTTTTTGGTTATTTTATGTCCCATGCCCCATAAAACTCAAGTAATCCTTGTACCTTTTGGCTATTTGTGTTCCATGTACAACAAAACTCCAGTGATCCTAGTGGCTTTTGGCTATTTGTGTCCCATGCACCACAAAACTCGTGCATTTTTGGCTGTGCCCCATGTACCACAATACTCCAGTGATAATTCTTTTTAAGCCTTGTACTTTTTGGCTATTTGTGTCCCATGTACCATAAAATTCCAGTGATCTTTATTCTGAACCTTGAACTTTTTGGCTGTGTCCCATGCACCTCAAACTCCAGTGTTCCTTATTTTGAGCCTTGTACTTTTTGGCTATGTGTCCCATGCACCACAAAACTCCAGTAATCCTTGTGCCTTTTGGCTATGTGTCCCATGTACCACAAAACTCCAGTGATCATTCTTTTGAGCCTTGTACTTTTTGGCTATTTGTGTCCATGCACCACAAAACTCTAGTGATCCTTATTCTGAGCCTTGTACTTTTTGGTTATTTTATGTCCTATGCCCCATAAAACTCCAGTAATCCTTGTACCTTTTGGCTATTTGTGTTCCATGTACCACCAAACTCCAGTGATCCTAGTGCCTTTTGGCTATTTGTGTCCCATGCACCACAAAACTCGTGATCCTCGTGCATTTTTGGCTGTGCCCCATGTACCACAATACTCCAGTGATAATTCTTTTAAGCCTTGTACTTTTTGGCTATTTGTGTCCCATGTACCATAAAATTCCAGTGATCTTTATTCTGAACCTTGAACTTTTTGGCTGTGTCCCATGCACCTCAAACTCCAGTGTTCCTTATTTTGAGCCTTGTACTTTTTGGCTATGTGTCCCATGCACCACAAAACTCCAGTAATCCTTGTGCCTTTTGGATATGTGTCCCATGTACCACAAAACTCCAGTGATCATTCTTTTGAGCCTTGTACTTTTTGGCTATTTGTGTCCATGCACCACAAAACTCTAGTGATCCTTATTCTGAGCCTTGTACTTTTTGGTTATTTTATGTCCCATGCACCATAAAACTCCAGTAATCCTTGTACCTTTTGGCTATTTGTGTTCCACGTACCACCAAACTCCAGTGATCCTAGTGCCTTTTGGCTATCTGTGTCCCATGCACCACAAACTCCAGTAATCCTTGTACCTTTTGGCTATTTGTGCTCCATGTAGCACCAAACTCGTGATCCTAGTGCCTTTTGGCTATTTGTGTCCCATGCACCACAAAACTCGTGCATTTTTGGCTGTGCCCCATGTACCACAATACTCCAGTGATAATTGTTTTAAGCCTTGTACTTTTTGGCTATTTGTGTCCCATGTACCACAAAATTCCAGTGATCTTTATTCTGAGCCTTGAACTTTTTGGCTGTGTCCCATGCACCTCAAACTCCAGTGTTCCTTATTTTGAGCCTTGTACTTTTTGGCTATGTGTCCCATGCACCACAAAACTCCAGTAATCCTTGTGCCTTTCGGCTATGTGTCCCATGTACCACAAAACTCCAGTGATCATTCTTTTGAGCCTTGTACTTTTTGGCTATTTGTGTCTGATGCACCACAAAACTCCAGTGATCATTCAACTGATCACAAAGAACAAAAAACACCTCAAAACAAAGTTCTGGAAAAAAAACAAAAAAAAACTTGAACTCTTTGTCCAGTAGCAAATGGCCATTGTAAAGGATATGCTTTTCATTTCTGTCTTTCACACTGCCCTACACTGTATTCATATATGTTGTGCTACAACAAGCAGTAGTAAATTTCAATATTATTAGTTTCTACTGCAAACGCCCCATGTTTTTATTAAATGCACACACACTTCTAGAAGCTCAATGTAAAAATTAGCACTCAGAACTATTGCAAAAATATTTGTGGTGCCTCCCAAGAAAGAACTGAAACGACAGTCAGACTTCCAGGAGAAGGCAAGTGCCCCCTCTTGACCCTCTATGTGGGCACCCATGACATTAGTGTCAAGTAAAATATTCACTGATCTTTGCTGGTTTCAAATTTCTTGAATTCAGAGAAAAAAGAGAATTGTGGACATTGTAAATTTTTAGTTACATCAATTTCATGGCTGGAAAAAAAAAAACAACTTTTGATTTTTTTTTTTTTTTTTTGATTGGAGGTTTAACGACCACCGTGAGCAACTCAATGGGCTATAAGCAGTCGCCCGTCCCTAATTTAGGGTCACTGGTTCCAGGGAAGGAGAGAGCCAGTGCCGTAAGACAAACACAACATCCATGCCTGACCGGGATTCGAACCCGGACCCCTTACGGACGAATGATCAGAGGCCAACGCCTTAGACCACTGCGCCACCGGGGCGGCCTATAAGCAGTCGCCCGTCCCTAATTTAGGGTCACTGGTTCCAGGGAAGGAAGAGATCCAGTGCCGTAAGACAAACACAACATCCATGCCTGACCGGGATTCGAACCCGGACCCCTTACGGACGAATGATCAGAGGCCAGCGCTTTAGACCACTGCGCCACCGGGGCGGCCTATAAGCAGTTGCCCGTCCCTAATTTAGGGTCACTGGTTCCAGGGAAGGGAGAGATCCAGTGCCATAAGACAAACACAACATCCATGCCTGACCGGGATTCGAACCCGGACCCCTTACGGACGAATGATCAGAGGCCAGCGCTTTAGACCACTGCGCCACCGGGGCAGCCTATAAGCAGTTGCCCGTCCCTAATTTAGGGTCACTGGTTCCAGGGAAGGGAGAGAGCCAGTGCTGTAAGACAAACACAACATCCATGCCTGACCGGGATTCGAACCCGGACCCCTTACGAACGAATGATTAGAGGCCAGCACCTTAGACCACTGCGCCACCGGGGCGGCTCATATTATTTGCATCTTCATAGGCAATAAGCACCAAAAAATGTGCTATTTACGTGCAAGTCATTAATGACTTAATTTGAGGAATTATAGTAACAACAACCTGTGAGCAGAAATGAAAGTTTCAACCTTAAAAGGTCAGCTGCATAACAAAATATCCTCGTTTTTTTTTTTTTTTTTTTTTTTGAATTTTTTTTTTTTTTATTGGCTGTTTAACAACCACCGTGAGCAACGCAATGTGCTATAAACAGTCGCCCGTCCCTAATTTAGGGTCACAGGGAAGGCAGAGAGCCAGTACCGCAAGACAAACACAACATCCATGCCTCACCGGGATTTGAACCCGGACCCCTTTCGGAAGAATGATCAGAGGCCATCGCTTAGACCACTGTGCCACCGGGGCGGCAAATATTCTCGTTAATGTGCACGAAGTGTATAACAGGAATGAAGCCGGGAACTTTTAGGTAAGTGTTTGGCCTTTCTGATTGTTAAGACATTGGGTTATGTATAAAAGAATTCAAGAATCGTGCATTTTTGATAATCTGAAGTTCAAAATTTAAGGTATAATTGCAAAGAAAAAAAAAAGTGTATAAAGGAATTATGACTGAAAAAGTGAAAGAAACTACAGTAAAGTATTGGGACTAATGCAGGTTTGCATATGAAAGTGAAAAATGCATAACTGAGGTTCTGCTGTATTTAATGTGTCATACAGAAATCAAAATGAACTCTGCTTTAAACTTCCATCTGATTTTATTCACAAACACTGTACAGAAATGATCTTACAAAAGTATTTAAATAATGTATAACATCTTAAAAGTATACAATTTGTACAGCTAATGTTGGCAACAAAATTTTTAAAATAGCCACCACGCAAAAAAAAAAAAAAAGAAAAAAAAAGAAAGTGACCAATCACAAACTCAACAATAAATTCCTGAAGATGTAACAAAAGTTGGCACAGAAAAAAAAAAAATTAAGTCCTAATTCAAGAAGAAAACTTAACTTTGGCAACTCTTAACTTAATACAGAATAGGAAAATATATATATATATTCACAGGCAGAACTACAAATATTGTTGTAACATAAAATTTCTGATTGATCATTTCATTTTTACTTCAGCACTTAATTTTATTGTGATGAAACATACAACCAAAACAACATACAAATTTATGGATATCTCCACAGCTACCATTATTTCTAAAAGGGTGCTTACTTATCTGAAAGGGAACTCAGAAATTCAACAATGTCTAATCAAGAAAATACATTAATTACTATCATCCATTAACAAAATAACAAAGGAGGATATTTTTAATTACTCATCACACATTAAAAGAAATTTTCAATATTAGGCAATTCTCATGCAGGATGGTAGACAAAATTTTCTTTCTTTTTTTCAACAAGTAGATTGGTGTGCATAGTAAAATTGATGTACACACACACAAAAACAAAAAAAAAAAAATTATTTCTGGATTAAATTCGAAATGATACTCACAAAAAAATATTTCAAATACTAATTTGATTTTGTTCGAAAAATTCAGTTAAAGTTGTATATATTACAACAGTCACAAGGAAAAATAGCACAATAAAATAAACATGGTAAAACATGTTAGATAACAAATGTAGAAAGAAATCAGTAGCAATAAGATTACCACAATATATCAAATATTCCTACTTCTTATTAGGGATTTTTAATATTAAACTCTAATGATTAAATTTAATCAGTTTTAAAATTCTTGCCATCTTCGAAAAAAAAAAAAAAGCGATCCTGACAAATTTTTGCACATATAATGAAAAATTAGTTTTGAGAATAAATCTTTCACGAGAGCAAAAAAGCGCCAATCTTTTTCATTTAAAAGTCCGTAGTTACATATATATAACTATTTTTTTTTTTTCGATTTTAACTTTGAGACACTTAGATTTTCACTTGTTATTTCATTTACTTCTCAATTAGTACTTTTTATTATGAATTATAGTCATTTGGACATTTGCAGATCTGCCATCTTCCAAGAATTGAAATCCACAGAAGAATTTTCAGTGAATGCTTAATCGATGCGTTTGATTGACTGATATATTGAGTGCCTTGATTAAATGTGTCAAACATATTGATTAAAAGCCGATTTATTATACAAATGCGTCAAATTTTTCGATTTCACTTGCCATAAAGATATTTGGCAATATTTCATACTAATAGTGATACTTAATTATTTTACATTACACTCTCTCATTGAGCTACAAAAATGTCATTTGTAACTACAAAAGTATATTATATTGTGGTAAATTTTTATTTTAACTTAAGAGAGGTTTTTGACTTTTAATTTTTAGGTGATGGATCACTTTGTCTATGTTCATTTTGTCATGGTTCACTTTATCCACCGTTCACTTTGTCCGCTGTTCATTTCGTCCACAGTTCACTCTGCCAATATTAGTTTCATCCTCACAATGGATGAAATCCCATGGAAATTTTCTGTTTTGATGTGATTTTTTTGTTACTAGAAAAAAAAAAAAGCCAGCAGGCATTGCTTACAGTGATTTTTTTTTCCCTGTTTAAGTTTTTGATTAAAATAAAACAATTTTCAATGTTATTTGAAGTAAAATGAACTGAACTTTGAAGAACTTTTAAACTCTTTTGTGTGGTACAATCACTATGGCATAAATTGAAGTTTTACAGAATTTTTTTAATGTTTTGAAATACATCTTGTGTATTGTTTTTGTATGGTATTTAGCATTGCAGCATATTTATTTTGATTATTACTTGTTTATAATTTATGTATCACTAAGTTTTCATACGAATGAACTATAATGCTCTCTATGTGTGTCATAGCTATTTAATGTGAGAAAGAAATCTATAAAAGTATAATGATGGAAAAAAATTTTAGATTGATATTTACTGTGAATTTGCAGTAGAGGGAAAGAAAATAGAGACATTTTACCTAAAGGAGAAATGGGGTCTAAAATATTCCTCTTCAACCCAATACATTTATGGCCATTGGAATAAAATTTTATTTCTGTCATAGCGATTGGCATCGTACCACATGAAAAAGTCAAAAAGCTCATCAAAGTTCAGTTCCTTGTTTCACTTTAAATATCATTGAAAATAGTTATATTTTAATCAAAAAACTTAAACAGGAAAAAAAAAATCACATGTAAGCAATGTCCGCTGATCTTTTTTTCTTCCTAGTACCAAAAATTCCATCAAAACAGAAAATTTCCACAGCATTCCATCCATTCTGAGGGCAAAATGAATTGGACCAAAATCAACGTGGACAAAATAAACATGAACAAATAGGGAGCCGAATTTTGGTGCCAAAATGTAAAAATACCTTTAAAAAACATAATTTTAAGTCTTGTTGATACTGATACTTTTTCCTTTCCCCCTCACTCTCTCTTCTTTTAGCAGTTATCCTAATCCTACAGCATTTTTACTGAGTCTTTTCAGCTGAGCTTTGAACAGAGAGGGTTGCAACCCAGAAGTGGGTGAAATTATGACCAGGCAGATCCAAACATAGAGGAGTGGTGATCTTCTGGGCCACTCATTTTCATATTCAAAATATTTTAAGTGATACCTAGATAACACCTACCCAGGTGGGGGTTGAAAAAAAAAAAATCTTGGAAAAAAAATGACAATATGGCTATTTCTAGACTTAAAGAACTACAAATATTTCAAAATTATGGGTTTTTGCTAAGGAATAAAAGGGATATTTATATGTTAAATTTTCGGGTAGTACCCGTACCCGTACCCTTCCTCAGGACTACATCTATAGTAGGTGTTGCCATTCAAGAGGCAAATTCTAACTTTCAAATAATTTAATGTTGTACCTCTTCTGCTCTCTAATTCCAGCCCTTCTGCTAGTTTTCTTTTGTAAAAGTACTGTTGATGTGTCAGAATTTCTGCAGTGTCCCTAAGCACTTTATGTCCCGTATTTTGCACGTTTTTCCAAACCTGCTTTGTTTGTCATATTTTCAATTGCAGCTTTATGTTCTGCCAATGTGATTTTAAGCTGCCTGCCTGTTTCTTGCACATAGCATTTAGAACATTTACTTTTTCAATTTTTAGAAAAAAAAAAAAATGTTCTAAACTCTCTAGAATTCTTAAAAAAAAAAAAAAAAAAAGTTGGACTTTAATAAATAGTAAAAAATTTTGGAAGAAAATAATTACCCTTCTCTACTAGTCACCAAAATCCTAGTAAAAAAGAGAAGAATCAGAAGTCAGTTACCATAAAGGACTGTTTGAAAAACTTCAGAGGATTTGTGAAAAGTTTCTAGTCTGGCTGGCTTCAGAATTGCAAAATAAAATTAACAACTACCTTCCAAATTTACAGCAAAAAGAAGGAAACATCCTTTTACAAGAAGGTGTGATCTACAACATAAAATGTGAGTGTGATCTCAGCTATGTAGGAGAGACAGACTGCTTAAAACCAGATTGGCAGAACATAAAGCTGCAATTAAAAACATGACAAACAAAACAGGTTTGGACAGACATGAGCAAAAAACAGGACATAAAGTGCTTTGGGACACTGTAGAAGTTCCGACACATCCATAGCACTTTTACGAAAGAAAACTAGCAGAAGGCCTGGAATTAGACAGAAGAGGTACAACATTAAATGATTTGAAAGGTTGGAATTTACCTCTTGAATGGCAACACCTACTAAATATTCAGTCGTAAGAAAGGGTAGGGCTACTACCCGCCAATTGGACATGTAAATATCCTTTTATTCCTTAGTAAAATCCCAGAATTTTGAAATATTTGTAGTTTAAAAAAAAATCTGTAAAACACATCATTCATAAAATTACAGTAAACAAGTAGAATTTCTGTAAATTTCACAGGCAAACTGTAAACAGGGTTTTTAAAAAACCCACCAACCCAAAAAACACCCAAGTGAGATTTTGTTTTAAAAACAAACAAACAATAAAACCCATTCCAAAGTGTGTGGGGGGGAGGGGGGGGCATTTTTTTTATTTTCAAAGCAACACACAATTTCTTTCCTGTTTCGGAAAATTGACCTGCTTTTGTATGGTATGCTATCAGCTCCAAGCAAGTTCAAGCATAAAATGCAATTATAAAGCACTTAATATTTGAAATCAGTTTATAAAAAACTTGGGTGTAAAATGTAAACAGCATTTAACAAAAATCAACAGTCAAAAACAACAGGTAGATTTATTGATTACTGTTTGATTTCCAGTAAGGCAGGAATTCCAGTGAGTATTTGATGTTGAGAACTTTCAAAATTAAACTTCTGATGAACTTTCATTTATCTCTTCATTGATTTTGTCAAAGATTTGAGAATATGTTATTTAGGGAATTATTTTAAAAGCAAAAGACCCCCCCCCCACCGCCATCCCTTAAGATGCGATTTATACATATATATATATATATATATATTACAAGGGGGGGGGAGAGAAACTATATCTCTGATAGAACTTATTGGAGGAGCTCTGTCTTCACAGCACTAAACTTTTCCTATCTGTATTATTTTTTTGTCAGACAGACAGATATACACACTCACACACATAACATGTTAATTAACACATATGTTAAACATATATAACATAGCTGTTAAGTAGGGAGGGGATTTCGTCTTGACACAGAGCCCCTCATACTCCGTGTCCATTTTATGTTGTCCAAAGCACAACCTGAATTAGTATATATTCATGGTCATATAAGTAACACATGCAATTTTCCTATCAATGGTAAATTATTGAAGAACTATGTTAAACTTAAGAAAAAACAACAACTGAAAACCCCATTAAAACCCCCAAAAGGCCCAATAAAACTATCTGGGCTTGGTTTTTTTAAAAGCCCAATTTTTTTTAAACCCTGGCCGTAAAACTCATGAGGCATCGAAAATGATTAAGTGGGTATGCAAATCAGGGCAACCAGTCGCACGAGAGATGCTGCGCCATGGAGGTGGGGCATGTGGGTATATCAACTGGCATCATCGAGTTTCGGGCTCCAAAGGACTGCTGGCGTCCAAGGGGAACAATGGAAATGCCTCAACACAGATGCCAACAGTGAGTACCAGCAATTTGATAGACCTCAAAAGTGGGAAGGTTCTTGAACTGGGGAAAAGGGGATGATGCAGTCTGGGTGCAATTTCGTGCACATGGTGGAAGTGGGTTCAAGAAGTAGGGCCAGAAAGACCACAATTCCACAACTCCTAGCTCGCTTAACCATTTGGAGGATAACATTTACACTCCGAAAAACAGATCTGAACAAAAAAGGGGATGATGTTGAACTGATAACAACTGGTTCACATGAGAAGCAACATTAATGAAGGCAGTGTAAGATAACTGTAACAGAATGAGTGACAGTGCCAATAGAAATTCATTACAGTCCCTAAAGAATTACACATTTTGTCATCATTAACTGAATCTTTTCGTAAGTTTCATTTCGGCACTAGACAAGGCCCAAGCCCTGGGACACCATATTTAGGGAGCTCCAAAAATTTCTTCTAAGTGCATTCATTGTGCTGAACAAAGACAATGTTTTATGTGGTTCTGTAAAACGTAAGGACCGTGGTGGGGAGTAGAAAGAAAAAAAAAAAAAAAAGACAAGAAACTCAGTAATAAACTGACAAATATTTGCCTTAATAGTTTTCATCCAAACATTTCATTTAACAAATGTTTCTGGTGAACTCTCCAGATTTTAAAAAACAGTTTGCACAAACCAACTTCATATCATCTTTGGAATAAAATGTTATCGAAAACTTGCACTTTACTGGTAGAATTGTAAATACTGTAATATGAAATCTCATTTTTTAATTTTAGCTGCACACAATATATTGGACATAATAAAATCAACAACATAAATATGTTTACTGATATCAAAAGTGACCATTAATTCTAGAAAGATGCTTCCTTATTTCACATCTGTATCAAGAATCATCTTGCAAATATGAGCCTTTGTGCTCCAAAAGAAGGATACTAAAAAAATTTAACAGCTATTCATATCAGGAAAAGCATTAATTAGTATCAATTCACAAAGTATAAAATAACTTTTTGTCAATTATCTATCGTGCATTAAAGGAAATTTGTTTTTAATAATATGAAAGTCATCACAACATTAGAAATCCTTAGCACTAACTCATTCATGTTTTAAAACAATCATGACAAAATCTTTTAACTGCTACATTGATTTCTTTCTAAGAAAAAACCTCACTAAATGTTGCTTATATTGCAATAATTAAAATAAAAAATTGCGTGATAATAAAGTCAATGCGGTGGCATGCCATGTAAAGACAACAAATGCAAAATAATGTCAATATTAGTAATAACATCAGCCAACAAAACTGAAAAATATCCTAATGCTGTGTAAATTATTTTAAACATCAAACTACAATGATTAATTTGAACTAATTAAAAAGATTAATATTAAAATGATAAGAATGTCCCCATCATGTTAAAAATAAGATGCCAGAGACAAATTGGTATATATCGCCATAAATCTTCAAAATGAATTTTTCAAAACAGCAGAACTTCTTTTGAGAAATGCCATTAGAGAAACATTAGATATGCTTTTAAGTAAAAGGTAAGTTTATCAAATGATATACCTTTTTGTTGAATGTACTTAACCATCAGCAAATACATTTCATATAATTATAGTTCATGTTTTCAGTACAAACTTTCTGCAAGTTTTTCTCGGAAAATTTTAAAGTATGAGTGCAACTTTCCTGCCTCATTATGATTAGTTCCAATTCATCATTAGAGTTAAGCACTTTCATGATGAGTTTCTATTAGGGTTTAGTTTTCACTTTCATAATGAACCTCCTATTTCTGGGTTTAGCAAAGACAAAAATATAAACAAAAATTGATAGTACTTACTGTTGTGGATCAGTAAGTAACATAAAACATTTCTTCATTTTCGTCCTTGCTAAACCCAGAAATAGGAGGTTCCTTGTGAAAGTGTTTAACCCTAACAGAAGCTCATCATGAAAGTTCTTAACCCTAATGATAATTAGAACCAACCATAACGAGGCTGGACAGTTGCAAACATAATTTGGAACTTTCTGAGAAAAAACATACCAAGGGTTTGTATTGAAAACGTGAAATATAATTATTATATGGAATGTATCCATTAATAACTAGATTTGCATTAACAACTTAATAGTAATGTGGTGCTTTTGAAAGATCACTCTTGGAAAGTTGGACTGTGGTTTTAATTTTTTGTACTTTCCTTCTCATAACCCCTCCCTGCACTATGAATGATTTTTCATTTTCAATCCTAATTCCTTACTTGGATTTCAATATATACACAATGAGTGGCCAATTTAATAGGACCAGTAGATAGCTTTATGAAAACCGATTGATTCTTCATCCGTTACTGTCACTTCACAAAGGCTACATTATCAAGTACATGGAAACATATCCAGTAGTGGCACAGAACACTTTTGCTGAAGGTCTAATTGTTGATAAGGCTTTATAGAAAAAGTAACACTGCACACAGAAAGTGATATGTTCCTAACCTCCTTAGCAGAAACAACCACTGCAAACATAATGTGTGTTTCTGTGTGTGTCCCAAGTCAATTTTCCAGCCTATGGCTGAATGATAATGCAGTGAAGTGCATGTTCTGTCATCACCTCTTTTTCTGTGCCAATTTTTTTTATTTGCGAGTGAGTGGTTGTTTTAAAACTCTCTTAGATATGTTAGTATGAAAAGCATAACAGAAACTGTTTTCATGTTGTTCGTAAAAATACTGTGGATCCATTTTAGCAGCAAAATATGGTATATAATTACTTCCATGAAAACAAATAAACAAATGTGGACACCTCAACATACAATGAACACTTTTTTGGACACATTTATATTATTTACTCAAACATCCTGAGAATATTCAGTTAGTGTTTCTATGTAAGACAGTAATTTAGGCTTAAGCCTATCATGTTATTGAAGATATGACAGTTATTCGTGTGAAAAGAAACAGCCTTATATTTATCGTTTAACAGTATTCATTCATTACGACATTTGATGTAAATAAATAAATTAACAACCAAATTATATTTTTGACAATTTCCCCATCTACAACAAATTCTATACTTAAGGCAAACCTAACCTGACTATGGAGTGGAAACTGGGAGAGCCTTTTTTCACTGAAAAGGTATCTCATGGTTTCTCAGTAATTCTGCACACTAATGGAGGCAATGTGTCAGAAGACATAACAAAAAAACAAACAAAAAAAAAAACCTTTCCACTCAGTTTCTTACCAGTGACCCCCCAGGAAGGGAGGAGCATACAGACCTCAAATCCACTTGATTGTCTGTTTACCCTCCCACCCACAGTAAATATCCTG